>CM056388.1:6710368-7078069 GCA_029718625.1 Synaphobranchus kaupii | reverse complement strand
AATGAGGGGAAAATAATACGTTTTTAGACATTTATGATGAAAAATATGTTTTGGGGAAAATGAAAAGACATAAGACTATAGTCTTATGTCCAAAAAGGGCCAAAAAAATTTTAATGACATGTTTTGATTCCAATACATAGGGAATTATATTTACTTCATAACCGCAGCAAAATAAGTGGAAAATAATACGTTTTTAGACATTTATGATGAAAAATGTGTTTTGGGGAAAATGAAAAGACATAAGACTATAGTCTTATGTCCAAAAAGGGCCAAAAAAATAAAATTCAATTTTTTGATTCCAATGGACAGGGAATTATATTTATTTCATAACCACAGCAAAATAAGTGGAAAATAATACGTTTTTAGACATTTATGATGAAAAATGTGTTTTGGGGAAAATGAAAAGACATAAGACTATAGTCTTATGTCCAAAAAGGTCCAAAAAAATTTAAATGCCATTTTTTGATTCCAATGGACAGGGAATTATATTTACTTCATAACCACAGCAAAATAAGTGGAAAATAATACGTTTTTAGACATTTATGATGAAAATGTGTTTTGGGGAAAATGAAAAGACATAAGACTATAGTCTTATGTCCAAAAAGGGCCAAAAAAATTAAAATTCAATTTTTTGATTCCAATGGACAGGGAATTATATTTACTTCATAACCACAGCAAAATAAGTGGAAAATAATACGTTTTTAGACATTTATGATGAAAAATGTGTTTTGGGGAAAATGAAAAGACATAAGACTATAGTCTTATGTCCAAAAAGGTCCAAAAAAATTTAAATGCCATTTTTTGATTCCAATGGACAGGGAATTATATTTACTTCATAACCGCGGCAAAATAAGTGGAAAATAATACGTTTTTAGACATTTATGATGACAAATGTGTTTTTGGGAAAATGAAAAGACATAAGACTATAGTCTTATGTCCAAAAAGGTCAAAAATGGTCAAAAAAAATTTAAATGCCATTTTTTGATTGCAATGGACAGGGAATTATATTTACTTCATAACCGCAGCAAAATGAGGGGAAAATAATACGTTTTTAGACATTTATGATAACAAATGTGTTTTTGGGAAAATGAAAAGACATAAGACTATAGTCTTATGTCCAAAAAGGGCCAAAAAAATTAAAATGCCATTTTTTGATTCCAATGGACAGGGAATTATATTTACTTCATAACCGCGGCAAAATAAGTGGAAAATAATACGTTTTTAGACATTTATGATGACAAATGTGTTTTTGGGAAAATGAAAAGACATAAGACTATAGTCTTATGTCCAAAAAGGTCAAAAATGGTCAAAAAAAAATTTAAATGCCATTTTTTGATTGCAATGGACAGGGAATTATATTTACTTCATAACCGCAGCAAAATGAGGGGAAAATAATACGTTTTTAGACATTTATGATGAAAAATGTGTTTTGGGGAAAATGAAAAGACATAAGACTATAGTCTTATGTCCAAAAAGGTCAAAAATGGTCAAAAAAATTTTAAATGCCATTTTTTTATTGCAATGGACAGGGAATTATATTTACTTCATAACCGCAGCAAAATGAGTGGAAAATAATACGTTTTTAGACATTTATGATAACAAATGTGTTTTTGGGAAATGAAAAGACATAAGACTATAGTCTTATGTCCAAAAAGGGCCAAAAAAATTAAAATGCCATTTTTTGATTCCAATGGACAGGGAATTATATTTACTTCATAACCGCAGCAAAATGAGTGGAAAATAATAAGTTTTTAGAGATTTATGATAACAAATGTGTTTTTGGGAAAATGAAAAGACATAAGACTATAGTCTTATGTCCAAAAAGGGCCAAAAAAATTAAAAGGCCATTTTTTGATTAAAATGGACAGGAACTTATATTTACTTCATAACTGCGACAAAATAAGTGGAAAATAATACGTTTTTAGACATTCATGATGAAAAATGTGTTTTTGGGAAAATGAAAAGACATAAGACTATAGTCTTATGTCCAAAAAGGTCAAAAATGGTCAAAAAAATTTTAAATGCCATTTTTTGATTCCAATGGATAGGGAATTATATTTACTTCATAACCGCAGCAAAATGAGTGGAAAATAATACGTTTTTAGACATTTATGATGAAAAATGTGTTTTGGGGAAAATGAAAAGACATAAGACTATAGTCTTATGTCCAAAAAGGGCCAAAAAAATTTAAATGCCATTTTTTTGATTCCAATAGACAGGAACTTATATTTACTTCATAACTGCGACAAAATAAGTGGAAAATAATACGTTTTTAGACATTTATGATGAAAAATGTGTTTTGGGGAAAATGAAAAGACATAAGACTATAGTCTTATGTCCAAAAAGGTCAAAAAAAATTTAAATGCCATTTTTTGATTGCAATGGACAGGGGATTATATTTACTTCATAACCGCAGCAAAATGAGTGGAAAATAATACGTTTTTAGACATTTATGATAACAAATGTGTTTTTGGGAAAATGAAAAGACATAAGACTATAGTCTTATGTCCAAAAAGGGCCAAAAAAATTAAAATGCAATTTTTTGATTCCAATGGACAGGGAATTATATTTACATCATAACCGCAGCAAAATGAGTGGAAAATAATACGTTTTTAGACATTTATGATGACAAATGTGTTTTTGGGAAAATGAAAAGACATAGGACTATAGTCTTATGTCCAAAAAGGTCAAAAATGGTCAAAAAAAATTTAAATGTCATTTTTTGATTCCAATGGATAGGGAATTATATTTACTTCATAACCGCAGCAAAATGAGTGGAAAATAATACGTTTTTAGACATTTATGATGAAAAATGTGTTTTGGGGAAAATGAAAAGACATAAGACTATAGTCTTATGTCCAAAAAGGGCCAAAAAAATTTAAATGCCATTTTTTGAGTCCAATAGACAGGAACTTATATTTACGTCATAACTGCGACAAAATAAGTGGAAAATAATACGTTTTTAGACATTCATGATGAAAAATGTGTTTTTGGGAAAATGAAAAGACATAAGACTATAGTCTTATGTCCAAAAAGGTCAAAAATGGTCAAAAAAATTTTAAATGCCATTTTTTGATTCCAATGGATAGGGAATTATATTTACTTCATAACCGCAGCAAAATGAGTGGAAAATAATACGTTTTTAGACATTTATGATGAAAAATGTGTTTTGGGGAAAATGAAAAGACATAAGACTATAGTCTTATGTCCAAAAAGGGCCAAAAAAATTTAAATGCCATTTTTTGAGTCCAATAGACAGGAACTTATATTTACTTCATAACTGCGACAAAATAAGTGGAAAATAATAAGTTTTTAGACATTTATGATGAAAAATGTGTTTTGGGGAAAATGAAAAGACATAAGACTATAGTCTTATGTCCAAAAAGGTCAAAAATAGTCAAAAAAAATTTAAATGCCATTTTTTGATTGCAATGGACAGGGAATTATATTTACTTCATAACCGCAGCAAAATGAGTGGAAAATAATACGTTTTTAGACATTTATGATGACAAATGTGTTTTTGGGAAAATGAAAAGACATAAGACTATAGTCTTATGTCCAAAAAGGTCAAAAATGGTCAAAAAAATTTTAAATGCCATTTTTTGATTCCAATGGATAGGGAATTATATTTACTTCATAACCGCAGCAAAATGAGTGGAAAATAATACGTTTTTAGACATTTATGATGAAAAATGTGTTTTGGGAAAAATGAAAAGACATAAGACTATAGTCTTATGTCCAAAAAGGGCCAAAAAAATTAAAATGCCATTTTTTGATTCCAATGGACAGGGAATTATATTTACTTCATAACTGCAGCAAAATGAGTGGAAAATAATACGTTTTTAGACATTTATGATGACAAATGTGTTTTTGGGAAAATGAAAAGATATAAGACTATAGTCTTATGTCCAAAAAGGTCAAAAATGGTCAAAAAAAATTTAAATGCCATTTTTTGATTCCAATGGATAGGGAATTATATTTACTTCATAACCGCAGCAAAATGAGTGGAAATTAATACGTTTTTAGACATTTATGCTGAAAAATGTGTTTTGGGGAAAATGAAAAGACATAAGACTATAGTCTTATGTCCAAAAAGGGCCAAAAAAATTAAAAGTCCATTTTTTGATTAAAATGGACAGGAACTTATATTTACTTCATAACTGCGACAAAATAAGTGGAAAATAATACGTTTTTAGACATTTATGATGAAAAATGTGTTTTGGGGGAAAATGAAAAGACATAAGACTATAGTCTTATGTCCAAAAAGGGCCAAAAAAATTAAAATGCCATTTTTTGAGTCCAATAGACAGGAACTTATATTTACTTCATAACTGCGACAAAATAAGTGGAAAATAATACGTTTTTAGACATTTATGATGAAAAATGTGTTTTGGGGAAAATGAAAAGACATAAGACTACAGTCTTATGTCCAAAAAGGTCAAAAATGGTCAAAAAAAATTAAAATGCCATTTTTTGATTCCAATGGACAGGGAATTATATTTACTTCATAACTGCGACAAAATAAGTGGAAAATAATACGTTTTTAGACATTTATGATGAAAAATGTGTTTTGGGGAAAATGAAAAGACATAAGACTATATAGTCTTATGTCCAAAAAGGGCCAAAAAAATTAAAAGGCCATTTTTTGATTCCAATAGACAGGAAATTATATTTACTTCATAACCGCAGCAAAATAGGTGGAAATGAAAACGTTTTTAGACATTTATGATGAAAAATGTGTTTTGGGGAAAATGAAAAAAGGGCCAAAATGGTCAAATAAATTAAAATGCCATTTTTTGATTCCGGTGGATATGAAATAATCATGCTGCTTATGTTCTCTTGCTCATATTCAGTTGTTTCTTGTCTGTCAATTTATGAGATGGCCTAAACCACACCTGTTTTCTCTGTTTAAACTAACGAAGATGACATGTCTACCATGTTTGCTAATCTAACCCCAGAATACATTGTAGCCATACATTGTAATGTGAGAATCTATGTAGCTATGTTAAGTATCATAACTTACATGCATGTTTTCATAGGCTTGTGAGTGGTGGTTCCAAAGCATATTTTATTGCAGACTATCTTTATCAATATAAATTAGAAATGTCTCTTTCATGGGACTTCTTTTGAGTTGTACTGTTAATGCATTGAATATATTTCTTGTGACATAAAAGGAAAGTGTATTAATCCTAATCATTAATCATGTTGCTATGAAATAATAATACTTGGTTGCATATCCTTTGCGTGCAAGGACTGCCTGAAGTGTGCGACCTGTGGAAATCATCAGATGCTGGGTATCTTCACTGGTGATGCTATGCCAGGCCTGTTCTTCAGTTACAATATGGATGAAAATGCCCGCAAATTTAAAGCTTACAGTCTGCATTTTAGCCTCACAGTCATTGTATCATTTCACATCCAAAGTGCTGGAGTACAGAGCCAAAACACAGAAGAAAAAATCATGTTCATTGTATAATTCCATTACATGACCAGTCTGTTGAGATTTCTTTTCACACTAAAACATTACATAGCATAAATGCTTCAGATGCTCATAATTTCAGTACTCATGATTTATTTAAATTACATGACAGCAGGTGGTCCCCCTGACAATGAACAACGAATATAGTACATATAGGGACATTGGGATACTGGGAGTAGTTATGTGTTTTGAGAAAACAATGTGAAGAAAGATGACATTTTCCTTGCCAGATATGGTAATGTATGGATAAATAGAATTGTATTTGCATGAGATATATTTCAGTATCAACATCATCTTCCTTTTACCTGTCACCAATCATTCCTCATATACAATTTGACAGTAAACATACAAAATGACAGAAAGAATCCAGTATCATTGTGGCTTGAATGGTGGTGGATGGGAAATAGTCCTACATTGTATTTACCTTTTGTGAATGTCACCATATTGTGTGAAATAAATATTATGAAAATGTTGTCTTTGCTTACTTGCTGTTATAATTTATGTGTTGTGTTCTGGAGACCAGACCTCCCACATCAAATCAACCCATGGCCATAATAACAGTGTTAGATCTTTAATCTCTATCATTAATCTTACAACAATTTGCAAGATGGATGTACAGTGAAATTAGTGGAAAATAATACGTTTTTAGACATTTATGATGAAAAATGTCTTTTGGGGAAAATGAAAAGGGCCAAAATGGTCCAAAAAAATTTAAATGCCATTTTTTGATTCCAATGGATAGGGAATTATATTTACTTCATAACCGCAGCAAAATGAGTGGAAAATAATACGTTTTTAGACATTTATGATGAAAAATGTGTTTTGGGGAAAATGAAAAGACATAAGACTATAGTCTTATGTCCAAAAAGGGCCAAAAAAATTAAAATGCCATTTTTTGATTCCAATGGACAGGAAATTATATTTACTTCATAACCGCAGCAAAATGAGTGGAAATGAATACGTTTTTAGACATTTATGATGACAAATGTGTTTTTGGGAAAATGAAAAGACATAAGACTATAGTCTTATGTCCAAAAAGGTCAAAAATGGTCAAAAAAATTTAAAATGCCATTTTTTGATTCCAATGGACAGGGAAGTATATTTACTTCATAACCGCAGCAAAATGAGTGGAAAATAATACTTTTTTTAGACATTTATGATGACAAATGTGTTTTGGGGAAAATTAAAAGACATAAGACTATAAGTCTTATGTCCAAAAAGGGCCAAAAAAATTTAAATGCCATTTTTTGATTCCAATAGACAGGAAATTATATTTACTTCATAACCGCGGCAAAATAAGTGGAAAATAATACGTTTTTAGACATTTATGATGAAAAATGTGTTTTGTGGAAAATGAAAAGACATAAGACTATAGTCTTATGTCCAAAAAGGGACAAAATGGTTCAAAAAATTAAAAGGCCATTTTTTGTTTAAAATGGACAGGAACTTATATTTACTTCATAACTGCGGCAAAATAAGTGGAAAATAATACGTTTTTAGACATTTATGATGAAAAATGTGTTTTGGGGAAAATGAAAAGACATAAGCCTATAGTCTTATGTCCAAATAGGGCCAAAAAAATTAAAATGCCATTTTTTGATTCCAATAGACAGGAAATTATATTTACTTCATAACCGCAGCAAAATGGGTGGAAATGAATACGTTTTTAGACATTTATGATGAAAAATGTGTTTTGGGGAAAATGAAAAAAGGGCCAAAATGGTCAAATAAATTAAAATGCCATTTTTTGATTCCGGTGGATATTAAATAATCATGCTGCTCATGTTCTCTTGCTCATATTCAGTTGTTTCTTGTCTGTCAATTTATGAGATGGCCTAAACCACACCTGTTTTCTCTGTTTAAACTAACGAAGATGACATGTCTACCATGTTTGCTAATCTAACCCCAGAATACATTGTAGCCATACATTGTAATGTGAGAATCTATGTAGCTATGTTAAGTATCATAACTTACATGCATGTTTTCATAGGCTTGTGAGTGGTGGTTCCAAAGCATATTTTATTGCAGACTATCTTTATCAATATAAATTAGAAATGTCTCTTTCATGGGACTTCTTTTGAGTTGTACTGTTAATGCATTGAATATATTTCTTGTGACATAAAAGGAAAGTGTATTAATCCTAATCATTAATCATGTTGCTATGAAATAATAATACTTGGTTGCATATCCTTTGCGTGCAAGGACTGCCTGAAGTGTGCGACCTGTGGAAATCATCAGATGCTGGGTATCTTCACTGGTGATGCTATGCCAGGCCTGTTCTTCAGTTACAATATGGATGAAAATGCCCGCAAATTTAAAGCTTACAGTCTGCATTTTAGCCTCACAGTCATTGTATCATTTCACATCCAAAGTGCTGGAGTACAGAGCCAAAACACAGAAGAAAAAATCATGTTCATTGTATAATTCCATTACATGACCAGTCTGTTGAGATTTCTTTTCACACTAAAACATTACATAGCATAAATGCTTCAGATGCTCATAATTTCAGTACTCATGATTTATTTAAATTACATGACAGCAGGTGGTCCCCCTGACAATGAACAACGAATATAGTACATATAGGGACATTGGGATACTGGGAGTAGTTATGTGTTTTGAGAAAACAATGTGAAGAAAGATGACATTTTCCTTGCCAGATATGGTAATGTATGGATAAATAGAATTGTATTTGCATGAGATATATTTCAGTATCAACATCATCTTCCTTTTACCTGTCACCAATCATTCCTCATATACAATTTGACAGTAAACATACAAAATGACAGAAAGAATCCAGTATCATTGTGGCTTGAATGGTGGTGGATGGGAAATAGTCCTACATTGTATTTACCTTTTGTGAATGTCACCATATTGTGTGAAATAAATATTATGAAAATGTTGTCTTTGCTTACTTGCTGTTATAATTTATGTGTTGTGTTCTGGAGACCAGACCTCCCACATCAAATCAACCCATGGCCATAATAACAGTGTTAGATCTTTAATCTCTATCATTAATCTTACAACAATTTGCAAGATGGATGTACAGTGAAATTAGTGGAAAATAATACGTTTTTAGACATTTATGATGAAAAATGTCTTTTGGGGAAAATGAAAAGGGCCAAAATGGTCCAAAAAAATTTAAATGCCATTTTTTGATTCCAATGGATAGGGAATTATATTTACTTCATAACCGCAGCAAAATGAGTGGAAAATAATACGTTTTTAGACATTTATGATGAAAAATGTGTTTTGGGGAAAATGAAAAGACATAAGACTATAGTCTTATGTCCAAAAAGGGCCAAAAAAATTAAAAGGCCATTATTTGATTAAAATGGACAGGAACTTATATTTACTTCATAACTGCGACAAAATAAGTGGAAAATAATACGTTTTTAGACATTTATGATGAAAAATGTGTTTTGGGGAAAATGAAAAGACATAAGACTATAGTCTTATGTCCAAAAAGGGCCAAAAAAAATTAAAATGCCATTTTTTGATTCCAATGGACAGGAAATTATATTTACTTCATAACCGCAGCAAAATGAGTGGAAATGAATACGTTTTTAGACATTTATGATGACAAATGTGTTTTTGGGAAAATGAAAAGACATAAGACTATAGTCTTATGTCCAAAAAGGTCAAAAATGGTCAAAAAAATTTAAATGCCATTTTTTGATTCCAATAGACAGGAAAGTATATTTACTTCATAACCGCAGCAAAATGAGTGGAAAATAATATGTTTTTAGACATTTATGATGAAAAATGTGTTTTGGGGAAAATGAAAAGACATAAGACTATAGTCTTATGTCCAAAAAGGGACAAAATGGTTCAAAAAATTAAAAGGCCATTTTTTGTTTAAAATGGACAGGAACTTATATTTACTTCATAACTGCGGCAAAATAAGTGGAAAATAATACGTTTTTAGACATTTATGATGAAAAATGTGTTTTGGGGAAAATGAAAAGACATAAGACTATAGTCTTATGTCCAAAAAGGGCCAAAAAAATTTAAAATGCCATTTTTTGATTCCAATGGACAGGGAAGTATATTTACTTCATAACCGCAGCAAAATGAGTGGAAAATAATACTTTTTTAGACATTTATGATGACAAATGTGTTTTGGGGAAAATTAAAAGACATAAGACTATAAGTCTTATGTCCAAAAAGGGCCAAAAAAATTTAAAATGCCATTTTTTGATTCCAATAGACAGGAAATTATATTTACTTCATAACCGCGGCAAAATGAGTGGAAAATAATACTTTTTTAGACATTTATGATGACAAATGTGTTTTGGGGAAAATTAAAAGACATAAGACTATAAGTCTTATGTCCAAAAAGGGCCAAAAAAATTTTAATGCCATTTTTTGATTCCAATAGACAGGAAATTATATTTACTTCATAACCGCGGCAAAATAAGTGGAAAATAATATGTTTTTAGACATTTATGATGAAAAATGTGTTTTGTGGAAAATGAAAAGACATAAGACTATAATGTCCAAAAAGGGACAAAATGGTTCAAAAAATTAAAAGGCCATTTTTTGTTTAAAATGGACAGGAACTTATATTTACTTCATAACCGCAGCAAAATGGGTGGAAATGAATACGTTTTTAGACATTTATGATGAAAAATGTGTTTTGGGGAAAATGAAAAAAGGGCCAAAATGGTCAAATAAATTAAAATGCCATTTTTTGATTCCAATAGACAGGAAATTATATTTACTTCATAACCGCAGCAAAATGGGTGGAAATGAATACGTTTTTAGACATTTATGATGAAAAATGTGTTTTGGGGAAAATGAAAAAAGGGCCAAAATGGTCAAATAAATTAAAATGCCATTTTTTGATTCCGGTGGATATTAAATAATCATGCTGCTCATGTTCTCTTGCTCATATTCAGTTGTTTCTTGTCTGTCAATTTATGAGATGGCCTAAACCACACCTGTTTTCTCTGTTTAAACTAACGAAGATGACATGTCTACCATGTTTGCTAATCTAACCCCAGAATACATTGTAGCCATACATTGTAATGTGAGAATCTATGTAGCTATGTTAAGTATCATAACTTACATGCATGTTTTCATAGGCTTGTGAGTGGTGGTTCCAAAGCATATTTTATTGCAGACTATCTTTATCAATATAAATTAGAAATGTCTCTTTCATGGGACTTCTTTTGAGTTGTACTGTTAATGCATTGAATATATTTCTTGTGACATAAAAGGAAAGTGTATTAATCCTAATCATTAATCATGTTGCTATGAAATAATAATACTTGGTTGCATATCCTTTGCGTGCAAGGACTGCCTGAAGTGTGCGACCTGTGGAAATCATCAGATGCTGGGTATCTTCACTGGTGATGCTATGCCAGGCCTGTACTGCAGCCTTCTTAAGTTACAATATGGATGAAAATGCCCGCAAATTTAAAGCTTAGTCTGCATTTTAGCCTCACAGTCATTGTATCATTTCACATCCAAAGTGCTGGAGTACAGAGCCAAAACACAGAAGAAAAAATCATGTTCATTGTATAATTCCTTTACATGACCAGTCTGTTGAGATTTCTTTTCACACTAAAACATTACATAGCATAAATGCTTCAGATGCTCATAATTTCAGTACTCATGATTTATTTAAATTACATGACAGCAGGTGGTCCCCCTGACAATGAACAACGAATATAGTACATATAGGGACATTGGGATACTGGGAGTAGTTGTGTTTTGAGAAAACAATGTGAAGAAAGATGACATTTTCCTTGCCAGATATGGTAATGTATGGATAAATAGAATTGTATTTGCATGAGATATATTTCAGTATCAACATCATCTTCCTTTTACCTGTCACCAATCATTCCTCATATACAATTTGACAGTAAACATACAAAATGACAGAAAGAATCCAGTATCATTGTGGCTTGAATGGTGGTGGATGGGGAATAGTCCTACATTGTATTTACCTTTTGTGAATGTCACCATATTGTGTGAAATAAATATTCTGAAAATGTTGTCTTTGCTTACTTGCTGTTATAATTTATGTGTTGTGTTCTGGAGACCAGACCTCCCACATCAAATCAACCCATGGCCATAATAACAGTGTTAGATCTTTAATCTCTATCATTAATCTTACAACAATTTGCAAGATGGATGTACAGTGAAATTAGTGGAAAATAATATGTTTTTAGACATTTATGATGAAAAATGTCTTTTGGGGAAAATGAAAAGGGCCAAAATGGTCCAAAAAAATTTAAATGCCATTTTTTGATTGCAATGGACAGGGAATTATATTTACTTCATAACCGCAGCAAAATGAGTGGAAAATAATACGTTTTTAGACATTTATGATGACAAATGTGTTTTTGGGGAAATTAAAAGACATAAGACTATAGTCTTATGTCCAAAAAGGGCCAAAAAAATAAAATTCCATTTTCTGATTCCAATGGACAGGGAATTATATTTACTTCATAACCACAGCAAAATAAGTGGAAAATAATAAGTTTTTAGACATTTATGATGAAAAATGTGTTTTGGGGAAAATGAAAAGACATAAGACTATAGTGTTATGTCCAAAAAGGGGCAAAAAAATTTAAATGCCATTTTTTGATTCCAATAGACAGGTAATTACATTTACTTCATAACCGCAGCAAAATGAGTGGAAAATAATAGGTTTTTAGATATTTATGATGAAAAATGTGTTTTGTGGAAAATGAAAAGACAAAGACTATAGTCTTATGTCCAAAAAGGGCCAAAAAAATTTAAATGCCATTTTTTGATTCCAATAGACAGGAAATTATATTTACTTCATAACCGCTGCAAAATAAGTGGAAAATAATACGTTTTTAGACATTTATGATGAATAATGTGTTTTGGGGAAAATGAAAAGACAAAGACTATAGTCTTATGTCCAAAAAGGGACAAAATGGTTCAAAAAATTTAAAGGCCATTTTTTGTTTAAAATGGACAGGAACTTATATTTACTTCATAACTGCGGCAAAATAAGTGGAAAATAATAAGTTTTTAGACATTTATGATGAAAAATGTGTTTTGGGGAAAATGAAAAAAGGGCCAAAATGTTCAAATAAATTAAAATGCCATTTTTTGATTCCGGTGGATATCAAATAATCATGCTGCTTATGTTCTCTTGCTCATATTCAGTTGTTTCTTGTCTGTCAATTTATGAGATGGCCTAAACCACACCTGTTTTCTCTGTTTAAACTAACGAAGATGACATGTCTACCATGTTTGCTAATCTAACCCCAGAATACATTGTAGCCATACATTGTAATGTGAGAATCTATGTAGCTATGTTAAGTATCATAACTTACATGCATGTTTTCATAGGCTTGTGAGTGGTTGTTCCAAAGCATATTTTATTGCAGACTATCTTTATCAATATAAATTAGAAATGTCTCTTTCATGGGACTTCTTTTGAGTTGTACTGTTAATGCATTGAATATATTTCTTGTGACATAAAAGGAAAGTGTATTAATCCTAATCATTAATCATGTTGCTATGAAATAATAATACTTGGTTGCATATCCTTTGCGTGCAAGGACTGCCTGAAGTGTGCGACCTGTGGAAATCATCAGATGCTGGGTATCTTCACTGCTGATGCTATGCCAGGCCTGTACTGCAGCCTTCTTAAGTTACAATATGGATGAAAATGCCCGCAAATTTAAAGCTAACAGTCAGCATTTTAGCCTCACAGTCATTGTATCATTTCACATCCAAAGTGCTGGAGTACAGAGCCAAAACACAGAAGAAAAAATCATGTTCATTGTATAATTCCTTTACATGACCAGTCTGTTGAGATTTCTTTTCACACTAAAACATTACATAGCATAAATGCTTCAGATGCTCATAATTTCAGTACTCATGATTTATTTAAATTACATGACAGCAGGTGGTCCCCCTGACAATGAACAACGAATATAGTACATATAGGGACATTGGGATACTGGGAGTAGTTATGTGTTTTGAGAAAACAATGTGAAGAAAGATGACATTTTCCTTGCCAGATATGGTAATGTATGGATAAATAGAATTGTATTTGCATGAGATATATTTCAGTATCAACATCATCTTCCTTTTACCTGTCACCAATCATTCCTCATATACAATATGACAGTAAACATACAAAATGACAGAAAGAATCCAGTATCATTGTGGCTTGAATGGTGGTGGATGGGGAATAGTCCTACATTGTATTTACCTTTTGTGAATGTCACCATATTGTGTGAAATAAATATTCTGAAAATGTTGTCTTTGCTTACTTGCTGTTATAATTTATGTGTTGTGTTCTGGAGACCAGACCTCCCACATCAAATCAACCCATGGCCATAATAACAGTGTTAGATCTTTAATCTCTATCATTAATCTTACAACAATTTGCAAGATGGATGTACAGTGAAATTAGTGGAAAATAATATGTTTTTAGACATTTATGATGAAAAATGTCTTTTGGGGAAAATGAAAAGGGCCAAAATGGTCCAAAAAAATTTAAATGCCATTTTTTGATTGCAATGGACAGGGAATTATATTTACTTCATAACCGCAGCAAAATGAGTGGAAAATAATACGTTTTTATTATTATTTATGATGAAAAATGTCTTTTGGGGAAAATGAAAATGAAAAGACATAAGACTATAGTCTTATGTCCAAAAAGGGCCAAAAAAATTAAAAGGCCATTTTTTGATTAAAATGGACAGGAACTTATATTTACTTCATAACTGCGACAAAATAAGTGGAAAATAATACGTTTTTAGACATTTATGATGAAAAATGTGTTTTGGGGAAAATGAAAAGACATAAGACTATAGTCTTATGTCCAAAAATGGTCAAAAAATTTTTTAATGCCATTTTTTTATTCCAATGGATAGGGAATTATATTTACTTCATAACCGCAGCAAAATGAGTGGAAAATAATACGTTTTTAGACATTTATGATGAAAAATGTGTTTTGGGGAAAATGAAAAGACATAAGACTATATATAGTCTTATGTCCAAAAAGGGCCAAAAAAATTAAAAGGCCATTTTTTGATTAAAATGGACAGGAACTTATATTTACTTCATTACGGCATTTAAATTTTTTTGGCCCTTTTTGGACATAAGACTATATCTTATGTCCAAAAAGGGCCAAAAAAATTTAAATGCCGTTTTTTGATTCCAATAGACAGGAACTTATATTTACTTCATAACTGCGACAAAATAAGTGGAAAATAATACGTTTTTAGACATTTATGATGAAAAATGTGTTTTGGGGAAAATGAAAAGACATAAGACTATAGTCTTATGTCCAAAAAGGGCCAAAAAAATTAAAATGCCATTTTTTGATTCCAATGGACAGGGAATTATATTTACTTCATAACCGCAGCAAAATGAGTGGAAAATAATACGTTTTTAGACATTTATGATGACAAATGTGTTTTTGGGAAAATGAAAAGACATAAGACTATAGTCTTATGTCCAAAAAGGGCCAAAAAAATTAAAAGGCCATTTTTTTATTAAAATGGACAGGAACATATATTGACTTCATAACTGCGACAAAATGAGTGGAAAATAATACGTTTTTAGACATTTATGATGACAAATGTGTTTTTGGGAAAATTAAAAGACATAAGACTATAGTCTTATGTCCAAAAAGGTCAAAAAGGGCCAAAAAAATATAAATGCCATTTTTTGATTCCAATGGATAGGGAATTATATTTACTTCATAACTGCAGCAAAATGAGTGGAAAATAATACGTTTTTAGACATTTATGATGACAAATGTGTTTTTGGGAAAATGAAAAGACATAAGACTATACCTTATGTCCAAAAAGGTCAAAAATGGTCCAAAAAAATTTAAATGCCATTTTTTGATTCCAATGGATAGGGAATTATATTTACTTCATAACCGCAGCAAAATGAGTGGAAAATAATACGTTTTTAGACATTTATGATGAAAAATGTGTTTTGGGGAAAATGAAAAGACATAAGACTATAGTCTTATGTCCAAAAAGGGCCAAAAAAATTAAAATGCCATTTTTTGATTCCAATGGACAGGGAATTATATTTACTTCATAACCGCAGCAAAATGAGTGGAAAATAATACGTTTTTAGACATTTATGATGACAAATGTGTTTTTGGGAAAATGAAAAGACATAAGACTATAGTCTTATGTCCAAAAAGGGCCAAAAAAATATAATTCCATTTTTTGATTCCAATGGACAGGGAATTATATTTACTTCATAACCGCAGCAAAATGAGTGGAAAATAATACGTTTTTAGACATTTATGATGACAAATGTGTTTTTGGGAAAATGAAAAGACATAAGACTATAGTCTTATGTCCAAAAAGGGACAAAATGGTCCAAAAAATGAAAAGGCCATTTTTTGATTAAAATGGACAGGAACTTATATTTACTTCATAACTGCCGCAAAATAAGTGGAAAATAATGCGTTTTTAGACATTTATGATGACAAATGTGTTTTGGGGAAAATTAAAAGACATAAGACTATATAGTCTTATGTCCAAAAAGGGCCAAAAAAATTAAAATGGCATTTTTTGATTCCAATGGACAGGAAATTATATTTACTTCATAACCGCAGCAAAATGAGTGGAAATGAATACGTCTTTAGACATTTATGATGATAAATGTGTTTTGGGAAAAATGAAAAAAGGGCCAAAATGGTCAAATAAATTAAAATGCCATTTTTTGATTCCGGTGGATATGAAATAATCATGCTGCTTATGTTCTCTTGCTCATATCCAGTTGTTTCTTGTCTGTCAATTTATGAGATGGCCTAAACCACACCTGTTTTCTCTGTTTAGACTAACGAAGATGACATGTCTACCATGTTTGCTAATCTAACCCCAGAATACATTGTAGCCATACATTGTAATGTGAGAATCTATGTAGCTATGTTAAGTATCATAACTTACATGCATGTTTTCATAGGCTTGTGAGTGGTGGTTCCAAAGCATATTTTATTGCAGACTATCTTAATCAATATAAATTAGAAATGTCTCTTTCATGGGACTTCTTTTGAGTTGTACTGTTAATGCATTGAATATATTTCTTGTGACATAAAAGGAAAGTGTATTAATCCTAATCATTAATCATGTTGCTATGAAATAATAATACTTGGTTGCATATCCTTTGCGTGCAAGGACTGCCTGAAGTGTGCGACCTGTAGAAATCATCAGATGCTGGGTATCTTCACTGGTGATGCTATGCCAGGCCTGTACTGCAGCCTTCTTCAGTTACAATATGGATGAAAATGCCCGCAAATTTAAAGCTTACAGTCTGCATTTTAGCCTCACAGTCATTGTATCATTTCACATCCAAAGTGCTGGAGTACAGAGCCAAAACACAGAAGAAAAAATCATGTTCATTGTATAATTCCTTTACATGACCAGTCTGTTGAGATTTCTTTTCACACTAAAACATTACATAGCATACATGCTTCAGATGCTTATAATTTCAGTACTCTTGATTTATTTAAATTACATGACAGCAGGTGGTCCCCCTGACAATGAACAACGAATATAGTACATATAGGGACATTGGGATACTGGGAGAAGTTATGTGTTTTGAGAAAACAATGTGAAGAAAGATGACATTTTCCTTGCCAGATATGGTAATGTATGGATAAATAGAATTGTATTTGCATGAGATATATTTCAGTATCAACATCATCTTCCTTTTACCTGTCACCAATCATTCTTCATATACGATTTGACAGTAAACATACAAAATGACAGAAATAATCCAGTATCATTGTGGCTTGAATGGTGGTGGATGGGGAATAGTTCTACATTTTATTTACCTTTTGTGAATGTCACCATATTGTGTGAAATAAATATTCTGAAAATGTTGTCTTTGCTTACTTGCTGTTATAATTTATGTGCTGTGTTCTGGAGACCAGACCTCCCACATCAAATCAACCCATGGCCATAATAACAGTGTTAGATCTTTAATATCTATCATTAATCTTACAACAATTTGCAAGATGGATGTACAGTGAAATTAGTGGAAAATAATACGTTTTTAGACATTTATGATGAAAAATGTGTTTTCGGAAAAAGACATGAGTCTTATGTCCAAAAAGGGCCAAAATGGTCAAAAAAATTCAAATGCAATTTTTTGATTCCAATGGACACATTATATTTACTTCATAACTGCGTCAAAATAAGTGGAAAATAATAAATCTTTTGACATTTATGATGAAAAATGTGTTTTTGGGAAAAGACATGAGACTATAGTCTTATGTCCAAAAAGGGCCAAAAACTGTTACAAGAAAGTGTTACAAGATTAAAAAGTTATAGAGCTATAGCCTCTTAAACATTTTCCAATGCAACCTTATGACCATTCCAACCTAATGGGATTTTTTAGACTATCAAATAGTGGCATTATGCCACCAAATTGTACCTTTGTACCATTTCTAAACATCCATGAAAAAGCACCCAAATTTACTGTTGAATATCTTAGCCATTTGATTAACAGAAATCAAAATACAATATTACCACTCAATATAAAGCTGTGAATCTCTACTTCACAATGGCACTAACCAAAAGCCTCTGTCTACAATGGCCGCAGTTATTAAGCAAAATATTCACATATAATTGCCGATGTCGCACGTATCACCATAGCGGCCATATTGTTTGAGCAGAAATTCTGAAAGTAATATTCCATATACAGCTTGTTCCACAGTGGCTGCTGACCAGGTTTTGCACATATTGGCCCAGTCATTCTGGACCAACTGTCATTTTTGCTGTTTTTCACAAAATTCAAAATGGTGGAAAAGCTATGCGAGCAGAGCTTATGGTTTCTTGTGAGGAGAGGGACTTACATGTATGTACCAAATCTCATGCCTTTTCATGAATTTTGCTGCCATAGGTTTTTATTTCAACCCTAATCTGATTCTACTAATTAGTAGCTCAAGGAGATCTCTAGCTGTTGAATGAGGTGTGCTTGGTGTGTGGTTGGAGTGAAAACCTACAGGACGGTAGATCTCCAGGAACAGGGTTGGGCAGCCTCGCTCTAGGGGTTCATTCAAATCACTTATTTTCACTCCTTGCATCCTTTCCTCACGTCCTAGGATACACGGATGAGATACGAGACCGGAGGAATTGAGGCAACATGAATTAGGCAAATGGAACGTCCTTGCTCAGTCAAGCGTCACCATCATATTATGCATACGTGCTTAACTATAATGCAACCCGCCATGTGGCAGATCTGGAGAGGTGGATCACTTATACATGGCACGCTTCTGCAAAAGCAACACTTGTGTTTCCTCACTGAAGCATCCTGTGGGAGCCTACTCATCCCTCGCTCCTCCGAGGAGCATTTAGCGGTTTGGAACGTCCTTAAAGACGGCGAACCTAGAACGATTTCCGGGTCAGGCGAGGACCGATGAGACGTGTACGGATAAAATAAGCAATAATGAAACAAACAGGGTAAGGGGCATGAAAAAATGTTCTGTTTAAATTACCCATCATAGAGCCACCATGTGGACAAATTAGAAGCTTTATACAAGCACACTACTCTGAGCCAAAGTGAATACTATAAAGTTGGAATAGCTTAAAAGCTGTAGTAGGAGTAGCGTGCAGAAACGTAGGCAGAAAGAAAATAATAAGTTTAATGAGTATGCAAGAGAACAATCGTGCGTTGCTGAAACAACCACACTAATTAAAAGTTACCTTCTTTTGGGGCAATTAATGCACACTGTCAATTTTAACTACAACATCACATAGAGACAACTGCTAGGAGACAACATAAAGTCAAGTTGTACCTCTGGAAACATTTCTGGGCATTCCCTATTGTACCAAAAAATGCAATGTCCCCTGTTAACTCAGACTGTTATTATAACAATTACAGTAATCTGACAGGAAACATAAACAGGAAAAATTAAAGGAGATAAGGCAAGAATGCCTGGAGGTCTACAATCCTGAGAGGTGGAAAGTTGCCAACTGCCCACTCTGAGGGTCTAGCTGGACTGCAGCATCATGAACCCAGAGACACTCTGAATGAGCAGTGCTGTGGTGAGAGGGAAAACATGGCCCACACAGGCAGACGATGTCACGGCCGACAACGTGACTGCCCCAGAAAGAAACGAACCACGAGAAAGAACCCTAAAGACCTCACCACGAGGAAAGCCGGAACATTCCTGGGGGGTTATTCCACAAAGCAGGATTACTGATTTACGTGGATAACTGCACTGGGTAAAATCCGGAACATGTCTTTTTACTGCAGTCTATGTTCCAGATTTGGGAGGGTTCCGGGGTTTTACTGAGTGCGGTTATCCAGCCAACTCTGTAATCCTGCTTTGTGGAATAATCTCCTGGAGGGAATATTGAAACAACTTTACCCATCACAATGGCTGCCTTTAATTTATATTCTTACCAAAAAAAAAACAAAAAAAAAAAAAAACTTTTAGGACGACACATCGAGACATGATGAGGCCTTGAATGGGCCTCGAATGTCCGTGCTCCTCAGGTGATGTCCTTACGAATAATATATGATATTATGAATAATATCATTGGATAAATGTTGCGTTATCCATCAACGTGATGAATGGGCGTATGCCTCATGATGTGGATACGTACACAAAATGCAGGAAACGAGGGCTGGACAGCACGGGAGGCGTGCTCGGTGTGCACCAGTCCATTGTGACGTGCTTCGCAATGCTGAGGGCCATTTCTGGGAAGTGATAAATTCCCCCCAGAGCGTTAGTGACTCACAGAGCTGCAGACTTCTCCGTTCCCAACCTTTGCTGTTATTTATACGACAGATTTCCTCTGCAACACAACTGATGGAAGAAACAAATAAACGGCTGACATCGATTGACCACCGCTGATATTTTTGTGTCGCCTACATTTGTTTATACGCCGTGTGTTTAAAAGTGTTTTCCTTAGCTAAGTCCTTCTGGATGTGGCATGGAAAATGCACTGCAAAGTTCCTCAATATTTCCCAGATGAATCCTACAGATGCTCTCAGTTGTCTACACCACCCAATCGATCAAGTCTCTTAATTGAAGAGTTGGCAAGAGGGGCTCTACCACACAAACAACACGGCGGTTAAAAACGGAAAAGTTGATTACTCCTCCGGAGTCGGTTATTATTGTCATTTTGCTGGCATTTAACACGAGGGGGATGACCTGTGATGTCATTACAAATGGAGAACACATAGATTACGTTACACAAATGCATTCTCAACAGCTTATCAAATTAGGTCTTTCCGCCCAGCCATGTCCTTCACTTTAAGCCATGCCACAGTCAGCTTACACAGTAGTTCAGCTGCAGAGATGATCTTTGGGAGAGACACACTTGTGATCGATACATCATCAATAGACCAGTAATAATTTTCAGAAAAAATGGTGGTAAGAGTTAGACCTTCTAATGTAAAAATCCGGGTAATGCCAAATTAATATGAAGCACGTGCTGATTACTGAATAATGCAAAAAGGGTAAGTATTGTCATTGGCCGCTAGAGGGGGGTAGTGCCATTGAAATTACAGTAGTTTCTTCCTTTGATATAATCGTGATATTTTGATTCCATGTGGAAATACCCAATGCCCTTACCCAGAACTGCTCTTATAAAGCATATCATGCTGTGCGGTGCTTCAACCCAGGACCTCAAACAAATCAGGAAGATAAACAGGTTGCACCAAATGTCCCCAATAGCCTAAGAACTATGGTGTGTCTGCGCAGTAGGGCTGTAATAACACAGCCATTAAGCAATGAATAGAAAGATTAACCAGGGACATGCCACCCATGAGAGCACATTATTGTCAGGACAGAGACTAAGTCAGTTAGTGCAACATAATTGAGTGCCTGACAAAAATGCTGATGAACCGTTTTTAGAATCACAGCGGTAAGAATAAAAACCAAATGACCCCTTTTTCAACTGTATACCAGTGTCTGATTCATATTCAAATTATATTAGTTATAGTGACATGACATCAGTGTTATGATTATGAAAATACTACTGATGATAAAAGATACCTATTTCCAGAATGATGCTGTACAGGTAAATACAAGTGAACTAAAGCACCGATCACAGAAGCTTAAATAAAGCGCGACAAAAACACACAACAGGCCTGCTCTGCTCTGCTCAGCTCATGAAGGATTCGTCCGTAAATTTGTTGATGAATAACTGGGAAGTGATATAATTTTTTTTTTAAGGAAAGTGGTCAGCCCTCCTTTAGTATTTTAGGTTTGACTTTTTTTGGACAGTGAAAAAGCAGAGAGGCTAACAGACAGAGATTGGATCACAGGTCAGAAGGTCGAACCTCTGCCCACGTGGGGAGACTGAAATGAGTCGAGAGCTGCGCACGCTACGGACAGTGTAACACGTCTCACCAAAACCATTTAAAATAAATCAGATGCCAATACATTACATTCATTTGGCAGACACTTTAATCTAAAGCGACGTACAATAGTTACGTCTGGTAGTTACTGGCAATGACCGTCCTCTCGCAGCAAGAACAGAGAGAAAAACAGCCAAACAACAGTACACATAATGATCTTAAACCCTCAGATGTCTGTCTGTGAGCATCAGATGTCTGTCTGTGTTTCTCAAGATACATCGTTTTCAAGCTAATTCACTTGTTAAATAAAAATTACTTATTCTGAATCATTGTTCTGAATCTAAATCATCTTTGATTTCTGGACAGCATTTGGTCTCTCATGTATTCCATACTGTTCCAGTGTAATTTACAGCTAAATCTAGTCCCACCCCCCAATTCCCATAGAGATCCATTCAAATGCAGAGACGTTATAGTATCGCTTGTAGGAGTACCAGAAAATAAGATATCAAGAGTCTTTTGATATTGTTGGGTCACAGACATCAGGAAGTCATGACATGCAAAGGATATGAGACCAAATATTAAAAATGATTATTTTATTCTACATTATGTTAAACTGTCCAATATTTTTTGATGCCTGAAAATGGGGGGACGTTGTACAACAGGTTCTATAATTTCTAAACGGTTGATCCGATATGGATGAAAATATCCTCAAATTAAAGCTGACAGTCTGCACTTCAACCTCAATTGTCATTGTATCCTTTCAAACTCAACGTGCTAGAGTACAGAACCAAAATAACAAAAAATGTGTCACTGTCCAATGAATTATGGTGCTCACTGTATATACTGTATGTATATATCCTTACGGAAATGTAATATACTGCAGTATATTTTAAATATATTGTGACGATAATTTGGATATATTTACAATGTACTGCAGTATATTCTTTTTCCATAAGGGTATATATATATATATATATAAATATATATATACATACAGTATGTGTGTGTATACGTGTGTAATGTGTGTGTGAATATATATATATATATATATACACACACAAATATATACATACAAGATTTACTAATAATCAACCAAATACATTTTATTACCACTCAAAACCTTTTCCTTTATACATGAGAAGCATTTCCTTATAAATTCTACAATACACATTTAAAATTATATTGGATAAACTACTGTGTCAGCATACACCTTTTTTTTAATTCTTCAGATTCAATTCACTGTACAAAATGTACAATACAGGACATGCTTTTATTTTTTTTGAAATCCAGCTCCCCCTTGTATTGAAGATGTGTGAGGTCAAAGGATTTATCTTTTTACGGTCTGTGGTTGAGCAAGCATGGCGTGTTTACGGACAGCGGCTTTCCTGGGAGAAAGTGGACATCGGCGGCAAACGCAGGAGAAGGAGGAGCGCACCTGTGGAAGAAGAGTGTCCACTTGTGCGTGTGACCATCGCAGCGAAACAACATGGCAGCATGGCCCTTTTAGTCATGTCTTGGCTGTGGTGCTCTGCAATGTAAACATGTATAATACCCTGACATTTACATTGCCGTTAAACACGCGATCGTTCATTTGCTTCTGAACAACTTCCTGTGTGTGTGTGTGTGTGTTTGAGAGAAAGGAGAGCGAGAGTGATAGAGAGAGATAGAGAGAGAGAGAGAGAGAGAGAGAGAGAGAGAGAGTGAGGAGGGTGGCTTTGGCCTCCCTCGGGACCCTCCTGAAGTATAAAACCAGAATCAATCATAACAAGAGAGTAAATCCTTCAGCAGCAGCAATTCACCCCCAAATGTATTTATGCAAGAGAATTTGACCTCATCAATTTTTGATGGTGGAAAAAACAGAGTGAATGTGGAAAGGGACAATGTAGTGTAAACACTGTAGTGACTGAGATTCCTCAGGAAGACCTGGTAAAACACCATCAGCGGTTTAGTTTGTGTGTTCGTGCGTGCGTGCGTGTGTTTGTGAGAAGACACAAAGGCTAGGATTCACTCAACATTTTTCTCAAAACTTTGACTAACAGTTAAAAACTGTTAAGTAAATCTTTTTCTTCACAAGCACTTTGGCAAGTTCAGCCATCACTTAAAACTAACTCAGTCTGACCAGTCTGAGCTTGTGAAGAAAAAGTGAAATGCTTGCATTTATTTGTAAGTCTAAACAATGTTGACCGAATACAGTCAGAAGAGTGAATGAATTCAGGAGCATTTGCCGCAGCGTCCACTGATAAACCAGCGGGGATTTATGCGAGGACGATAAGGTAGAACACGGGCCTCGTAGTGGGAGATTGAATAGACTGCTAACAAATCTGACATGCGTCTGAATCATGATCCTGCTTTTCATTGCCTAAGCTCAAGTTCAGAGGTCACGGCTGTCTGAGGATGAGCTCCCAGCGGAGGCTGGGCTGCCTAGGACTGATAGGCTGGTTATTTCACCTCCTAATCCAGGGGCAGGTCAGACTGGCTGCTCTGTGTTCAGTCCAAAGCGTGTACCCCCCCCACAGGCAAGTCCACTCCCCCCCCCCCCCCCCCCCCCCCTCCCCACAGGCAAGTCCACTACCCCCCCCCCACCCCCACCCCCACCCCCCACCCCCACTCCCCTCCAATTTCTTGGTAAAAATCTACAAATCTCCCCCTAAAAGGCCACACACACATTCCACAGCTCTGTCAGATTACGCGGCTGCAATCCGTGCTCAACACGGTGGGGCCTTTTTTTCTCTTCGTGCAAAACCTCACCATTTTAGGAGTCGCGAGCAGCGGTTTGATCCAATTCCCGCTCGGCGCTTCCCACAAGGCACCCTCAGTGTCGGCCTGCCGGGGCCAGGGAACGGCAAGAGGGGTCGTAATTTCTGTCAGTGCGGCGTCGGAGAGAGAAGCGGACAGGATATTATCAACATCCTGTTTCGGTGACCCGCCGGGCAATAGAATGTAAAGAGAGCAACCCCCTGGCCGTGACACACCCCAGACGCAACCTTCTGGCCCTCGTCTGAAGGCTCCAGCCTGCCAAGATGGATGTGCGCCTGAGAGCGCTGGGGGTCGGACAGGCAGCGCACCGCCACTCTCCTGGTACACCGGATGGGCGAACTGAATACATGCGAAACCGCCATCTCCTTTCTCTCCCGCCGTGATTTATCATCGCGGCCGATTCCAGAAACGGCGCGGCGGCGGCGGCAACGTTTATAGCATCGCTAAAGCCGCGGTCGCCACGGCGCTAATTGAATTCGAGCCGCGCGCATCCTCATCACCATTACACACAGCCATCGTGACTTTGTTCGCGCCGACACACCAACCGCCTTAAAGGCCGTTAAAAGATACGGCCGCGTACGAAAGTTCCCCTTCACGTCAGGACGCTGCAGCCGCGTTTGGCTCGGCTTCGTTAAATATTTGCATTATGTGGGCACGTGAAACATAAAATGATACCTCTCCGTATGAAGCCCTTCATCAAACGGCTGTTCCATGCAGAACAGAAACATAATTCCCCATCTTGAATCTAACAAGTAAATGTCCCAAGCTGGTGGGGGGGGGGGGGGGGGGGGGTCCTTTTTTTTTCATTTGACTTTCCCCGTGACGTTTTCATCAAGCCAATACAAGCAGATGTCACTCAGAGAGAGTTCCAATGGGCTCTGAGTGATGGGTCCTGTGTTGTAGTTCCAACCAGCCGTCTTCACTTTGAGAGACTGTCCCCGGAGGCCGTTCGTGAAATGCAAAGTGCATGTAACTTAGACGATAAATTATGCTTAACATCCCCGCCTTGCCAAAAGATGCTATGAATTTTTCAGTAGTTTGGAAATACACTAACCCATAGTGTTGACACAGAAAACCCCTGGGTCTTATATTATTCTACACTTTACTGTACATTTACTTAGAATGAAGAAGGAGCCTAGATTGTGGGCTGTGCAAAAAAAAAAAAAAAAAAAAGGACATTATTATTTTTCTTCCCGTTTCTCTATATTTATCACTTTCAGTTACAGTAGATACTGTACTGTACATTGCTGCTCCTTAAGAGAAAAAAGGACAAAGTGGGAGATGTACGCACGTTTTGTAGTTCAAATTGTATGTGGTTTTGTAAATCACATTCATTTTCAGCTGAACACCATGACTGTTATCTGTGTGTGTGTGTGTGTGTGTGTGTGTGTGTGTGTGTGTGTGTGTGTGTGTGTGTGTGTGAGAGAGAAAGAGAGAGAGAGAGAGAGAGAGAGGGGGATAGAGAGCCCTAATATGTGCAGGTGCTAATGGTGGGAAAACCACCACAATGACCCGGTCTAACCTTTTTTAGAACAGCCGCCACCACCAACACACACACACACACACACACACACACACACACACACACACACACACACACACACACACACACACACACACACACACACACACACACACACACACACACACACACACACACACACACACACACACACACACACACACACACACACACACACACACACACACACACACACACGCAGTGAACATTGTAAATAGCCGAGAGGACTCTCCACGCTCACGCCCCGCACACAGATGGATACACGGTCATTACTGCATGCCTGGAAGCGGGTTGACAGGGGTGATATAGAGACCTGCTGGACTGAACAGGAAAAAAACATTTAGGCACGGTTGCGTGCAGCCAGAGGCAGGATCCGTTTCCTCCCCAGAAGCTGGCCAGCAGAGCCGCTCCGAGGGACCAAATTAGAATACAGCCACGACGCACTAATACGCTTAACCTTTTACACGGGAGTGATTTACATGGGAAAGGTGAAGGGACGGGCCGGTCCAGAGGCTACGCCGTGATAAATGCATGTGGCAGGGCAGAAGATGGGGGGGCAAAGGGGCAGATTTCCTGCTCTTCTTCCGTGGCATAACAATTCCTCCCTCTTTTTAAATGTTTTTTTTTTTTTGCTAAACTAAGTGAGGATGCCTCTCATACCAGTTTTCCCCACGCCGCACCTTAGCGTGTGTTCCTCTCTTTAACTGCCCACTGCGCAGACGGTTCGCATCTGACACTGATAAGATGGGTGGGCGATAAGAAGATGGCCCCTAATTCGATGATAAAAAAGGAGGGGAAGAACAAAGGGGAGATTTCGACGATGACGTCAAAGTGATGTTATTGCTGTTCTCATATTGCATAATTTTTGGGAACATGTGTCAAGTCAATATAACATAGCATTCCTATAACATTTACCACAAAGTAATGTAATGCAACCTTGGTTAAAGTTGATAATTTTCTGGAACATACTGCTGTATACATAGCTCCGTGAAATCTCCGTCTATCTGCCTGTCTGTCTGTATGTACGACAAAATGTATGGTAAATATATTTTAAATGTACTATCAATTGAAGTAAGGACAATGTTTCAACTCCCACGTAACATCTCTAGGGCCAAGTTCTCCGCCGAAGAAGTATTGCACGATTCATTACAGGAAACTTTTATCTAGGGGAAAAAACAAAACACTTAAGCTTACGAAATAGGAGCCACAAAGGGTGCAATGATATGGGATTAAATGAACATGAGCTAAACTTTACATGGTCTAAATCTGCCCTTCGTACTCCAGGGGAGCACCCTTATAACGCAAAGGAAACATAATACAGGTGAGTTGTAATTGCTGGAGTGCGTGGGGTGACTGTGCTGCTTTCCTCCGGTTGTATTTATGAGCGACTCCACCCTACTTCTGCAGCCTTCATTATTCCCAATGATACTCGGCCGTTACACGGGCACACTTTCAATATTTTTGTTTAAATTAAAAGCGTTTTGCCGTATAAATAATAACGCCTTGTTGTTGGCGATTGGCGGTGAAGCATGCCCCCCCCCCTGCCGTGTGGTGTAAGGCTGCTAGTGGACAACAATGTCTTCAACACTTGGATGCCGTCCAGCTGAATAAGTGAGTTACACAAGCAGCTAGCTGAGTATCGCTGGCTCTAATTGCACGGCTGTCTGGGGAAGATCGATGGAGGCTAGTTTGTTTGTTTTCGGGTCTTTTAGACTGGGGCTGAGTGCACTGCCTCATCTCCCGGGGCTGACCAACACTTTGAGGGATAGGGTGAAACACTTCCAAGTTTAATTACCTCGACGACTGCAACTGATTATAATGCGGCAGTGGTTTCGAAGATTACACAATTTCCCAGGACAAAGCAATCGAGCCTGTTATACCTGGTTTTAGATCATAAGCGGTGTTCCGTTTTTTTTTGGTTATTTCCAACTGTGTGAAAACAGTGAAAATGTGTCGTCCTTTCTGCGTGTTCTCTATGGGTGTGTAAAACCGCTGCATTGATAATGACAACAGTACAGTGTAGTATAATGATTAAGGAACTGGATGTGTAACTGAAAGGTTGCAGGTTCAATTCCCTGGTAGGACACTGCCATTGTACCCTTGAGCAAGGTACTTAACTGAATCACTTCAGTATATAGCCAGCTGTATAGATGGATAATATGTAAAAATGCATATTATTTGACTTGTAAGTCGCTCTGGATAAGAGTGTCTACGAAATGCCTGTAATACAGCGCCTGCTTATGAATATGGAGGTATTATCATCCACCATGATCTCCAGCAAAGGGTCTGAGAGATCTAACTAAGTCCATTTTGCTCCACTTTAGTTGCATCTGTTGATTAGGTCAATTAAATTTGTTAAACTCAGGTGACAAAACTCTAGTGCTGACAACAGCCCTCCTACATGTCTGGTTCAGATTTTGAGGAGTGAGTCTGTAATTTTTGAGAAGTGCTGCTCAATTGAGTCCCTGCATCATCCACTCCATAGCATAAGTCACAAATTAAAGGAAAATAAATACTGAATCAGCACGCACTCTCCAATTGAACTTACAGTTAAGTAGTACTATGTCGGAGACAATTGTTGACTTAGCTTTATCCTTCTTTAGACTAACCTTGAAAGATAATTTTGTTTAGTGAGAAAACATGCAAAGCAAAGGGACTGTCCTTTGAATTTAAATCCCCAGCTACTTTTTGTCCAGAAACAAATGCAAAAGTCTGTCCTCTTCCCCTTAGACTGAAAGTGAATTACACATTCATTACATTTAATAGGAACTTAGACGATCTCCCTATACTCAAACATGACTTGGAATAGAGGCATAGTATACAGACACAGAGAAACAAAAAACTGCACTGATGTTTCATTCCAGTAGGAGGAGTCAGTATCCAAGGCAACACTGAACAGGTAGAACAGTGTTCTCAGGGCCTGATTTACTAAGGCCTTTTAGCACGCACAAAACCAATAACACGACCAATGATTGGTCATGGTATTTGTTTTGCACCACTCATTGGTTGTGTTATTAGTTTTCTGTGCGATAAAAAGTTTTGCACACGCTAAATGTCTTCAAAGGTAAATCAGGCCCTCACTGTTTTCTAGGCAATCAGAGCCATGAACCATTAATAAAGCCCTGATCACCAAAAGCCTATACAAAATACCTTACAAGCGTAGCAAATAAAAATAGAAAACTACTTAGTTACGGTATATAAATGTCTATGCATGCAAAAAATAATTTGCAGAGAGAAAAACGTTTATTTATAAAGTTTGTTTATAAAATTTGTGGTATATTTTGAAATCATCTAGCAAAATTGTTCTGCATTAAATTAGTTGCATTCTCTCTCTCTCTACACACATACTCACACATATATGTGTGTGTGTGTGTGTGTGTGTGTGTGTGTGTGTGTGTGTGTGTGTGTGTGTGTGTGTGTGTGTGTGTGTGTGTGTGTGTGTGTGTGTGTGTGTGTGTGTGCGCGTGTGTAGGGCAGGCTATGTTGGTTACTGTGTATTATCTAGAATTCTTCAAACATGCAATGAAAAAAATATTGTATACAGTCTGCAAATTTCAAACTAAATATAGAGTACATTCAGCCACGACAACAGAAATTGATCATATAATTAATTTCTTCCTAATTACTTACACAATAAACAAATACAATTTGAGCTGGGATCAACCCTATGTGGACCACCCTGCTAGAACTCGCAATACATGCTGTGTGCATCGGCTGAATGCATGTCCAATCCCAAACTCTCTTATTCGGACTGCCTCACAGACAGGGCTTAGATGCATTACACACTACCTTTACAGAAGGCTCTTACACTGGCAAAGGATTCTTTTCTTTTTTTTCCAGTCAGATCTCAAAAATTCTAAATAAAAACCATGTTGTAAATAAAAGCCATAAGTGTCAGTGGTAATATAAAGAGGTTCACAGGGATTCATGGTCAGATAATAGGGAATCTTGTTCCAATTTTGATGGAAGGGCTGGGCTGTGCTATCAAAATGCAAGTATGCATGGACAGATACGCTATTAATGTAATTATTTTGTGAATTTCCAGATACACAAATACAAGACAGAGCTATATGTGATTTATTCTTTCTTTTTATACTACATTGCCAAATCCTCAAGTCCACACACTCAGAACAAAAAGCAGAAATCGCGCCGCTGCACAGTATGAACAAATGCTTTTAAAAATACATAATTTCAAAAATGTTGCATGGTTTTAATGTGGTCGGTACGACATATGCCTGACAAATTATAATTACAATCGTTTCTTCAAATGAAATATCTGAAAATCTTTAAAAAATGAAGTGTTTTTTTTTTTTTTTTTCATTTGACAGAGTATGCTATTTTTATTTCTATGACACACTGCGGCCACGCTGAAAAAGCAACATCAGCGGGAAGCAACAACGCAGGGCCACACAAGTATTCTAGTGGTTTCAGCATGGGAATGTCCTCTCTCTCAACAATGTTCACCACAACACACGCATGGGGGGGAGAGGAAAAAGACGAGAGAGAGAGACCATGGTGACCGACAGTTTTACAATATGGTGAGAGGGCAAACGAGAGGGCAAACGCTGCCTGTAAACAGCAGCAGAAAGCCCTCACCCTAGACATGCCACAGACGGGACTATGGTTTTATGTCCATGGCAAGGACATCGGTCTCATAGCTCATTTCAACTTTTAGCTTTTAGGGGGGGACAACAAACAGGAAAATACTAATTTTTTAGGATTTATTTTTATTTCTTTATTTAGGGTGGGGGGGGGCACTAACACTACCAGCGAAAGTTGGAAATATGACCCCTCTCCTCCCCGCCGCCCCCCCCCCTCCACTGTTAGCTAACACTGATCAAAACAATGTTGTCACTGTACCCCAGAATGCTGGCTATGCTTCGGTTGAGACTTTGCGCAGATATACACAGTTCGTACTTTGGTAGAAAGTAGTTTTTGATAAAAAACCGTGCACAAGGTCTGTGGATGTTTGTCCGTAACCGTTATTATATTCGGAAAAAGATGTTGCTGTTGCATCGTTCTAAATTAAGCACCACAGACATTTGTCCCATTGAGGTCCGTTGTATCAGTGATATCAAAGTGAGCTGCAGCGGATATCTAGAAAACTTGTGAAATCTCAGCGAAACTATCTGGACGAATAGATAGCACTCTAGGTAAGTAGAAACACAGCTTAATTTCATTTCTGGTTTAACAGCCCCTTGAATTTCTTCAGTTTAGCTCTTTAATTGTTTTATGGTTTTTCATTGAGTTAAAGGACTGAGGACCTAAATATTTAAGTGGAGAATAAATCTCACTTAATCCCTGAGGAGAGTAGTGCCACTCTGCAAAAAGCAGACAGGAAGAGCCAATGAGTATAGATGCATGGTCAGGTACAGTGTGATAAGTGGTTGATAAGGATGTGGTCACCGGCGGGGAATGAGCCGGACGCCGCCTCTGCTAGTGACCAGTCCCCCTGCATGGGGGGGAACTCACAGAATTATGCAACCAGGGGCATTGTTTCCCGATTAAAACGGCCGGCCTGCAATACCCTCACATTCCTGCAGCCGGAATGGAGGCGGAGAGTTGGGAACGCAGCGGCACGCAGGCAGGAAACAAAGGGAGCCTGCCACAGAGGGGAACAGGGGCGTACGCTATTGTCGGGATACACCGGGTGCCCCCCACGGAATCCATGCCATCAATCAAGGAATTAGGTGCAAATCACCCCCCAAATCCATGATACATGAAGCTCCTAAAGCACTACCATTCCATCCAACACCCCCGCCTGGCCTGTTTATCTAGGGCCACACCAGCGAGTTGGGTCGTCCATCATCCGGGGTCAGTGCATTCTCTGCCCCTCCAGACGAGCGCTGTCTGTCTGGGGAGCATAGGGCCAGCAATATTTATTGTCTGCAGAGCACTTGGGGGTGGGGGTGGGGGGGGGGGGGGGGGTATTTACGCATGAGCCCTGTAGTCTGAAGGGCCTGTAGGGCACTGTGTGCCCAAAGGGGATAGAGAGCGGAGTGCCTAAAGCAACCTGTGTGCTCAAAGAATTCTCACTATGAAAGGACATTATATTTTATTCACCTATAGGAATATATTAATAAAAACCTGAAACATCATCTGTTCTCATGTGGACCACACTGCTTTGTCGTTAGTTCCCTCTTTGTCCCAAAACCATGGGAATGATTTTGCTCGTCATTAAAAAGCGTTCAATTTAGGCAGACAACTAGCCACTTCAAAATGTAACTGCTATATGTAACAATCTGGATCTTCAGTCTCACCAGAGCGATTCAGTTTTGTATGACCGGGTTGCAAGTTGCAGACTGAAAACCATTTGCATTAAAATCCTCATGATATCATAGTGACACTTTTAAATTCCACCACAGATGAAAATTAAGGACAAAATTGGAACCAAAAAAAAAAAAGAAAAGACTTTTCTATAAGAAATGGGTAATAGACAATACATACAGGAAACTGGCTTGGTGCTCGGATTGCTTAAGGCGACTCCAGTTGAGGTCATTGAAATCCGACGTGACGTCACTGATGTTCCATTATAGCGTCAATGAACAGTTGTTTGGAACACATTTAAATAGCTGTTGAGTGACGCACCTTTTTCCAAGAGACAGTAAAAAGGGCAGTGAGTGGCATTATGAGACACAGTGACGGTAAAAGAGCGAGGAGCGGGGGCCTGGTTGCGCAGGCGAGTAGCGTCCGCTATCGGCCGCACAGCTGCACTCCGTCTCGTTCTCTTGCGTCAGTAAAGGTTAGTTCAGATCGGACCTTTTTTTCGCTTGGGCTTGGCGAGCGCTGATGATGAAACCGTTTGTAATAAAACAGGGCCGGGCTGCGAGAGACGAATGTCTTCCTTTCTGCCACCTACACAGCCGCGTGGGGGGAAATGACAAATTACGTGGTTAAAGTGTGTGTGTGTGTGTGTGTGTGTGTGTGTGTGTGTGTGTGTGTGTGTGTGTGTGTGTGTGTGTGTGTGTGTGTGTGTGTGTGTGTGTGTGTGTGTGTGTGTGTGTGTGTGTGTGCGGGGTGAAAGAAAAAGACAAAATGATACAAGTTATAGACGATCAATGTATCTAAGTGGAAGTAAGATGTCTTCAGCGTAATTCCACGGTCAACTCCATGCAATGCTTTTTCAAATGTTTTATTTATTATTATTTTTTTCCCTATGGCTTACTGTAGATCATGTTTCATTTTATTTTTGCTTTCCTTTATTAATTTTTATGAGACCTGCCTGCTGAGTGTTTTTTTTTTGTTTGTTTTTTTTGCATCTATTCATCCTTTGTGATTTTGTGTGATGGGAGATACTTTTTCTAGATCAGAAATGTTCAGAGAACAGAATATGTAATATGTATTTATTAAACAAAATGTATTTATTTATAAACAAGAAACAATATTTTTAGTAGATTATAAAATGATCTGACCAAATGTAGATGAAGCTTAACTCACAATGAAAGGTATTTCTTCTTCATAAATGCTGTTCAACAATAACTGGAAATGACTAGCTTAACTAAGTTATTTTCATACAGAAAGAAAAAAGATTTTGTAAGTGAAGATTTGAGGACAAAACTTGATTGAATCCACATCTACTATATCCTTTTTAACATCTTTCTTTCTTTTGGGCCGTAACTTTGATCTGTATGGAAAAGATCCAGTGAAAATGGTGAGTCCAGTGAAAAAAACTATTTAATAAAAGAATCACAGGATTCTTCTGCTTTCATTTAAAACGGTTCACAACCACAGCATACTATAAAATAAGATAGATAATAACAGAGTATAGATACTATAGCAATAATAAAGATTGACTTCAGTTCATTGAAAAAAGTACTTCAGAAGGGAGAGTATAACACACACACACACATACATACACACACACACACACACACACACACACACACACACACACACACACACACACACACACACACACACACACACACACACACACACACACACACACACACACACACCTTTCATATTATATATCATCATATATACTGTATATAATTAAAATATACTGGTACAATTTGAAAGTAATTGCACATCAAAGCATTTGCAATTATATGTTCTTAAACTTCTTTGTTCTTTTTTTTTTTTTTTTGATAAGTACAGATGCATCTAAATATTTATTTTGAACGTTTTACTTCAAAGTGAAATTAAAAAGGTGCCCAAACAGGCAGTTTAATGCACAATGTGTCATGCATAATCTAATGCCAGGTCACCTTTGATTGTAGTGTACCATCTTCTCCTCAATTAGAGGGCACAGTGCGATTTGTCTATATCCCGGGACGGCCCTATTTTCTTCCGTTCCTCTCTATTGTAGTGCAGCACTCTTCAGCTGTGTTCTGCACAGGGGCCACATTATTTTTAGAAACCAAGCAAATATTTTCCATGTCCTATTGATAAACTATGCATGAATAAGGTGTATTGTACAAGCATGTAAACACACATCTTAAAATATAAAATATAAAACTGACAATTCATCCGGTATGCTGACACGGTGTAGATGCAGAGATGGATATGGAATAATATTATATAAATATAATATTTTTGTCAGTCATCAAAGGGCCAAAAAGTACGTCTATGGCGGGTTGAGTTTGGCCCCTGGCCGCCAGCTGAACATCTCTGCTGTAGCTTACATTTGTAGATACTCAATATAGCGACCCATAACAGAACAAAACTTAAAAAATACCTAAAATGGTGACCCATATCCCCTAAATTATGAGACAGGCTGCAGAGTGCCCAATATTTTACCAACATTATCAAGCACTCAACATAGTGCCCCTTATTCTTAAAAAAATCATCAAATGTTCCACTTTCTGCCAATGAGAGCCAGAGCCGGAGGATTTATTGTTTTAGCTATGTTTGCCTGGCAGAATGCTGTTTCACGCCTTTAAAGTCACCGTACTGGACAATTTACTCCATCAATATGGAACTTCAGTTACAGTAAGATTTGCCGGTCAAAGATTCATGACCCAAACAGAATTGTGCTTTTTCTAAGATTCTGACAAAGTAACACCTATAATTGGAGTGTTATGGGAACAATTCAAAGCCAATGCAGCTCAAGATTTTCAATTCAGCAATTGCCATTTCGCCAGTGGCCAGCAGTGACCGTGGCAATAAGACTCAGGATTAAAGGTCAGTTTATAAATGATGTCTTTAGAAAAGATCTATGAGAAGTCGCACTGACCACATCATTACTCAGAATAGATGCCAGTCAGGGGTAGCTTATCCCCTGTCTGACTAATCTCACTGACCACATTCAACAGCGCACTAGCCAAAGTGCCTTCGTACAGACAACTCTACTGCCTACTCGCACGCAACAATGTTCCTGCACACCAATCTTCTGAGACTGCCTGATACTGGCACCACCTCATGGAGAAAAACACTACTGCAATCACTTAACACCAAACCACTATTTAAAACCGATATGTACAATTCCAAACTGACTTAACATTTAACCGATTCAACACTGACACCAGCAGTGCTGCTCATACATAATGATTAACCTACATTTAACACCTATAGTACATCAACAATGGAAGTAAGTAACTTACCAAGTTGGACCCTGACAGCAAACTGCCACTTGTAACACAGATACACTCACATTATACAAAAAATTCACCCACAAATGGGGGAAATAAAAAAAAGAAGGTATTTTTATTATTTGTGTTCTCATTTTTAAACTTTATATTGAAAGACAGTGAAAGCAGCATTTCTGTGTTCCCCTTGCCTCAAACTCCTAACTCCTATACTCCATTGCAAAGTCTATCTGTGATGTCTACGGGATGTTGGTGAAATGATTGATGGGAATTTTATTATAATGTCAATTTAGAAAATAGTTTTTTTAAATAACAGTTTATTTAATTTCCCAAGAAAATTAATTTAATGTATACTTGGCAGTATGTACTATTCCGCCAATAAACATAACATAAATAATACACAACATCACATGCATTTAAGAAAATAGGGTACATTTTACCCTTAAGCTCCAACACCCATGTACTTAGCAACACTCAACACAGACACTCATCATTTAACACCTACACAAACACTGCTCCCTACATTCACACAACACCAAAAACCCAACGCCTATACTGAACAACAAGCCACCGTTCTACTATGGCACAAACCATCCAGACCCGGTCTGTCTACACTGACAGTAAGACGCCATGGTAGAGTTTGAAGCGACTGATCTGCAAATTGACTGTTATAGAGAAAACCCTTGTCCTCTCACACCCTCTCCCACCCACAATGAATGAAGAGCATATTCAGAATGGACACCATTGTCAAGGGGGACTGGGGTGAAATAAGGTAAGAGCTGAGAGTAAAATGTGGATGATCCCGTTAGATTTTCCATTTCTTAAACAAAGCTCAGCTTTATGTCCACCTCCGCAGGTCCTGTATGGCACACCTGGAGAGATATTTGAGAAAATAATCACGCTTTTATTGCACGTGTGTCATCAGACCAAAAACCTCAAAAAAGTAATCATCTGGTTTCACGCTATGAGTGATTCCAATGAAGCTGGATAGACGGTTTAAATTCTGTCATTACGGGTTATACAGTCCCTGTAGTAGTAGCAGTAAAGCCATGTTTCCTGTTGGGATAGCACAGAGCTGGTGTTGATGTAGGTGGGTAATCTGTAGGCCGGTTTTGGATGGTACCTGTGTCAATGTGCTCTGTTAACCACTGTAACACACTCAGAGTAGCCAACATCTGTTTCAAAGGGTTCAGAATTACACAGCGCACTACAGTGAGAGGAATTCGCCCGACTGGTTAAATTGCCACTTAATTTATTGATTGTGTTGTAATTGCCTTGACAAAAAGGTTAATGAGTTCACATAATGCAATTGCTAAATAGGCAGGGAGTGCCGGTTCTCATCTGAACAGTCCTGAGTGCCGCTGTGCCTTTGAGGCAGCTTCCCCGCAGGAATTTTGATACCGTGCAAGATAAGCTTAGTTACCCATTTACAGTCACAGCTTCTGTGATTGAAGCTTTTCTAACTAAATAAGTAAATTAACTCTAATACGCTCTGTTGATATCAGCCCGTTGGGGTTTCATGCAAACCACATGTTTTCCCACTTCATGCGCAAAACCATTATGTGCGCTGCAAAAACACCATATTTTTGTCCACATCGTATGATTGCATATTGTTGACATGTACACGTTTGATTGAATTGACTCCTCTGTTAAATACACGTAGTTACAGCAGCACATTGAATAAATATCAAACCAGGCCCCCAGTGACACCGTTCTGTACATTATGAGAGATATATAAGCCATGATTATGAAGGCCATCCAAGAGTCCACATTATGTCCCTAGAAACTCAGGGTAAATCAGCAGATTCGCCATCAAAGGACACAAAAAAAGCATGGTTTATTTTATGCAAAACATTCACTCCAGTTGAGGAACGTGATTGATATGCCGGGCTTGTTTAAGAGCCTGAAAATGGGATTGTGAAGCTTTCTAAATAATCCTGTCGATCAGAGAGCGTCAGGCATGGGTAGTTGACAAATTGCAACTTTGTGAGTTGAATTTAAAGGTTGTATCAGCGATTTTGGGTGGAAACATAAATGATCACATTCATCTGATTTTTCCTCACGATCCGCTAGCTGCCCGCCCCATAAGCAGGCCATCAAAAAACCGCGTCTCTGTAGGCAGCCTATGCTCCGAGATCGTACACAAAAACAAATGGTACTACCAACCACTCAAAACCAAAATAAACAGTATTCCAACCAATCACCGACAAGGGGTGGGTGATACTAATACGCTAATAGTCTTATCTCGCAGAAATCTTGACGGATTTACAAACGGTTTGGTTTCTTACAAACGTTATTAACGTGGTTATAATTCTGGATGCTTGAACACTATTTTTTAAAACATAACATAATTGGCTCTGAGCTGGAGCTGGCTCTGTTTGTTTGGGATTTCGCTTCAGAAGTGACGTCACCCAAAATCGCTGATACAACCTTTAAGGAAAATAAAGCCTTGCACCCAGCTCCATTGATGGAACTGTCTAACGGTTGATGCACACACAGAGCCAGTTCCATCAGTGAGGAAAGATCATCGCTCACCCAGGACCATAAACAAGTGCCGTTTGATGTGTCAACCTATGTTGTAATGCTCACTCACCTTATCAGTGTTATATACCACAGATAACGAGAGGCCTCTTTATATACAGGTGTTCACTAAGAGAAAAAACACGAGATGAATGGCTGTGACGGTTGATCAATCCCATTCTAACTGCCATTTGGCCACCTAGTGGTGGAACAAAGAAACTCAGTGCCATGGGGAATCATTCAAATTTGAATTGCATTTCATGAGTTGCATAAGCTTTCAAAATGAACAGTGAAAAAATGTAATTGTTGCACAATTGTGACTGCAACATTTACTTATCATTTACTTGATAAACTTGTTGTTTATCAAACACAAATTCTACAGGCAGCTAAAACATGCCCTAATGTAATGTATGTGAGCCAAAAACGTTTTTAAAAAAAAAAACATCGTCTGGGTCTGAAAACTCTTCCCATATGGAACACACTGAGCTCTCTTAAGGTGACCTCTTGCGGGCACATTTCGGAAGCCTCTAGGACAGCTCCTGTTTTTCCAAGGAATGGAAAAAAAAAAACAAGTTTGCCGTGCTCCCGCTGCGTTTTTCCCAGAAAGCGGGCCCAACACAACCATTACCTCAGACGTCCAAGGAGGGCCCGTCTGACCCGGAGAACGCGTTCCTAGCCGTGACCCATACCTGTACAGTGGGTTTTACTAGCTCATTTACACTCCCGCGCCACATACTGCCACGCCACTGGGCCTCAACACTGAGGCCTTTGTGCTCCGGCGGGCCCCGTCAGAAGGCCCAGGGCTCATAGAGGGTACGCGCTCGTGGCATCTGGTTTTGTGTCAACTATCGCGGACATGCCCAGGGAAGAGGGCTCGGCTCCAGAGAGAGAGAGAGAGAGAGAGAGAGAGAGAGAGAGAGAGAGAGAGCGAGAGAGAGAGAGGGCAGCCGCACCGACCAGTGCAGACGGGGTAATTACATCGCATCTGGAACCTATTAGAGAGCAGAGTTGCCCTGCAGATGAGAGCTCCTGTCCTTATCGGGCCCGGCCCGGGCCCGGGCTCTCTCACAGGAGCAGGCCCCCGAGCCACAGGCCAGACCTGCATTAAAACTGCAGGGCCCGGCCTAGATGCCTATCGCTGCCGCTCCAGGCACCAGTGGGGAGAGAGAAGCTCTTTCTTTAAGAAGTCACTGAGGAGAGGAAAAGAGCCCTTATATGAAGAGTGGGTCCCCGAGGGCAAGGGGAGACTAAATGATACTGGTCAAGGGAACGTTTTGATGTCTGTCCGCCTCGATGATTTAGACAGAGAGACAGAGAGAGAGAGAGAGACAGACAGAAAGAGAGAGAGAGAAAACCTCTGGCACTGTCTCTTGTAATCAAACCCATGCATACATTCCTGTGCTCAAAAGAAGAGCAAAAAGAATCAGAAGGAGAGACACATAGCCGATCTACAGGCCGCAGTGTAGATTCAACCCCCTCAAAGTTATCTTTCATACACAACATGAAGACCCATCTACAGGCCGGTGTAGATTCAACACCCTCAAAGTTATCTTTCATACACAACATGAAGACCCATCTACAGGCCGGTGTAGATTCAACACCCTCAAAGTTATCTTTCATACACAACATGAAGACCAATCTACAGGCCGGTGTAGATTCAACCCCCTCAAAGTTATCTTTCATACACAACATGAAGAGTAACTGAAAAAATGGCCATTAGACAAAAAGGCCACACAAACCGACAAGAGCATATGAGATGAGAGCAACGAAAAGACTATAATGTAATGACTGACAGCTGTCACTATGGCACTTTTAGCTGCGTCTTCCCCTTTGCCTGCTTGTCGTTGAGAAATAACTGAGCTGAGCCACTTGGGTGGGTGGGAACACCCGAAATGGAGCAAGGGAGCATCAGCACCGCGCTCCCTGCTGTCCCGTATGGTCCACAGATAGGCCCTGCTATCTGGACCTGATCCCTCACCACCACTCCATAATTCATCACCTCAGGACTAAAGGCCTTTATCAAGATAAACCTCACTTGACCCACGGTGTTGGCGTTGATGGATCACCTCCGTAGCTCGAGTGATGAAGACAAAGGTGAAGAGCAAAGTCACTGCCTGCTGGGGGGGGGGTTTAGTACTGCTTAATCTACACAGATCTGTGAGAAATAGTGTAAAAACCACCTTGTGATACAGTGCTTGTGATACAGTGCTTGTGATACAGTGCTTGCTCAACAAACATCCAGCAATCTCAGAATTAACTACGTGAAAAGATAAAGAGACGGCACAACTCGATGAAACTTAATGAATCAGATTTTATTCATTTATAATAAATCTTAAAGTTAAATTTAAGATTTATTGCATTTATTTAAGATAAATCTTAGGTTAAATCTTGATATTTGCCTCAGTGTTTTAGTCGAAAAGCATGTTAAGTCAGTTCCAATCCCGAAGAGTCTGGGGCCATACGTCCAGTGAAAAGGAAGGCACATGGAGTATAAGGCAGTTCCGAAAACAGGGGCAGACAGGAAAAAAAAAAAAAACATTTAAATCTATTAAAAGTTTATAGCGCATGAACACACAGGCGTGTCTCTGAATAAGTCGCTTTGTCGGGAGATGCGTCTCGATGACACGATTCCCTGAAAAGGCCTCCCTGGGAGGGTACAGCCCCTTGTTTCTGCCCCTTGCCTTTTTCGGGGCTTTTATATTTTGGCTGGGTGTTGTGATTGCACTCAGCCTTTCCATTGGTCTTCAACAGTTCATTTATGCTCAGACTCTATAAACCTTGTAGCCACACACTGGCGACCACCCACACCACCAGGCTGTCTAAACAGCATTTGTCTCAGTCTTAATCACTCGGTTGGAAAAAACTGGGCCCAAAGCAAAAAGTGTGTGTGGGGGGGGGAGAGAGGGGGGGGGGGGGTGATATGTGTCCTGGGACTGATGGTAAGGGTATGGTGTAATCATGCGCGCGCGCTGCTGACAGTGGAGCCACACACTCAAACAGTCCTGTGCGACAGTGTCCCTTCCCTGCCTTTAATTACTTTGACCTGCAGAGCTGAAGACGCTTCTTTTAAGAAAACTGCGTGACGAACTTTAAAAGGCAGGCAGGCAGGCGGGCGGGCAGGCTGCTCACTGGAGCCTATTTAGGTCCTAATCCCCCAATGCATTATCTGGTGAATTACTGCAGCCCCCTGAACTGGTTATAGGGGGTTATTACCTCTGGTATGCACCACACGCCCAGAGAGGATTCACAGAAGACTGTCACAGGAGGGTTGCCTGCTCAGCCTTTCTGCAGGCCCCCAGACACTATTTAGAGATCAGAAAGACAGCAACAGATCCACACTAAAGCCCTTTTCCCAGAGCTAACAAATGACCACAGCCTCCCACAGCCCTTGAAAGCCCAGGGTTGTGACATCATCACGCCAATCAGGGAGGGCTATAAAATCTCGACAGGTTTACATCACAGAAAGCGCTCAAGGAACATATCGGAACCTGGAGTCTAATAAAGTATACGACTCGAGCTGGGTTTCCGTGTATTTTAGAGCGTTATATTGTTGCAGGGATTTACATTTCTCAATATTAGAGCTATGTAGTTTCAAATGTATTTTCCTGGATATAAAGGGTATGACCTAACATCTTTTCCTTATCAACACCAGTAAAAGGATAACATAAAATTTTTCATCATTGCTCACATAGGGGTATATTAATATTACACAATGCTATAAATTAGCATAGCCATAATATTAATGAGCTCATTAACTAAATTAAAATATATTAGAACATTCCCATGTGGATCCTTCATGAATACTAAACGCAAACTAATATTTAAATAAAGTATTATATTACAGTGCAGCAGCAGTCAGTTAGTTTTTTTAATTTTTTTAAAAGGACTATAGGGGTGCCTCATAGATATACTCACTTGCTTATAAGATATTTTTGTCTCAAAGTCACGAGCTAATTCTTTGGAATTCACAGCACTGCAGGGTACAGGCTCTTTTCCATTCCGCATGCAAGTTAACCTGTCTGCGTATGCGGTCGGTGAGCCCTTGAAATGAGTATCCCTGTCATTCTAATGCGCAGTTGTAAAGAACTGGAGAGGCACAGGGAACTTCCTCAGTAAAACATTAAAGCAATTCAATGCAGCTGGGAGCGAGTGATTCTAATGGAATTAAAGGATCGCATCTCTCCCCCCTTTCAGTCCCATTCAGCACACTGGGATATACACATTTATATACATCGCATTTCCCCGCGTCCCCATAACCAAGGAGGTCCCGATATGTCTCGTTTGGACATCGCTGGTATGTAGACTTCAAAGTTCTTACTCAAACCAGTGGCTTCCCTGTATTGGGAGTAACTTTGGGGTCTCGATAAGTTAAACTATTTGATTTTTGATTTTTTTTTCTCACAAGGGAAATGCTAAACAGGAAAGAAGGCCGACTGCCTCTGTGACTGACAGCCACGGTGCATTAGTGTTTTGATTAAAAAAATACTCTTAAGCCAAAAAAAAAAAACTAAAAGTTTAGAGCGTATTACAAAAATGTCTCGGCACCAGTTTCAAGACGAATCTTAACAAATTGAAAGGGAAAGCACAATAGATCCTTAAACCCGGCAACGTTTCTTGGTGTGTGGTATATCATTCTGGCAGTCATGTGGTAAATATTGTGTTTCCTGTCTCCTCCCTAACTGTTTTGGTAATTGGCTTGTGTTAACCCCGTGACCTGACAACCTGAGCATGGCTCCCCAGCGTCGGGCTCGAACCGGGCAACGCAGGAAGCAGACTGGGCCCCGAAACCCCCTCACAATGCCCTGCGCTGTTCCCCCCACACACTCCCTGACCCACAATCACTGGCAGCCAGGAGCCCGGAGAGGAGGTCGACGCGCCGCTGGTGACATGGTTCACATTAGGAGCGCTAACTGATCCCTGCAATCCTCGGGCCAGGTCCCACTGGGGGGTTCAGCCTGGCCCAGGTCCAGCGGAACCTGCCGGTACCGGGCCGGAGTCTGTGCCTCCACCAAGAGACCACGTCCAGGAACAAGTTCTGTCAACAGAGTAGCAGCTTGGTTATCACTGATAGGTTTCATCAACTTAATTTTTCCATTGCTGGCCTACATTTATCTAAAGAGACCCCCCCACATTTAATTCAGATATGACAGGCATTCATAAAAATGACATCGGAAAGAATAGTTTTTTTTTTTCGCACGCATGTTGGCTGGAACAAGATAACTGGTTTTAATTTCAAAATTAAAAGATAAAACCCAAAACACACTTAATTTTCAGTCATCTGTTCTCCATTTTGTCGTACCGTTATATACTCTCAGAAATCCTATCCTACCATTACGTCCCGTTTATGCATATGCATGCAGCATTTGCGTGCGTGTATGTAGTTACGCCGAGGGAAGAAAAACGGGAGACAGAAAAACTGAGGGAAAATAGGGAGCTAGCCCCCCCCTTTACTGGAGATACTGAACAAATTAGTAATTAGGGAGCGCCTCTGCTACCTTCTTTCATCCCGGAGAGATTAGATTGCCTATGATCTGCAAACAAGCTGAGAACACGATAATGCTCCCCCTCTCCCTCTCTCCCTCTCTCTCGCTCCCTCTTTCTCCCTCTTTCTCTCTCTCCCTCGCTCCCCTCTTTCTCCCTCTTTCTCTCTCTCTCAGCGGCAGGACAGCATGCTGACACATCAGTCAGTGATAGTGGGGCTATGAGCAGAAGCAGGCCCCTGAACTGGAGGTCACGGGGTTGTGAAAGAAGCCATTCAGAGAGCAGCCTATCCAAACACACACACACACACACACACACACAAATGCACGCATGCACGCACATACATACACACACACAAAGACACATACACGAGCGCGCACGCGCACACACACACACACACAAACACACACGCATACACACACATACCTGTGCACGCACACACACACACATGCATGCATGCATGCACATACACGCACGCACGCATGCACACCCACACACTCGTGCACACATGCACACACCCACACACGTGTACGCGCACATGTGCGCGCACATGTGCACGCACACACACAGGCACGCACACATACAGGCACGCACACACACAGGCACGCACACATATACGCACACATATACGCGTACACTCGCACACTCGCGCAAGGCAAGAGAATATAAACCGTTAGCTCCTCTGCATCGCCATGCATTTTCACTTGCAAGCACCTTACTGTTCAAAGAACTGCATCAAGGCCAAAAACAGCAATGCAGGCCTGGCTGATCAGCGTTAAGTAGCAGAAGAGAGATGACCCCAAGCTCTAAACCGTGTACAGATCAGTCAATGATGAAATAACCTGAGGCTGTGCAAGAGCCCAAGTATTCAGAGCAGACTGGAACCAACAGGAAATCTCAATGAGAGTCATATTAGGCTGCCTTCACCTACACTCACGCATCCGGCTCTATTGCTCTTGCGAATGTGAAACATGAACTAATGTAGGCCTAAGCGCTCTAATTTTATTTCGTCTGGCACATTGCAGAGGTCTAAGGTTCTCTCATCATTTTGTTTTTTTGTGTGTGTGTGTATGTGTGTGAGAGTGTGTGTGTGCGTGTGTTTCTTTTTAGAAAAACACTTTAATTTGAGGTAATATTTGCATTGCCCATTTCCAAAGGTAATTACAACTAATCAAGGACTAGACTCGAAGTCGTGGATTCCCTTTCACAGAAACATGTATTTTCAAGTCGAGCCTTGAAGCGAGAGAACATGCAGCTGACTGCGCGCGTGTGTGTGTGTGTGTGTCCGAGAACACGCGTTACTTTCCCATGCCGGGTAAAAATAGGACTTCTGCCGAAGAGAAGAAGGAAACAATGATGATGTCAGAAACAACTGCCGAGTTTTTCCGTCCCTTAAGGAATAGACAAAAGCTTGATAAGAGAGATTTCTCTACCTGTTGCCTGGCCTTCGACAGGAGCTATACCTGTCTAGCACACTAGACCATAGGTATATAATAGTTTTATAGCATGCTTCTGTTTAGATGCAGTCAACGTGTAACATATTTTTAAGAAACAGCAGCACCGCCGTAAAAATCATTAGTTGTACAGGATGAAATGTACTAACTTAATGTGAATGTATTTTTCTGTCTGTCCATCTGTCTGTCTCTCCTTCTGCCTGCTTGTCCCTCAGGAATCTCGCAATCACAAATGCAGGGGGTGACCTGCCAGTCCCTTTATCCCAAACATCATCCTCTTAGTCAGCAAGTCCATACATGGCTGCCGTTCGCAACGAATATGTGTGGTCTGCCACAATGCATAGTCCAGCTCTCCTAGGAACAGCAGGATCTGAAAACAATACAATTGCATTCTGGACTGGGTAAGCAGAGGAATATGTGCTGGGATTGGCCAGTTACAATGTCAGGGTCCAGGTCACCAGGGGATGGAGGACAGGCACACTTGTGGGGTGAAATTAAATTTCAAATTACTCACCAAATTCCAAAAGTTGGAATGGGAAAAAAAAAAAAAAAAGTAGCACCGACCATTGACATTTCAGCTTTTGGGTGAATGTAAACTCAGAATGATAGATTACTGACTTCACATTCAATCTCATAAAAAAAAATTTTGAAAAAAATATATACAGTATATTGATAACAATAATCTTAAACTGTATAGTATTTCCCTCTCAACATTGTCAAAGCTGGGGGAAAAAAATCAAGGCTGGAGCTCTTAATCTTTCTCATACAAAGGCTCAAAAACAGCTTAAAAGGGAAAACTGTGGATTATTTTGGCATGGCAAACAAGCATGGCTGGTGTTACCACCACAGATAAAAGATAGAGAGAAAAGTGCACTATGCACATCTTTAACTCTGAAATTATATAATTTATATCTATAATTTCAGAGTACAGAAACCCCCAAGTATAAACATAAGCTTCAAGCTAAGAAAGGACATGGGTGAGCCCCTTGCCAAAATTCAAGCCTTTCTGGGCAACTGTTGTTATTTTGCAGTGAGATGCTGAGAGGCCAGCGCTGAACAAGCCTTCGGAAAGGAGCTTCCTGCTTTGCCCCTCCTCTTGGGTGGTCCCCGTTTAACATCGAATATAAAGAGTGGACAAATGGCAGATAGTAAACTGTAAACCTACAGTCTGATGGACCAGGGAACGCGAAAGACCCAAAGAAAAAAAAAAAAAAACGAATATACCCAGCATATCTTGTACAGCTGGAGATTGGCTGGGGCGGTAAAAGCCTCACTCTCGCGAGGCAGCCAGGGAAGCTGACTCTAGTTTATGGGCTGTAACTCTGCTACAGTAAACCCCAGTGGTTATAGATATGGATCTTCGACAAAACAAATGGACATTTCTCCCTGAGCTGGAAGGAAAGATCTGGGCATTGTAAAAATGAGGACGGGGGGGGGGGGGGGTATTTCCAGGCTGCTGGGAGCGATCACAGGGGGGTCCCAGGGCAGGCTGAGGGTCTTCATGGGGACGCCTGTCAACTCCCAGAATGAAGATGCACCTAGAGGGGATGTGGTGGGGAGTGGTCCACCCTAGCATGTCATTACTACCCACCATACACGGCATCAATCTCCCCATTGCGGTATCCTCAAATTAAAGGGCCGCTCAAAAGAAGACAAGTAGCACAGTGCCGACACCCACATGCAAAGAGCCATAAAAATGCATTATTTCACAGGGTCAACGTGAAGCTGTACTGTACATGTTTAGATATGCCTCGACACGCCACAGACCACTGTGCTCTTCTCCCTGTGGCTGTTTCGAACATATAAAACAAAAGTTATGCCGAAATATTTAGTGGTCGAAGCAAAGATAGCAAAACATGACATGCATTTTTTATTATTCCGTAGCTCCAGTGGGGGCTTTTTAAAAAAATGTTTTTACATGGATTTAACGTTCCACAAAATTGAAGAAAATGTCAAATAATCGCGTTTTGAAAACACTACGTAATGTGAGCTGTGTCATGGCATACCCGTTTCCAATGACAACCAAACGTCTGACCTCGACAGCAAGCGGCGTGGCGAACAATAGCGCAGCTCTGCTTTCAGGATGGATATCTGACTGCAGAAGCGGGATCAGAGAAACAGAAAGAGTGACAAACGAGGAGCGGCCTGCTGAAATTGACCTCGCCTGTGAAATAGCGGCCCAGTGGTTGTCCGCGTTTCCTAAAGGATATTAAAATAAACAATCGGCGCGCACAGACCTTGTTTCCTGCCTCCACGACCATGTTCTGTTACAGAGAAGATTAAAAAATCACAATTACATAAATGCAGCAAAACCAGCACACGGAGGGGCAACGGCAAAACCAATCGAACATGTTTTCATTTGAACAGAACTAGCGTGTGCCTGTTGTGGCGTGCCCCACATTTAGCACGAGAAACGGAGCATAACGGCTTCGTCAGAGTTCCTCTCAACTACAAACCGTGGAATGACACACAGTCAGTAAAGTGCTTTCCTTCCTGATTCAAAAGAGGGCAGTCAGTATTTTCTAAATTAATTGCTCTGCATCTCACAGTACGGTACCACAAAGCTAAATTTAAATTGTATGATACTGTATCTGAAGGGGCATAAGATGTTGGGAAAAACCTAAAGCATACTGAATAATAAAATATAGCATTGTCTGTGGGAAATGAACTTGACGTTTTCCTTTTTTTTTTAATACACATTATATTATTATACAATATTATTCATTGATCCATGAGTTACAAACATGGATCTATTAAAACTATAACTGAACAAAAACATATTAAACATTTTAACCCATTAAACACCTACAATTTAAGGTGGTTTAACTATATCTTAGAGAAAATGGTATTACACCGCATGAAATTTAATTTTATATAGGATCTATAAAACTAAACTAAAAGTATAAACTAAACTAAAAGTATGAATTCAACTTGTGAAAGTGCTATTTTAAACTTATTTATTTTATTTTACGTACTACTGATGACAATAAAATTTAAAGATTAAATTAGTTTTGAAAAAGCTAAGGCACAAATTATAAATATTCAAGATAATTACATAATTTTATTTTTTCTTAAACTTTCAAATGAAGATTTTAAATTAATTTTGATTAATCAACTAAATGAACTGTATTTTAAAATAATAATCTACCGATCCAATTCTTACATATTACATCTAATACAGGTAATTCATGTTGCAAATATTATTTATTACAACACAAACAATATCAATCATTTGGTTGTTTTATAAGAATTTCTACATTGCAGATTTTGAATCCCTTTTGCAACAAAAATGTTGCGAAGAGGTATCAAATACGACAACCTTGGTATCAAATGTGAAATTGTTTCCGTCATTTTTTAAAAATTGGCAGGATACACGCAGTAGCAAAAAACAGTTTCCTCCCAAAATACAGCAGTTTTACAACCTGAGCTGGGCCTTCCCTTCCATGGGCTTTAACGCAGACATTAAAACCTTCCCTTCCATGGGTTTTAACACAGACACGTTCCAAAGAAAGACAGACTCAGGTGGGGCTGGCTATGCACGGCTTCAGCTACACTCTAAACATTCAAATGTCATTGCTGAGTCACAGGGGGAGATTCTTATCTATTTGCATTGACTTTTCAGCATTAAGGCTTGGAACTCGGCCATTTCCTGTCAGGAGGGGAAGATGGGGGAGGGAAAATGACACGCATTCAGTTCATTGGACATTTAAATTCAGCTCGGGGGGATCTGAGGCTCTTGTTCTGGCGAAGGTACATATTTTCACTGCGCACATTGTATATGCACTACAAAAGAATGTACAATTACAGCCACAAAGGAGGAGGGGTATTTAAAAAAGACATCAGGTGGACAACAAAATAATTAATTGAATTCTTAATCATAACTGAATGTAAATATTGAAAATGTGCACTGACATGGATTTTAATGACACTCCGGCATTTGCACCTTACATATGCTGTAATACATTTACACAGCTGGATTTCTGTGGCTGCAACTGATGTAAGGTACTCTAACACAAGGTCAAAACAGCCATTTCTCACCTGGGGCCACCACATCCTATATCCTGCAACTCAGGCTCAACGCTGAGACGACGTGTAAAGAAATGCCGTTCCCTGAACTGAACAGAGCCCCCTCTGGCAGCAGACGCAAATGCAGGTATTTACGCTGTGCGCCTGAGATTTCAAACCGTGGTAACGCAGTAAATGGGCTTAGACAGTAAGGAGGATATACTGCCACCACACTGGAGAAACCACAGCCAGCTCACAGGGGGCGAAGCGGCGAGCTCTCTCAGTCTGACGGGGCGCAGCTGTGGAGGAGCGCTGGCTTGTGTGCCTGTCGCCCCTCAATTTGTTTTATAGACAATGAGGCCCCTGCAACCCCCGTCACGGGAGAAACCCCCCACTGTTCCCCATCGGGCTCCCTTTAAACCCCATCTTTCCTAGGTAACCAGTCGGCAACACCGCCGGGCACCAGAGAAGCACACCGGCTGATTTCTTCAGCTTGTGCCGCGCGATCGGCGATAAACTCAAATGCGTCGGCCGCACCGGGGGAACTTCCTGTTGTGCGCACGGTGTGGCCTTCCTCCGGCCCCCCCCCCTCGGGCAGAGCTACAAGTTAAGCCACAATCAAGATCAATGCCACAGGGCAATTGTAATTAGGTATGAGTATACGTGTTTCTGCGAATTAGTAAAACGAGTCCCCGTCTTCCTCCTGGGAGCTCTGGTTACGTAGCGTCAAGAGGCCAGACAAGCTGGGATTCTTTCAGCAAGCAAATTACAGGCAATTAGGGGCAGAAAGGATAACATTTGAAAAGTCAAGGGGGGGGGGGGGGGCGGGGGGGGGGGGTTTCTGGCGGAGCGGCCAGACCCTCAGGGCCGACGGGGAGAAGCTCTCCTCCGCTAAAACAACAGCGAATCAAGTGGCTTCCAGTGGCGGCGGGGCGGGGCCGAGGCCACGCGGACTGACCCCTCAGACCCAGGGGTAACCCCCCCCCGGCGCGGTCAGACACAGCGCCACGGCCAAGATAAGATAATGGCCGCTATTATCTAAATGATTATTTCATCAGCGCGGCCCTTGTTCTCATTTAATACGCAAGAGACGTCGATGGTTTAGCTTGAGAAGAGATGAATGCCCCGTTGAAAGGATAACGATAAACACAAGGTTGTGAATTTGGGAAGAACGTAGTGCTGATAATATTAAAAGTAATGACTTCAAATATTTGTATTGACACTGACAATGCTAAGGAGCTAAGCTTCAAATCAATGGCATTCCCTACAGTCGGACCATAAACACTTATGCATTGACCAGTCTTCTCCAGCAATTAGTTTGAAGTTAACTATAAATCAACCTGCATTGGTGATCCTTTTCACTACAACTTTCAACACAAGTCATGTCACATTGAAGACATTGAGAAATCACTACATGTACACACTTGCAGGGAATGTTGTGCACTGTATTTAGTTATTTTGTTATTATTTATAGATGTTGGTTTCCAGACTGCTGAGTGCACACTTCTACCTACATGTAGTGTCTAGTGCACCAGTATGCATCTTTACAGTGGCCCTGCATATTATATTTCCATATAAACAAATACAACAAGTGAAAGTATTGAGGTTTTCCTCATTTAAAAATCCTCTTATTGTAACATGAAGGGCTAAACTACATGGCATAAACCGAAAGATTCTTCAGTTGAGATGACGAGAGACTAAAAGCCTGCAGCTCGACTATATTTTGGTAAAGTTTATGAATCTTGTGATTTTTAAAAGACCATTTTTATCAGATTAGATCTGAATTTGATGTTCCAGGGAGATGGAAAAATGTATCTAACCATGGACTCCGAGAAGGTCTCGTAGAACATCTCGAATTAACCAAATTGTTTGGCTACGAGAGATTTTTGCTGAATACACATTTGGTTTGCATTCAATTTGATCTGAGCACTGCAGTTCATTTTCACTGCGCTGATCATTTATAATGAAACACTACATTTCATCCAGATGTCATTTTTTAGATGGTGCGTCTTCAAGCAGACTTTAATACTTCAGTTAATCCCCCAGTTTCACATTTGTGCTTTTCAACGAAAAAAACTTGATGAACTCACGGGGACACACACAAGACAATCGTATCAATGACAAACAATGCCGTTAAGTGTTCATTTACGATGAACGTAGTACATCATTAAATTTCATGAACCCTTTTCCCCAGAGTTGGGAAAAAAAAAAAAAAAAGCATCTCGTCCTAAGTGTGGTTTGGAAAGGCTGTGGAGGCCAGTCTCAGTGTGGGACAGCTCTCCTCCTAAACAGCTGTGACCCCCCCCAAAACCCCCAACCCAGAGGAGCTCACGTCATCATTCCAGGACCATCATTTTAATCACAGCTACATCAGAAAATGGATTTTGTCAGAACACGCCAAGTTCACTAAGAGCTGCCCGGTCAGGACACTGCACAGCTGCGTGTTCTTCCCTCGTAGAGCTGGGGCCATGGTGTGAGGAGAGTGGAGTGGGTGGGGTGGCGGGGGGTTGGAGAGGAGGGCTGGGTAGGGCTGGGTAGGGGAGGGGGGGGGGGGGGGGGGGGGGGGGGGGTAGCACTGGTTTAGATTATCTCTGCGTCCTGTTCAATTTGACAGTGGCGACATGAACCCCTGGTGGCGGTCCTGCGCAGGGCAGATGGAGTGCCAGGCCTGCAGGAATGCTGGGAATGTTTTCTGGCTCTGGCCCGGCCCCCGGAGGTTCCGCCCGGGACGGGGGAGCGCAGTGACAGCTCTAACACTCACCAGAGCTCAGGTCCCCAACCAAGAATGGCATCGCCCACCCTGAGTGCCAGAAGGTACGGTTTATTTTTGTTGCCCCTGCCCTCCCCCCCCCGCTGCCCCTCCCTGCACTGACTGCACAAGACCACCGACCTCGGAATCTTTCCGCCCAACCTCTTTTTAACCCACCCCCTCCCCGACTTAACGGCGTACACAATTCATCCAAATTGAAAGATTTCTACAAAATTAAATACAAATTGCATACAACAATGTGACGAGAAAGGCATAGCTCATGAGGCTCCACAGTGCCTGGGAAGGATTTGGCTACGGGAGGCTTGTGCAAAGCTTGTGCAACCCATCACAGAGCTTTCTTTACAGAGTAATAGAGGAATGATTTATCAATACTAAATTTTCTATTTTAGTTAAGACTTTTAAATTAAGACCCAAATTCTATCAACATCTCTCCAAATAAATGTGCGGTATAATATGTTTTCATTCGATCAAAAAATATCTTGTGCAACAACTTTATAAAGTTACCCAAACAGCAATAACATCAAAAATAATAATAACAATAACATACATAGATACGCACGCACGCACGCACGCACACACACAGTTATTATATCCATTATTACCCTACCCCAGGGGAAAATGTTGTAAAAAATAATAATTTTTAATCATATGATTCAGAAATCACAATGCTAAAGGCTGAATCAGAAAATATGATAATTTGAATACGCCTCATCTGTCTGTGATTACCAGACTAATTTTCGCGCATGTGTTTGAAATCTCTTCCTTATATCACAGTGGCTTACTAACGTGTTCAGGACACGGGTGGATACGGCAAGGTCTTTTCAGCTGGGGGGAGGAGGGACATAACGTTACTGTACGCTTTCACTCCTGAATCCCTCAAGAGGTCTCCAGCCACATTCGTACTATCAACTCAAGATTAACTTTAAGCTCCAGAATCAAATGTGTTATATAATGATAAGATGCTATAGTAGTGAAATAATGATAAGCACGGTCTACAGCATATAGGAAGAAAGGCTTTGTTTTCATATACAGTATACATGCTCAATGTGAGTCCATCACCATTCACCCAAACTTACACCTGCTGTCTCTCTCATTGAACCCTTCAGTGTACATACAGCATTCCCTCATGTTCAGAATTACAAATAAAAGAATAGCCATGGAAATTAACTTGAAACATTTCACAATGATGGACTTTATGAAATCCAAATACACAAAATGGCAATGATGTTGCCAGTGCATGGCTGTCAAATATGTTTTCTTCTGAAATAATGCAGCAAAAAAAGAATTCCAGTCCATGACAACAAACGTCAGTATTTGTCCAGTTTAAAAATGTAGCACAGAAAACAATGCACAGGTTGGGTTCTTTTTAAATCTTGATTTATCCGACATCATTTAAATCTTGAGATATCATCACATAGGTTTAATAATACGCATTAGATTCCAGTCACTAACCAATGACGTATCAAGACATTTTATTGCAAGATATAGGCCGTTCAGTTATTAAGCATTTAGTGGCCCTTATAATTACAGTACAGTATTGTTCACTAAACACAAATAAAGGTCGACAGTAATTTGATGCGAGGATCGTACAGACGATCCTGAAAATGAATAAATACATAACTAACTAAATAAATAAATAAATAAAAAGAAAGAAAACCTAGTGTCCCAAAAAGGCAGTGGTTTCCAAACACCAACCTGCTTGCAAGCCTGCGATCGTCTGTGGCCAGAGCAGGACCTTCCTGTCTAGACTGGAGGAGATAGGGTTAATGAAAATGAAAATGAAGAGTAATTATTAAAGCTGTCTGCAGTATCAATCCGCGAGTCATACCCTTGAAGCCAGGGCTCACCCCGCCCCTCCTTCCAACCCCCACCCACCCACACACACACACACACCCCCCCCGAATCCCCCACTGAGTTACATTCAGTGTCACTGTGGAATTCTAGCCTTCGTTTTTCCTCTGAAGAGAAGCACAGTTTATAAGACATTCCCAAAATAAATGGTGGTCAACAGTTCAGAATATTGGCCCATCACGCTTTATAAATATAGATGACTGTGCCTAACCATGAAGAAAATGTAAAAGTGTCTAAACCAAACACGGCGAACATCTCCAAGGGAACACCTGGAAGGTGTTAATCACGGGCTAGCGTAAACATTTCCAAGACGAACATACGGCAGAGTCGCTGAGCCCCCCAGCCGCCGGGCCGCACATCTCCAGCCCCGCGGCCGAGAGCATCCGCGTGCAGCCGGAATCCATCAATCAACGGCGGGGCGGCCAGCGACGCAGGCCCTGCTGGACAGATGCACCGCTCCGGGACAGAGACCGAGCTGGATACAGCCGAACTGTACAGAGAGTATATTAGCAGCTCGCATCACTGGGTCACTTTACAAGCGCTGTATTATACGATTTTAAATAAGAACGCTACGCAGGTTCCCGTTTCTCTTAGTATAGTGGTTCTCCGATACAAACACCGTACCCATATGACACCAACGACTATGCTAGTGCTATTTCCACTGCTATTACAACACACTTTCAGGCCGTCCTCGTAAATAAGAATCTGTTCTTAAGTGACCCGCTTGGTTAAATAAAGGTTTAATAAAACACTGCATGTATATATTCCTGTTATTCATCATTCCTGGTCCTTTATGCCGGTATCTGTAGGAACTGATCTCTAAATTAATGATGCTTGATTGAGATGTTAATGGTACACGCCTCAATGTTCTCAGTAGGATATGTGTCGAGATAAAAACAAGTAAAGGCATTTTTAAGTTAATTCTGTTCATTTATCTTTAAACAAATGAGGTAATTAGTATTTGTTTTAAAGTTTTATTCAGTTTTGGAACCTATAAAGATCACTAGCAAGCTTCGTTGATTGTTAAGTAACTTTTCTTTATTGGCAAATGCACCTCTAGCAACACACATACTTTAGATGATAACAACACTCTTAACAGGACATAATTATCCAGTTTTGTTCAGCTGACAGCCCACTCAAACACATTACTTATCGTAATTTAATATATTACTACATGAAACTATAATACACAGTAAGTGTCCAGGACTAGACTTGAAAAAGAAAAGCATATTTTACAGTGTGAAAGAATAAAAATAAAAATGTAGATTTTCATCAATAAGACTTTCAAGCCAACAAAGCCATAGAGCATCACCCCATTAAGCAGATTCTGCAAACACAAATTTTTTTAACAGAAATTTCAAATGAGAAACCAAGTGAAAGATATTCATAGTTGACCATTCTCTGCATTTTGACTGTTTTTTTTTTCCTGGTGAAGGTTACCTTTAATGCTATGACCAAAAGCCATTCTAATGGATGGGCAGAAAGTTTATTCTCCATTTGTGTACAGTTCAGTACTAAAATAGTGAACTGGTTAAACTCAGCAGATTTACTGCTTCCTCAAGATGAGCTTATGGACACACAAGTAAAAAAAAAAAATTTAAAAAAAGAATAAGGCTAGTTGGGTATGTAACAGGTCTAAGTTGTCTATTATGTTCAGTTTTGTGTATTTCACAACGGCAGTTTCATTGCATGTGAGCAGGGCTGTTTTGTTCCGACAGGGACCGCCTGTTAATTTGCTGCAATTTAAATTGTGAATCACAGCTAATTTTTTGTTCACACTGCACAGCATATTGTTGACTCAGGCGACAGTCGCGTAGACCGACAACTTTGTTTATCTGGAACTAATTATACAGAATTCAGTCTACTCGGTTAATCTGGGGCTACCAGTAGCTTAGCTGTACGGCGGTGATAAATACAGCTATAAAGGTGCATGTAATGTAATATAATGTAACGTTGCCTTTCCTGATGTTGATCTTTGAGCCTGTGTTTTCTCCTTCGCTCATTACATTTGGGAAGCAAATCATTTCTTAATGGCTTGTATGTATGTACCTATATTCAATTTACAAAATGCCATGTTCGGTTTGTTTAAACATTATACCATTAAACACACTTTAAATACCACTTCTGTATTTTATGGGAAAACAAAAGGGTTTTCTGTGAATTGTGTGTTTTATTCCCAGGGTTACATTTTTTGCATTAAATATTAACCCCAACTTATATCACGTAGATATTTTTAGTGACCCACGAGCAAGTAACTAATCATATCAAGCTCTTATCTCATCTTCACTTGATTACTCAGAGGGTAGTAATAGCTGTTTTTTTTTATGTGAGCAATCAGGGTGAAACATTTCTCAAGGGCCTAGCTGCTGAGCCCAGCATTTGACCCCACACTCTCCTGTAATCAGTCCAGGGGCGTCCCACACACCACTTTACACTACTTCCAATGTTGATTCGCAGTCAAAACCAAAAACATCTATAAACAGTAAGTACCCCATCAGCTGTCTACAGAACATCATAAACAATGTGAGCCTTTGCAAAAACATTTGCAAAAAGCAGCCAAATGCCCTTTTTACAAGCTGACTGCTTTTTAAAGCAATACTCATCAGGTGATGTGTAGCAAAGTTTTTTTTTTTTCCTCTCTTTTTCCAAACAGTAACAGTTTCAGAAAATGTCAGTTTTAAACTTCTGTCCCAGTTTGTCTTATCGCACTTGTTTACATTGTCTTCTAATGTACATTAGCTTTTAGTGCAAGCACTCAGGGCAGAGGAGACAATGGATTCTTGGAGTACAGAAGGCTGAATGGGAAGGAAAAAAACATCCTTAATTTCTCAGAATCTCTCTGATGCTGAAGGCATTCTAAATGAAGCCTTGCCATTACCACCTCTTAATGGGAGCCCAATACAATTACATTGTGTATGTCTGTGCATTTATACATTTAAGTGTTTTCTGTATGAAATAAATAGCATTCATTAAATTTTTTGGAGTAATTTATTTTTTCAATTATTTATTATTATACCTGCCGAGTGGCAGGAAACACCCTTGTCCCAGACAAGAATTCAATTTCAAACAATTTAAAAATGTGTTAAAGCCCTCAAAACCTAAAACTAACAATTCCTACTGATAACGATAGGTGTACAAATATAGTTTTAAATATTTGTTTTAAAATATAATTTTTATGAAAATGTTGGCCCTTGTAAGTTCTGTCCTAGATTTTTTTCAACACTGACAGATTTCTATAAAAATGTAATTAATTCAGTCATAAAAAGGGTTAGCCCTATCCTAAGGACCCCTGTCTCACTCCATAGTTTCATGGAAGGTAGCACGGTTACTTGGCCTTTGGCAAGTTTTCTATTGTTTGAAAAATTATTATTAAAAATAATGTTGTGATCAGCATTGTCTCAAACATAACAGGTCAACTCCATCTTCTAAATCGAAACAATTAGGGTTTAAAAATGTGTATTTTCACTTGCATTAAGAGACCTCTGATGAGCAACTGAGATGAAATGGCTACTCACTACGGCTATGCCATGAAATGAGAACATAACATTTTGTCAACTCCGTAAGATATCAACTCTGTTATTTTATCTGACGGAGTTGACGTCTATGCTGATGGAGGTCAATTCTCTTTAGTAATTGAATCATGTAATTTAAATTAGAAATTTAGTTTCAATTAAGTTATTTAAATACTAATAAAACATTAAGGTCACACTTTAAACAAAGTCTCCATATAAAGCCTTCATAAACATAACATAATGGCTTAAAAAATCATACATAAGCAAATGTCATGCTTTGTAAAGGGTGACATAACACCTTCTTATGCAATATGTTATGTCAAATGTGACATAACCAACAATGTCACCTGACTAATAGCAAAACATTATACAGGGTGACATAAAACATGCTTGTGTAGGATGCTAAGCTGTGACACCTTTGGCATGTGACACGTTGCATAAGAAGGTGTTATGTCACCCTTTACGAAGCATGACATTTGCTTATGTATGATCTTTGAAGCAATTATGTCACGTTTATGAAGGCTTTATAGATGCTTTATAAAGACTTTGTGGAGACTTTGTTTAAAGTGTGACCAACATGAATAAAGTATTTTTTCTATCAGAAACATCTGCTTTATTTAGCAAAACTAGCTTTTTGTAAGTGTGTGAATGTTAGGAATAGCAAAAAATATTTATATAGATATATATATATATATATATATATATATATATATATATATATATATATTATACTCTGTCATTGGCTTGTGTCTGCAATGGAATAAACAAGAACAAAAAGTGTAAAAAAGATACATTTTTAAAAAGGTATGAAGGCAGCTTCCTCACCCAAATGAAATACGGCTGCGAGTAAAACACAATCACGTCTACCACATTCTACTCCACTTCTTCCACACACAAAAAAATCCAGTATTGCATCACTCACACACAAAACACCCTTTAATGACCCTATTGTGTTGCTATCAAAACCATTTCCTTCCGCGCTGCACTGCAGAGAACCTCTGCAATTCGTGTCACCTTGTTTTACAGACATCTACAGAGGAGAGGAAAAACTCTTTTATACTGTGTTGTGAACCTTATTCTAACCTCTGGAGACAAAAACAGTCTAAATCACTTGTGTGGCTCACGGCCATAATGGTTCTTATCTGCCTGAGAGCTGGAGAAGGTTAATGGATCATAATTACTGTCACTTTTCATAATGTCAACTTTTTTTTTTGTGAATAAGGCGACCCACGGGGAGAAAGGTTCATGCTGAACAAACAAAACTCTCCCCCTCGCAACAGGAGGAGGCCTGAATCCCAACATCAGCTCCCGGAGCGAGGCACGATTTCTACAGAACCTTTTGATGAATGCTCTGCGTGGCCCTGGACACTTCGGCGTGTTTCCAGTTGCTGTAATAAATACAGAGACCTGCCATGTAGTGGGATAATGATGAGTTGCCTTAGCATCTCCCAACACAACACGAGTATATCTGCTGGCCTCTGCAACGGCTCAAAGTGCCTCCACACTTGTCAACTGTTAATACAGCTGAAACTTCGGCTTGCTGTGATTAATTCCCAATTAGGTCACACCTCAATCCATCTCTCTCTCTCATTGACATGTCTCTCCCCCACCTGCACGACTCCCAGCTGAGTTCAACTATTCCTGTCCAGAAATTACCAAATCTGCCATTCTGACGCCCGATTGAGAGAATAGTTTAGTTCAATGATGCAACGTGGAAGTAACTGCAGAACAGATGGGCTCTTCCAAGGCAGATGTGGATATTTAAATGGAAAAAAAATTACCTTAGATTAAGCATTCTTAATCAAAGGTTAAGGGACTGACAAAATGTAGTGTTCCTTATTTTAGCTGAATAAATCTTCCCTTGTTCTGCACAACGCTCTTCAGGGACATTCTAGGTACATTCTCAGGACTGTTTAATTGTCCTCCTGTGGGATGAGGCCTCAGCTTGGCAACTGCTTAGTCGCTATCCGCAACCGCAAGCAGCAGAGCCGGAGTTTCCAGGCTGTGGAGAAGAGCAGAGATTTCTCCAGACGGAAAGCACGTCTAAACAAACGTTGACACTCGCAGGTAATTTTAGAAGCAGCACGAGCTGCCAAAAAAAAATAAAAAAAGGGTGGGGGCCGTGCTCTCCCCCGTCATTGTCCTGAAATGGCTACCATCACTTTCCCCGCAGTTCAGCACAGCTGTCAATCAATACTATAAAGGGGCAGGCCTTATTATACATATGGATGGGATATGGATGGGTTTCCATATAGCATTGTGTCATAGTTATATAAAGTGTGTGTGAGTGTCTCTGGGGGGGGGGTTCAAAGTCAGAACCTCAGGCACAAGTGAACCCAAACCCTTTTCATTGCTGTGAAATTCGTTCCCTGCGTACTCTTACACCCTTGATTAACCTTTAATTTGTTTTCCCATTAAATACTACTCTGGCAAAATCAAAGCAATATGTCAGCTAATTGCTAGTGTCAAAAATTGTATCATGCTTCTCACTCAGAATGAAATCCATATACTTTTCTACATACCTTTGAATTAAAGGCAAAAATTCCACAATTGCAAAAAAAATGTATTAAAAAAAGTTGCAAATACATCTTGCTGCCATATTGTAAATTATATTCTTTCATTAAAAAAAAAAATTTATATATATATATACACTACTCACAAAAAGTTAGGGATATTTGGCTTTCGGGTGAAATTTATGGAAAATGTAAGTTCACGCTACAGTGATATTATACGTATCATGAAAGTAGGGCATTTAAGTAGAAGCATGCAATGGTGATTTCCTCATCTCAAACAATTTATTGAAACAAAAGCCAACAACAGTGGTGGGTATACCACAACAAAAATGTCAATGTCTCAATAACTTGTCATGTGCCCTTGAGCATCAATTACAGCTTGACAACGACGTCTCATGCTGTTCACAAGTCGACTTATTGTCTGCTGAGGCATGGCATCCCACTCTTCTTGAAGGGCGGCCCTCAGGTCATTGAGGTTCTGGGGTACAGAGTTACGAGCCTCTACACGGTGAGTCAGCTGATCCCATAGGTTTTCTATGGGATTCAGGTCTGGAGAAAGTGCAGGCCACTCCATTTGAGGTACTCCAGTCTCCAGCAGCCTTTCCCTAATGATGCGACCTCGATGAGCTGGAGCATTGTCGTCCATGAAGATGAAATTAGGCCTGTGTTGTTCATGCAGGGGCACAATGACTGGATTAATGATGTTATTCAGGTAGTATGGGCTTGTCACTGTACCATTCACAAAGTGTAGGGCAGTTCTGTATTGACTAGACACACCTGCCCACACTGTAATACCGCCACCACCAAAGGGTCGTCTGGTGACAACAGTGGCTGATGCATAGCGCTCTCCTTGACGTCTCCAACATCGTTGGCGGCCATCATTTCTGCTCAACGTGAATCGACTTTCATCAGAGAACAGCACTGAGGCCCACTGGTCCCTCGTCCAGCGTAAATGCTCCCTGGCCCATGCAAGACGATGACGCCTGTGCCTGGTGGTGTGGTCAGGTACCCTTGCAGGTCGTCTAGCACGCAGACCACGCTGATGTAAACGGTTTCGAATGGTCTGACGTGACACTTGGGTGCCTCTCACCTCCCTTAAATGTGCCTGGAGTTGAGTAGCATTCATCATCCGGTTCCGCAGGGCACTGTTCACAATGAAGCGGTCATCAGTGTGGGATGTGGCCAAAGGACGTCCACTTCTATGCCTTTCTGTGACTCTTCCAGTCTCTCTGTATCTCTGTTGCAACCTGCTGATGACACTCTGTGACACTCTAAGCTCAGTGGCCACTTCCCTCTGAGAACATCCTGTTTGAAGCCTCGCAATGGCGAGGTACTGTTGATCAATTGTTAGGTGTCGTCTTGGTCTCATGATGTCAAAATGTGAACAGCATGGTGAAGAGGACTGTTTAAATACCAATTCTAATTGAACCAGGAAATTTATTGGTCGATTCATGGATCAAACACCTGTTGTGAATTTTGCCGTTCAGCTCCTTGTTAGAGAACAGCAAGTTGTGCAAAAAGTACTGAAACATTGAATAGTTGGACATGTGCATTCAAAAGTTTAGAGAAGGTCAAATTAATTTCACCTGTAAAGGTTATAGTGCATTTTAGGTTCATCCTGAAATTTCACCCGAAAGCCGAATATCCCTAACTTTTTGTGAGTAGTGTATATAGTTTGGGCATATTATGCACGGCGGCTAAGTAATTATCCACAAACTAATAGGCAGAAAGCCGTATTCTACCTGTTCATGGACACTACTTTACAGGGAGACCTCCCGGAAGGTTTGGCTGCTTTCTACCTGTAAAGGGTTTGGCTCCACAAAATACAAGCCAATAAGCTCAGGAGACAGGGAAGCGATACAAGGAAGGCTTTCTTCGGGTACAGACCATCTATGGCTGCATACCTCCCAAACAGAAATGCCTTTTGTATTACTAACAGTGTCCAAACCATAAGTTTAGAGAGGGGAAACAAAAAAAACAAAAACAAAAAAAAACTACAATCCATTCTGTGAAGACCTCAGCTAGAACAGTCAGACCACATGTGAAAGAGCACAGGGCACGGTTTCCCCCACAATAACACAAAGCGGTTTATTTTCATTAGAGAGAGATTCGCCTTTGACTCGCCATGTAACGCAGGGCGAATCTAAACCCTGCTCTTCCCCACTTTCGTTTTTTTTTTTGCCTTTAGTTTTTTCTTTTATTTAAGAATTTGCCTGAGGATTATCAAAATGTATGCCTTCACACTGGGTGCAGAGTCCCAGTGAGATTTGTGATTTTCCCTTGGGCAAATAAATTGTAGTTCTTTGATTAGACGGCACTACATTTCCCTTGGCGTACACAATAACGATAGGGCTAAGGAAATGTCTAAGCCAGCAAAATGCACACCCCCAGAAAAATGAACTATCCATCTACATTGTAATAATAATTTTACCATTTTGCGTATGAGTGTTCTGCGCGTTACGGCGTCAACACCGAACGCCACATCAAACAATACATCGCGCGGACAGAGAATAATCTGCCACGCGAGCGGCGTTTCCGACATACCACGACGAGACAGTAGTGCTCGCTGCAGCTGTAAATCTCACAGCTGTGAAAGGGAAAACAAACAGGGCATCTAAGAGACAAAGATGTCCCTGACAGCGCTTCTTTCACACCCGACGGCCCGCAGCAGCTCCAAGTCACTGTCAACAGTTGTTGGTAGGCCCAGCACAGAGATCAGCTGAGCAGGGACGACACCCTGCTCCTACGGCTCACTCTGTGACATCAGAGCCTCCTGGAACAGCCAGCAGCGAGGCATCCAGCAAATGCCGTAAAACAGTCAAAAAATAAGCTGCTTGCTCCGCAAAAGTACATCAGCATTTTATTTTTATTTTTGCAAAGAGGCAGAACTGGATGTCTAACGCGATCCAGCGGAAACATGACCTGTCGTTTAGCTGCTGAGTCACGCAGGTTCAGACGATTGGCGCTCCTTAATGCGAGTCACTTCCTCAGTTGAAGTGGTCGAACGCGTCCGATGCGTACTCACGCTAAACGGCAGAGTCACCGTCGAGGCCGATGAGGGACGGTGGCATTTGTGCATTCGTGGGAGGCCCTCCCTCACCAGGGCTCTGGGAGTACTGGCTTGTGTGAGTCAACAGGCCAGGCTGTGGTGTTGACACGGGCCATGACGGAAGTGACACAGAGCAGGCCTACCTGTCTTCACTGAGGGCCGATTGCTTGTGACCCACGAGGGGAAGATCAGGTCCCTGGGGCAGGGATAGCAGAGGCCATAATTTCTACTGGATAGCCACTCGGAACCCCATGTGCAAAAGGTCTGTAAAAATCCTATAAAAAACATATTCCATATACAAAATTTATAAGATACACATGTGGTAGAGAACTAGCATATACATTTCAGACCAGTTAAATAGTTCCCTAACATACATGGTACTCCCCATAAAAAACCATTGAGAGATTGTATAAGAATTGTATACAAATATATAATATAATACGAATCAACATATATGATTTTTATAAAACTTTGAAAAGTATGATCATATGATTTTTTACAGACCATTTGCACATGCTCTGAAACTGTCACATCATCTCAAGATTAATAGTATGATTACAGATATTTATGGTGCCTTACAGTAACTGCAGAGCATTGAGCCAGCATAGGAATAGTGTTTTTTCCTTAAAAAAAAGGTAATTCACAGGATCCACAGCATCACATGACAAAAGATATGAGACTTCCCATCGACCCCACCCCCACACAATGAAATTGAGGATAAATATGTAAAAGATACTTTACATATTTCTATATCTATATCTATCTATATCTATATACTATGTACTCGTAGGGCAATGGAAACAATACAGAGCATGTTTGCCTTGTCAGACAAGAATAATATATTTATAATCAGGTCATATATACAGTTCAAAGCAAAAGTATTGGGACAGTGACACAATTGTTTTTGTTTTTTGTTGTTTTGGCTCTGCACTGCAGCACATTGGATTTGAAATAAAACAATGAATTTGAGGCTAAAGTGCAGACTGTCAGCTTTATTTTGCAGGTATTTGCACCCATATCAGGCGGTCTGTGCACGAATTACAGCCCTTTTTATACATAGTCCCCCCATTTTGGGGAGAAAAATTAATGGGACAATTGGCTGCTCAGCTGGTTCTTGGCCAGCTGTGTATTGTCGCATCATTAGTTCATGCAAAGCTAACAAAAGGTCTAGTGTTGATTCTAGGTGTGGAATTAGCATCTGAAGTCTGTTGCTGTTGTCTCTCAACAAGAGGACCAAATAAGTGTCATTGCGAGTGAAGCAGGCAATCTACAGACTGAAAAATCGTAATAAGTGGATCAAAGACATAGCCAAAACATTGAGTGTGTCAAAATGAACTGTTTGATACAACGCACTGGTGAGCTCAGAAATAACAAACACCCAGGTAGACCAGTGTAGTGGATGACTGAAGAATACTTTCAATTTTGAAGACAAAATGCTTTTCAAATGTGGAACAGATCAAGACCACTCTCCAGGACGTAGGCATAGATATGTCAAAGACTGCCTTAAAGAGAAGACTACACCAGCATAACATCTGAGGGTTCACTGCAACATAGGCCTCAAGAACAGAATGGCCAGGTTAGAGTTTGCAAAAAAAAAAAAAAAAAAGTACATAAAAAAAACTGTTCTGAAACAAAGTCTTATGTACAGAAGCGAGAAGTATTAGCCTGTACCAAAGTGATGGAAAGAGGAAAGTGTGGGTGGATCACTTTAAGGCTTTCTTCTCCCGAGTTATTTTTCCAGAGTTCAATAGGAAAATGAGTCAGGAGAAGCAACCCTTAAAGTGATCCACCCAGACCTACTGCATATCTGGCAGCAGAGCGATGGTTTGAGGCTGATTGATGACTGGTTGATGACTTACAGCCATTTAACCAACCATGTGTTCCATACTCTTACAGCATAATTTACATCTTAATCTAGCCCCCCCCCAATTCATCAATTCATAAAAAATAAGATATCAAGAGTCATTTGATGTGTTGGGTCACAGACATCAAGGCATCATGACAAGCAAAGGATATGCGGCCAAATATTAAATATGATGACTTTATTTCAGTTTATGCTAATTTCTCCAATTATGTTTGGTCCCCTAAAATGTAGGGGACTATGTATAAACAATTGATACACAGTTCACCCGATATGGATGTAAACCCTCAAATTAAAGCTGAAAGTCGGCACTTTAACCTCATAGTCACTGTTCCATTTCACATCCAATGTGCAGGAGTACACAGTCAAAACAACAAAAAATGTGTTACTGTCCAAATACTTTTGGACTGCACTGCATGTATGTTTTATATAATGTGAAATAAGCATTGTTCATATAAATATGTATTATATAGCAATGGGTTGCATACTGTATTTAGTATAACAACACTGAATAGCCGATTTTAGTAGTGGAAATTAAACTAGTAAGTGAAGGAAAACTTGTATAGTTGGTGCACGCGGTGTTCAGTAACACATGGGCGTATCCAGTCAGACATCCGTGACGACGGCACGACGGTCTCACGGCAACCCACCAGCCGTGGCGCGTCAGGCCCCCTCTGCCGGGACCACCCAGTACGGGCGCGAGAAGGCAAATCAAACATCATCCGTCTCAGCCGTCACGGGGGGCCGCCGAAAATGTGCCCGGTGCCCGACGCGTGATGAATGGATCCAAATCGCTGTGACCCACCGCGGATTTCAGGCAAGGCGTTCACTGGGTTGGACCCGGGCTGGACCCGAGTTCTGGTTGGCCGGAACAAAGCATTTCGCGCGTGCGACTGACCCGTGCGCCTGCCTATGCCTGGCCGCAGCGGGAGCTCCCGCGGCGCGGCGTTCGGAAGGTTCGGACAGCGTGGCGGACGCCCGCCGAGTTATCCGGCCTCTGTTATTCCTGGAAGGAATAATCGGGGCTCCCCGAAAAAAAGGGGTATTTTTTTTTTTACGCCAGCTCCTTTTCCCCCCAAAGCAGGGCAACATTCCATCCTTATTGACAAGTTTTTGTTGCAAATGGGGTGTGTAACGTGGGCCCGTCTGGGCGGGAGGCGGTTCACATGTGGGCAGCAGACCTGTGGCCGGGGCAGTGGCTCCACAACCGCTCGCCGGTTTAGTCTACCGTCCGGTTCCACATCTGGCCCCCACATCCGTCCCGCTCACCTACTGTACCCGCTTCCTGCCCCCTGTTCCCTTCCCTTTATTTCGGCCAGGTTTCCCCTCCGGCAAGAGGACCACCTCAGACACACGGCCCTCCGTCTAACCTGGGTCTTCACAGAACCCTTCACTTGTTCCCGCTCGTTATCAAGTCATTACTAAACCTAGTTGGCAAATCTTTAATGAAATTAAATAATTTCCAATAATATCATTATACCCCCAGAATTTTTTTTAATAAAAAGCTATGGATTCCTAGATAAAAGTTTGTACAAATTCCTTCTACCATGCAGAACTGTGAAATCTTTCGAATCAAAACACAAGACGCAAAGCAATAGAGACAGAGAGACCTGCCCAACACCACCCTGCTTGTAAAAAACGCTGATGGAATGGGCAGGACTGCCCTCGCCACCTGTGTGTGCACAAACGCGCATGTCAGACGCATGCACGCATGTGTGTATCTCCGTATGCGTTTGCTTTTGCGAGTATGAGCATTAGGATCTACTGTATACACCAGTGCACCACTCAGAGTTCATCGCAGCTTGCAAGCTTCTCAAGGCAAAAAAAAACATCTTTCTTGTGCTCTCTCTCTTTCGCTCTCTCCCAGACGCAGACAAACCTTTCACAATTACGTGGGATTACGCAGCTTTCAAGTGGTGTCGCATTTACGGTCTGCACGAATTTCCCACCAGGAAGGTCCACACGAACACCTTATTATGTCGGACAATCAAGGTGGTGAAATCGGGATTCTAGATGCAACACAAATTGGCAGAGTTGTGACGTCATCCCTCTTGCCAACTTGGCCGAACAGTCCTGCGTGAATGGTACTAAATGTCATACAGTAAAGCCGTAAGTGAACCACAGCTACAAATTTAAAACACACAGACATTCTTTGAGAACTATATTACTGCAGCTTTCAATTCCCTGTGGTATTTTGCATTCTTAACCCTCTGAAATAGCTGAAGATTGCTTGCTATAACTAACTAGTCGATTGCTAGCCTGCAAAAAATGTGTGTTGACAGTAGACCTAACGTTATGCCGGAGATTATAAACACGTGAACGCGAACGAGTCGGTTTGCTGAGTTGTGACGTATTCCCGGCTCCCGGAGAAAAGTAGGGAGAAACTACATCCCGACATCACTTGAAAGCAGCATTAGGGCAGAGAGAGACTGAGCAATCACTTTGCATGAAGGCCATTGACCAGGAAGCAGCAGAGACGTCTGTCTCACATGCATTCCTTATATCGCTGAACATAAAGACTATGCAGTGAATATATATATAGAACAATAGCTTCTGTGCGTCAATTAAAAATAATAATAATTATGGAAACTGAGCATTTTCAATTCAGTCATAAAATGTTAACTCAAATATAACTTGATGGAGTTCAAAGTACCAGAAAAATGTAAAAATGTTCAAATAAGATATGTCACGATGAATAAAATTTTTATTTATCAATGTATATTCATTCTGTTTTAAAATAATTATACATTTGATCATAAATACTAATAGTATTGACTGCTTTCTTGTTTCACCTGGAGTAAAGAAAAAGGAATTACTAGTTTCACGCTTCCAAAGTTTTATTATTTTTGACCACAGAGAGATTGCGATGCTGTGTAATTTGTACTAAAATTCAATACTCAAAGTCTAAAACTGAACATAAGAAGTTTGGTTGAATCAATCTGGACCTGAGTACTGTTTAGTGACAAGACAGAATTCCTTGACTTACTTTACCGTGTGCTCTCTGATTGTTTCAGGAAGTTCGCATCGAATTGAAGACATTTGGTGTAATTTGTCAAAATACAGAACACCTGTGAGTACTCTCACACTATAATACATTTTTCATGGGATCAATCAAAAGCAAACCCCGTTTGAAATCTGTCCAAATCTGGAGTCCAAATCTGGATAGCTAGATATGCTCTGTGTATAAAAAAAAAACTTTCTTGGCTCTGCAGATCTGATTTTGCTGGACCACACACACTCCTCCCTCCTCGTTCCAGTGGCCAGGCACCCCCCATGTCCCCCGTGAGCCTCCCTCTGCCTCCCTGTCAGTCATTTACTGATCTGCAGCCCCTGCCACTCACAGCATTCACTCCCAGGCCACGTCCATCCGGGAACTAACACGACTGAAAAGGTGCCCCGCACTCTGCCAAAGCTCCAATAGCACGCACATCATTTCTTTAGCCAAGAGATCTATTTTGGCAGCATCAGTTAAAATATTGTTGTTTTTTTTTTCCTCTCCTTCTTATTCTCCTTGAGGCTTCCCCTGCTTTCATGACCAGACTATTTCTTCCACAGTTCACGTACACAGTTCTGTTCCAGGCCCGTTTCCCCCCCCCCCACCCCCACCCCCAGTAATCTGATAATTTTCCATTCCTGTCCTCTGCAGATTCCTTTTTGGCACGGCGCGCGTAAGAGAGAGTGGCCGCTTGCATGCGATGGCTGTATTCCAGTTGCCTTCTAGGATGTTCCTGTTTCCTTCTATTCTATATATGTCAGCGACCCTTTTAGTATGAATCTTATGGGAATGATGCCGGTGATGGATTCATCTGAGTCAGGGCCCGAGCAGTGCTTACATGCGGAGACCTCTTTGGGGAAAATGTTAGGGATCAATCAACTTTGCACGTCGCTTTGACGAGTCTCAGCATCTTAAGTATGTTCCTTCTCCCGGGTTGTCCGTGGAAACGGACGGCGTGCGACAGCGGTCTCCCGCCGACAGCCCACACGAATGGGCAGGGTGCTCTTCTAGGGGCTCAAGTTTTAACCCACAGATTAGTTACGGACACAAGGAGTGCGTAATAAAAGAAATTCACAGCTTTTTTTTCAGTGGTCCCCACTATCGAAACAATAGATAAAATGATCTATATATGTATATATATCAAGCTCAAGCTCATTTCACGAACGAACCTGACGAAGACACGCCGAAACGCGCGTTGTTCGTTCCACTTGTTAATAAACCTTTTTTTGCATCTATATACTTTTTGCCTCTGAAGGTCAGTCTTTTAACTTTTTCGTTTGAGTGTGCGGATTGAACATTGGAGCTGGGTATTGCAGATTTTCGCCCTGGTTTTTTCTCTCTTTTTTCATGTATATATATATTTATATATATTTAATTCCTTTCTTCAGGGTTGTCACTCATGTTCCATACAGTATGCTCAGACGTCTGAAGAATCAAACACTAATTATTACTAGTACAGCATCAATGCCTTGGATAGTAAATATTAATAGTTTTGCCGGCCGATGAGGTTTAACCAACCTCAAGAGTCTCCGTAACACGCCGTTTTCTCTCTCAGGCACCCTGTTACGTTGATAGAATTAAGAAACCCCTGAACCGTGTTGATAGGTCTTCCTGAAGCAATTACCATTACCAGAGGGGGCTCAGCGATCCCAGCATGCAGTGCGGTAGGATGGCGATGTACTTTGTCTCCTGCCACCCACGCACGCGCGCACGGTGGAAACATGACTTCTCTGTACAGAAGTGAGGGAGTTGTTCCACAGAGGCTTGCGGTTGTGCATTGTGGGTGGGGAGCAAGGGTGGGTGGGGAGCAAGGGGGAGGGGGTTATATTTTCACAGGCTGCACGCCATCAGGAATTACTGACCTGGCATGAAATGTTAGGAAATATTACATTATAGACAGATGTCCCTTTAGTTTGACATGGAAACTCTAGGATCCTGTTTCATATCACAGACTGCATGCGCTGTAACAAGACATCCCGTACGTTAACTCGTAAAAAAAAAAAAAATGCATCTCTCTAAATTAAAATATCTTCCTTCATACACAAATACTGTGTGCTGATGAGATTTCAATGGGAAGAAGACGTGTATAAATGGTACATAGTGTAGGTGTATAGAGGCTGGGTAATTCTTATACCACTGCTACAACATCAACGTTGCTTTAGAGATGATAAGCTAACCATTGCTAATATTTTGGAACAGAATCATTTTTGAACTCTTTAGACTATATGAGTGGAGAAAAGTAAAATGCCTTGCAGGTACATTCATTAATCTATAATTAACATAACTATTCAGAAAGCAAAAGTGCTTTTGTTTTTTCTAATAAGACAAACTAATAAGAATAAGAATGAGTTATCAAGAAAAATATATTTTTATATTCTGTAAGTAATTTATTCATAAATCTCTAAATATTGCATAATTTCTAATTAAGATATTCATTTATTTCTGGCAAAATGATTGACAGGGCATTTAAATTCTAACAATATATGAAAAAAGGATTTTCACTATTAGTTTATTGATATTAAATAAAACTTATTTTTTATTTTATTTACGAAGTTTATTTTTAAGTTTACTAAGTAAAATAAAAAGTCACATTGTCAATGAAGCGCATATTGTTTTTGGACGAAAACGCAACTTAGAAAAGGTACCGCGTCGCCACGCACCTTAATTCTCACCAAGCATGCGGTGAAATATGCTTTATCATAAATGAAAAGACAAATGAAAGCAGTATCTGCGTGTTTATTTGTGGAGCAGTCTGCATTAAATTTGATTAGCACAATGGTCTTACAAATCACAGGAATTCCCTCGGGCCCTAAAGAGGAAACGTCGGAATGTGGCCTGGGGGTCATCGGTCTCTTGTGCCAGTTACGAGGTCCATACTGGGAGAGGTGAAAGGTGAACAGGGCACTCATTCTCCACTGCCCTGGCGCCCGCCAGCACAGACCTCAATTTGTAAAAAGCAAACACCGACCTCTGACGGCTCCTCTCACTAAACAGAGAGCTTAAACACTAACAGCCAATCAGGGCCCTGGTGCCTGTGGCCACAGGCATAGCACTGTACACTAAACACCCTTTAATAAGAGGAATTACCCTCGATGGAGCAGGTATGCAAGCACCTCCACCTCATTACTGCACGGATTTATGTAGTATCACATGCCCCATATGTGGTGACACACTCGTGCGCTTAACCCTTGACCTGGATTGTAAATAAAGATACTAATAAATAGGAAGTTTATTAATTGGACTGGGATCAGAGAACAAGATCTCCGTTTCAATAAATACAGGAGACATGATGCAGCCGAACCTCCGGGGAACGCCCGCCATTCCTGGGTGTAATTTTACAATATGTGAAAGTGGGTTTGAGTTTATTCGCCCACAAAAACCAGCCTTAGCTATATCAATAATTACAGCAGTCAGCGCTCTTTGGAATAAAACCGGTTTAACTGTACGATGCGCAAGTCCACGGGTATAATTTCAGCAGTATTTAAATCAGAATGATGAAAGTGGATCCAGCCTTAACCTGATCGGGGAAAATAATGATCAACCCCATATTTCTATTTAAAATTGAATATTTCCTCTTAAATAAAAATATGGAGAACGCGTGAGCATCCATTCTGTAACCTGTATTTCATTTCATTTATAACTATAAATGAAAAAATTACTATAAACTATAAAATAGAAAATTACAATTCACAACAAACTCATACTATATATTGTCGGCATCACTCTTGTATCTTAATTTTTTTTATCTTGGTCCTTTAGTAGAAAGCTGACATCATCACTTGCGTTGTTTAATAGGCCTGGAGCTAAATGTATTCAAAGTACCACATTCAACCAGGACTTGCTTATTGTAATACGATGCAGCAATAAATTTCCTCAACAATGTAGCATTAAACAATAATACATTCAAATGTATTTTATCATATTTCAAAATAATAATACCATTATTATGATTTGAACAATATGGTTTTTGTGGAACATCATTTTCAAAATTTGGGGCTAAACTGTGGTTCCATATTCTACCGATTTATCACTAAAAGCCCGGATATTAATATTCAAATGGTCGTCATTAGCAACCAATTGATTTTGAAGGTAAGAATGCCAAAGTACAGTTGCTTACACTATTTGCAGCCAAACGGGCAATGATGGAACAGGATGGAATTGTATGATGCTTGTTCAGTGCAGAACGGCTGCATAGGCTGGGCGGGACAGCTGCAGAGGAGGTCGAGTGTTTGGCGCTGTAATTCTGAGATTCATTTCTCATTTTTTACCACAACCATATGACATCTTTATAGTGGCTAAACCTCCTTGTTAAAATCTTTAAACAAACAGCAACAAAAAAAATAAAAGCCGCTGCAGGACTCCATGGGAGGATAACATCCAATCTGCACAGACCCAATCCTCCTTTCTTTCTTTCTTTCTTTCTTTCTGTCTTTCTCAGGCATCGCTCTGTCCTTTCTTACAGAGTGGTAAACACGCTCATGTACGGTGTCCTGTTTCACGTGCTGGGCATTAGCGCGAGTGGTTCTCAACACCAATGAGGACGAGGGCCTGACAGTGTAATTGCAGGCCGTGTTTTGAGCACCCGTGTGTGCACTGTCCAGTCAAGACATTAACCGCAGGCTGAGACAGAGGCTGTCCCGGGGGCCTCCAGAGGGGGGGGGGGGGGGGGGGGGGGGGGGGGGGGGGGGGGGCGCGTTGTGGCCCCCTCACCAGTTCAGGGGCCCCGCTCTCGTTTTTTTTTTTGTGGGCCCTGATCTGGCCCAGCTGGAGGAAGACGGCGATCAGAGTTCAGTTGGTGCAGACAGAGCTAAAGTAAACAGCCGTGGTCATTCGGCAGGCAGTTAGCAGCCCTTGGACAGATGATCGGGTCTTGGGCGGACCACACACGCAATCCCTGGAAGACCACACAGGGACCAGGGCTCAGGGGCCTCTGCACGCAAATACATCCACCCCAGCTACTCCTCTCTGGCAAGCAGAAGCTGCCTGTGGATCGGGGCAGCAGCGCACAGAGCAACAGGCATAAAGGACTGGCATGAAATGCGTTCAATCACGCGTAGTTCTGCAGTCCTATGTCCAACAGCGCCCGCGGGCCTGGTCTCCCGTGCTCTTAATGTGCTCTGTTACATACAATAAATGGCTCTGACAGGCTCCGATATGCAGCGCGCTTTCCCTTCCCATAATGCGAGGCAGATTAAAATAAACATCAACAGGAAAGAGCGGACGGGCGATGTTAAAGTACCATATCGAGACGCGAAGTCTTAAACGCGGGGCGGCCATTTCTAAAAATATTCTAAACATTAGAGGCAGTTTTTTTTTTTAAATCAGCATTATCCTCTGCATACTGCTGCATCACAGAGATGTCGCGTTTACTTTTTAAGTCATGAAAGGTGCACTACTCTAGAAATTATTACATAGAATCGATAAATGCAATACGTACCATCACAAGCAAGTAATTTCAAACTAGATTGGAAGATACATTATATTTTAACATTATTGGTTTAGTTTGGGGGGGTAAACTGACCACTTTAAAACAGCTCTTTAAATGTGTTTTTATTTTATTATTTCCATTATAATGTATTAGGATGATTGCTAATATTTCTAAATGTCACGTATGTCATCCCGGGAGGTTTGGCAGGGTGTTTTACTTCTCCCTTCACGTGCCAAATAGACCCACGCACTACGGACACACACACACACACACACACACACGCATGTAAACATAAATACGCAAACACTTACCCACCCTTTGACATGGCAGAGAGCCCTGTGATCAGTCTCCGTTTATCTGGACACTGTCACGCTGACCTGTGGGGCAGAGAGAGGAGTAATGCTCTCAATCATAATTACCCCCCTCCCCCCCCCCACCACCACCACCAATCATGCCATTTGCCTCACCCAGAAAGCTGGAGTCAGCACCTTGCAACACACAAGGTGGACTTTGCGTAACCCACCAATACATCTCAGCTGCCAGCAGGCACAAAAAAAAAAAAGCTCGCTATAGCTCGACATCAATAACCGGCTTTTCCCTTCTCCTAGGAGGGCTTATCTCCATTTTTAAATACCACATTTGTGATAAAATATGAAACTTCTTTAGTTGTAATCGCTTCACATCAGGCCATTATCACACAATGATATTAACAGCATTTTTCAAAGGCAATAAATTGACTAAGCGGCACTAAATCCAGATCGGCATGTACAATCTCCATATAAAGTCCACTGCCCCGGAGGTAAATATTAAGAATTATAGTATTGAATTTCTGAGGGTCAACTTTTTGTGTTTCTAGCCTTTGTAGAGGTTGTGTCCAGCTGTGAAATGGATGGAGGTAAGAAGGGATAATGGTGCTGCATGGTGACTGTCTCTTTACGTAAGGTTTGCTCTGTAGCGCTCTGGAGTAGCGGTCCTGTTTGGCCTTACTGAGAGGCACAGGGCACTTGTCAGTAGCTGTCGAGGTCACAGCGCAGCAGTGAAATGTGTCTGTCAGGTAAAGAGAAAGAATAACACAGACTCTGTCCTTCCTGCGGCTTGCGGCGGGGGGTGTCTGGGTCCACACGGGCCAACGGGAGGTTGTGCCCTGCGCGGTCAAGGAAACTGGCTCTCACACAAACCATGGGAACCACGAACCACCACAAAACACACACACACACACACACACACACATGCACACGCACACACGCACACATGCACACACATGCACACATGCACACGCACACACACACATGCACACATACACACACAAACACATGCACACACACACACACATAAACACACACATACAGACATATACACACATACATAGGCATAACCACAATGCACACCAAACAAAAACATCAGCACAACACAGCCCTGACATTGCAGGCTTGCAGATAAAATCTTATGAAGGGGAAATTTAGTTGAAACTTTAAAAAACAAAAAAAACAAAGCAATGGCCTATCAGTGGAAACGGTGTTTCTGTAAAAGCTATTCAAGCTATTTATTTTTTTTTTCATTTTATGTAAGCAGTACTTAGAAGAAAAATGACAAATTTGAGAGACTGTCGTTGAAAGTTACATTAAATTGTGACAATTTTCAGTGTTAAATATAAATACATTTTCGCTGAATCATAAATTATAACATAGCATCTTTGTATTACTACACAACACCAAAATAATCAACATACAAAGGCAACAACTAGCAAAAATATTATGACAGCTCTTAATACGACAACTAATGAGTCCTGAAGTCCTGAAGCTAAGACTGAGCCTTGAGATGCATCACTGCTGAACTGAAATAATGGAAATGTAACTAACGTATAGTGGGTGGCCGTAGCATTACAGACCGTTGACCTGACCATTTGCTAGTTGCAATATGCCGCTTATAAACCATATTAAACAATAAAGGCACAAAACATCTGAGTGAGACATCATTCTGTTTAGTCTTTCATGTAAAAACATATTCATCAGTTTTGTGTATCATAAAACAAATACATTGAATAGTATGTTCTCACATGACTGAAGTTATTTTGAAACATCATTTGGGAAGGACAGATACTGTATTTTTGAAACCCATATTGTTTGATACCGTTCTGTGGAAATTAGTTTTCAAGCAGTTTTCTTGATGTTTTGATACTACACACGACAGTTCAAAATCAATATTGTGGCTGAAGGAATATTATTTCAGATGAATGACAGGCTGAAAACAACCATTTAAAAATAATAAATCATTATTTAGAGCAATGGGCAGAAATATCAAATTAATATAATTAAATGCTCTTGCCAAACAATAAGGATATGATTTAATATATCCTCCTAAGACCTGGAAATTAATTTCTGTATGTAGGGGACATGAGTCTTTGGTCTTAATCTCAAGAATCATATATTCTACTACACTACAAAAGACATTCAATAAGAAAATATATTGTGGAAATATTTTTGGAAATATTTTAAATGTTTTTGTCATCCAAGACACTTGTAATATGTCAAAAAAAAATTTAATACCTAAACCTTTTTTATTCTGGGACTCAGGAGGATAAAGCAAATGTTTCAGAGTTAAATAAATTTTCATACCAACGTTTGTATGACCAAGTGTTTATTACGCACCAATAATATTTCCTTGCTTAAATCAACATGCAAAATGTGTTTCTTTTTATATCGGCATTCACTCAGATATGAAATATGTAAAACGCATTCTACATCCAAAAATAGCGCAACTGGCAAACGGCCACCTATTGTTTAATAACATTGGATTAATATTAACCCACTTAACACTCCTCTGGTATTTCAAATAAAGCAGTCTGGATCTCGCACGTACTTTTCCTTGACCTCTGCCTCTCGGGAGGTTTTGAAGCCTAACCTACGGTTCCTATTCGGAAAGGCAGCCCACCTGGCAAGGAAGCCTCTTGTAACTGTGCGTAACAATGCAGGAAGACTTTTTTTTAAAAAGCAGTGACTCACTGTTTTTTAATTTTGGCATCTCACTCCCCTGAAAAATGATGCCAGTTTCCTCTGGCGGCGGCCGGGAGTGAACCCGGACACTATCCATGCCAATGACACCCCGTCGCGTGATATCTGCGACTCTGGTCTGTGCCTTAACTTGACCTCTGTTTAAAACGAAGGAAGGCTAAAATTTTAAATTTGTAGGCTGGCACACTTTAGGTTTTTTCTTCCAGCTTTCCAAATAAAGCCAGCACATGTATACGAGTCTAGAACAATAGTTTTGAATAATGTGACTATTTTCATCAAAACAGTTGACTGTCGTAAAATGTAGCTAATTAAGGTAGATATGACAAAATTTTATATATTGAAATTTGAAGTGACAAAGTTCGTATAAGAGAAATACATAAATTGTACGCCAACATAAACCCACGGTATCGTTTTCAGATTCTAAAATAGGCGTATTATGGGAAAAACTAATCAATTAAATTATAGGTTACAATCTAGCACGAGCAGTTTTTAATGATGAATTCATTATATTTCAGAAGATACAAGAGGCCGCCTAACAGAATCAGTAAATGCATAAGATGTTCATACAGTAGTCTGCATTCTTTGGCATTTACATTCCACATTTGTTGTTTCTTGCAAAAGAACGTGTGCCTAAAAACGGTAAAAATCATAAACGCAATCTTCAAACTACTTAATTACAATACATATACTGCATGTAACAATGGTTCTAGCGTAATAATTCACCTATGAAAATAATTCTATGCAAGTAAATAAAAACTTTCCATTTTATTGTTATTATGATGTTATTATTATTATTATTATTATTATTAGTTCGAAATCCAGTCTATTTAAGTTGATTATATTATTTCACTTGTGTAAGTAAAATGTTGGACAAAATAGACTAATATTTATTTAAGAAACGAATTGCAAGTGCACCCCTGCTTTCACTGCGTTAGCAATGTAGTCACTTCTTTAATTAAAATTATTATTATTATTATTTATTTATTTATTTTTATTTATTTTATAAGTGGCAACTGAAAATTCTCCAAGGAAAAAAGTTCATCAAACTTTTTGGCACAGCAAAAGCAAAGCATGCTCATTTTTGGAAAATGAACGTAAAACTTGAGTGCAACAAAAATAAATCCATTCGGATTTTTACAGATCTATAAGAAGGCAATTACATATATGCCTGCTGACGGAAGTTGAATACTGTATCCATATATAATTTTAAAATGTCTTCTGAGAGCCTTGAACACTTATGGAAAGTACAGGGTGGAGGAAACTGATGAAAAGGTGAACCAAATCAAGCTCGAGCTGCTGACTCTTTTATTAGTGGTGGCAGCGCCGTGTCCCTGGACAAAGACAGCTGGACGGACCAGGAAAGAAAGGGTCCAGCTTCAAGAGACGAGCAGTGGCTAAGCTCCATGCTGCGTCCCGGTCATATGCTTTCCTTCTATTATTTGATAGACTTAAAAATAGAATGATGACCAGTGTCAACTAAAGAACGTCTAAATTGGACACACGAATAGGCCCGTAGTAGATTAACTCAATGTAAATTAGTAAGTACTTTTCATAGTCAACGTAGGCCTATACGGCCATATATTTTTACATGGAAAATATGCTTTTATATGTAGTTAATCTGTCAAATATTATTTCTGAACGTTATGAAGATAATATTTATTTAGTCACACCATAAAATGCATCAAAAGCCTGTGCATGCATACCTATATCGCATTGTTGTCAGCCTTTAAAATGGCATTACACTGCCTGGTTTTTTAAACCGCAATAATTAAAAATAATTGGTATGTCAAAAAATAAAGCACATTTAGGCATCTTTTTTAAATCTTTTTATGAATTAGGTCTCAGGCAAAAGTGAATCTCAATATTGGATCTTCTCAGGAAATTGTCCGCATATTAGAAAACGCTTCCTCTCTAAGTCCCCCATTTAGCCACAGGAGATATCGATCGCTACGATAAGACAGCGACAAAAAAAAAAAAAACAGCAATAAATGCATAGCATTGTAACATTACAGTGTGCTTATCCTCTTGTGCAACTCATGTGCAATTTGTAAGTAACAACACGGTCGCAGTGGAACAGTGACCAATGCAACTTTGCAAACTTGTGATACAGTACATGTGCACTTAATACCATATCTTGCTCTATTCTTAATATGAGAGAGTGCATCAAATTGAATTGAAGTAAAATAAAAAATCAGTTTCTTCAAAAAAAATCTGTTTTGATGTATTGCAAATATTCTGCTAAGAACAACATGTTTCTGGAAAGGGGATCCCTCTGTTCCAACAAGCTTATTGGAAAAGTAAAGGATGTCTCTCACATTTATTCTCTTGTGATCCGGTCTACAGTCCATGTCGTGACAACTTGCCTCGTTCAACAGGCCAGTACACCACCCGTCCTCTTAACGCGCGCGCGCGCGCACAAACACGCACACACATACACACAGAAAAGGAACCGACATGTTGCTCTACATAGATATCCCTCCAGGTGGCGTTAAATCTACTTCACCGTGGCTTCATTTCGGCCTTACGACTGGGATCTTCATTTTATAGTTTCAGATTGAACAAGACTGTTATTGATAAGCCCAAAAAGTTGACACGGGCGAAAATGCGGTTGTGATGCCATTTCCTTATAGCCTATCTGACAGTCAAACTCAAATACAAAATATCAATGAATTACTAGTGTGACCTTGTGGACTAGGTGAGATGGAAAATTCACTCTCTCTCTCTCACACACACACACACACACACACGCACACACACAGATGTGCTATGCTGTGCCATAGATGCGTGTTCATTGCATCTTACAAATTTAAACATATAGCTGATGCATACAGGGAAAATATGTATGAAATGTAAAAGTAGGTCTACGAGAGGAGAAAACAAACAGTTTACGGAATATACTTGTATATTTATGTTAACCTGACCCCATGTATACATACTTTCATAGTCAGGGGGTTCATGTTTAGCTGTTCCTATGGTGAAGATGTAGTGAGAGTTGAGATAGACCACAGAGGTGCACAGGGTCCGCAGAAATTCAGGTTGGGCGCTTGAACTATATGGAAAAGATTGTTTACAGTAAGAGGTTAATGACATAACATTAAACGTCTAAAAAATAATGCTCATAAATATTAAAATATTATTTTATTTTATTAGGTCATGACAACTACATCAAATACAATGGTGTGAAACTTATGCACTCATTTCAGTGTTTTCAACTTTTCAATGTCGATCCTTTTTGCAGTCATTTAGGATTTTGTAAAACCTATACACTATAATTTCAACAGTTAAACGAAAGAGCAAACTGGCTGGGCTTAAAACAATATAACATTAAACATTTAAGGACTACATTAGATGGATATAAAAGTAATGATTGATTTGGAAGAATATGTACGCATATGCTTTTCCACACAAGTTTGGAAGCATTGTAATCACCCTGAACGTCTCTAGTTTCTGAGCAAATAAACCACGGTCTGTGTTTATTGAGTAGACATCATTATAAAATAACATGTCATTTAGATACTAGCTTAGGCTCCAGATCCACACAATCACAAAGCTCCAGTCACACACAAGGCAACCATACATATACTGTAGATAGACTGCATGCAATGAAAGCCTGCATCATCTTGATCCAATTCCAGCCGTTTCCCTGGTGACCTATTCCCTCTCTCTGTCCTACAGAAAGATATAATTTATGCATTTGTCTATCACTTGGCAACACCTTACCGCAAAGGTTGTCCATAGCTGTCCGTTATCTGCTTTGCCCCCAGGAATATCTGCATGTCTCCCTTAATGCAAATCTCTGTAGAAGTGTTGGTAAAACATTTTGTACACAGCTGCATGTAAGTCAATGGTGATTCCTAAAAATTTGCGAGCGAGTGGAAAGACATTTCCCATCCTACGTAAAACAAAACATATTGGGCCCCAAGCCCAATATACAGACACTATAAACCTGCACATGAATCAGTCACAATAAATCCTGTATAGGGATTGATTATTTGAATGCAAGATACATAACCTCTGGTACATCTCTAGCTCTACCTCCTATATAAAGACTTGAATTATCTATGCAACTGAGTAGCGCTGAATTAATTTAATAAATAGTGTGCAAACAAAATCTAAAATCTATTATATCCATTCAAACAATATAGGAAAGGCCAGAACTCCCAACAGGACTAATTTTTAATAATAAAATTATAAAGCTGCATTATACTGAAGTATGATGGACTCTCAAAGAATCTCAATCAATTGCAAATGGGTAGGTGCTCAAATGCAACAACTGCCAGGCAATAAATCAATGCGAGTTCAGGAATAAATAAATAAATAAAGAAAATCGCACTATTGGTGAAATATAGATAAATGAATTAAGTAAACTACCGCTACATGAAAACACCATCACAGATTTGATAAATACACACGTGTACACACTGTATCGCTGAAATGCACCCATGCAAACAAAGGTTTATTCCTATTGATAGTGCTATGATGCTATCCTTTCTCAGAAGCCTAGGATTCAGCACCCGCATTAGTTACAAATCATGTTTTGGACTTCAGCGTGTTTACCACATTTTTTTTTATTATATCCATCATTTGTGCATTTTAAATTAGCAATGGTAGACACATCAAATCCATGATTGCTACAGAGAGGAAACTAATTTGGCCAAAAATCTTCTTTTTTTTTGCCTGATTATTGTGTATGGTGTCTGATAATAATAATAAGATAATAATAAGATAATTTTCACCAGAGCAGTGTCCCATAGCAATTTATTTTTTTTACAGCTTTGTGAACAGGCATCTTCCAGATAAATGTTTCTAAATGTAAATAAACACACTAAGAATCTAAAGCACCGTGGGTAGCAACACAAACGTTTTCTTAAAATATTTTAAAATCATTATATTCTGTGGCTTGAGAGTCCAGTTTTAAATATCAAAATGGAGTTCATGTTAAAACGCAGCCAACAGAAAGCTTTAAAATTCCATATTTATTTATGTAGATACAACTGAAATGGAACTTCCCCAATTAAAAAAAACTGATAAGACTATGGATTTATTACCTATAACAGACCTATACTACCTATAATAATATGGTATGTTTACATTTTCGCAAGGACAAATCAAGCGTAGATTTTGGTTGATTTGATGACATTTAAGATAAATATTCTTATAATAATCCTATCATTAGCGTGTGTAATAATCAAGAAAATTAAAATCAGCTGCTTCAACAAAAAAACAAAAAAAAAAACTTGTATGCCACCTTGAGAACAGCGTTGGCTGCTTTTCACCTGTGTTTGTGACGAACTGACATTACGCTGTTTATGAGAAAGTTGAGCTGGAGGTCTTTAAGCTAATATAAGCATTTGGGAGGGTCGTGAAAACAGTAACCAGAGAAGGACCACAGAGATCTCCCAGGACCTGCTACTCGTCATAGGGCAGTAGGGATGGCAGAGAGCCCTTATCAGACCCTGTCATTCACAAATCCATGTCCAGCCCTGGCCCCAGCTCACATCCCGGCCGCACGCTCTCGGGCCAGGGGAACAAATAAACATCACTGCCCACTTCTGTACACACTCCCAACCACAGATCTCAATCAGACACATTTCACCTCATTAGAAAAGAGGATGTGGAGGGAATGGGGGGGGAGGGGGTGCAGCCAATATTGATATCTGATATGCAATATATACTCAGTGAAGTCCATGAGTCAGATTAAATAAATAAATAAATAATATATATATATATATATGTTCATATATGTGTGTGTGTGTGTGTGTGTGTGTGTGTGTGTGTGTGTGTGTGTGTGTGTGTGTGTGTGTGTGTGTGTGTGTGTGTGTGTGTGTGTGTGTGTGTGTGCGTGCATGTATTAATAATAGCCTGACCACCAGTGCACATGGATACTTGATACATCACCCTCTTTATGTAAAACATTATAAATTTCTACAAAATGATCCATCACAGCCTGCTTTTGTCCACAATTTCAGTGTCAACTGATGTTTTTGCACAATATATCACAACGACCTCTTGGTCTGCCCATCCATTTCTCTATTTATTATTCATCCATCTATTTCCTTAATCAGCAAAACAACTCAAGCGCACATGGCTGGGCTTAAATGGCTTTTAAGTGTAACCAGATTTGACAGACGCATTAAAAAAAAATTTTTTTTTTAAGTTGTATTTACCTCGGAAATGTACGATAGTTATAAAAAACACTTTATAATTTACAGTCTTGATTTTCTTCAAGTAAAAAAATCCAAGAGAAAATGGCAATTACAACAAAAATTAAAAAGAAATATCCATTAAAAAAATATTCTGTAGGCCGTGAAATAAACAGAGAGAGAGAGAGAGAGAGCAAGAGAGAGAGAATGGGAGATAGAGAAAATTATCAAAGAAAAGATCAGTCACACTGACTGTTTCTGTCAGGTTATCATTTCTGTCGATACCCCCTGCATTGGTAGGGCAAAGTGCTATTATCTAGCACTGTAACGGGGTACCCTGCAGAGCTGAAGCACTCGAAAGCCCTGATTGACTAAGACCTTTAGCGCGTGCAAAACCTTTTAGCACACGCAAAACTAATAACACAACCAACGATTGGTGCAAAACAAATACCATGACCAATCGTTGGTTTTGTTATTGGTTTTGTGTGTGCTAAAAGGTTTTGCACACGCTAAAGGTCTCAGTAAATCAAGCCCGAAGGCTTAAAAATGACATTCAGATTCTGAGCGCCAGAAACAGAAACAGCTAAATCCTAACACCATCGCTGGCGTCAAGGCATATGCAAATTTACATTTACAAGTACTAAAAATATATTGACGCAACAATATTATTGGTTGTACGATAAACATTAGTGGGTCACGTCCTCTTATATCTTCATGTCTTCAAGAAACTAAGAAACCTATACTACTGCACATCTCCATTCTCCCACAGTAAAATACTAATTACCAGCAGACCGCTGGTACTTTCCGCCACTTAGGACAGCATTTAAGGTGGATCCGTAGATGTTTCTCACGGCAAAAGCCTCTAGTATTTTTAGTAGGATGCTTTACAAAGGAATCTTTCCATTTCCTCACACACAAGCCACCAATGGTTGTGGTGCCCATGACCTCTGAGATGGTAAATTCCCCTAAACTAAATAAAAGTGGCTGAAGAGGGAGAGAGTAAGTTGGAGGGCATAAATCACCTACTCTGACAGAGACCACCTGGTATACATGCCAGAACACAGCCGTTAAGAGCCTGCCTTGCAATGGCTGAGTCTGCACTTCCAAATTTTGATTTTATGGGGAGCACAGGGAACAAGATAGCACTTCATGACAATCTGATTCAACTTTCCTCCTCCAAACATCTAACATTACAACCAGCCAGAGCAGAGCAGATCTCTCTCTCTCTCTCTTTCTCCCTCTCTCTCCCTCTCTCTCTCACTCACTCTCTCTCTCTCTCTCTCAATCCCTCCCTCTCTCTCTCTCTCTCTCTCTCTCTCAATCCCCCTCTCTCTCTCTCTCTCTCTCTCATGAAACTCTAATTAGAGGTTGTCTAAGAAGAGATCTTGGACCAGAGATAACACAGTGAGCCCAATAAGCACCAGTAAGGATTGGGGGGGGGGGGGGGGGCAGAGTACCAGACATGAAGACGCAGAGGGACAAGTGGGGTTGCCACGGAAACTGTACTCCACTTCCGGATAGGGTGGGGCTGATAATGCCAGAGTTGCAGAGGTTTACACACAGTTCACAGCTCAGAGCTGAAATGTCTGTTTTATTGATGTGTGACCTTTAACTATTTTAAGTGGAAGGGACTCCACTCTGAATGAGGACAAATCCGATTAACCTCGATTGCTTCTGTCTAGGCAGAGACGTCCATTCAGGAGCGTCCATTTTAAGCAGTTTCATATCCTTGATGTTGACTTCAAACGAACACGTTTCATTCCGTCAAGTCAACTACAGGAAAAACATTTAACCATCTGAAAAACATAATTTCATTTTCCATAACATAATTGGATCACACTGTATGCACAAATACATTGCATACATTTGATTGTTGTGCGTTTACATGACTTAAATAAATAAACAGCAGGTAATTCCTCAATTTCCTAAATTCCCTCTCATAATATAAAGCATAAATGTGCATCCAAAATGTTCCTGGACATGAAAGCTGGAAAGAACCCTGTGATCCGACATTATCCCTTTGATACCATGAGCAGCACTTCTGGAAACCCAACCTGTACAGTACAGTCATAATAGTAAACTGTCCTAATGGTGATGGCAGAGAGAGAGGTTCTGGTGAATATTTATCCTCACTTCCTTGTGGTTCCGTGTCCGCACTCCTTGACCCATTCCTCCAAAGTGCATCCCCAATTCCACCCTCAAACGAATGCACTGCAAAGCCCAAAATGCACTCTAGAGTTACAGGCATTGCACTCCGAGTCAATGGTAAGAAGGCCTGGGTGAGCTTGCTAAAAACATTGGTTTCATAAGAAAATAACAAAATAAATTAAAGAAAGGATTTTAAAACCAACATAGAGATTGGATTCCTGAGGTTTGAAATGCAAACTAGTCTCCTGATTTCATTAAAAGCACCGCACCGCTACTGTAAGTTGCCTCCATTTGATTTTCCCGTGAAAGCCCATATTTTGAAATAGCAGCGCACAGCATACAGTATCACAGAAATAGGCCAGCAGAACCCATTTCCTCCAAAAACCACTGGGTTTAGTTAATATATATTTTTACAATAAACAAGGAGGAGAATGCGGGTAGAACACTGCCCACGGATGTTTCAGTGAACGGTTAACGTTGGGAGCGGTTTCAACACACACCTCTCCACACAAGAATAAAACGTGTTGCCCTCAGCAGTGGAATCTGCATTGCATAATTCACTGCAGCGGTCAAACCGCCCTTGCAAATACTTGAGTGACTTTGCCAGTTGTAGATCCATTAAAAACTAATCGACAAGACAGCGCAAGAAAGTGTACAGCAATAATATGCCACTCTTTTATGTGGTTTCTTCTTTGATCACTACTCACAACAACTGATGTTCAATATAAACGGTGCAGCTCTTCAAGAGCAAGAGACAATGGCATGCACACCCAATCATTGTTAAACACACATTTACATTCTGATGGCTATATGAAGTATTACAGAGTTAGCAGATGTCTGTCATTTTTTTCCTTGTTTGGGGAAGGAGAAAGCCAATGATGTGATTATCGATAATCAATAAATAATGTTACTCTACGACGTCACACTGGACATGCAGTCACAACATGTCACAGAGCAGCGGGTGGGAGTTTCGTCATGACAACGCATTAATGCACTGGACTGGTGATACTGTGGCGGTGCATCCAAACAGGTCTCGGTGATGAGTTAGTGCAAGTGCGTAATGCAGGCTACAAAAGTAGTGTTTCTTCTCTTCCTGGATGTCTTGACATCGCTGGTATTCTAGCAATTATTCAGTGGAATGGTCTCATCCATCTCATTGACTCCAGTTATCTGTGGAATACCTCCTGGCTTCAGAAGTGAAAAGCAGTGTGAAAAAAAGAAACAATGTTGACTTGGTATTTTTTCCATGATATTATTCAGCCTTTTTAGGTTTTTTGCAGAGCAGTAAAGTTCAGGGGAACTAAGGGTTCACACTTTGATAATGGCTCGCTGTGTCGACGGCTTTTCTCACGTCAGTAGATGCAAACAGGTTATCCAAAAACCATCCACGCTGCTCTCAATGTGAACAACGGCATGAGGTTATCATTTTGTTGAGGGGTGAAATGTGTTGCTTGATATAACGGAACAAAATAAACTGTGAAGAAGTCATCCACAGTTTGAAACATTCGCTTAATGAGCACAGGCCATTTGAGGATTTATATTTGGAGAATTAAATTAAACAATGAGTTGTTTAGTCTCAGGCTGGGTCTGTTTGTGATGTTTCGGTCTTTAAAGTGGACATAATAAATGCACTACATTAACCATTTTGTGATTGCTTATGTCTGTACGCACCCAGTCCAATTACCCTGCTAATTTGATTGCGTATGGTAGCCTAAAAGGTCTAAAAGGATTAATATTTTTTGACCTTATTACAAATATATCACATACATCCACACATCATTTGCAAATTCATAGCTGATGAGTAGAGCAACACAAAAGGCCCTCAGGATTTTATCAGGCCTATTGTGTGCGTTCCCAGAGGCTGCGGTAAAGTAAAGCTTTCTTTAATCCTATACGACAGCAATGTTCGGCCGTTCCCTTTTTAAATTTGTGGGAACCCAAATAATGGCTTCTGAACAGTCGTGTGGAGCCTTTGGAAGTCCGTGGTTCATGTTCTCGTCACCGAATTCTCAGACATCGTGGAGACCTTTTTTTTTTTTTTCTTTAATTAATAAGAACCCTAAGAGGGGGACATAATGTTTTAAACGGTAGTTTGAGTTGCGAGATAAAACTCGTTTTCGTGCACGGCCACCATTTTGCCCCGATAACAAACTACTGACATCAAAGCCCTTCTTTGTAGATAATACGACTGTTTTAACTGGCCTCCAAAAACAATGTTCTAATGGGTAAAAATTATTCTGTGGCTTTTGAGCGGTTCCTTTAAAAAAATTTTTTTTAAAAAGGCCACTTTTTTTTATTTTTCCCTTTCTGTTTTTCTTCCTCTTTACCTTAGAGTATTGCAAGGTGGTGGGACAGAGACAGGGCAGTGGAGGGTGGGGGGTGGATACAGGGCTTGCACGCAATGGCTGTCTGACAGATAAGGGGCTGCAGTGGTGGTGGGAGAGGGCTGCAGAGGGAGGGGGGAGGAAGAGGAGGAGGAGGAGGAGGGGGGGCTAGGCCTGCCTGCTGATTGCTGGTGCTGGGCTCTCCACATTAAAGCCTCTTCTCCTTCAGGGAAGGGATTCCAGGCCGCTAGGTAAACACGGCAGGCTGGAAAAGACTCCCGAGCCAAGCCTCCAGCTCTGGCTCTGGCTCCTCTCCAGTCCTTGTTTCTTCTAACAAGTCTGTCAGCAAAGACCGCACAGGGCCTTGTCGCACTTAGCCACTCCTCTCCTATTTTCTTTGATTGAAAAGCCAAATTAATCTTTCTGTGTCCACTGTAATGCTCCTACACATCAGTCAGGACAACTTGAGCTGGCAACACGCTCACACCTCCCAATACTTTTTTTTTTTGTTGTTTTTAAATTACTCTCATAATTGCCTATTATTAAAGGCAATGTGAGTTCTAATTAAATGAATCACACATTAATCAATTAATTGTTGGGCTTGGCCTGCCCATCACCTCCTCTGCTTTATGTATTTAAGAAAAAGGAATGAAAAACAATGGGCCAGTTGCTATGTTAAAATATATTAAGTTATTGTATAAACACGCACAATATTTGACATGTATAGAAAATAGATGTATGACAGATATGAAAATGATATTAGGAGAATGTTTGTACTGCACAGGAACTTCTCCCTGTTATTTGCAGACAGAGAGCGCTGCACATATCTGCTGATGCATGATTATTTTATCAAGACTATTTGACAGAATAATAATAATCTTGATATCCCCCGTTGACAGATCATGACATCACATCTCAATCGTTTAAAATTGACTCCATTACAATTTTGTATTCTGCGAGTAAAGCAGGTTGCGTTTTGCTTGGTATCGCACATTCACAAACCAGTATTATTTCTGGAATCACTGTGAACAGATTAGTAAATTATTCCAAACAATAAAAACACTTCTGCAAACACGCTGTCGAGATCTGATTATATACCGTCGACATCTGCTCGTGCTGTCGTTTGTACTGTACAAGCTTGCAGCGGAGGGAGATTTATGATATGATTTATACTGGTGTTTGCTCGTCACGGCCTTATCTGAGGCCTGAAGTCCTAAAAGAAACAGCCGGGACACAAACCTCTACATATCTGTCTTCTTTGGTTGTACGCTGGCGAGATAGATGCTGATAAGCGCAGTAACTAACCCGTGTTTCTCCAGTAGATCTGCACAGCTTAGTATGAGGAGCCCCATGATGAAGGAGAGGGGGAGGTATGAGACAGAAAGAAAAAGGGGGGAGGGGCGTGAGCGGGGGATCCGCTAGGGAGAGGCAGAAGCTCTGGTCTCCACACATTCCTGCGAATAGAGTAGGATGAAACCTGATGGCTGGGGTAGCTCATCTATGGACCCATCTCATCAAGGCTGGTGGTGCCTGAGTAATGAAGCTCGTGTACAGAGAAGCTTTATTTCATAAGATATACAGAGCACAGGGCAAGGGGAGACTCGTAACACTGTGCCAAATAACAGGGAATGATTTACCCCTGCTTAATATCTCCGACACTAAAGGATGTTAAACTTTCTAAGATAGATCTCAAAATTATTTAGTTACTAATTATAGAAGACGATATGAGACTCATGTAAGAATGATAAATCTATACTGTACCCTATCCCTTTTCTTCCAGAGAATTGGGGAGACGACATTTTAAACGAAACTGAAATTACTTATTTTCCAGCTGAGAACATACGTAAAATTTTTGGATTTGCAGACTTTTTTAGTTTTATTTTCTTTTCTTTTTTTCTTTTTTATAAAAGGATTTGGAAGCTTAAATATTTCTGCAATGCACTTCCTCTGTAGGACATCAGCATTATTTGCACGTCTCTGACATGATTTTAAACGACGACAACATGGAATCTGTTCAGTACACGAAGGAAATACCGTCACTACGGTACATTTTTGTCCGTTTTTATGTACACACCCTGGGCAGGAGAGCAAAAACCACTATCAGAGCCCAACTACTACTGCATCCTGTCTCCTGTGTACTGTGCACTAGCAACTGTGTACTATTTAGTACGCGATGTGCAGTATGCAAAAAAAATATCCACCATAACATTTTCCAACCGTACTGTGGAAGTGTCACAAGACATCACACCCTTGCGTGGCCATGTCACGTTTTTGTTTTTTTGTTATTGAAGGAAAACGTCAGCGAAGCTGCGCCCTGATTTTTAAAACGGAGCTGCACGTCATATTTACGAGACCAAAATTTTTTGCGTACTTCTTGAAAAAGTATGCTCCCGAATGTACTCAGCTAAACCCCGGAAGTGTATATCAAAAAATGTTTGCTTACTTTTATTTTTCCATAACTACTTTCTCATCCAGTCACTTCAACAAGCATACTCAATAATAATAATAATAACAACCTTTATTTGTATAGCACCTTTCATACATAAAATGCAGCCCAAAGTGCTTCACAACAATAAAAAACAAAATACAGAACAAAAGCAATAGAAGAAAAAATAGACATAAAAGACAATAGAACATTTACGAGACAATATAAAAGGAAATAAGATAAAAACAGATAAAAGGCTACAGTGCATGAATAGATAGCCCCGGTTTCTGTACACTGGTGTGTCTGTACACTGATGTCGCTCTCTGTACACTGGTGTCTCCCCAACAAACACTCCTACCAATAGTATGGAAGGGTGCCGATTCGGACACAGTCCAGCTCACTGCATGGACTATTGTGGCGCGAAACGGACGCAACCATCTTCATCGGAGAGGTCTGTGGTCTTCCGTTTCCTCTGGCAGATTATCTACAGCGTTTGTTCGGCCCGACGTGGGAAGCGGCAGCAGGATTCTTTTAAGTTTTTCTGCCTGATCATCAGTGAGACGTCCCTGATGGTCTGCCTGCGTAAAAGCCCTGCATGCCGATCCTCTGAGCCTGCAGCTCTCAAGCAAGGCCAAACAACAACAACAACAAAAAAAAGACATTTTTCCACAGCAGTCTCCTGGTGACACACTTCCCTGAAAGCCTCTCACAGAGACATTCTCATGGAGCCTTCACAACTCCAGGAATTCAGTGCAGTGAGGAAATGCATCCAAACCAGTGGCAATGAGACAGCTCAAGAAAGGAGAAAACAATGCAGATTGGGGCGTGGAAGGGGGGGGGGGGGGGTTTAATGAGTCCCTAAATACATACTGTACACCGCTGTGCCTCCTATCTGACTCCCAGCCAGAAAGTTGGGAGAATGCTGTGTGTGGTTTACTGCGACGTAGAAATATCAGATTAGCAAATTTGTGCAATTAAAAAGGACAAAAAAAAACTGAAAATGGGAAAACTTTATCGACGGATGAGGAAACGGACGGCCCGAATCAGGGCTCATCTTCAGCCCTCGTGCCGAGTCGTTCCCATCTCAGTACGTGGATGGTAACTGGATAGGGTAAAAATGTGGGCCTATTCTCAGCGGCTTGTGAACCCCAGCCAATTATTTTATCTGTGGGCTCGAGCAGGACTCAGCAGAGATTCCCAGGGGGGGCTGCCGGAGGAAGTCGTAGGATGATAAAAATGGGCCATTACGAGGCCAGCAAAGGCCCCATGGGTTCATTAAACTTCTTAATCTTGTATATCAAGGCACTCTTGATTTCAAACCCACATAATTAAGGAAGGCTTCTCTTGTAGGAGAACTGCAGTGGCCTTCCTCAATGCCGAGATCCATCTGCTTTTGACATTTTTCCCTTATTCCTGTTTTGAACACTTAGCTTTGATAATAATGCGTAATAATCAGCTTTGGGAACAAACTGCCCATTTTAAAGCATTAACTGTAGCTGCGGTGTTGAGTTTGGCAATTACCAGTGTTTGAGGAAATGACACAGAGGGATAAGGGCTGACATATTCAGAACATATCTTTACAAAATAAGGGCTTGAGCAGCTGTTTATTCAGTGGAATGTGGTGATAGAGTGCATTTAATAACTAAACAATATCTAGGCTGTGGTTATGGAAAGGTCCTTCCTGGTCACAATTACATAACGTAGAACTGTATTGTTCATAATTAATAAAATAGCGACGTTAAAACGTTTGATGAAATCCGCGCCCGTCATGCCTTTTGAATGGACACTGCTGTGATGCGGCGATGGGAGTGACATCAGCGTTGATGTGCCTTACAGCTGACGGAGGGGGAGCCACCTGACCCCAATATCCCCTTCCAGCTGCAGTGCTTGCCTGAATCCACTGGGGAAAACAAACTAAAAAAAAACGAAAAAACTCTGCCTGACCTGAAAATAAGAGCCAAGAGAGCTGGCGTCATCACTCGTCAGAGGAGCTGGACTCACTGGGAAAGCTATCCAATGTGACTGGTGGCCCACCTCTACAGCCACTCCAGGAGCGGACTGCATCACACGGTTATAATCTCTCCCAGGTGCATTGAGAACTGGAGTGGCGTGATTAAGCGGTTGGCCTCAGTGCATTTGTACCACTTTCTCCTCACTTATTTAAGACAGGCCCACCCTCAGTTCTTTATGCTCAACAAATTATACTTAAATATACAAAATATATGTGCCTTTTTGAGTGGCACGAGCATATTAGAAATGACAATAGCAATACCATAAAATTGACTTCACTAAAATGGGTCAATGTCAATGCATTTTCCTGAAAAAATAAAATAAAAAGAATGTGTCCAATAAATAATGCTACTGTGAGAAACGCATGAATTTAGAAGTACTGTGATGTATAAGTGATAAGCGCACAGACACAGACACACAGACACACACACAGACACACACACAGACACACACACAGACACACACGCACACACACACACACCACCCCTGCTGAGTGGCAGGTTTGTGTGACAAAGCTTGAATTATGGGAGTCTGACATTCCTTGTGGAACGCAAAGCTGAAAAAAAAATGGCCAGGGTGTTTTGCACTAGGCCTTATCAGCGCCCATATGTGCCAAGTGATCAATTCACTCCCTTAAAAAAAATGCCAGTTACAACTCTTATCTGCATCTTGTACTCAATTATCTTGTTGCTCAATCTTATTTAAGTGCTCTCACCATGGGGGTCGAGGGCATCTCCTGTGGCCTCCGTGACCTCCATCGCACAGAGATAAAGGATAGACAGGGGAACCTGGGGGGCCAGACTGAGCTTCCATTTGACTTCAGTTACATTCAAACAGCTTTACTTTGTTTGAATGTAACTGGAAAAAAAAACGCTGTACACATTTCGGTTTCACTGGTCTTGGTTTAATTAAGGCTTGATCTAAAATGTATGTCCGTGATCCTTTCCTTGATTGTTTTTGGACGATTATCAAAAGCTTTTCTGGATGCCCATATGTGTCCTGCTTGGAGCCCATCTGTAGAACGGTTTGACATCATGCAGATTGTAGGGTTTTTTTGTGTACGTGCTGTTGTTTTGTTGTGGTCTTTGGGTAAATGCAGCAATTTGGTGAAAGGAAAGGGGTTAGTGGCTTCATTGTGGGAGTAGAAATCCGCGTCTCCGACCGCATAATCAACTGTACCGGTGCCAAGAGGTGAGCTGTAGGTATATAAGTCCCCTGGCATCATTCCATGGACAATGCACAGGCCCGGCCTCTGACAGACTCGCTGCAGGTGTTTACCATTTTCTTTCTTTGGTGGTTAAAAGCCATTTCTGGGGGAAATGACAGCAGTGTTTAGGGAGTGCTGTCCAGAGACATGTTTGTTTCCTTGTGTGTTGATGAAGCTGGGCTGTGTGTGTGCTTGTCCTGGCCTTCAGATCCCCACAGATAGGCACACGGTGCTGGGCCTACAGAGTACACACAAGTCCATGAGGAGGCTGAGAAAAACGGAGGATCAGCAACTTTTTATAATATAGAGCTCTGCAGGGAGTGCATACGCTGCACACAGGACTATAAAAGTGATTAACAAACTACAAGAGATTCTTCAGGTTGAGTTCTGCTAGTAGAGCGAGTGGGCATAGATGGAAATTAACAAAATGTAAATTCCGCACAGACATGAGGAAGTACTTCTTCACATAGAGAGTAGTCGCTGTGTGGAATAGCTTGCCAGGTCATGCAGTAGAGGCAGAAACTCTGGGTGTTTTCAAGACCAGGCTTGATATGGTGCTAGATATCTATCTAGTTTGTAGGTAAACGGTGAGAACTAGGCACCCTTCAGTGGTAGGAAAACGGCGAGTATTGTTGGGCTGAGTGGCCTGTTCTCGTCATTAAGTTATGCTATGTTATATGTTAATTTTGGGATCTGATCATTTCTGGATTTTTAGCAGAACGTGAAATATGATAGTTTTTTTCATATGAAAGTACAACGGACTGATTAGACACAAACAATGGTTCTTTTAGAGACCGTGGGGCAATTATGTAGATAATTTGATTTGAGAGTGGTTCATTACTTTGCCGCCTAAAGAAAATGTGAGTACTCACGTCTGCCCTGTACAAGGAAAATGCCCACCCATACATCACATTTTCTTTGAACACTGAGGAGTTTAGACCTCACGCTGTTATTAGAAAGGCCCTATTTTAGGGAGGACAACCTCTGTACTAAACATACACGTACATAGCCAACCTACATCTCATTTTCCTCTTTAAAATCAAAGCCTTGCAAAGTCTGGGAGGGAAAAAACTTAGCTGAAAAGTAGCTGCAGAATGGTGACGTGTAGAGTATTATTAATATCATTGTACATTAACGCTCGCCAAGTATTTTCTATATAAAATATTTAACGTAAGATTTCCCATACATACTGTAGCTTTCATATATTATTAAGTGAGCTAAATTGATTTTATCTTCTTCCATCGGAATCACTGTTACACTCTCCATTCTGTAATTTTAATTTACGTGACACAAGCTCACAGATCATTTTGTTGAAAGAAAAGAGCGAGCTTATACTTTTTACAGCCGAACGTAGTGACATCTATAAATGCTCATGCTGGATTTCTGGGTCTTATCTTACTTTGCCTGATGAAGACGTTGTGTGTATATATGAGGTTAATACCGCCTGTCTTCTTGATCCATACAGGTGGTACCTGCTGGTCCTCGAGGTTCAAGTACGGCCGGACACCACAAACTCTTCAGCTTATTTGTGTTTCTGACAAGATAAAAACAAATTAAATAAATCTTCTCTCAAAACCTTTTTGCTCCTCTCACTTGTTCTCTCAATCAGGGTTTGTTGTTGATGAGAAAAAAATTTTTGTTTTTTATTTTACGCAGTACAATTTTTGTTACAGATGTTTTCGACACAACAGCATGAGCGATTACCTCCACTTAAAGCCCCACCGGTGACTCCACTCTCTCACACCTATCCATTACGACTGAAGTAATGGGACGGACCAAAAAAAAACAAAAAAAAAAAAACAGGGCAACGCACGCAGCAGCGCTTTCTCACCGGCACTCCGGCCCGTTAAGAAGGCCTGAACTTTTACAGTGAACCGCCGGCGATAAGAGCCTGTGAGAGCTGGCAGCACGTGTTCAATTAGCACTTGTATCTCTCGCTGGCGGACACATTCATCAGTCAGCGACGGGGCATTCGGGCTGTCCAGTGGGGCAGGCTTCTTGTAAAGTGCAAATGGGCCCTGCCAGGCTCAGACAGCCAGCAGCTGCTGCTGTGAAGTCTCCTGTCATTACTTGGACTCTATAGCTCAATAAAGAGGCTTCCCCGGGGACACAATGCAGCTGGAGAGAGGCCGGAGCCCGCGCCGATGTCCGTCCTCTCTCTATCTCTCTCTCTCTCTCTCTATCTCCCTCTCCCTCTCTTTCCCTCCCTCTTTCTATCTCAGTCACTCAACGAAAGCTTGCTCATGTGCACACAGCAAAAAAAAAAACACCAACATGCATAGCATCGGTACACCTTTTGCTGCGAGTGTTGTTCATGTCTTACCGAACATTAGCATCCATTAACGTCTTTACTGTAATTAATTACTGAGAAGTTTCTGCAGTCCTAATGTGGGCAGCATGGCGATGCAGTCGGTAGTACTGCCGTGTAAAGAGTCTGAATGTGGGCAGCATGGCGATGCAGTCGGTAGTACTGCCGTGTAAAGAGTCTGAATGTGGGCAGCATGGCGATGCAGTCGGTAGTACTGCCGTGTAAAGAGTCTGAATGTTCTCCTCATGTCTCTGCTCCCACACTCAAGAGATATGCAGCCTAGATTAACTGGCATCGCTCCAGTGTATTTCTGTGTGTGTGCGTGTGTGTATTTCTGTGTGCATTTCTGTATGTGTGTGTGTATTTCTGTGTGTGTGCGTGTGTGTGTGTGCGCGCACATTTCTGTATGTGTGTGTGTATTTCTGTGGGTGTGTGTGCATTTCTGTGTGTGCGTGTGTGTATTTCTGTGTGTGTGTGCATGTGTGCGTGTATTTCGGTGTGTGTGCGTGTGTGTATGTGTGCGTGTATTTCTGTGTGAGTGTGCATGCGTGTGTGTGTGTGTGTGTGTGTGTGTGTGAGTGTGTGTGTGCGTGCGTGTATTTCTGTGTGAGTGTGTGTGTGCGTGTGTGTGTGTATTTCTGTGTGAGTGTGCGTGCGTGCGTGTGTGTCCTGAGATGGACTGGCTTCCCGTTTAGGGTGTGGTGCTGCCTTGTGCCCTGTGCCTGCTGGGTTCAGCTGCGGGTCACCCTCTAAAGGATAAAGCAGTTAGTGAAAATAGAGGTATGGACGGTTGCATGCTACGATGTACAAAACTACAACAATAACTAGCCTTTGGGCCAAAAAGCAATCACAAAGATCTTCGGCTTTCTTGGAATCTCCCACAGCGTTGGCTGTACTACAACATGCTAGCAAAAGTGCTAAGATGTCAGAATACGGAATCGCCCTCAAACAAGCCTGGTGTTGAACATAAGATCTGATTATCGAGTATGTATGAAGAGAAATCTATACCTGTTTGAGTAAGCCACAAGCACCAACAATGTAAACAGTTTAATATTGCATGCAGTGTCACTCTGGCATAAAAAGCTCTTCAAGCTTTGCTCATTAGTGACAAAACTTCAGGCGGCAGTCTTGCCAACTTGCTTTCTCCAAGTGAAACCACCCAAAGTTTATAAGAAAATTCGATGCTATTATTTTGCATGCTAATGCCCAATATTTGTGGTCAAACAGAAATTGCCCCTTGCAATATACATATAACATAAGTCAGGAGAACTCTAGGTTACTCTAAATACACACCATTTTAAGGTTTGAACATCACACATGGTAAATCCCAAAGACAAAATAAAAGTACAAAAAAATAAATCCTTTTAGAAATCTATACCGAGAGATTATTTATTAATAACTAATTATCCCTAGTGAGCATTTTATAATGCAATCTGTATGGTCTGAAAGTGTTACAAGACCTGAGTCAGGTCAAATTGCTCGATTTCAGTAGCTCTTATCCCCTCTCTTTTCATCACATTAGTAAACCAGGTGAGAAGTTGAACACATGAACCTGTGCTGAAGGCAAGGCAACGAGTGCAGTTGGCGTTTGGGGACAGTCCAGTCTGACATGAGCGCCGGGGGTGACCTTGAGCCGGTAAGGCCAGGCCAGGCCCCGCCTCGCACAGCTCCACGCTGGCAGCCGTCCCCACAATTGCCAACAAATTCTGGAGTTAGACTGTTTACAAGAAAACTATCGCTGCAAGCCAATTCCTCGCGTCCTGCCAAAACCCAAAGTGTGCACCGTCAGAAGTAATCAGCAGAACGCAGGCCCCACAGAAAACAAGGCAGAGGGGGCCAGGGCGGGGATACGGGTGGGGGGGGGGGGGGGGTACTTCAGAAACCTGCCGATTATACTTTACTCTTACAGTGTGAGGCTGCCGAATATACTTTACTCTTACAGTGTGAGGCTGCCGATTATACTTTACTCTTACAGTGTGAGGCTGCCGAATATACTTTACTCTTACAGTGTGAGGCTGCCGATTATACTTTACTCTTACAGTGTGAGGCTGCCGAATATACTTTACTCTTACAGTGTGAGGCTGCCGATTATACTTTACTCTTACAGTGTGAGGCTGCCGATTATACTTTACTCTTACAGTGTGAGGCTGCCGATTATACTTTACTCTTACAGTGTGAGGCTGCCGAATATACTTTACTCTTACAGTGTGAGGCTGCCGAATATACTTTACTCTTACAGTGTGAGGCTGCCGATTATACTTTACTCTTACAGTGTGAGGCTGCCGATTATACTTTACTCTTACAGTGTGAGGCTGCCGAATATACTTTACTCTTACAGTGTGAGGCTGCCGAATATACTTTACTCTTACAGTGTGAGGCTGCCGAATATACTTTACTCTTACAGTGTGAGGCTGCCGAATATACTTTACTCTTACAGTGTGAGGCTGCCGATTATACCTTACTCTTACAGTGTGAGGCTTAGTGGGAGCAAGCCGAGCACTGCCAGAATGAGTGTGAAGGTGTTACAGAGACCAGAGACGAGCGGAGAGACACCACAGGTGCAAGATTCCCTCCTCTGCTGCCCTGCTGAACTCAAAACATTATGATGCTCACGCCTCTGAGCACAAGCAGGACATATTGATCAATCACGGAAATTGGACATTTTATGAAGGTGCTAAATAAATAAACAAATAAATTATTATTATTATTATTATTATTATGCGGGGCTTCATTCCCCTAAAGCCTGCAGCTTTATACAGATAACCACAGTTCCACCATGATAAATATCTAAAACAAGCACAGGAGGATAGCTTCATCCCTGGGAGAAGTCATAAGCACAACTGAAGCCCTCCCGTTTACAGAAGCTAGCAAATGAGTCGACAACCACTAGATTTTTTAAATTTATTAAATTCTTAAATGTGCACGCATTGGAAGAAGGAAGTTCAGTCCATATTCACTGTGCATATTCTGTTTCTATAACTGGATTCAAGCTTTTTAAAACAGAGATCAATCATATTTCCAGTTGTGCTCCCGGGAGAATGTACTATTCTGGGAGCAGCATGTGCCAGAGCAGTGATGAGAGCCGTTTGGAGAGCTTAGGGGAATGTTCTGTACAGAGAGTCAGAGGTACAATTCACTGTCAGGTCTCTGCGCTGTGGACACACACTGCCTTATAAGGCTGCGGCAAGGTTTTACACTTTAGTGCGGGTGGCTGGCGTCTCTGGTTAATGCAAACGCGATTACTACACTCGCGTCCTCGACCCCCTCTCCCCCAGCGAGAGTCAGCGAGAACCCCTGAACGACATCCAGCATGCATCGTATAGGTTTCGCTTTGTCAGAATAATGATTAGAAACTGGAGAGCTTCTGGAGAGGCTGGTCATTGCCGTCTCTATTTAGGACAGGCTGCACATCTAAATAACAGTACACATTAAGCAAAAGAAAATTATAACCCCCCACACTCACACAATACTTTGAAAAACTGAAGAAAAAAAAAAACAGTCTATGATTTAGTTGCAGCTGACTTCTCAGCTATGCACTCAGTCAGTTCATTTGGCCAGCGACATTTTGCTGAAGACTGTAATAACGTGCATCTGAGGTAACTGGGGCTTGGATAACTGGGATCCCTTCAGAAGGCACAGGAGCTAAAGGTTAAAGGTCAAACTGAAAAGAATACATATTCAGGAGATGATTAAGGCGCACAACGAAAAGCTTGGTTTAACACAGGCGAAGAACTGACCATCAAATGGGTTACTGGTGGCTGTAATTATGTTCGAGTGTAATATAACTAAGCATTTTTCCAAATGTTCCGATACAGTGCTACAAAACTCTACAGGAACACATTTTTTTTCTCCAAAACATAGTTAAAAAGCTACAATAAAATCATACAGTATTGTGAACCATTTTCAGTATATTACAGAGCTAAAGTGAGGGGTATTTCCCAACGTTTGGAGAGAAATACGGTTCCAGTTCAAGTGGAATAAAGTATAAGATGCAGGCGAACAGCAGGTCATGATAACCTATGATTTCCCTGTTTCTTCGGCAGCATGAAAAGAAAGACAGAGGAAGAAATCACAGGGAGCGCTGATTGCGATGACCAGGGCCCTCTCCCTGCACCATGTGTGTCGCACGTGTTGCAGCCACATTTTTGCAAATATTTATTCCTGGTGTGAAATGCTCTTGATCTTTTTCCTGTGTTTATTCCCCACCATTTTCATTTGAGATGACCTTTATCCATCCCGGCTAAAGGCTAACAATTGTGGGGGGGGGGGGGCGTTCTCATATTCGGTGAGCTCTGCCTGGGCTGGACTTGTGTAGTCTTGCAAAAAACTTAGAGTAAAAGTATATTTAAAATTTGTATTTATTTATTTATTTTTTAAGTCTACTGTCCTGTAAAAGGAAGTCAGATGAAGCGCTGACAGGGGAAGACAGGGTCACTTGTAGTTCGTTTTCAGGTGTAGTTTGTTCCAAGGAATTAATCAAATAGCATGTTTGTGCTGAGAGGGGAGTGCTAAAAGTAAGGGACATGAACAGAGGTCTGGATCAGTATCCCGAGGCCTGGCCTTTGGTGCCACATTTTTTGGACAGACAATGTTCAGTACAGCCACAGTAATTCATATGTTTGGGGTATTGAGGTATGTCCTGCCTGGTAGCATTAACGATTCAATATTTGACAGTTTTTGCTTTTTTTCTATTTAAATGCTAAAACCTATTACTTTTCTGCTTGACATATTGTGAGTAATTTCTTACACAGTTATTAAAAGGTAGCTAGCAGTCACAACAGTATAAAATTATGGTGATTAAGATATGTTTTTTTTCTATGAAAACAAAGAGTAAAATGATTTGTCTGCACATTCAGAAATGTTGATAAGACTGTATATAAGACTTGTATAAAATAAGAGTGATACCAGTGTAATTAGTCTAAATCCCATGGCACCCAGCAATGCAATATTTTATGATTTAAATGTTCTTCAAATATGACACAAAAACAATGGTGGCTAGATGAATTGTATGTGTAGCTTTAAGAGAGATCCAGCCAATTGCCACTATACCAGTTTAAAGGTTTGACCAATTTTTTACAGCACATGCCACTGAAAGATAGATACATAAAGCATCATACCTGAAACGTGGATACATTTCAAAAAGGGGTCACATCAAAATTATAATGTTCATTGCAGTAATTCCTAGTGTACAAGCTAATCCAACCAGGAAATACAGTATTATCAAAATCAAGTGCACCTTAGGACATGGAATAGCACGGCTGGTTAATGTTCAAGAGTCACCCCCAACCCATTGAACATCATATAGCATGTCATTTTACCCCTTTGCTTTTTAAAGAGGAGTCAAACTTTCTTCCACGCGGCAAATCCAGAACAGAAGCACACAGCCTTCATTAAAGAGGCAGAACAGAACGCTTGTCATTACCAAATCCAACGAATCCCCTCTCGCTCTGTGACATCATAGCTGAAGCCTACGATTTCATTTTGGAGAAAAGAGTCATTTATCCTCCGGTGCCATTTGCTTCACTGCGTTTCATCCCAGGATCAAACATTTTCGTAAACAAACGCCGTTTAACAGGCATGACGTGCTCAACAAACACATTCAATGTCATGATTCATACGTTTAGAATCTTTGCTTTAAAAACATTTCCATTCAACAGGGTCATATTACGCCACTCAATGGGATGAATGGGAGAAAGAATAAATGAAATGTAGAAATGCTTGATGATGACAAATCTGCAGAAAAGGAACTCTGACCACACCAGGCCATGTTACACAGAACACAGATTCAGATGGCTCCTACTTGGCACGTCAAGTTTCGCCCGCAGAGAGGCGCTGGCAAACCAGGCATCGCCCCCGCCCAGTGTGGCCAGGGCACAGAGACGAATCACTGTTTCACGGGCAAGGCTGGCATGGCTAGGAAAGCCTTCCTGTAAAGCAGTGGTCCCCAACCCTGTTCCTGGAGATCCATCGTCCTGTAGGTTTTCATTTCAACCCTAATCTGGCACACCTGATTCTGCTAATTAGAAGCTCAATGAGATCTCTAGCTGTTGAATGAGGCGTGTGTTGTTTGGGTTGGAGTGAAAACCTACAGGACGGCAGATCTCCAGGAACAGGGTTGGGGAGTGGGGACCACTGCTGGAGAGTAAGAAACAGTGCTCATTTCAGCCTGTGCTACCATGGACCTGCTACGGAGAAGGCGCACACAACATCGGTACTCAGATAAGGGCGACAAGGCGGATTCAGTTTACAACACATGCGCATTTGCATTGTACATCACACTGGATAAAAGCCAGTAAAGTAAAATAGTGTTTTTTTCAATCACCATAACATCCAAACTGTTCTCTTTACTCTGTACTCACAATTTTTCACATATTTGTGCCTTCAGCAATGTTCATATGGAGGAAAGTTAACGTGTGGCAGGGCCTACATACCAGTGAAGTGCGGTGACGTTTCGAAAAACTTTCACCGTGGCAGTCGGCGGCAGTAGACACTGCATGTGGAACCAGTCAGGCAAAACAAAAAAATCTTCATTGATTTTCCAGAACATGTATACAGTATAAGCTTGGTCTGTGATTTACATGTTCAATCAAAATTCAAAAAGTTTTTATTTGATTAAAATAGATTTTTGAGTTCTGTTCAGTTAGGTGCTTCTTCGCAGCGCGGAAAAGACGCAATATGACCGCAGGACAGCCACCTTATTTCTCCATAGTCGGATGGTCTTGTCACCAAAGCATCACGAAGGGATATCCATGTTTATATTTACACTGCACTTGTGTTTATTGTGTGTTCCCATTCATAAACCACTTAATCCCTCGAAATATAACAATTTAATTATGTTTCTATTCCATTTTTCAATAGCGACTGTCATCAAAGCCACACAAAAACATGTTTGACATTGAAGCTTTGTTTGTAAGCATCTTGGCCTCTGGCAGGCCCCTGACAAGACTGAGGGGTGCACTGCAAGGAAGGGGGGGAGGAAGCTCTGTAAAGCCAGCATAACTTCACAGGTTTGTACTGTAGTCTCCATTAAAGCCTTATAAATGACCGGCTAACAAGGCAGGCTGGGCAGAATTCAGGCCTTCGGGTCTGTCATACCCATCCGAGACACTTCAGGGGAGCCAAAAAAACGGCGCGGGCGAAAAGAAACTCAGGACCCATTAGAAAAAAATCAGCCCCAAACTATAAAAACACACACCAGAAAAGGGCCAAATCTCCCTCACATAAACAAAAGGTGGGTGGTAGCCCCCAAGCCTTTTCTGACGGCCAGTGGCTGCAGTGATGAATTTGTGGAGTTATCTAATTTTCCACTGTTTTAATTAGAGGGCAGGTTCCATGAGACGCGACAGCTGTGTTCTTTGTACCGACTGCTGTAGGCTGACAGAGAAAAATTTCAACTGTAGCCTTTGCCAAGCTTTTAGCTTGACCTGAGAGAAAGGAACTTCTGCGTTCCATAAACTGCGGTTACCAGGCAGATTGCACATTTTCTTTCTCTTTATAATCTTTTTTCTTTTTTTTTTTTTTCCTTTTCGTGGCAAAGTTTTATTTTTTTTATTATTTTTTTTGTATCTAGAGTGTAGCTGTTACAGCATGTGCAATTAGCAGAGTAGCAATTAAAGCTTTTCATTCTATATATAGACACCGTGAACAGTGGCAATCACAGGCTAACCAGGGGTATCAAGTATCTTACAAAGCAATTCCTCCACAACACATCAGGTAGATATATTCCAGTCTGATACAGTGTTTAACCACCTACACATACAGATGGAATGAGAGGCTCTGTAAAAGACATTAAAGCAACAAGAGGCCTAAAACTGCACACCCTCATAAAAACATGAGAAAATGAAAGTATTTGTATATGTGACCACCCAAAGCTGCCAAAGCTGTTAATACACGGATAAAATTAAGTGCAAGTCAAGTCTGTACTGTCTGGGTTAAATGGGCCTTTGTCTATTAATCCAAAACTTCAGTGTCACGGTTTATGTTTATTACAATACCATCTAACAACTACAGCACTATTTATTTGCTTTAGTAAAATACACACGTTACTAACCTATTCAGGTACATATAAAGCACAACAGACAAATCAACATAAGACCAATTTGTCTGAAAAAGACTGAAGCTCCATATCCACACACTTCCGAAAAAAACACGTTTGGTTCGGCGATGCCTTGCTATAGCGAACAGCATCGGCGTTTAAATCAAGAGGTGTAGTCTACTTCATTTGCCTTGCATTTTTATTTTTATTTTTATCTCAAAATTAAGAGATATTTTCCATTGCTAAATAAGTCTCTCACACAGGCTGATATAAAAACCCATAATTTAGTTGTTTACATTGCACTTTTATAACTTAATTGAAGTCATAAGAGCAAACTGATGTGGCCAGTAGAAGAACTTCCTACAGGCCTGGTGTGTTTAAGGAATTTGTATTGTGTAGATTGGATGCCGTCTTTGTAGATTAGAAATCTTTATATCCCTGTACTGTTGATGATTATCTCTTTCCTATGTAGGCTTGTGCCTTAACTGTGTCAGCAATGGGAAATACACATTAAATACATACAAATAAATATGGAATGCAATAATGTTCTTTTATAGAACTTTCTGGTACATTATAAAAACTTAGAAAGAAGGGATGATACAGCTTGTTATACAACTTTGGAAAACATTTTTTTAAAAGCAAGCTTATGCCTAATGACAGGAAGTTCCACTCAGACAGAAAGTCAAGCTGTGATATATAAGAGTCTGACGGCAAATAAAAACAAAAAGAAAATAAACATGATAATTCTGTACACGTCTTATGTAAATCGAATATATTGTAATATATTGCAAATATGAACTTTTTTGAAAATATAATGATATTTTTGACAGAAGTGCATTTAAAACCTGAAACCAAACATGCATATTTGCCCATATATTGTGAAGTGTTGCAATATGTTGACAATATATTTTATTTCAATGTTTGCAGTATATTCCATTTCCGTAAGGGATGCATGTAATTTCCTTAAACATTCTCTGTTTTCAAAGCAATAATATGCTGTGTGAATTCAATACAGGACCATGCATTCTCATAAATAAAAGGGACAGTTTCTTTTCTAAGGAACACATTTCCCAAATATACCCTGAAAGTACAATAATGTTCTATTTGGGTACTAATAAGTACCTTTTACAAGAAAAAAAATGTCCAAAGTAATTATGCATTTCTGGCAAGGGGTACAATTTTATGTACCTATAGGGTACCAATCCAGTAACAAGCGTTTGTACCTTTTTGGGTACTTTTCATACCTTTTCTTCTCAGAGTCTGTGCCATGATGCGTTTTGATCTGAGATAAATTAAAGAAATGAAAGGACTTGCAGTTCACTTGGCCGAAGCAGGAGGTCAGAGTCGCTGTTGCTCTCAGCTTTTTCCTCTCTCACTTCACACCCACTCGCTCACACACACCACACTCCTCTTTCTGAGAAATGCTTCCATCCTTTCTTCCAGTCTGGGTGACACTCACGTTCCCTACTGCCAATAAACACATCGTCTCTTCTTCGGCGGAGTGATCTACAACACCTCGTCCTCACCCTCCGGGACGGAGCATTACAGGATTTCCTGCTGTCAAGCACCACGTAAAAGGCATCTATAAACCCAAACCTCTCGCATGAATACACACACCCACTGTGCTCACTGCTTCCAAATCTAAAACTATTTTGTGCAATATTTTATCAAAGTAAATATTTTGGTTTCAACTCAGAGTAATGGTAGTAAGAAATAGGTAAGTATTGTAATCTATTTTTAAAAGATTATTAAAAATGTGACTTTTTTTGTACATCAGTATACACAGTACTCTTGTACAATTATATGCCAGTCCAATTGTGAACGACTTTACTTAAATACATAGATTTCAGCTCTATGAAATCTGTACAGGCCTCTAATATTTGCTATATTTTCATAGTTTGTAAACTTTTGTAAACGTTTGTAAAACAACCTAATACACCAATAATCCTTCATTGTGAAATGATCATTTTACATAAAATGATGATTCTGAAAAATAATCATTTTAAATAAAATCATTTTAATATAATAATACTTAATATTATAATTTAATATAATAATAAATTATTATTATTAAATTAATCTTGTTATAAAATGAAGAATCAACATCTTTTTATTTTGGATACTTGGGTTATTGAGAACTAAAGATTACAGCAATCAATCATATCAACATCAAACTAAATTTACAATCACCTAATTTTTGCCCAAGCACATATTAATGAACTGCTAGTAATGGGGACATTCCTCCCTATTGAAACGTCCTGGGCCAGGACAGGTGTTTTATGACCTTACAGTGGTTATTAATGGCCGTTTTAGCCTTCACCTTGAAGTGCACTTCCTGTCTGCTTTGTGCAGGAACCTGTCATTCCCTACAATAGAATTACAGCGCTCTTTCCACGGTGCTATGGCCTTACAGTCCTTCCTTATCACAGCCTTACAATGTCCAAGCCATGCCTCTCCCACCCAAAATGGCTCTTATCTCTTGCTGTAAAGACCCTTTCTCCTTCAGCCTTCCTCTCTCGCGCCTCACCCTTTATTCCTCAAAACACAGCTGACGTGCCAGAGCCCGGAGTCCTGCACGCTGCAGTAATGCAGACAGATGCTCCAGGCAATGGCAGGATTGTGCGCCACAGTAGCGCAATGACGGACAATGAGACGAAGAGCATGCCTTTGATGAGCAACTGAAACTCGAGCAACTGCGCACAATTACAGAGGATTACCGATAAACGCAGGCAGATTGGGAGAATGTGGGCGGACAAATTAGGCGGACATCTTTTATCCCTTTCTAACAAAGCATATGGAGGATCTTAGCTGCGAGCTTTTATTTATTTATCCGTTCGTGTCTTCTGTTGAGTTTTCAAAAAAAACAACCGAAGCCATTTGAAATTCTATAAATAGGGTTGCTCGGGTAACGCAGGCCTGCCGCTGGTGCCGCAGTGAGGGTCGGGCCTTCCTTGAGCTCGGCCAGAACTGTGCTAATCTTGCAGGTGTTCCCAGTGCTCACCTGCCTGTGCTTTTCATCTACCTGTGCATGCTAGACAGGGTGTGAAACTAACACCCGCCACCAGCCACATACTGGTAAAGTGTTTGATTGTGGCTGGTAAGATTTTTACTCTAGCAGCCACTTTGGCTGGTCACCGACCAGGTTGTTTTATATTGTAAAAGGCTTGTAAAATATTGAAAATGGCTGGTGTTTTTTTTAAATTTCATACCCTGATGCTATGAGCCAGGAGCAACATTTCCAGGATGTCTAGTGTCACAAGTTTTTTCTTTCTTTTTAAAAAAAAATGTGGACACTAATGAGAACACTTGCTTTCTATGCCCTCGAGTGTAGTCACAGCAGAGAAACCATTTGAACTTGGCGTTAAACTGAGGGTAACCCCAGGATTCTGGTGCCACTAAAAGGAAAGTGGTTGTGGTGTAGCCCAAACCTTTGCAGCAATCTGCTGAGTACCCTGCAGGATAATGTTGGATTGATTAAAAATGTGAAAAATGGAATGGGGGAAAGATTTCTGCTCAAAATTCATTCTCATCTTGCTCATAACACTCAGATAGATTTTCCACATTTACCATTTATCAGATTTTCCACATTTATCATTTATCAGTAACTGCTTGGTCTACTTTTCTGTTCCTTCTATTTCCTTATTACGGATTGATTTAAATTTATTTTTTGAAGTATAAGAATGATTAATCATAAATAAGAGGGGAGAGTTTATATATAAACTCTCTGTGATAAACTGAGGGGATGAACGTTTTACAAAGGCCACAGATTGCGAAACTGAGGATTTTGTGGGCATTCTTCACAGCATGTGATCATTTCAACTGATTTGGATAAATGTTTTAAATCGGGAAACGCACACACACGGGCCGTGAACATCTGCACTCCGTAACACACAGGTCATAGCCAAAACAAACCTAAACTGACTCACATGACAAGATTCCTTTTTAAAAGGGAATATTAAAATTAAATGCCAGAAATGAGAACAAGGCTCGATATCAAATAGGCCTAATTAGCACCTATCCTACTAAATAGAAAAACTGTAGGGACAAAAAACCTACAGTGCATTTTTGTGCACATACCTCACACGCCTGGCGCTGCCAGCTAAAGTCTAAACTCAGGGACTGCGTTAAAAGCACAGTGAGCCTCAATTCAAGAGTTTCTCACATCTGGCTTCACACCGCCATTCTGGCCTAAGCAGACAAATGGAATTTAGCACTGATTTCATTTACAGTTCCCTTAAGTAACATTAGCTTGTTAAAGGCATTAACCCTGAGACTTACAGTTAAAAAAAAAAAAAGAAGTTTGGTTTATTGTTTTCATCCTGGGGAGCAAACCAGCAGAGAGATACTCGACAGGAAGGTGGGGTTCAAAGGTCACGCAAACACTGATTTTCAAAATGGCAGCACGTGTAAAGGGAGCCTTTGCCTGTTATGAGAAACAGACATCCTTGATGTACCTGGGAGCTGTTGGTGCTCTTTATTTGTGCAGCCCCTGTGGTTTTAAATATTACTCTAGACATGTAGTGCCAAATAAAATTTTACAGCCCAGATTTGCACAGTCTCACATGGGTTTTTCTACATGCCATATTATATTGTCAAATTGTAGCTGAGGGACACGCTGCGTCAAGCTGCTACAGGAAATGTAGCTATATAAGGCAGCAGGAATAAAATAACTTTCAGCTGTACTTTTTTACACTGGGCTGAGAAGCTGCATCCCAGGCTTTGAGTCTGCAACTGCATTTTGTGTGAATCAACCCAGATTTAACAAATTCATTGCAAATTTCAATCAAGGATAACAGGCATATTGCAATGCAATTCATAAGGCTTATTCGCCAAATAATGCCTTTCAAAATCGACTTCATGAATTGCTAGTTTCTTGAGTATGTAAGACTTTTTTCATGTTTCATAACAAGAAACTTAATGCACAAGTTGCATACAATGAGGAAAGCCAGCCATTTCCGTTCATAAGAATTTCAACCAAGAATGTGTCTTCACTTGAAGTTAACTTGATCCATTGTCAAGGACCATATTTTTATTCATGTTGAATTGTAACATGGTATAAACCACATGTCGGCCTCAACACTTACAACTCATATTATGGCCACAATTTAATAAAAGCAGTATAAAGAGGTGAGCGTGCACACCAGATATTCTTCCAAAATTATATATATTTTTTTTTTGTATGCAAATAAACTGAACTATACTAAGTGCTATTAACAATAAGAAGGGCAGAGGAATGTGCTAACAACTGCTTATAACCTAAGCAGGCCTCAGCCAGGACATACCTTATATTAGCATCAGCATCAGGGCTGTCAGAGATGGGCTTGTCTATGTGGATCCTCTCTCAGGGTCTCTGGGCCTTGGGATCCCTAGTGGGAAAAGAGCAATAAAAGTCAAATATAAAAATGGGGCCTGTCCTCCTACAGGCCCCGTGTCTTCAACAGTAACTTAATAATTGCAACTCCAAAGAAGAGGACACATGAAATGTCTTTAAATGTAATCCATTCAGCTCTTTAAAAAAAAAAACAAAAAAAAAAAAACACTTTTATCAGCTTTACATTTGCACTGTTCAATGCCTGTCTTTCACACACACATACTCACACACATGCTCTCACACACACGTGCGCGCACAAACACACATACACACAAAAACACACACACAAACACTCTCACGTTCTCACACTCTCACGTTTTTTCTGTTTCAGTCATGGAAATTGTTGAAAAAAAGCTAAAAAGCAGCAAAACACAAATATCAAAGGGCGTAATGGAAGACGCAGGTGGTGAATAAGTGACTAAAGCACGTTGTTTTCAGCTATGCGCCATAGATTAATGTGGTGCAGAGGTACGTGTCCTATGAAAGGCGTCCTCCCAAGTGTGTGTGAATAAGCCGCCTTGTGAGGACCGCCATCCCACTCCAGTCATCAACACCACTGCCCTGCTGGTGACTCTGATTCTCGTGTCTGACATCGTTATCGCCCCTGCCAATCACAGCGTTCTCACACACAATTTTTTTTTCACCGTTTCCTTCACTTATCAAGCGAGCCTTATAGGAAAGTATTTTAATCATAAGCGTAAATGTAATCGGAGAAACAAAAGGAAAATTAAGAACTCGCACATCGGGTTAGAGCTTAGAGCACCAGCGACTCTCGCAGACGAAAGCGGGCGAAAAAGAAATTTATTTTATTTTTTTTTTGTTCCTGTTCTTACGATTTTACCATAATCCATTACATCTAAGCCATGAATAAACTTTGTTTAGGAGAAATAGAACTGCCAAAGCTGTTATCCTGAAACTCCTGCTCCACAGGCCCTCGAAGCAATTAGCGCAAACACATCTCACAGAACAGTCAATGGATTACCCCTGCTCAGAACTCACAACTGGCTGGAAGCCCCCAACGTGGGCTTAACACACCAATAACACATACGTTATTATCCCTAAGTTTATAAAAAAATATATCTTTGGGCAGAAATGGACCTCAATAAACTTCGAGCTCCAAAATAACAGTCCAGAAGAAGAAAAAAAAAAAATTATAATAATTTTAAAAAATAATAAAAAGAAAACATTTAACAGTTGTGCAAAAGCTCTGCTCTTCACTCCCTTCCATAAACCATCTCTCTTCTCTGGATTCAGCTGCTCTTGATTGTCTAATTGCACCAATAAGACCTTCATCCTAGGGCTTGGAATTCCAATGTTTTTGGGCAGAGTGGAATTTCCTCTTGTTGCCTTTCCAGCTCTTGCAGGCATGGGAGCTCTTTACAAGAGTGACCCCCCCCCCCCCCCCCCCCCAAAAAAATAATGCCTGGCAGCTCAACCAAATGCCACAGAAACAATTGCTGGGGGGGGGGGGGGGGGGGGGGGGGTGGAACAGATGTTTCAATAAAGTGCAATTTTACTCGATCTCCATTCACTTTCATACTGTACGGCGATGCGGTATGTTTGTCTACACGAGCTTTCCGCTAAAAAGTATTTCAAGACAAAATCTCTTTCAGAGTCGGTATGCAATTTATTGCCATTCGATGGTTAAACTTTAATTTTAGAGGCGTGATTTAAAATGAAAGAACGAACAAATACAAGCCCTGGTGGAGTTTAGAAAAAAGAATGAGTGAAATATAGGCACTAAGGGGCAAGATATTACTCTCAGTTCCTGCTTTTCTTCCCATTTAATTCCACATTTTGTTGAACGTTTTTAGCCTAATAGCCTTGGCATGACTGACACCAGGAACATGTCTGCAATTTACAACAGAGCAATTAGAATAGACTTGTCAAAAAATATGCAAGTCATTTGGCACTGAAAATGTAAAACTAATTGAAAGAATCAATTGAGATATAGCCCGATGGCTAGAGTACAGGAAAAATGAACATAGAACAGAATCAGAATCGCTTAATGTGGGCACTAGAATACCAGAATACCAAAGACACCATAACAAATACATGATTTCAGATAATAAGACGGCACCCCAATACATATGAGGCCCCTGTTCCTCTTCAGAATTCCAAGTTTTCACACAGACCACCTGTTCCACAAATGGGAATGCAAGGTAAAATGCCCTGCCCAATACATGAATTCATCAGATCAATAATTCTACACTGACTGGCATTCCTTTCATAAATACTGACACTCTAAAAATGGCCCATGATTGTAACTAGACATCCTGAAAGTTCTTGATATATCAACAGGTCAACTGAGGAGGAATGAATGAAATTATACATTGTAACTTCGGAAGAAAGAAAAGTTCCTACACCTGGAAACACTTGTTCCAGTTATTTTTAAACTACCTTGTCATGTAAAAGGCTTATCAGACTAATTTATATAACAGTGATCAAAAATACAAGTAAAAACATAAGGTCTATCTGAAAACACCGGTGTTTATCTTGTATTGGTCATTTTATCCCTCAAGATTAAACCCTCATTGGAAGGCAACACAAAAACAAATGCAAACCAATAGAAAGTGTTTGGGTAAACAGACATAGCACATATATATTTAAAAGACGGAGCGGAAAAGGTCTGGGGATGAGTCATTCAGGAACTATTTTCCTGTTTGGTCACAGCAGCCAGCAGAGCTTTCTCCTTCTCCCACTCCTCAGAGATTATCGGCCCTGTGAAGGCCTCCCTGTGGACCCCGAGAGCTAAAGGAAGCTGCACACTGTCTCTGGATTGATGCTGAGTCATTAGCCCTAGTTCCCGGTGGGCCAGAGAGCCAATGTGTGGGGTCTCGCATGCAGCGCTGGGCCATAGCTATCGATTCCCATGCACGGAGCCTGGAGTATCATCCAGTTTTTACTGGGCATGGCCTGCCAACACTTACCTCCCCTTCATTTCCCAACATGCTTTGCTTCGTCTTGGTACGGATTATTTTTGACAAGGTGCCATTAGAGAATTTTTTTTATTATTATTTTGGGAGGGGGTTGGGGGGGGGGGGGGGGGGGTGCATCGGCCCTGTGTTGGAGTGGAGGAAATTTATATTAAAGAAAATGTTCCCTCGGTCATGCAATTCATAACACAGTGATCGCTAAATATCTGTATCATATTATGTAATATGCTTTTAATGTAAACTATTATAACGTTGCATTGCTAATCCAAATTGTGCCCCATAATATTCTCCAAACAAATTACATGAGCAACAACAAAAATAGAAAATGTCTTGGTGAATGGCCTCACAGTCAATGCTGCATACAACAAAATAATTTTATTAAATCATAATATGATTATAATGCATAACTTCAGAAAATAGAACTTTCCATTTAACATTCACAAAAAAGAGCAATTCATCAGAAAACATATTCATACATCAGACTATACTGTATGTTGTCCTAGCCTCTGGCTGTAGAAAGTTTTGGAATATAGACTATATTCTTTCATTCTCCCAATTACTGCTGGATTTAAGTTGCAAAGATTCCGAAATATAATAAACCCAACTTTATTGTCTATTTTTTGTAATCTGCTCAAATATTCACGACAGCATGCACAGTATCTGAGTCTGCATGTGGCACACGTACACTTCACAACAGAAAAGTTTATCAGCCTGTTAACTAATTACCTGATAATACAAGCAATGAGGACATAAGGTTAATCATTTTAGCATGGATTTTCTGCCATTGTGCTAATTTATGTAAGGGTTTATATAATAGGTTAGAGTGCAAGGTTCACATACACTAGCTCAATGAATGAAGCAGTTGGTGTCTTGCAATATATTGTAAACATTTTTTTTTTTTTAAGTTAAGCAGAAATGTACTAATATAATCCCTTTCCTGTAAGAGTGTAACCATAACAGGAACAACCACTTATGTCTCTCAAGGCATCGCTGGGCCTTCTACACCCTCACAAGCAACACTGCCTCTGAAGTGTGTGAGCTCATCAAAAAGCACTTGGGCACTGCCAGTGACTATTTTACAAACATAGTGGCACTACAGTAGTAGCCTGTGGAAACCTGGCACAAAACTGGGAGGAACAAATGTTGCAGTAACGAAAGAAACCTTAAACTTAAACCCACCACACTCCTTGCAAGATGAGGCCAGTTGTATCCTGCCGCTGCCTACATAATCAAGAGTTTCACAGGACTTATTTACCATGCCCTGACTTTAAATTGGGGCTGGGATGACATTTTCAGGAGTTTTCCACAGCTATCCTGCAATTTTGACATCAAAAGACCAGAATGTTTGCGTCTTGAATTTGTATTGCACTATTGACCTGCAGAAAAGTGGCAACCAAACTGTTGATCGTTCAAAAACAAATAAATAACTAAACAAAACCAAACATTTCTAGGTGCATTTAATAATATCGATCTCTGCCAAATCACATATCCAAGCAAACCTTTCAAATTGGCCTATCGTGATTATAAAAGAAAAAAAACCCTGAAACCCTTGCTCAGAAATAGACCACAACCCACACCGAAGGAAACGCGATCAATTACTACGAACATCTTAGAAATCAAAAATGTTTCAATGACAGGGACCTGTGGAGCAGTGGTTGCCAAACTAGACAGCAGGTGAACAAATACAGTTCTGGCAGGCAATTAGGCAAGTCCTCATTTCTTCCAATAGCACGTTCCAACCTTACTATTATGGGGGGGTGCTGTGACAAAGATTTATATCAATTTATATAAATATATCCAACACAGCCAACGGTGAACGGGATGAAAGATCACAGCAGTAGTGTTTACACTGGCAGATGTTGGGCCGTGAAGCACCAGCGTTGCTCCCCCCGCTGGCTGGAATAACCCCCTTGCTGCTAATCAGGGCAAAGGACAGATTATCCAGTTTGGAGTGAATCACCTCCATCCGTGGCACAGAGGAGAAGCAGCTTGGAGATCCAGCCCCCTAACCGCCTCCTGCCAACTTAAACATCTCTGCGAATGGGCCTGTTTACTTTCCAATTTACAGATATTTCTGTGATTTCTTAAGGAGCTAACTTAGCTGTAATTAGGGTTGGCCGGAACACCTCGTTTTCCCCTCTCCCACCATGGTTTTTTTACTCGCTTCTCCAGAACGGGTGCAATTAAACAAAGGCTTGCTCTATCCACACTGCAATCCCTCCTCCGGCCAAAAAGGTGCTGTGCGATACAAATTAAGGATTGGCCTAGCTCTTAGTTTTTAAAAAAATTACCAACTAGCAAGTGTTAATGCTTTAAAAAAAAAAAACATGGTTGGTTTTTCCAATAGTCTTTATGAAAATGAATACGCCTAGAGAGCAACTGAGAATTGCTTACCATCATTGCAGGAAACGGCGATCAGAGTTACCTGATGAAGGTTTAAAACTGTGGCCATTTTTACACTGTAGGTTAATTGTTTTTATTTATTTATATATATAGATTTTTTTGATCTGCCTATTGCCAAATCTAGCATCAGTAAAAGGCACATTTCAGTGCGAAAATTTCTCTTAATACTATCACCAAATGTCCCATGTAGATATTTCTGGTGACAAGGCACTCCTTGTCACCTTGGCTACATATGACCACACAGCAAAGACATGATATATGTAGAGCATTTAACAATAACCGTAAAAGGATTTATTTTACTTTATGTACAAGCATGTCAATTATCTGAATAACCCATGAGCCAGAAATCCCAGTTTCCACTCGAGTGCCTCATGCTGTGCTGTTCTCTTTCTTCTTGGCATGCTATAGAATGTTGCCAGTTTAAATTCAAACTGTAATTAAATTAAGTAAGCTCAATTTAATCATCTAAAAGTTTAGGTCACAATTAAGAGTTAATCCCCTCCATTATCTCTAGCTATATCATGTTGTACTCAATGACAGCAATATATACTTGCTGGATATGTGCAGGACAGATAAATAGACTTTTCTGTTATCAAATTACCTTTAATATAGGCACAGAGAATAGGGAGTTGCTTAAATTTATCCACAAGTTCAAAGAAATCTGTGGATATAAGAATTTTATGACGTAAAGAAAATGCCATCACAAAGTCTCCAATAAATTAGTATTCCAGATGTACTCTAGTATTTCGATCAGCACGTAGGTAATGTCAGAAACATGTCAAAGATCTCTATTTACACTGCTGTTGGAGACCACCTGCAGAGGTGTTACTCACAGGTGGGATCTCTCGTATGCTATCTCTGGATGTCCACTCGAAATCTGGAGGCTAATGTATATTTGACAACAGATATTCCTCTTCAGATTAGAAAAAGATATTTCATGGAATGTACCTTTTGCCAAACCTAAATTTGACAACTGATTTTTTTTCCCCTATCTAAAAAGGCACCATAGTCAAAAGAGCTTTAACACATTATCTCGACTCCAAGTAAGAATAGAATGTTCCTAAGTTTTTTCTGCACCAGTGTTGTGAAATGCAAAAATTTACTTTGTGACTCACCCAAAACAAAACAAAAAAAAATTGGAAATATAGAACAAAAATGGCTAAAACAGGATCAACAAAAGAAATCCTAGAAAAAACCTCATGAATCTTTCAATACCAATGGTGAAAACAAACAAATACAAACTTCAGACATAAAAGCTCTCACCACAAAACTTCTTTCCATCACCATTTCCATAGATACTTCAGAAAACACAATAACCAGACAAGGCTTGTTTGAGCTACATGTCTGAATGTCTTACATTATGGCCGCACAATGGCGAAACAAACCTGACAGTCTTCTGTTGCTTTATTTATTTTTCTTTCATCTCTAAGCCGTGTCCAAATTGCGCTCTGAGGGAAAACCTACGCATTCCCATAGGTGTCATTTAAAAGGAGCCCGTTCCTTCAGACATCACAAAAGCAGCTCTCTGTCCGTCTGTCTGTCTTGCTGCCCTTATTTTGGACAGCGGTGAGCTCCACATGAAAAGGAGAAAACCCTAATCTGGTAATTGCAAGTAGTCTCGTATGATTAAAAGCTGAGGATGCAGTGCATGGTTAGGCCTACACATACTAGGCCATGGGTTCTCCATATGCCTGAAGCCCTTGCAAAGTGTGTCTGGGGGGGGGGGGCAGGGGGGGTTGGTAGTGTTCACGTCAGAGCCCTATTGCTGTGAGAGCCCCGGCTTCAACACAGATCACACTCCACCACATCAAACCCAGCATGCTGGCCTGTGGTCCGCTAACTACAGCAGCTAATAATTACAGGCAAATGAGAACATGACTCACTTTACCGTACCCTCGTCTGTACGTTTGCATCTCTCACTTCAAACATGACTCACTCCGTCAGTAACGAGTCCCAACAGTGCTAGCAAAGAGTAAAGTTCTCCGTTTACGTTTTTACCTGTGGGGGGAACCCAACACGATAAAATACAGTATATAACAAAGTTTTAAAATGTATGCATTGCTGTGATTCACTGAAATTAACATTTTTAGTGGAAGGGGTCAATGCATATGCAGTATGCTATGAAAGGACTAACTTGGGGAAGGGGGGTGACGAGAGTATCAGATCTAACATACACTGTAATACCATATTTCTGAATGACAAGCACCTGTTTTTTTCCCCACATACAGTATGTATTGGTGACACAAATGAGTTGAAGCTGTAGAACATACTTTAATTCCTATATATGAGGTCTGGGATGAGACTTGTGTAGTTAGCATGTATTGATGCAAATTAGGCTACTTTTCTGATGTTTAAAAGGAATACTCCAATTATGCATGCACTTCAATTCTTGCAACCATCTCTGGTTTTCAGCGTCAAGACTTGTTATCTAGGCCAGTGCAGAGGGAAAATAGACCAATGTAATGTCTGGCCCACGCCATAATAAATAATTACACTATAAACACAGCGAAATGTTCAGCATTCTCGACTGGTAAATTCACGAGAAGTTTAAAGTGGGTTGGCATATTTATAAGGCTTTCCTGTGGTCACTAAGGATGGTGAATTTAGGAACTCAATGTAGTAGCCACAAGCAATCTGCTGTTTTGAATAACAGGCAGGATAATTTATTTTTTATTTTTGGCATAGATCAATCCACACTAATGTAACACCACCTGCCCTTATACAGCAGGCTTTATAAATATCGCTTAAAAAGCAGAGAGCGTTTCACTCCCCCAATCTTCCCTTGCAGAAAGTGTGTGTCCTCATGAACCTTTTCCTGTTGAACGGCGGTTTTACGTATGATGAATCTGACTTTTAAGTGGTTCTGTAAACACGGGACCACCAATGTTACATTTACGTGGTACAAGTAACTGTTTACTTTAATCCCAAACACCTGTTCCTAAAAAGGCATCAGTGTATAGTTTGGCAGATTTCGCGTGTTCCGACGGTAAACAGATTGCATTCAGTTGAACGGAGAATAACTATTTATTTTTGAGGATCCACTTCCGTTTTCAAAGAACCTCTAAGCCATTTATATGTTTACGGTCCGAAGTAATTTATGGAACAATTGTAGGAACTATATTAGCCTACTAGCACTTAAGTTTACATGTAGGCTAGGCTAATATTCCCATTAATGTAAGTCATACAAGTGAATTTACGCTCCTTCGGTTGGTAGGCTACTATTATTATTGTTGTTGTTGTTGTTTTCACGAAAAAGACGTGGCCTACATTAACATGCTAACAAGCTAAGTTACTAATAAATTCTGTTTTTAATTAACATATTCGCCAAACAGACCCATTTCAACGACAAGAACAATGGTTTTACTCCAATAAGGGAACAGCAGTCCGGGTTCCGTAGCCTAGTTTATAAATCCAAATTTAAGCCATGGATTGTAGAAAAACACACGAGGCCTAGTCGGTTAAAACACCAACCTTTTCCAGTTTAAAAGAAAGGAAAAAACACCGTGTTTTCGACTTTCTGTGCGATGATATTTGATATTGTTTACAGGAGTGTGTTTTCAAAACAGAAATGAACATAACAAATGAAGAACGAAGTGTCTCCTTGCTGGAAACCTTTACTATACTTACCGACAATCAGTTGGTGAGGAGAAAACAGGTGGTTGGTTGTACCACATGCCGACGTAGGCTAATGTGTGTGTGGAGATGCAATTCCCGTACGAAGTGTAGCCTACATTTAAAAAAACCGAGGGAAAGCGGTTTTTTTGTAGCAGGCCCTGATTCTGGAAAGCGACGGGGTCTGTTGATTTTCGTTGTTATTCAGCGCTTAATTGTTCAGTGAAAGTCGTTAATTTCTAAGGTCAAAACTGGTGGGTAGCCTATATTTATTTATTTTATTTAAATGAAAACCAGCAGACCCCTAGGACCAGGTTTTCATGATCATGGCTCATATCTATGCATTTTAAAATTAAAGCCCACATTTGATGACCATAAATGTGTAATACGTAGGCTACATTTGCATGATTATCACTATGATATTCAATATGTGTTGACCAGTTAAATGTTTGTAAGTAAATCACACAAGCCTCAATTAATTTTCTGCACACACAATTATAAATGGAAAGTCAGAGAGGCTTATATTGGTTCACAGTAAATACATTTATTTAATATAGGGTACACAGTACAGATATAGAGTACAATTTAAAAGTACATTAGATTATTCATGAATATCCATTTGAAATATATTTTTGGTATGATTTATTTTTCAGGGGGGAAAAAAAACATAAACCTGATCAAATTTATTCAAGTCGGTCCACTTTGCAAGCATCATCTTAAATACTCTCATGTCTAATAGACATTGTCTATACTTCTATATAAAAAAAGAAGAACATAGATGTTTCTGTAACTATGAAAGAATCACTGTGTAGTCCAACAGAAGACGCATCAATTAAACATTTGAGTCATGTGACTGAACTTGTTTATATTGCGAACAGAATTTACCCAATGTCTTTACAGTGAAGTGGAGAGAAAAAATAGAAAGGCCGATATGACTGAGAACAACAGTGGAATGACTGACCTCACAAATAGTTTTGATAGGAATGCTCTGCAACATCTAAAAATGTGTGTGTGTGTGTGTGTGTGTGTGTGTGTGTGTGTGTGTGTGTGTGTGTGTGTGTGTGTGTGTGTGTGTGTGTGTGTGTGTGTGTGTGTGTGTGTGTGTGTGTGTCCAGTGATACTTGGACATAAAACATCTGCTGCCTGATTGATTCCTAAATTAAATCAGCCATAGCAACAAACTGAGTTTAAGCTTTTAAAACAGCCGGTTTTTTTATTTTTAATACATGGACCATTACCAAATAGCAATTCATCACATTTGTCATAATCTACACCACAGGCAGCACTGCTGTCACAGAGAAGTTTTTTGAATCACTTTCAGGACACACTCAACAAACTCTCAATGTGCAATTTGCTGAAGAAATACACAGATGAGGGCAAAATGTTTCTTTACGTTATCGAGCAAGGCCCAATTTAGTCTTACTTCGCCTTCTCATTGTCACCTTGGCCCTCGTGTTGCTTGCAAAGGCAGAATTAACTTCCTTGTAATTTTCAGGCACACTGCAGTGGCAGTTTCATGGCTTTGTCTCGTTGTTGATGAATGGAACGGTATTCAGTGGCTCCTGGTACTCCACCGTGCCATTCCTTGCCGTACAAATCTTACGACTCACAGTAGTTTTACAAAACATCAGGTGTTCCAAAGGTATTTTCTGAAGGAGCTTCTCAAGAAAATGTCTCTGGATCAACATCATCATTTAAAACTTTTTACAAACTTTTCTAGACCAACATCACAATTAAAAACTATTACATTTTAATTAACTTTCATGAAGAGACTAAAGTAACCAAAAGGAAAGGACAGCAGAATTAAATTAATTTAAATCTACTTCTGTTGTTCACATTTTTGAATAGTGTTTGGATAGAATAGTTTTTAACAATCAAATACTAGCAAACACAGACATCAATATAAGAAAATACAACATACCAAATTTTAGCCGTGCACATTTTTATATACTTATACAGAATTTCCCCTAAAAATAAACACCTTTCCATGGTCTTTAATTATAGTCAGATTTCAGTCCTTTTTCTGGAATTAAGGAGCTTTAGGAACAGCTGTGGTGAGCACTGATTACTTAATAATATGTTGATAAACATGGCTATCAATCAGTCATGTTGACATGCCTTCCAATTCAAGGGAAAATGTCCAAAATAAGAGCTGTTGAAGACAAGAGAAGCTGGCTCCACAGTCACGTGATTGGGGTCTCCTGCTCAGGTTTAACTGGGTAACGGGAGATACAAATGTAATTTTATTCATTTGTTGACAGTGAGACTCAGGCCTCTGCAATAGAAATCTTCAAGATGGTGGAAAGGTAGAAAGAAAGTAAAAATTCAGTTTCACAGGTTAACCAAAAATAATCTAATGACAATAAACTCCTAGGTTTTTTTTATATACAGTTATCAGGGCACATACCAGTTGTTCAGAATTATTCATATGGTACACTTGGATATTTGTATCCAGTGGATTCTTGGATAGATGTGACTGTGGTTTCAGATGCAACAGTGGTTTTAGTTCAATAATATCTTTTTATGAGAAATCTCTTACTCGCTTGAATAAGGATCTGGTATGCATAGGAGGATTGACACATTCAAGAAAGATATTCTAATGGGTAGAGAACAATTCTGGTGAGATTAGAAGCATTCTGAATGATGACAGATAATCTGTACATTTGCTCATATAACGTGTGAAAAACATGCCTATAACAGTTCACAAGTAACAATTTTCAGGAGCGCCATTAACTTTGCTTGTGCCATTTCCAAATAAAAATTCTCAGAAGATTTTCAAAGAGCCAACTTCTTACTATAATGTGTGTGGATCATCCGATTTTTTAATTTTACTTTCATTATTGAGAATTCACACGCATGTCCATTGTTGAAAAATTGAACACAGTGTACGATCAGCCCACTGCCAGATCATGCTCATATCTGTCTATATCTATTGCAATAGGAGCGTCCAGTCAGTTTACCCTGCATAAACAACTCTGAGAATACAGGCATAATGTTGAGTACGTAAAACATGAGAACACTCACTGACAATCTGAATCTTTATTAAATACAGTACATGATCAGATCATCCCTATGTGATGCTCATATTTTATATTAAATTGGTGGTATGCGCATACTGTAAGCAGCCAAATGGTTTCATATCCACATGGAAAGGGCAGGAGTCCAAATAAATCAGATTAAAATTACTGTAGTCCTATTAAATAACTTGGGTTTCTTCACTTTAATGCCTCTAGCACACCGCAGTTCATAGTACTCCTTGTGTAACATGCTGAAAACAGATGAAAAAAAAAGGGCTTCAGTGAAACCATATAAATATGCAGAAAAGTTACCCTGAAGTCTGCCAGAGAGTTGGTGATATGCAAGTTGAATTCAGTTTCCTCTGGCCTCAAAGGGGAAACAAGCTGACTAAATGTCTGGCTTAAAACTTTGTGATTTAAAAAAAAAGAGAAGGTTAGAAAACATTTCTGGTGATGAATCCTTTGCTGGCACAATCTGGTGAAGTTGTATGTACAACGGATGAGCAGTGTGTGCATCTCTCTGCTGGAGAGTGGGCAGACTGGAGGTGGAGCGGTGCAGTTTCAATGGGGCGGTATGAATTAGGTTTATCCTGTTTCATGTAGTGGTGAATTGATTTATGGGTAGTGAAACGCTTGTTTACACTTGGCTGCCAAGTTGCCTTTTCTGGAGAATGGCACTTTTATGTAAGAATTTCTCAGAACGTCCTGATCAGCACTTTGCCCTCTTTTAAGCCCCGTTTTCAGAGGAAATATGCTACTTCCCTTTTGGTTTACATCTGAAGAAGGGCCAAGCACAATCTAATATTAATCTCACAACTGTCATGTGGAGCTCCCCAACTTTTCCACTTCCATTGTTGCAGACTAGACAACGGACGGAAAGAAGCCTGAGCAGGTGGAAATAAAAAGCCGTTTGACGATTTCAAGAAAGATTCCCCCCCTGCAAGCCTCTCTCCGCGTTTATGTAAGCCTCTGGGAGCTGGCATTAGCTGTTAGACTGGATTTACATTGTCTCCCTTTGGCCCCAAGGCCGGTTTGTGTCAATACCTTCTCAAATAGTACTCTCTCCACAGCATCCCTCTTTCCATTTCCAGTTCAGAAAAAAAACCGCTGATCAACAACTATCACTCTTACTGGCTTTTAAACATATTCCACACACACACACACACACACACACACTGCAACAGTTAACGTGAGTGAAAACAACACATCTGCATTCTCTGGTACCCTGACAAACATCTGTTTAACCCAAAGGTGACTGGCATCACCTATGCCTTAGTAAAGACGAGGTGACAGTTCAGTATATCAGCATCCTATGGCATGCGTCTGACCTTTATGGAGTTCCTACCAAGGGATTATAGTTCACAACACGATGGCCATGACCCCAGCAACAGAATATAGTCTCAGTATATCCTTCAGTCAGTTGTAAAATAGAGAGCAGCAGCACTTTGTTGCCGGTGAATGGTGGACGTCTCAGTGCAAACATAACTACACTACATGAACACCAGCCAGCCCTCAAATCTCACCAAACCACGATCCATAACCACGAGGGACATGTGGAAGCCAGTTTTGACACACCCCGGAATTCTCTCGTTGACGTCATGCACTTTCCCGCTGGAAGGATTCACGACACATAATGCTAGTCTGGCCTGATGCTTCACTGGGAGCCCCTTCTGTGCAGGAACCGGGCATGGTGACATGGCCCACCCTTGCTCCGTTGCTGTAGAGAGTAAAAATTGCACGTCAACCATGTTACGTTCCAAGGCATTCCTGTCTGTAACCCAGTGTTTTGCTATCAGTTACAAAGAAGAGAGGACGTTCCCCTGACGCAAATGCAATTGAATGTTCAGACAAAACAAAAAAAACCCAAACAACAGTCGTGGCGTGGGATGCTGGGACTGCATGGCTGTGTCTGAATCAGAGCCCTATCTACTGCGTCCTGTCTCCTGTGTACAACGTACTGGCAGATGTGTGCTGTTTAATGTGCGCTGTTTAGCCGCGACGTGCAGTACGCAAAAAAAATATGCTCGATACTATTTTCCAGTCGTACTGCGGAAGTGTCGTAAAAACGTCCCGCCCTTGCGCGGCCATGTCACGTGTTGTTTTTGTCATCATTGAAGGAAAACGTAAGCGAAGCTGTGCCTCATTTTTTAAAACGAAGCTGCACGTCATATTTATGTGACCAAAATGTTTGTGTACTTCTTGCAAAGTGTACTCCTGAATATACTCAGCGAAACCCCAGAAGTAAGTGTATCATACAGGGGTTTTAAGTATACTTAGAGAAAATGTTGCCTACTTGACGACTTTCTCGTCCTGTCTACTCAACAAGCCTACCTAATGGTATGGAAGGGTGCTGATTCGGACACAGCCCATGTCGTATTTGAAAACAGAAAATAGCATTTGTTGTCAGACACCACAGACGGGAATTCACTGCAGAAACCCCCCCCAGGAGCCCCCTCCCTCAAACTCAGTTTTCAAACGGTTTTCATTTCACTGGGTGGGATTTGTGTGAATTAAAATAGTACAAACATTACAGAAAGAAAAACAAGGGGCTCAAAGAACACGTTGCACAATGATAGTGTTGTATTGTTGTTTGCTGCTTGGGAATTATAAACAGTTTTTTCCCTGAATGCTCTACACAGGAAACCCTATCAGAGAAGAGGGAAAGTGGAATGTGTATATACTGTATATGTAAATGTATGGTTACTGGTGTGTGTGTGTGTGTGTGTGTGTGTGTGTGTGTGTGTGTGTGTGTGTGTGTGTGTGTGTGTGTGTGTGCGCGTATGTGTGTGCGCGCGTATGTGTGTGTGTGTGTGTGTGTGTGTGTGTGTGTGTGTGTGTGCGTGCATATGTGTGTCTGTGTGTGCGCGTGCGTATGCGTGTGTGCACGTGTGTGTGTGTGTGTGTGTGTGCGTGCGTGCGTGTTCTTGTGTGTGCGTATGTGTGTGTGTGCATGTGTGTGTGCGTATGTGTGTGTGTGTGTGTATGTGCATGCATGCATGCGTGTGTGTGTGTGTGTGTGTGTGTATACACGTGGTTTTCTTTGCAAAATTAACTCATTTTCAAAGTACTCTGCAAACTAACCTGCACCAGAAGTTGTGGTTTTATATGTTCAGCTCAAATTCATATTTCACTTCAGGGACATAATGAGCTGACACGAATAGGCCTTTTTGTGAAGGGGAGAAACAAACAAAAATCACAATGATTTCCTTTGACCAACACTCTGTGACCATGTGTTGAACAACAGAGTCCGCGCGACGTGCGTGAGAAGGAAAATGGCAATTTTATAGTGGTTTCTCTGGTATTTTGCAGAAGGAGAAATTATAATTATACCCTATTCCGCCTTTTCGGTCCATCGTTCTCAATTATCATTAGCAGTGCCTGCAAAGAATGCTTACAGCTTGAAGGGAGGGATCCTGGGATCCAGTCAGAAGAAAACAGAACTGCTTTCCAATTTACCCCGTCTTTACACTACAGGTATACAAAATGTATGTTCAAATATGAGCAACTTGGGGGAATCTACAGCCAGCCTCCTTACAGTGACAATGAGTCTCATCCAACAGTGTTATGTACGTAGTAGTAATATGTCAACAAAGACTTAAAATGAATGCAGACAGCCTGCATTATAAAGGGCAATATGAACTAACCATACTCTTGGGAAGCTGAAATGAGTACAGTATAATGTGAGAAGGTTGCGAGACAAGGCTGCCCACACCTCTGACATCACAGCCATCGGACTTTAATAAAACAAAAACCACTTTACTTTTAATCACGTTAATATATCACAAGACGTCTATATTTGTGTTGCATGCTGAAATTGACAAAGAAATGTCACAAAAGGCAACAGGGCCTTTGTAATTGAAAGACATGGCCAGACAGCATTGACTGATTAGGTTTATGACTGTTTAGATGCTGTCTCTGCATGACCGTCTCTTCCCTTGTTTTATCCGTTGTCCAAGCACAGTCAGCCTGTGCCACTATACCTCTTTTCAACGTGTATAACTTACACGTCTTTGCCTACACGGATGGTTTTTCAGTGTGTTAGCAGAAGATCAAAGACGGACACGATACTAAAGCACAATGAAAGTCTACCTCTTTATACCTTTTCTTTGCAATGCAGTTGTAACGTTTCACTCATTTTACTGTTAGCAGATTTATTTTTCAAAATATTACATTCAGTGTTATTCTATGAGTTTATAAAGCAGAGCAGGACTTTAACGATGCTGACGGTGTTGGCGCTTACTTAACGGTTATGAATGATCACCTTGCGCCTGGATTTCGGTCAGCGTACAATTCTTTTCATGACATTAGTCTTAAGTTGAGCTAGTCCAATATGCAACACTATTGTAAATATAGTAATGTTAACAGTGTGAACGGTGTTAAAATAAATATACCTGCTATTCCTATAACTGAATATGAATGCGCATGTTTACTAGGCTAAATGTGCATTCATTTTGACGTTATTTAAATGGTTCATTATTGGGGTTTTTTTATAAGATGGCTAGAAACACTTTTCGCTCGTAACCTATTCCATACATTCACCAGTACTGTAACACAATATACGTTTAATCAACTGTTATAATTAACAAGGGAACTAGGTAGGCTATTTTAACCTTTCCTATTTCGTGGGAAACCCCGGTCGTGAATGTTCTTAATGTTCATGTTCAATTAAGCACATAATTTGATTCTACATCTATTGACACACTTGACATGTATGAATCTTTAAACGTGTTTGACCCAGACCCAGACTGAATCTAGCCGCAGTGCGATTTGCCTTAATAAGACCAGATCGAGCTGATAATTATTTCGTTACTTGCATTACATTTTTCGTTCATTCCAGTAAAGTATCGGGTTGTGTGATTAAACAAATTCACGTTTGTTTAATTTCCTAATTCAAATGTAAGGGGGAAAGCGCACTGCAGTGAGATTCGGTCCAGGCCATACAATGTAGGCTAGCCTACGCAACACGTGAAGAAGACTGAAAAAGAAAAAAACTGGGATTGGATGTTTCTACCAGAAAATTAATAGTATTACGTATGAAATCCCTCATGCGAGCCTATACTAATCAAGAGTAGGCCTATTAAATAAAAACAAGATTATTGTAGCCTAGGCTACTCATTTGGAGACCATATACTACTGTAGCCTAATGTGGAACATGCTTTCAGCACTGAACAGCGAATTCCACGAAAGTCTAGTTTGCGTCTTTAGGACCCGCTAAAATCGTGTGAAGAATTGAATGAAGAATTACAAAAAGCGATACATAATTATCGCGCCATCGCCACGTTCCAATGAGTGATTGTGGTGCGATCAAATTGGCTTATGGTCCGAGCCCGCTTTTTTCTTCTGAAACACGCGTGTCTAACAAGGAAAAGTGGGCAGGCGGACGTCAACCTGCATCGGACGCAGAGATGTTTGAGTCTTTTCCATTCCCCGCGTTGACACACAAAAGTATTACTTGAAATAGTTACCTTAGTCATGCAAAGTGGACGAAGATAATACAACACCTGTTAGAGTGTCAGGTGCACTATCACTTGTAGGCTACTTGCTAAGTGCACGAAATTTACATATTGGCATGTATGATTTAGACGATGTGAGGTCAAAGAGGAAACAATGATACATTCTATAAAATTAATAGAAAAACTATCTAGATAACAAAATAAACAGGAAGTACCTGCATGCATCTCTTCTCTGCGTTTTTGGATTACCTAACTCTTCAGTTAAAAAAAAGTTAACCATTAAACCGTTAAACATTCCATAATACGCAAAGCCAGTCTGCAGCATGCTCGTTATCTGATTTAATCATTTTTATCGAGAGTTTTCTGATTAAAGGTGATTACAAGCTAACCAAGAGGAAGATGTCTGAAGTCTGAGGTGAAATTATGTACGTGTCCAAGAAATTATAATACGGTTCAGAACTAGGTTTTCAGTTTCCTTTATAATTCGGCTACCTTTAGTTTTTATTGTGTATGAAGACACTTGATACATCTCGAGTTTAATGCACGATAGCTTTGTTTACGAAGAAAAAAGACAACACCTTTATGAAACGTGTGCATTTGCATTTCATATCACTTTCATTTCAGATAAAACTGTAGTCAGATTACATAAAATATAATAGCTAGGAATACACTCAAAAAAGAAACAATGTGAGGTTAGTCTCTCCAGTGATTTTTAGGGGTAAAAATATACTGTGGTTTCCTGTGGGAACAGTTAGCTAAAGATGGAAGCTGTAGCATGTTCCCGAAATTATATTGAATTAGGTTATTTTGTTGCCTGGCTAGATGATATAGAACGCATCCTTGTTCATTAAACTGTATACATGCCATTTATATGTTAAAAGCCAAGGTTTGAGAAATATATGCTGGGTGATTCATAATTAAAATTTATATTCATGCTCGATTAACTGCATGACTAATTAGGTTGTGGCACACTAAACAAATGATCGTTCTCCCCGGTCCTTTCGCACAACAATGCGCCTTGGAGGTCCACCAGCGCCAGGAGAATTAAAAAGTCATACAGTGCGATTTTGGCGCTGTTGATTACATGAAAGGGCGCGGCCCAAAACTACACAGCCCAATTCAATCTAGCAGTCAAACGAGCCCAATCAGTGGTCTGTTTGTAATCCCATCCTTTTTCATTAACATAAACAACACTTGAACAAAAATATACATGGCCACCTACTAAGTAAGTGAAAGTGATGAGAGAGTACCCACTTGTATTTTATACTGTTTTCAATTATACGACAATGTTGGAACCTCAGTGATGCATGAAGTAAATACAACTCGTGTTGCATTTCATATTATTAGTCATTTACATTATTTTACGTAGGCCTACTAATTTTGTTTCAAAGGCGGAATATTCTTGCGCACACGTCCTCATAATGAAACACAAAATGACGTAGCTGTGGGATTTACTTTTTTTTTTTGTTTGCGCCATGCTTGAGTAACTGTGGGTTAATTACATGGAGTATGCTGCAAAAATTAGATCGCAAATAGGTGTCATTGTGAAATAACATTAAAAAAACAAACTTCTTTGTTCTAATGAAATACATTTCTCGGCATTTCACGATAAATAGTCAACCTTATATTCCTAAATATATTTATTAACAAAATAGTTTTTATTATTTAATGTTTACTATATTTCATTAAAAAGATATACAGAAATAACATATTTGAAGCAGTCTGCTATTGAGTTTCAACAAGGTGAACGTTCATCCATAGCAAGTTAAAACGTGGCTGTTTGTGTTTATAGGTCATGCAGGCTCTGAATCACACTATTCTTTCAACGGTGTTCGTTTTTTTACGGTGATTATCAGAACTCCAATCGCCAAACGTGTGTGTGTGTGTGTGTGTGTGTGTGTGTGTGTGTGTGTGTGTGTGTGTGTGTCTGCCTGTGTGTCTGTGTGTTCAAAAGTATAAAAATAAAAATATAGTTAACAAAGGTGCATTCAGTTTTCTTTATGAAATTATACTGCATCAACGCATATTTTTTTAAAGTGACCAAGCTATTTTAAAACAAAACATTATATTATTCCTATGGAACATTTATTTTTAAGTTTTTAATGAGCAGAAGCCTAAATGTTTGTTTTGCCTCAAATATATGCATATTTTTAAACATATCACTTAGCCTATTGTCTTAAATTACTAATCATAGTCGATCAGCTTATAACACCAAAGTTAGAAGTAATACATTTCCATACTCTTTACCTTCAACATTTTCTTTATCATTAATTCAGACTGATTTACCATGTCGTTTATTTGTCATAAATCTGAAACGTACCTCAAACGTATGAAGTTGTGGCTGCTTTGTCATTAGACTATCATAAAGGTTTATATATAATCACACAGTCTCATTAGACTATCATAAAGTTTTATATATAATCACACAGCCTCATTCCCTCTTAAATTCCAAATTTGCACATTGATGCGGGTTATAAAAATATTTTTTAGATCAGGATCTCACTTGTTCTAAAAGGTTGTATAGCTGTTCTAGAGGCCCGAGCATACTAATATTTCCAATGAGCAAGGAATAGCCTTTTAGGTTGAATATAATTCACCTAATACCAAATACCAAAACTACCCAGAATCTCTGTTCATAGGCTACTGCCGAAATTCTGCTCGATATCCGCTCGTTTCAACAAAATCCCTTTTCACTTTGTTAGAAAATTACAGCCAAATGCTTTTCGGGACAAATCGCAGTGGTGTTTTACTGTAAGGTGAAATTTTAGGAAAACTGTTTCACCATATTCATCATCAACATTAGGCTGTTATTTCTATCTTAATAGATGAAAACACTTATTTTGCATCACTAATTACACATTAGTTGCAAGAATATAATTTTTTACCTAAATAGTATTGTATATTTTATAGTTTTGCTGATATAAGAAATACCATGATGCGTCAGACTTTTAAGATGTTTTGGCCTTCACAATAGAATCAGGAGTCGGACATAAAATGTTAAATTAGAGGATCAATTTCCTAAATAAGATGCTGCAAGCTAAATAAGATGCTGGAATGATTATACGTTGGGTCTAACTCATTGTTAAGGAAGAGGGTTCAACTCTAACAATAATCAAAGAAAATACGAACAGTTGTGGAAAGTTATAGGCAAGGTTATAATTTAATGAGCCTTTGCCAAACCAAAATAGCTGTGACAAAATATAGGTAGGCTCAACTGTAATCTACTTTAAACCGATTGTAATTTACTTTCTATCTACTCATAGAGAAATGAGACCCCTATTATTGTCATTAAAACTCAGTTTTGGTGTATGTTGAGAACTCTTTTCTCGTTTTAGTTAATTGGCTACCAGGTAGAATTATGGGATTTCCTAAGGAGTAGACTGGCGCAAAAATGAAAATAAACTAGATGGGAACAGAGAGGAACACTTTACTTCTCCTTACACGAAAAACATAGTCATTCAAATCTCAGGGACAAAACGGTGCCTTTCAAATTTACTGCTGGCCTGCGCACTGAAGGAAATGAATACTGTACATCTTTCACCCAAGAGAAATATGAAGAATTAATATCAGAAGCCTGGAGTATAGGCCTACAGTAAGTCCTCAGTATAAATATTAATGTAGGCCAACTTATACAATTAAGAACATTTTTAGCAAAACAACTGATGGTCCATCAGTGATGGGCGTTCCATAATAGAGTTTAACCCTTTAAAGAGTAGTTTTTTTTTTGGATTGTTCTAGAACCCAGTGTTCGAGAACACCGTGTGGCCTAAGTCAGTGTTCTAGAACGCCATTGATTACCAGTGCTGATTGTGACATCAGCATTAGAATGTTCAGTTACACAGCAAAAAGTATTGTGTAAATCTAACACTGCTGGTGTACATTTAACACCCTATGGTGTTTATATGAGACCACAGCCTCATATAAACACCATAGGGTGTTAAATGTTTTTGCTGTTTAAGAACATTATAATCACATATGTGTGATCTTACACCCTAAAGGGTTAATCCATTGTACAAACCGTGAATAGCAACAGCATCTGTAGAAGCGGCGGTAGTAGTTGGCAAGCAGTAGACTAGACTAGTAGCAACAGCAGCACTATACACAACGTTATGTAGCCACGTTAATCAAAATATGTGACTATTTGAAACAAACATATTGGACAGGTGGATTTTGAAGGGTTAAAGAATTGAGTTAAGATAAGTTATGTGCGTAATTAAGGCAAGTAGTCGCTTAAGGATGTAATTCTGATGTAAAATATAACATTTAAAAACGGGTGTAGTATATTCGACAACATAAGGCGACTCCATAATTTTAGAATTTTTTCAGAATCTTAGTTTAATACAAAATATAAAACACAAAAGCATTATTTTAACAGATAATACTTTCGGATTATAGCTTCATAACGAGGAAGGATTCAGATCAACGTGTTAGTAATTTCAGTGTAAAATGAACACAAGCAATGTAAGGTCCTATATTATTTGGAACACCAATCTGCGTCAGGACTAGTAAGTATACTGCAAAAGCCAAGATTTTGAATTCTCCCAGCTCAGTGGTCGTGAATACCAATGGATGCTGTGCTGTCAAATATTTCATTAACGGACGTCATGGAAAATGTGCGTGCATTGAGCTGTTAGGGCCAACTGGAAAGGAGTGACCTCTGGACGCAACAGAAGAAAAAAATCGTAGGCTACTTACTTATGACCATAAAATTACAATCTAAAATAGGTTACCATTAGTTGTATTGTGTTCTTTTCAACAATGACGTTTTCCACATTCCAAGTTATATCTGCAGTTTATTCAATCTTGCGCTACAGAGCCTACTATATATTGCAATACATTGCTCCTATCAGCATTCAGCATTAATGCGCTGTAAAAAAAACTAACGTTTAACAGATTGTAAATTAGTCATGTGTTTAATTTGTGTTACAAATTTATATTTTAATTAATATATTTAAATATATTTCCCTGCAACGGTTATGTTCAAGTAAAACATCCTACGTTATTTCAATGTTCCAACTGAGTAAAACATCATTTATTGGTACCCCAGCAACACGGAGCTACTGTCCAGCGTGACTATAAAATATTACATTACCCTGTCAACACCATTGAACTGGAACATTTACTAGCTAACAAAATGCCAGTTCATGTCTCCATTCTCCCCTTCGCAAACTGGTGGAATTCCTCCTGTCACTCCCCCTTCTGGTTAGTGTAAACGTTTAGGGATCAATTTGCTGAAGACTTTTTGGATTTTAGAGTGTAGGTCGAGAAGAGAGGTGAGGGCGGAGGAGGAGTGGGAGAGTGGGGCTTCGGTGTTAGAACGGTAAAGTGTGCAGTAGAGGCAAGGCTCTTCTTAGAATGAAGTCATCAACGTTAATTAAAAACAGGGGAGGGTAGACGGGCGCGCGCCTACCCCCTTGTCCTTGCACTCTGGGTGGTCTGTTCCTCTGATAAATGCGTGGGCCCCCTTCCAACCAAGCACCCGCTGTAGAGGATGGTTAAAACAATACTATACCTATACACATTTCTTTACTTGGGTTACAAATTCAACCCCTCCTGAACCTACTTCGCTTGTGCCGTTGCCGCTTAAACACATAGCCTATACTGCACACCGCGAAGGTGTATTCGTTCCATTGTGGCCAAACGTCACGCAGTAGCCTTTGGAGACAATGAACAACCACACACAATTTATCGTAAAACGCATGATTACCAGAAATAAAATAAAAAACGCAAGTGCTCTCTGTCCGCCAATTCATTCTTATTTATGTTCGTATATCAGATTTAATATTTTACTATTCTGTGTGTATTTGGGCGATAACAAATTGCGTTCAAAAATGCCTTCCACAAATATATTACTATGAATGGGCATAAAATAAGATTTATATATTCTGAATAATATATATGTTATATGCAGATTTCCAATACGCTACATTCCATCTCATAGAGTAGGTTATTCCAAAGGGAAGGTCGCTGTTCCTGGTGCAATTATCGGTCTAACGCACACTAATTAGTACACGAGCATACAGGTCAGGCACACTTATGATTGGCCTACTAACTAATTATAGCCTACTACTGATGTTGGTCTACTATTAAATTAACTATCGCTATTTTTCATTTTTCTGCACAGCAATACAAAGGTATATAGCTAGGCTATACATGTATTCACTGATTAATACATTTTAAACCTGACAATAACCAAGTCAAGAATTGTGTTCACCCAGCACCGGCTTCCAGTTAAGGTCAATGACCCACGAGCACCCTGTGTGAAACCGTCTGTCTACGAGGGCAGAGAGCTATGAACGGATCTGTTCTCTGGGGAATAATGAGCGGATTACGAGGCTACTTTCGTCGGACTGTAGAAGCAGATATATAACGGGGGCAACTTTTTAGAGAGAGAAAACGTATCAAACTAAAATATGAAATACTTCACAATGAATACGATTCGATGTATTTGTTAGGATGACAATTAATTCAGTGCAGGCATGTACAAATCATTTTAGCCTATTAAAAATAGGCTAGGCTACTTGTAGGATAACGTGACAAAAGAATGCTAGGTAGCCTAATTCTAACTGATGACTATTTTCGAAACAAACTTGTTGGTTAACGATGCTCGACTGCATTTTTAGGATAGTCTAACATCATTGTTTTTATTCCATTTTACTAAAAACCTAAGGTGTCACATTTTCGGTCTCAATGATCATACGTAGGCTAGAACCTTACATTCAATAAAGGCAGCGAGAAATGTTAACTGACACTTCGTTTTGAGATAATAAAAAAAGTTCACGATCTGTAATAGACCTGGGTCCTAGACAAGATCAAGATGTGAGAAAGTTCGTAAGCGACTAGGCTACTTGCCTTCATTTGAGGATGTTATCCAATAGGATAGTTCGCAGGCGCCGGTGCTTTGTCCCGTCCGAGTTATTCAGTGCAGAAATGTAAGGAAAAACCTGAGAAATGCTTCTCTGGGGTTTTAAACTGCAAATAACATATCATATAGAATAACGATTTCTTAACATATTTCTGTAATTATTTTCCAAAGTAACATCCAAATATCCTGTATGATGTTCTCTAAAACGCAAATTTTGAAAGTATCAGAAAGCGGCATTAGCTGATCTAGCGGGACTTTTTGCTTGATTTTTTATTTAAAGAAGCCCAGCGAAAATGTTTACATTTCGCTCTATAAACATCCTGCCCTTGTTCCTGTCTATCTTAAAAAGAAATCAGAAACGCGTTTTAAATGGATACATAGTCCCAAATAAATAACTGTTTCGTGTACCAACATTTAAACATTTTTATATTTAAATAACCTCAGCAACGTGGAGACTACTTAGTTTCAACTTCTGTGAACGTTTAGGACGGTTTTTGTAATCATAATTAAAACTGGCATCGATGGTAATCATTGGTCTACATTGATTTTTATATAGGTTAAAAATAAAACCCACCGTTTATTTTTATTTTATAAAGGTATGCTACCATTATAGTGATGAACATTCGTGAATCGTGGGACATTGTTGAGCTAGTAGAGACCAAATATGCAAATAAAATGTCAGTCATGAAAATAAATTATGAATTCTTATAGACTATATCGAGGCTACTTCACCTGAAGACGTATTTATTCATTATGTTGTTTAATTCGTCTTATTTTCAGATACAATTTTGACTTTGAGTTAAAGTCTGGTGAGGATCTCAGTTGAAAATATGTGATTTTTCCACATAGAAAATAGAGGCGGGCGGATCGTTGCCTTTCTCCAGCCCACCAGAACGTCGCTGGTAAGTGGGCGGAGCCTGGGCGTGCTTTTCCCTGCTTCTGACTTCCCCACGGTCAAGAGTCTGCATACGATGACAACAGTCGTTGATGAAAACAGATAAGTAAAAGGCGATCTCGTAAGGAAGGAAGAGAACAGTCCGACTACATTGAAAGCGGTTCCCATTCCGTATTTGGACTCCAACATAGGAATTTAAGATTCAACGAAGGAGAGCGCGTTTACGCATGCATTAAGAAATAGTTATTTTCCTTCGTTTCAGGTAGCCTATATTCCTATTGCTTCTTTTTACATCTCGGCATTTACCAGTTTAATAATATAACGTCGTCGAGTAGTTCCAACAGCATTTATTTCGCTAGCTTTCACTTTGGGAATTTAAGTGTTTCAACACTGTGGTAAGAACTAATGACGGCAGAGATTCAGCAACCCTCGGCACAGACGCCAGCACAAAGCAGCCCGATGTCTGCTGCACCGGAAAAGCCGAACGGACAGACTGCAGTGATGGAGACTGCCTCTTCAACTACTAAAACCAAAAAGACCAATGCCGGAATCCGCCGGCCGGAGAAACCACCTTATTCGTATATAGCTTTGATAGTCATGGCCATTCAAAGCTCTCCAACAAAACGCTTGACGCTGAGTGAAATTTACCAGTTTCTCCAAAGCCGATTTCCGTTTTTCAGAGGCTCATACCAAGGATGGAAAAATTCTGTGCGTCACAACTTGTCTCTGAACGAATGTTTCATCAAGTTGCCAAAGGGTCTTGGTAGACCGGGAAAGGGTCATTACTGGACTATCGACCCTGCCAGTGAGTTTATGTTTGAGGAGGGATCTTTTCGCAGAAGGCCAAGGGGGTTCAGGCGTAAATGTCAGGCGCTGAAGCCGATGTATAGCATGATGAACGGCCTTGGATTCAATCACCTACCCGAGTCCTACAACTTCCAGGGGACCGGCGGAGCTCTGTCTTGCCCTCCAAACGGTTTATCTTTGGACAGTGGAATTGGGATGATGAACGGACACTTGGCAAGCAATATGGATGGGATGGGTTTGGCGGGACATTCTGTATCACATTTGTCATCCAACGGCGGACATTCCTACATGGGGAGTTGTACAGGATCCACGGGGGGCGAGTACCCCCATCACGACAATTCTGCGTCGCCACTACTCACCAGTGGAGGAGTTATGGAGCCTCATCCAGTCTACTCCAGTACAACATCTGCCTGGGCTCCAACAGCCTCTGCCTCACTGAATAACGGAGCTTATATAAAACAACAACCTCTGTCGCCTTGCAACCCTGGAGCAAACCCACTACAGCCAAGTTTACCAACACACTCTCTTGACCAGTCATATCTTCATCAGAATGGCCACAGTACTGCCGACCTTCAAGGTATGCTATCCATATTCTACAACGAGTGTTATAATGAAACTACATTTACAAACTAATACAGACTACTGAATAACAGCATAGGCTACAACCTGACAAACTCAGAAAACGTGTATGTCATTGCAGAAAAAAGTTTACTAAAAACGTTCACGAAAAAAATAAATCAACCACATGAACTGAATATATCTTCAATATAGTTTACGTATATATATATATATATATATATATATATATATATATATATATATATATATATATATATATATATATATATATATATATATATATAGCCTAATGGATGTAATAATACAGCTTCAGAAGATACACCAAATAATATGCACGTTGATTTCTGGATTTTAAAGTTTCTGGATGTGGTGTTTATATAGTAGCCTAATATAAAATGAATACAAATTATTTAAACACTAAAACAGAACGAGGATGTTTAATACAGCAATAGTTAGGTCATTTTGTTTCATGCTCTGGTCGGCTATAACTAGGCAAGGACTCGACTAAATAACAAATAAGAGAATTTAGCCCTTTCTCTGTTTTCCTAATAAATTCCTGGAGGTGGTTACAGAAAGCACGCGGAGGGCATCTCTTCTGGGAAAAATGTTTAGAGTGGTGCCAATCCAGCGGCAAGAACAACAATCACGAGCGGAGCCAGTCAACGCGCCCTGCAGCACTGGGTCCTGGGGGATTCGCGTGCAAGCAGACCAGGCAGCCCACTGTCAATTAAAACAATCCAACCCAGCCTTACCCAGACATTACTATCCCCCATAATTCTAATTCTACGATAATCAGCAAGTAATGAATGCTTTAGTTAATTGTGTAATTTTCAGGTCTTCTTTCACCGTGGGATGGAAGTCTTAGGCCCATCTTAATAAAATGGGCTACAACTGAAATTGAGGTAGCATGCTGAAAAAATAGTGAAAACCTTAATTTCAGTATAATCTGAATCTTATGTAGGCTATATATTTAACATTTTCTTGTAGACTACAGACATCAGTGAAACGTATCATGGATTCGATACAGAGGCCTATACCTATACCATACATGTAGATTAGGCCTACAGATTAGGCATATATATATATATATATATATATATATATATATATACATATCCTATATTCCCAGTATATTATATATATACGGTAATAACTTTTAATTATTAAAGTGTTCGGTGTATACATGAACTTTAACATACGAGACAACACTGAACCTTTTACTGTGTAGGCCTACTGTGCCTTTTCACCAAGTCGTTATCAAACGGTGATTTAAAAGCCAAAATAAAAACTGACCGTAAGCAATTCGTATACACGACGACGGGAACATAAGATGCGTTTCGCTCTTCATCGTTAAAATCATGTTAATTATTAGGCCTAGTCCTACAATTTGCAATTGTATCTAAGTTGAGCTACTTTTTTACGTCTCAGTGTTTAATAAATAAAAGAACAATCATGCTGTATAAAAATCTGATAGGCCTACTGGGGGATTTGTAAATCAAGTAGGCCATACATTTTTATTTCCACCTGGAAATTAAAAAATCGCGTATGAGCCTGTTGCCTGGGTAATAATTCAGTAACTGAATTCCAGTCGCTTTCGCCTATATGTATAATTTGGTTTTAAAAGTTATCTTGTTCTCTTTCAATGAAAAATTAAACTACTGTTTTTCTTTTTATGGCAGGTATCCCTCGATATCATTCCCAATCCCCCAGTATGTGTGACAGGAAGGAGTTCGTCTTCTCTTTCAACGCGATGACATCATCAGCAATGCATTCACCAAGCAGTGGGTCCTACTATCATCACCAGCAAGTCGCCTATCAAGACATCAAGCCCTGCGTCATGTGACAGTCCACTGACCATCACTTGCAACGAATAAATTACCCTCCCATCTCTGATAAAAAAGCCACTAAAACCACAAGGGTTGCAGGGGTGCAAAGACGGTTTCCACCCCGGCGAAGTAGACGTATAGGCTACAGAATAAATAGGCTAGTCCACTTCAAAACAAACAGAGGAACGGATTGATGCAGGACCCCGGCACTGTTCAGAGATCATAAAACTCAACGATTTTCAAAAACCGATTGTTCCGAACTCTTCGCTTTCCTCACTTTTAAGGAAGTGGAGAAAATAGGAATTATGGAAAGACATTATTATAATTTAAGAGTGCAACTTCGGGCCTGATTTTGTTCTACGCAGTTGTTGTTTTTTCCCTTTGCTACCAACATAATACTATCTATTAATTTAACAGGCTATTGAATCCACAATTATATATACAAGTAGGCCTAGAGTTTTTTTTTTTTACGTTGTTGCGTCAATGTATTCAAAATGAAGCACGGGACTGCTTTACAGTTGGACCGAATCATACCCTTAGTCCCAAAAAACGGCACAGCTAGGTACTAACTCTGCTGGCGGATGACTTCAACTTGACAACTTTTGATGTTTAACCTACACACATTTTCATTGTTGATATTATGAATTCGGTAGTGACAAGAAGAGCTGAGTAGCGTAGACATTTCTTTTTTTACTTGGGGTATTTGGCCCGATCGATATATCAAAGCAATTACTTTATATGTTTTATTTTTTTAATAGAGGACAAGCTAGGTCCATAGGAATATATGGATAACAAAGGCCCAGATTCAGGGAGCTATTTAATTCTTCCATATCGCGTTTCATCCTTAATTTTACGAAAATTCCTTTTTCGCTATAGGTCTACTAGTTTTACTGTTAGCAGAAATGAAGGAAACAGTATGCAAGTTTAAAAGGGGCTAATTGCAAATATTCATGTGAATCGCTCAAACGTTTAAATTGAATCTGGTCTGAAATCAAACTTTGCCTTTGTTTTCCTTTGACGTAAAGTGGACACGATAATAAATTCCGGACAAATTAAGGCACTTTTTAAAAAATAAAAAAAAACTGTAAACCGAAACCCCTTATTTATTCTGCATATAGGCAACTTTTAATTGTAAAATATAACCTCAGTATTAAAGTGTACCTTATTGGCAATATTTGCCATTAAACCTTTTCTATTTGATGTAAACAAAAATGAAGATATGTAACTTTTGTCAGTTACATTGTTCATGTTTCTTTGTGTGTATATATCCGTATTGACACCCGTGTTTTTTTTCCTGCACTGTATAAATTGTACATGATGTAATGTCTTTTTGTGTATGTTTCTGCTCAAATTTCCTTAGGCTAGCCTGTATATAAATAACACACTATTTGTATAGAACTATAAGTATCAGCATGTAGTTTGAGTGAAACTATTAGAAACCCTCATAAACGTTTTTAGTTTGTTGTTGTTCTCTCAAATTTCGTTGTTGTCCTTTTATTTGTCGCAAAATTATATTGCAGTTATATTTATTATTCCGGGTTGAAAAGGCAGAATGAAAAACAGTCGACTTCGTAGGTCTAAATAAAAATATAGCCATTCATTCTTCAGGGTAACCCCCATACCGAACAGGGCCCCGTTTCCCAAAAGGATCTTAGAGTAAAAATCATCTTAGGATATTTTGTTTTTATATAACTTTCATAGTTTTTTTATAGTTTTTTGTCCCTCTAGTTTTATTATCTTTTGTATGTAATGTCAGTAAATTTTTTAAATGAATAAAGCACAAACAAAAAACACTAAGATGCATCTAAGATGCTTTTGGGAAACGGGGCCTATTAGGCTGGTTACCAAAACAACCTCATCTTATTCCTTAAAATAGAACAACATGGGTTTTTCAGTAAAAATATTAGTATTTATTATAATTGTTTGTGGGACATATTTTCGGTGTTTTTTTCTTTAGTTAAAACAAGGAACAACGATGAAGTCGAGTTAATTCTTTTTATTCTCAGTAAATTAGGTCATGTCCAATAATTCAACTCAACTAAGGGTCCAAGATTCCCAGTTGCGTGCAGGTGCCATGTCGGCTGCTCTTAATCTTTTACTCTTGTTGCGCAAATGTCTATTGTTTTTGTTAATTTACAGAACGATATGTTAGAATTGACTTAACCGATCTTAAGCGTAGCCTATTAGGACTATCAGTTCACGGACAGTTAATGGTTGTCAAGGCTTAATTTAAATAAAAGTAGGCTACTCTCTTGTTCAAAGTTTAAATGTTTTTTTGCCGAAGATAAGAAATCGTGGACAGTAGGTAGCCTACAAATATACGCTTTGAATAGGCCTACAGCGAAGATAAAGCGCGCCCACCAGTGCAGCTCCCTCTCCTATTCCGGCAAGCATTCAACAGAAACTGCTTCTTTTCAAAATATGCCATTTTAGACGTGATGTTTATTTTAAAAATACATAGATATGCGAGATGTTTTTTTTCCCTTTTCCCTTACTCACTTCAGGAAAGGCGGTGCTAAATCATTCAACTGTCCAACATCACGGCTCTGCCAACAGCCTTTGATAGCCTATTCACTGGACCTAATATTTTTTTTAAAACGTAGCCTACTTTGGAGATTCATAAACTGAGTACTAAACAGGACAAATAGTAAATAATAATAACAGCAAATAAATAAACACAAATACAAAATTCATTCAAATAAAATAAGAATTGCAGTTACTTTCCGCGGTATAGCGACTTCAGTGGGGTAGCTAGCGAATTAGGCCAAAATGAGCACCATTATGCTATTTTACTCGTACATCTAGCCCTATTGTCCGATATTGTACTTTGAAACGACTTATGTGTTAAAGAGGTACTATTGTCCGTTTTCTTTTCAAATACTAGGCTATCTAGTTTGGGTCAGGTTTAAATTAAGCGCAGGTTTACATTGATAAAAACATGACAAAAAGAGCATTATCGACATTTGATTGGCAAAAATGTCGTGTAAATAAAGGTTCTGCCTCCATTAGAAAAAGGTTCTATATATGCCATATATTTATTTCTTAATTTCTTTCTCAGGTTCGCATGTGGAATTTTTTTTGTTATGTATTGATATAGTTGCATGGCTAGATGAGAACGTTCAGTGTGTGCAAAAATGATTTTGACTGAAATGATGGCTTGTTTTCTGTTAGCGGCATCTACTGGTAAAATACTAGTATAGGCCAACACATTTTCTTTTCTCAATGGGCAGTACTAATTATCTGTAAACAAGACATATTTAGCCTATTTATAACCTACCACTGTGCAACATAAAAACTAATTTTCATATAATTTACCATTAAACCACATTATCCTTTTAAAAATAATAACATTTGAAAATAATATACGACGAGAAAATGCTATTCAATCCAAATAGACTCGCATTTTTACATAATATATTGGCTTACTTAAAATGCTATCCAATAACGAAATGAGACGTTCCGACGTTCTTCCTGATGCGTCTGGAGCTCTTCTTACAATTCTAAATTCGAAATCTAAGTTGGCAATTGGTATTCAAGTAAAAAATCAAGGAAAAAATTAAAGTAAAAAATCTAATAGCAGCACCATTTCCTCATGTGTATCACATTTTACCTACGCAAATTTTAGAGTATAGGCTATTCTTATTTATATTTACACAAGATGTTTAATTCAGGAAAATGGCTGAAGTCTATAGCCTACAATAGGCTAAGGCGTCGGTTAAATTTACAATACATAGGCAATAGGCTATACTGCTATTTCTGTCAATCTCAATTCACAACACGTTGCCAGTTGCCACCAAAACCTAACTTTAGTTTATACATATGGCATAGTAGTAATCACCAAACACCTGGACGTGGCTCATCAATCATTAACATTGCTTGCCGAAACGGACAGATATTTATAAAAAATTATGTGTATGAACGTTTGTGCGTACGTGCGCGCGGGTGTGTGCGCGTGTGTGTATACACACATTTAAAAGACACTATTGTCCGACTTACAGTGACTTACGGTATTGATTCTTTAACATACAATCTATTTATACTTGATATTTATTGATGCAATTCCGGTGAAGTAGCCTACCTAAGGTACGATGGCAATACCGCACATAGGACGACACACTCGGAGTTGCAAGACCTTACCATTACACTGCCGAAACGGTCTCTGAATATGCACAGTCCCATATTAGCCTACTCGGCTACTTTACTGATTACATTCTTCAAAGGCATCTATGGATTAATATTGGAACATTAAATAATTAAAATGAAAGCACTGAGATATTATAACACTGAGATATTACAACAACAAAAAATACAGCCTATATTATAATTTCAAAATTCTAACATTCTAAATAGAACATTATAACTAGCAAGGACTCCAACTAATGTCTGGCAAAGCCTGTAATTTACACGTTCACAAATAATAATCTTAAATTTGATGTTCATCATTAACCATCTATTGATTTTATGACGTTGATCCATTTCCATTGCTTGCTTATTGGTTTTTAATAATTATTGCTTTGGTTTGCTTGCTTTTAATAATGTGGATACACCCCCCCATTGGCTCAAAAAGCCCATTTCACTATCCACCAGCAACCACTTGTCTTACATACTGAGCCATCAAGAATAGTGACCACTTGCTGAACTTGGTGAAATTCCTTTGCATGCGCACAGGGGAGTCTGTCCAAGTTCTCTGCAATGCGGAGACCACACATTTGCCTGCTGCTGATATTAGGCAGAGCATCTTGGCTGTGGCAAGGGATACATTCCTGCTCGCAGCCCACAGCTGTTAAGACAAGCTGGACGACACAACTCCATAAAAAGCCAGGGTTGTTTAGCGATTCCGATATGCATCGCTCCCATCCGTCAGGCCCCTGTCTAAACTACGCCCACTTACTGGCCACGCAACGTGCAGGTACAAAGTCCATCAGCTGGGTATACCGCGCCAAGGGGCGCTGCTGGATGTACACAATCTTCATCAATCCGTAACGGCTTCACTGTACAGGCAGAAAGCATTATCAGCTAAACGCGAGTAACGTTCCAGAGTCTCCATTCTCCATATGCTGTAGAACAGAAATGTGCAAGAATCACAGACCTTCTGAATTGTATACTGAGTTACAGTAGATTTGGGACATTTTAAAACCCATTTACAGTCCAAGAGCCAGGAACATGGGATTTAAAAGTGCCCAAATCTACTGAAACTCATAAAACACGGTAACATTCAGTTGTTTGGCTTTGATCCTTGAATCCCCTGACCATCACGCTGAAGCCTGGAGAACTACACCTTCTTAACATTATTTAAATTAGATTTTGATTTTATTACTAAAGCCACAAGTTCATAAGGGAAGGGAGAAAAGTCAAATATTGTACCAGACTGTTTAATTCTCCCGTTTGACAGGACAGGGCCTGTTATCAAAAGGTTAAATTAAACAATGACACTATTTATCTTGCCATTAAATAGCTAACTATATTTTCCACTTCAATGTTTTTTTTTGCTAAGATGAACATTGGCACAATGTCAAGAAGCACTCCAAAATGAACTGGGAGGACCACGCATCAGAATAAACCAAAATGAACTGGGAGGACCATGCATCAGAATAAACCAAAATGATGACAACATATTGACTCGAAAGATAATTATTTGTCTTTATAATTACATGCATCCTGATGTACGTACTCTACAGAAAATCTTTTAGTGTTAATTCAGCTCCAGCAAACTTCATATGAGTCAAATAGGGGTCCCATTTATCAGAGTTGATTTAATACTGAACATTTACTTCACCCAGACATAGTAACCACATCTTGCACAGTTCAGCCTGGAGCTTTTTTGCTGTGCAGAATTTAGTTGTAAATGGAAACCGTTTTTTTAAAACCTCCCCCTAATTTGTCCACTAAACAAAACCCAAAGTAACAACAATATATAGGCAATATATAGGCAATACAGGGAAAATATATCGACAACACATATAATCAGAAGCTCGCAGAATTCAAGCGTGAATAAGGGCCTTGTCCAAACAGTACTGCCTGTCAATAATGGCGATTGCAAACAAAAAAATGTCAAAAATCTTTTCAAGGGAAGGAAGGCTTGCATTCAGCCCCTCCCTTTTCTGTGTGTCATAACCGCGAAGCATCTGCAGCAGACGGGCGGAGGAGCGTGTTTACGTAACGGTGCGAGCCTCAGGCCCGGTTTGCGCTCTCGCCGTCTTGGCTCGGTCGCGGTCCTGGCCGGCCTTTTTTTTTCCTGCCACCCCTCTGAGTCTTGGCCAGCTCGACCTGTACACTCTTCCCGTTTACGGACAGGCCCTCCAGGGCCAGCAGGGCGGCCTCCGCGGCCCGCCCGTCGCTGTAGTCCAGGAAGGCCCTGCGCTGTGCCCCCTGCCAGTTTAGCCTCAGCGGCACGGCTCCGCGCTCCCTCAGAGTGCTCTTCAGCTCGCTGACGCGGAGCCCCGAGGGGATGCCGCCCAGGTACACAGTGGCGGTCGCCTCCTGCTCGGAGGGCCTCTGCTCGGGGGCGCGGTCCTCGCTCTCCGCCCTGTCCCGCTCCCCCTCGGCTCCGCTTCCAGCCAACGCCCCCCGCGCCCAGCGTCACGTCTTTCCCCGCCCGCCGCTCCAAGGAACGCAGCTTCTTCAGAATCGGGATCTTCTCCAACATGTCTGTGTCCAACTGGAAGGCGTAAAGGTAGAAACGTGGATCACGGGATTAGGGATTCCTCACGCACACGCAGGTCACGGGGAACGCTGCAAGTTCTCCAACTGGAGTTGATGCAAGAGAGGTTTATTGTCGAGGTGAAATCTACATGAAAAAGCGCTTTGTGCAACTTCAACTGTACAATGCGCGATGAATTACTGATGTAACTGCTGTATCGCACTGACAATGAAATATAGCACCAATTATGATTTGGAATGTCCTTGGGGAAAAACAAAGTAACGTCAATATAAGCCAAAAAAAGGTTTAGCTGTGATTTATAAAAACAGCTGATAACATATAAAGCTAATCAGTGAAATTGACCACGAGTGTATTCAATAGCAAAGCTATTATTTTTCTGTAAAAAGGGTAACCCCCTGTATACAAACTGGTGACAGCTACACTTTTAAAAATATAGTTTTTTTTATTTTTATATAAAAAATGAAACATTTTCTCCAAACCTAAGAAGCCAAAACAGTGTGCAATCAAAAAATGCATAAACTACAAGTAAATAATTGTACGAGGCGTAATCTCCTGAAAAGAAAATCATATGTTTACACTCCCACATCTGTATTCTGTACCTCCGTTTTCAAAGTGGATTCATCTGCACGTGTTCAGTATCTGAACTACGTTTCTTTGAACCGGCAATGTTTGTTCAATATGGCCAACGAAAGGTGGCCTAACTCCATTAAGCAAAAGACGATACCACTGACTTAATACAGATTCATGGAAAAAATACCGTGCAATCTGGGAAGCAAAAACAAGGCCTTCAAAAGAGGCCTTCAGCATTAATTTAAATGGACCACAAATGCACGGTACGGTTAAAATGAGAATACCCTCTGGATTTAGAGACTGTTCTCAAATAACATAATGCATTGTACAAGTTACCCACAAACACACAGGGAGGAAGATAAAATACTCTCCATACCTTTGCCCAGATGATGCCCCGAGGCTTTGGGTGTATACATTTAGTCTCGATGACTCTTGTTGGAGTGAGGATATAATCAACTGCGAGGTCATGGCTTTCAATAAGGTTTTCAGGAATATCCATGACCTGCAGAAAACATGACTGCCTTTACAGTGAACCAAACTGAGTTAATGCCTGCGACTTAGCAGACGCTTTTATCCGAAGCGACGTACAGTGCACGAAAGCATACATTTTTTCAGCATATGTAGTCCCCTGGGATCGAACCCACAACCTTAGCGTTGTTAGCACAATGCTCAACCAAGCCAACCACTTAAAGAGTTTCTATACACCTAGAAGAAGCATGCTCCGAGATATTGGGTATTGAGTTCAATCTAACAACTATGCTAAAGTCATATGAACACAATCAACAACAGCCTACTCCAATACACATATTACAAACCTTATTCCACCGGAAGGCTACCATGGGCACTGCGTATTCACAGGTATTTCACCTTGCAGACTAGAATGGCAAATTGTTTAAAACTTAATTTACCGCATAAAGCAATCAAACGTACACAAGCGAAAGCACAGTAAACCACGGCGGTTTCATCAATTTCTCGTCGCAGAAACGTTAACATTCGACGGAAATAAAGACAAAACAAAGCAGGTTTATTTGAAAAACGTGGGTGCCATATCATGTGACCTCTAGCCGAAATCATCACATACAGCTGCCTGTAAATCATAAATAAACTGTATATCAGAATTACATGGCCCGAGTTAAAACTATTTAGATTTTCTAGTTGTAAATGTTAAAAGCAGATTCATTAATCTTTGTAGTTATATAGTTTCATGGTTAAGCTTTAATGAATACATTAATTAAAAGATTGAGCAAAATTCTAGGCCATTCCAACCAGTAGCTCAAAAGTATAGTATTTATGGGTCATGCACAATTGCATTCAATAGCTCATGTCTACCAGTGTTAGCTTTAAACATGTTTTGCTACCAGTGTTAGCTTTAAACATGTTTTGCTACCAGTGTTAGCTTTAAACATGTTTTGCTACCAGTGTTAGCTTTAATCATGTTTTGCTACCTGTGTTAGCTTTAATCATGTTTTGCTACCAGTGTTAGCTTTAATCATGTTTTGTAATGAAAGCCATCAAGTAAAAAATGATGGCTGTCCACATGACTGATATTAGCACAAATGATAAAACAACAGAATCATTACAGTATTACCATTAGTAGCACATTAGCAGTATTACTATAATAATTACTATAATAATTAGCATGCTTACAAGCATTGACCTTGCATTCATTCGGTCTAGGCTTTGGAAATACTGACTTTAGACATTCATTGGTTATTATGACAACTATTTTATGACTTTATAGAATGACAACTGGCATTGTGCAAAACACCTTAAAGCAGCAGCTAAATCTTTCTGAAAAAACAAAGGAATAAGTTAAGTTACACAATGTCCTTAACTTAAAGACTGTATGGTAAAATGGCATAAAGCTAGTACTGGGTGACAGATACATTGTTTTATTTCTCACTTTAAATAAACTGTCTACAACAAAACGCACGCGCAGTCCACAATACGAGAAAAACTTCAACGTGAAATTCTCAGCACAAACCTGACAGTCATGAACGATAGAAACTACCACTGGGTCCTCCACGGCGCCCACAGACGCCATCATGGCATACTCCATATCAGAATAACCTTCTCCTTTTCCAATGCGATATCCTATTTAAGATAAATATAATACACACAAAGTATAAGAGATAAACCACAAGCACAAGCACGGAAGAGTCCTTAAAACAGGAAAAAGACCCATTAAGGATGCTGTGTGTGTGTGTGTGTGTGTGTGTGTGCGTGAATGTATTACTTTTTTCAGATACTGTGTGTGTGTGTGTGTGTGTGTGTGTGTGTGTGTGTGTGTGTGTGTGTGTGTGTGTGTGTGTGTGTGTGTGTGTGTGTGTGTGTGTGTGTGTGTGCGTGTGTGTGCGTGTGTTACCTTTTTCAGATACTGCTACTGATCCAACCACAACCAAGTCCACTGTGATTTTGGCATCTAAACCGATGGGCACACTGTATTCCTTCACACCCTGCTCATAAAATACAAGAATTCAACAGACATGCATAATTATTAATTATTATCAACAGACATGCATAATTATTAATTATTATCAACAGACATGCATAATTATTCATTATTATCAACAGACATGTATTATTTTAGATATTTCCCCAAACTAATGGCAGCTGTCAATGGCAGCTGTCACTAATGTACAGCTGAACAGGTATCTGCCCCTTTCCACTTCCAACTGAAACACTGTACATTCCCGATACCAGGGGGGTGTACTACGAAGCAGGATTACTGAGTTAGCTGGATAACTGCACCGAGTAAAACCCGGAACCCTGCCAAATCTGAAGTAAAAAGAGCTGTTCCGGGTTTTACTTTACGGGTGCAGTTATCCAGCAAGCTGAGCAATCCTGCTTCGTAGCATACCCCTCCAGAGCCCAATTCAGGACAGCCGCTACTTTCTCATAATAAAGGTATACACCCGCTTTCTCCTTAACAGGCAGAGTTGTCTTTCATAATATCCTTCCAAATCTCAAACCTGACATGTAATGCAACTTGTTTGTGCTTCTACCTCCAGTTCTTTAAAACAGTTGGATAACCTTGGATTCTTATCTCTAAGCTTTGATGTCCCACATGGTTTTTCTCTAATCGAAATGCTCTGTTTTCTTTTATCTTCCTTAGTTCTCTGTCCTCTTTTCTTTGGACTCTTTAAACACAATCGTTTCTCGTTGTACTTATAGCCTGGGAGGGGGATTTAGCCTCAGCTAAATAATGCATTATTTTGACATTTTGTCCAATCGCATGCACTTAATTCAGCTTGAAGATAATGCCGTTATCAAACAATTTAGATAAGTACAGCCAATATTTTACAAATCAAGACCACACTAGTTTAATCCCTAATACGGTTTTATTCTTCAATATGATCTTAAACATTTAAGAAGGTCTTCAAGAATTTCATATCCTGAGATGTCTGATCGAGTAGTTTGGAATCATATGTGAGCAGAAACTTATGGATTTGGTCCAGGAGTCATGAATTAGGACACTATGCATGCTCAACACCTTCAATCTTCGTAAACAAACAGACCAGCACCCGTTTTACTGTACAGGTCCACAAAGTGACTCATCGTCCACCATTGCTATTCATAACTGCGACAGGGCCCTTTACCTTTAAGCATGAAAGATCACCGTTATATTATGTCCCTTTAGCTAGGAACCATAGAGCATATTTATTTGTATTTGAAAGACGTCACCATATTTTGTCTTAGACTTAATAGTCAATGATAGACAGAATAGAATTAAATATCTCTATATTATTAACCCAATAAATGTTGTATTCATATTTATATTAAAACAGTTTTGAGGGGTGGGCTCTTCATATGGAGACTCAAGCAGAAGTAAACTCTGGCATCTTACTCTAACCACGATGAGATAAAGTTCTCAAAATACTTTACTTACCAACACTTCTTTACATTCTCCAGAATATGACAATTTTCCTCACCACAGCATTTTAAAACGCCTCCATTATATTGTAAGTGTATAATAATTCCATTTACAGTGCATCCGGAAAGTATTCACAGCGCTTCACTTTTTCCACATTTTGTTCCGTTACAGCCTTATTCCAAAATTGATTAAATTCAATTACACTGGTACAGTATGGAACACATGGCTGGCTAAATGGCTGTAAGTTATCAAGGGTCTGAGCTATCAAACGAGCCCCAAACCATCACTCTGTTGCCAGATATGGAGTAGATGTGGATGGACCACTGCAAGGGTTATTTCTCCAGACTCATTTTCCTATAGAACTCTATGGGGAAAAAAGTCAGGAGAAACAACCCTTAAAGTGATCCATCCACATCTACTCCATATCTAGCAACAGAGTGATGGTTTGGGGCTCGTTTGATAGCTCAGACCCTTGATAACTTACAGCCATTTAGCCAGCCATGTGTTCCATACTGTACCAGTGTAATTTACAGCTGAATCTAGTCTCACCCCCCAATTTCCATAGAGATCCATTCAAATGCAGAGAGGTTATAGTATCGCTTGTAACAGTACCTGAAAATAAGATATCGACAGTTTTTTGATGTTGATGGTCACAGACTTCAGGAAGTAACAGCATGTAAAGGATATGCGACCAAATATGAAATATGATACTTTAAAAATACGTTAAAGCAAAGGGTATGAATACTTATGTAAATGAGAAATTTTATTTTTTTATTTTTAATAAATTTGCAAAAATCTCAAAAAAACTTTTTTCACATTGTCATTATGGGGTGTTGTGTGTAGAATTTTGAGGGAAAAAATTAATTTAATCAATTCTGGAATAAGGCTGTAACAGAACAAAATGTGGAAAAAGTGAAGCGCTGTGAATACTTTCCGGATGCACTGTATATTGTGATTTAAGCACAACATACACCCAAAATTAATTTAAGCAAATGCAAACAGCTGGGCTGTCTGGGACTGTCAAATGTTTACTGTACTGGCAAGTAGGGGTGAGTCAGAATATTTGATTATCCGATTATTCAATTATTCGATTATTCGTTCATTATGGCAAGATTGGAATTTTGCAACGACTTTTGTGTGGGTAGTTTTGACTCAAAAAATAAGTCATATTTTATTTCTTGTGAAAAGTATTTTGGGGATGAATAAATACATCCAATTCATATTTCTTATGTCATATTTCATAAATAAATATAAGAATAAAAGTTTTCACACTAGACTGTGTAGACCACAGGTGCTGGACATAGCGAAAACCAAGTGCCAAAAAATGAACTCCGTGTCGCTTGCTGTGTTTGCAACTTTATTAATGCAAGAAATGAGGGTAAAAAATGAGGAGGGTTAAGCCGGCACAACCGCAAGATGAAACCATAATGCGTTAAGCGTTCACTTTTTAAGATCATAAAAATGAAATGCCAATTCATAGGCCTACAATAGTGGCTGCAATAACAATATTGTTGCTTATTTGACGCCTCCTCTATTCTGAGTGACGTGCAGTCGCTTCAGTTTTACCGCGTCAGGAAAATCTACTGAATTTCGCACTCGACAGGTGTACATTCGTGAACCTGTTGGCATGTCCGAATAATCGATTATTCGCTCACACCACCCACTGATTATTCGACCATGACAAATATGAGTTTTGCACACCCCTACTGGCAAGCTAGGGCCCTGTTATACTAGGGAGATGGCTGTCCATGTGACATTTTATCTACCCTTTAATAAAAGTACCTGTGTCAGTCAGTATCTCTCTCCACTCATTTTTGCCATGTATTCTCTAATGACTCAAATAGGCAATACCTTTATTTTACTCTCACTGAGAAAACCTTTATCACTGAGAAAACTACATTGTTACGATTGTTATTCCAATCATTGTTATTCCTGCTGCAGCCAGAGCACAATTGTCACATGGAAGTTTCATATTAATGGCTCATTCATCCAGCTAAAATAAATACTTGCCATCCCTGTAACAAATTTCTTTCATAATGTTTTATTAGGAGAAATTATGCTTGTAAAAATACAGCTACTTTTGACTTAGCACACTGAAAAGCATTTATTGAGGCCTTTTTTTCCCCCAGAAAAGCTGGTTTTATAGTGGAATATTTAGGAATATTTTCTGTACCTAGGAATGATTACTCTGCTATGATTTACCTGGAAAAATTTAATATATGAATTATATTTATTATGGCAACCACCTTTTGTTGGTCACCGAATTAGAGGGAGACCCTTGCCAGTATTTCAAGGGACCAACCAAATTGTGCTGTATTTCACCTACGTGGGCTGTTAATGCTAACAGAAATATGACCGTAGCATTCAAATACACCAAACCGAACTATTCTGATCTAACCAAGAATAAACTGGACCCAGCCATTGCAAGTGATGGGAAGAACCTGGATGGCTCAGGCTCGGGATGTGAGGTGTGGATTTACCTGGGAGGTGGAGCACATACGCAGGTCCTGCCTGCTCGCTCCCTGGGGAGGAACAATCTTATTGAGCAGACCAGTACGCAGGCGGGGAGTTGGAACCAGCAATGTTTTTCCAGCCTGAAATCAAAACACTAAATTAATGCTACACATAGTAAACTCACACAGCTATGAAAATATTTTGGCAAATCCCCAAAGGCAAATTATCATGACCTCATATTACATCTGATGTGTTTGGTTTTCGGGTTAAACAGGGCACAGTGCTGAGAAAAGGAACATTGTGCGGCTGACATGGTGAACACACGGGCTTGGGCTGTAAAGGATTCGGACGCTCACGCCTCGTGCCGTCACGTGATCGAAATTATTTCAACATGAACAAGGCATGGGCGTGGCGACAAGACGACATTACCTTGCTTAACAAGACCTGCAAATATACTGTGCAATTCCTTGGTGAGCAGGACAAATTGTTACCTGAAGGACTGCTAGGCGCGCGCCTTCCAGCGGCTTATCTGGGTCGACCTTGACCTCATTTGTTCTGTGGAATATCTCGAGGTTCGAAACATGAGCGCAGGCGTGGTCAGCCCCCTACAGCAAGCACAAAGAGCTGAAATCTTTTTTATACAGTGTTGGGTATTGAATATACCTGGGCTGTGTCCGAATCAGATCCCTATCTACCGCATCCTGTGTACTAGCATACTGTTAGGGTGACATAAAATCTTGTCCATACTATTATAAGCGACAATAAGTATATCATCCAGTGATATTAAGTACACTAAAATTTTTGAATGTCGCGTACTTAACAGCTTTTTTAAAAAGTATACTCAACTGGCATACTCAATAGTAGGCAAGTGCGCTGATTCGGACACGACCCTAGTTATTTCTACTACAGGAGTCTGCCCAGGTAAGTTTGACAACTTTGCACAGCAGAGGGCGATGCAAGGTGAACTCCTTGCCAAACAGAACATACAGTCGAAATAAATCCACAAATAAATAGGCTACTTAGCGAAACTAAACTTAATCATTTCAATAACTGTACACTGATAACACATGTCAAAATTCTGAATAAAAACACAACCCCCAATAGTTGGTCGTAATAAAATATCAGCTTAAGGACATGACTGATGTTTTTATTAACTTGCGACAAAACTATTAATTTCGATACCTTAAAATTTGGAATTCTGTTATGAACAGGTCGTGGAAAGTTGGCTAAATTCTTCGCTTCAATGTAGTCCCATACTTTCTGGCGGATTTCCCACTTGGATGCCTCTGATGAGACAGAAACAGTAAAACTGGCTGTAATGTACACTATATGAAAAACACAACGCCAGTGATTAATGGAATGTTATAGTCAGGAAAGCTAAGGTTCGTTTTTCATTTTCTGTGCAGGAAACACACATGAAAACGCATGTTTTAAATAACAAAATAAACCCAGACGTGGCTAGCTCGCTAACGTGTTAGTACCTGAATTTATCTTTATAGCAGCTTCCATTTGGCATCGATTTCGAAACTTTCGAATCTGAAATTATGACGTTTATTATTATGATGACGACTGTTAAAATAACCTCATGAGTTGAAACGAAAGCAGTCAACACTAAACATAAGATATCAGAAACTTCTTCAGGCACATGTTCCACACGCAATATGGTGGCCGTGAAAGATCAACTGCTCTTCTCAAAAAGCGTTTACACATTTCGTTTCCCGCATAAATCATTCCTGGGAAATTATTATCCTCCCTTTTGGAATTTCTTTCTGGAAGAAACATCAGTATTCATTTCAGTAACATCACTGAATGGACAGGCTTAAGATAAGTTCAATCTTGCAAAGTAGCCACTAATGACAAGCATACAACTTCACACTTTTTGTCACAATATGTATCCTGTTTTTTTATTCTTTTTAAAAACTTTTTTTTTTACCATATTTAAATACTATTGTATTTGATAACGATGCATTAATTGATTAAGAGACGTGCACCAAATGCCAAAACCCATTTAATAAAGCATGCTTTTCATACCACTGTTAATGTAGTAGCCTGCTTCTACTGTATCAGTATCTTAGATAGCTATGCAAATTGGAGATACACACAACCAACAACAGGCTAATTCCATAATTTATTTAATAATCATCTCAGATAAAATTTGTGATATTATAAAGATACAATCATAGAAATATGCAATGTTCAAATGAATCAAGCTGGTCACATCACAACTCCAAATTCTGAACTTTTTATGTATTTTGGTGCAATGTCAGCATATCTACTCAATTTTAATTATTTGTAGAAATAGCACCGATGTCACGACAGAGAAAGCTAAAATTGGAATTGACAGATATTCGTTGAAAGATGCATTATCTGGTGTAGTCTAGTTTCCTACGGTTTACACTTTTAATTGTTCTCTGTGTGAAACGTTGATTCACAAACATAAGAACCGCAGCCAAGTGATTGGTTGAGTAGTACTGGTGGTTAGAAACAGTGGGACATGATTTCACTCATCCCAGCAAGCGTGGAGTGGGTTTAAGTTGACCTGGGTTCCTTAGCGTGACTCCCTCCTAACTTCATTCACAGGCTAACAGTTGTCATCAGTGGACACGCCTGCCATCGGTGCTAGCTCTCTTCAGCAATACCCTGTGGTCTGTAGGGTCAAAATATCACTGGATCTTGGGTGAGTGCATGACAGTAATGCCCAGGCTTAAACGGAATTGATTCTTGTGTGGGTAACACAGTGGTCAAGAGATTCCAAATTTAATAGAAAAAAAACAGCTAATGAAGTGCAATTTTTAAAATAGGTTTCAAAAATCAGTTTACTGAGCATAAGGTAATGGTGGTAGTTGAAGCAACAGTGGCCTGTGCATTAAATGCCTACTGCCTAAAAGCACGACGGGAAAATGTTTAAAACAGCAAATAAAATTATAGCGTTGACCTTTAAGAATAGAGTGTTGTTAATAATCAAGTCCAAACAAATCAATATTTATTTATAACACGCATTTCACAACCAGTTGTCATAATACGCTTCACAGAAAAGCCCAGCCTAATACAATTGCGTCTATGAATATTAAAATGTATTCTGACTACGATTTTCCACAATTTGTCAGATTTTTTACAGATCAGTGTGGCTGCTGTCATGTCTTGCCGTTTTCAGTTTCCTTGGTAATTGCTCAGTCCAGAAGTCTATTTTGTTCATCTCCTTCACATTTCCAAGCTTGAGAGTTACATTGAGCTGCAGGAGTTCTTCTTCTGTGGTGAATTCTGGCCACTTAAACAGTCCCTGTCCATTGGGGTTCCTGCACAGGCAAAAATAACACTGTAGCACTATTCAGCTTACTTTATCCAGAGGGAATTTTTTAATTGTAAGTCGTTGGTTCATTTGCACATTAAAATATTTAAATATTTTTGGTTTGAATGGAGAGGAGGTTAAGCAATGTCTGTTTATTTTATTGAAGATATATTGAAGAGTTACATTTATTGAAGAGTTACATTGAGCAGCAGGAGTTCTTCTTCAATATATCAACAGATATAGTGATCATTGTATTTTTATCGGTACAAATAGCACTTTTCATGAAGAAATACAGAACATTAACTGTGTCAAGGTATAAGGAGTACATTTGGATTGTAAAACAATCCATTATCTGTTTAAATAGACACTCAGAAATAATAAACTAAAAAACATTAGTCAATTGTTATCAAAATATAAAAACAGCTGTACTTGATTCAATCAAATACAATGTATATTGCAAGTGATCTCCCCATTACTGAATACGCAAACACATAATGGGTTAATTAACTTCCTAGAATTTCAAGTTTATAGAATCCTTTATTGATGTCCTTTATTAAAATTCAGAAGGTGGAATCCACATTTCAAATAAAGATACAGACTAGCTTCACTTGTCATATGGGAAAATGGTTTTGGAAAAACCTTAGCCTGCCGTGAAAATAAGTCTGGTTCCTCCTGTAACTGCTCCTGTAATGATGTTTGTAACCAGCAGATGGCAGAAATGATAAACATGAGAGAGGTGGATCTCTTACCCAGTCTTGGCAAAGGTGCTCCAGTATTTCACCATCGTCTTGCTCAGCTGTCTTTCCTCAGGAGTCGTTTTATCTATAGATCACACACATTCCTTAATGAGTTCGCTTCTCCAAGAAGCTCACAGGCACAACAGGCATTTAACCATACCACTGACAACACGATGCATGTTTAATCAATTTCCGGTCTGAAATATGATCATTACAGTGTATTCTGTATGCGACAGTGGATTATGATGTATGATGAATTACATGCATGTACATATGCTCTCCAGTCAAGATAGGTATTATGAACAATACAATAGAATCAGCAAATCACAAATCCACAAATTTCAATTTAAAAATGTCTGTACATATTACAGTTCCAGTGTTGAAGGACTAATTTGAGCCATTTTGTGTATTCAGGCAAGAAAGAAATAAGGTAAGATGTAATTTTGTCAATTATCAAATGTGAAGCTGTGTGTAGTTATTACCGAGCATCACTATTTCTTCATTCCAGAAGGGGGCGCCAAACACAAAGCCAATTTCATCGACGTGATCTGCTTTCACAAAGTCCGGTCTGCTGTCCCCGTACATGGAGGGGCGTTGCTGGAACTCGTAGAAGAAAATTGTGGAGCCAGCATCTGGAAGCGACACATTTATGAACCTTTAACCTGAAACTCTTGCAATGACAGTATGCAAATTTACAGAAACATGTATATATCTTTGGCCTTTTTTAAGCATCACCCAGTGCTAACACAGAATTATACATCAAAAGCCTGATATACATCATATCCATGCACAGTATGCTTCTGGCATAGCTTCTCCAGCAGAAGTACATATCAGATATAATTGCAATAGCTCATGGGAGCAGTGTCTCCTGAATGACCCTGGCATTCGTTGGCTGTAAGATTACCTCTGTGATCCCTTGCTCCTTTAACAGCTGGGCTTACGAATGCAAAAACTCCCAGCAGGTCCAAGAAGATATCTCTTACTGTCTCAGGACTCTCAGTGTCCCCAAAGTACTCATCCTCAATGATCTTCTGTGCATTTGGAGGAAAGCCCTGTAAAAAAGCGCAGCACTAGGACGTGAGGATACTTTCTCCATCTCTCCATTCCTCCGTAGCCCCAATTCTACGGCAAAGCATCAGTTACTCTTAGGATCACCACCCACGCCAACCACCTCGGCGTCATCTTCTACCACTGGGATGGCAGACATGCCATCTGTCATGTGAGGGATTTACAGGGCATACCCCATCTAAAATACTGTATTCAGGGTCATAGGTGTAAAACGGGGCTGTTCCGGACAGACCTACCGCTATGCGAAGATTTAACGCCAGAATCATTCCCATTATCTGACGAGTCATTCCAAGTTCCCACCCAGGAAAAAACATTAGCTGGAAAAACAAAGGGTGGTAGAAAGATAACATCACGGATAACACAATTACAGCTGATGGAAAAATAAAATGGCACAACAAATAAGGTGGACTCCACCGTACATTTACAGGTAACACAGGTAAGAAGTTTTCAGGGCTTAAAGGCTGTTACTTATCCAAACATCCAGCGACATACATTAGGGAGAAGCCAGCCAAACTCCTGGACGTTTGTCCCGATAATCCATGGAACACTTTTGAAGTTCATTTTTTCCTGCTCTCCTATGTCTTTGGGTATGAACGCCCCGTCCATGGACAGGCTCAACAAAAAGTCCCCCTGGTGCAAATAGTAAGATTAAGCATGCGTCATACACACATGAAGCCCTTCGGCCAACACTGTGATTTCACTGTGATTTTCTCGCATGAAAAGACACTCACCAGTTTGGGAGTGGCTGCCTCGAGTTCCTGCGCCGATTTGCCTTTTAAACATTGCGTGAGGTCAGCTGAATCATCACTGGTACAACCAGCCTTCTGAGCCAAAACCTGGGCAGAAGGGTTATGCAGTAAGGTATGAGCTAGGACAGGTTAAACTTCTAAACTGTAAATGCAATAAATCTGAGGCATTTATTGAGTTATTTTTGAGGCATAACTCTTTTTCAAAAGGAGTTTTTCCACATGCGTCATAAAAATAAAAACTCACGATGCGTGTGAAAATCTAGGCGTGCAAATAACGTACTACTGTACATGGATGCTAGTAATGTTAAAAGTAATTGACATACCAGCGCTGATGATTTGGGGTCACTTTGCGCAAACAGACGGACCAGGGGTATCCCACTCTGAGAGATGGCCCTGTGGAATAGTCCTGAGGACACAGGAGACAGCATCTGGACAAACAGACCAGCGGGTTAGACGGCTTGCACACACAAGTGATGGCACTCATCGCCGTGCACCGTGTGTATTTGCTGTGGGTTTACACACGTGCACAAAGACGCTGACGCCTCCAGCGGACTCTCCAAAGATGGTAACGGACCCAGGGTCTCCCCCAAAGCTGTGGATGGTGTCCTGGACCCAACGCAAAGCAGAGACCTGATCCTGTAGACCCAGATTCTCTGGGATATGGCCATCACCGGTGCTGGACAGTCAACAGACACGCAGCCGTCAGTCTACGCAGGTTACACAAATAGCGCCGATATTGATCAGACGCACTTGTACACCACCACCAACATCGGCGTGAAAGTCACCTCAGAAAACCTGGTATGCCCAGGCGGGTACTGGATTATGACAACCACCACATCACCGAAAACAGCCAATGAGGAGCCATCGTGTAGAGAAGCCCCACCCATGAGAAATGCTCCTCCATGGATCCACACCATGACCTGCAATGGAGAATTAAAGAGGCTGCATCGGGTGGAATGAGGCCAGATGTGATATCACCTATTAATACACTGCCTGGCCAAAAAAAAAGTCGCCGTTGCACTCGTCATGCATAGTGCCCACTGTACAAGCCTCTGGAGGCAGTGTTATGATCTAGGGTTGCTTCAGTTGGTCAGGTCTAGGCTCAGCAATGTTATGCAGCAATAAAATGAAGTCAGCAGAGTACCTGAATGTACTGAATGACCAGGTTATCCCATCAATGGGCATATTCCAGGACGACAATGCCAAGATTCATCGGGCTCAAATTGTGAAAGAGTGGTTCAGGGAGCATGAGGAATCATTTTCACACATGAATTGGCCACCAGAGTCCTGATGTTAACCCCATTGAAAGTCTTTGGGATGTGCTGGAGAAGACTTTACTGAGTGGTTCGACTCTCCCGTCGTCAATACAAGATCTCGGGCAAAAATGTATGCAATTCTGGACGGAAATAAATGTTGTGACGTTGCATAAGGTTGTCGAAACAATGCCACGACGAATGCGCGACGTAATCAAAGCTAAAGGTGGTGCAACGAAATATTAGATTGTGCGACTTTTTTTTTGGCCAGGCAGTATATCTCCAAGGGGAGATTAGTTTGTCAAACATACAACCTTAAAACCAGCTATAGGAAAAGCTAAATAATAAATAATATACTTATATACACAATACAATAAATGCACTATATTGGTAAGACTGTCAAGATGGGACACTACACCATCACACCCATAATTATCTGAATACAACGGACATCCTCTCCTGTTTTCCAATACATATGCTCTCTTTAAGCCCATTCTTAATGCAGATAATATCTAAGGTTATGGTTTGCTCACCGGTAAGCGCTGGTGTTGCCCTGGTCGGACCGGGGTGTACACATTTAGGTAAAGGCAATCCTCTGAGGTTGTCAGAGGAGGGAATCTACCACCAAACAGGTCCCACGTCTGTCTGGAATGATCCATGTTTTGAAGGCACCTAACAAAGTACAGGAGATGAGTGGGACCATTCAGCTGACTGAGCAGATGCCATACAGAGGTGTGTGAATTAAAAAAAACACTTTAATCTTCCACTACAGCAGGGCTACTCGCACTTCCCCCCCCTACTCCGTGTCAACGACTCTCGCTCGTCCCGACTGCGGAGCTTTTCCACTCTAGCTCCTCAGTGGTGGAACGAACTCCCCATTCCCCTACGTTCTACTCCAACACTGCTTGCGTTCCGTCATGGCCTGAAGACACACCTCTTCAGACTCTACCTTAACTGACATACTAATCTAGGACCTCTCATGATACGTGTTCCCTGTGTTTTCTTGTCTGTTTGTTATAGTTTATAATAGTATTTAGAATAGAACTGTAGTATAGCTGATTTACCCACAGCTTACTGTGAACTACATTCAATGTTCATTACTAGGGATAGCTGCTACGTTATGTGAAGGATGTGCTTTGTCTTATCTGTTCTGTAGTTACTTCAATGACGTTTCTGTATGCACTTATTGTATGTCGCTTTGGATGAAAGCGTCTGCTAAATGACTGTAATGTAATGTAATATTTTATTATTTCATAGAATTTAAGATATTTTATGTAAAATTACATGGTGTTTCATAAATCAGAAGTGAAATTTTGACAGTTGAGCAGTTCATGGACTTCTTCCAGACCCCAGAATGCATGCACTTGTTCTCAAATAGGAAGCACTGCACCGACGACTTCATCTAGCACGTTTCACAAAGACTCGGGCTGCATTCAGATCCAATTTAACACATTCCCTTCCCTTGCTCTCTTACCTCGAGAGAACCATTTAGTGACAAAATTTGTGACGTGCAAACAAGTGAACTTAGCAGGTGCTCTGCCAGGGAGGATAGATGAAAAACAAACCAAAACGGAACTGATCGGCCGTCGCAACTGATATAAGAAGTCCCGCCCCACGGAGTTGAAACGTGACTGCCCACTTTTTCATGTGGACCTGGAGCATTGGATTGTGGGATTCCCTTCTTGCTGGAAGTTTGCATTTTATACCCTTGGTGGATGGGAAGGATAAACGAGGAAGTGAGGGAATAATTACCCCCCCTTTTCCTAAATTGTAACCGAATCCCACTTGGTGTGGCTGGCGGCCATATTTCATCCTGGAATTTTGGGGATTCCCCCTTGATCCAGCCTCAGATTCTGAATGCAGCCCAGGGGGGTTATTCCACAAAGCAGGATTACGGAGTTAGCTGGATAACTGCACTGAGTAAAACCCGGAAACCCTCCCAAATCTGGCTGTTCTGGATTTTACTCAGTGCAGTTGTCCAGTAATCCGGCTTTGTGGAATACCTCCTTGGTCACCGAAAGTTATTGTGTTTTTTTTTTTTAACCCCCTGAACAACGTTTGAGAATTCAACATGCAATTACAGTGAAGGGTAGGCTGTGGCGTCCCTCAGCCCCTGCCACGCCTTGGTGGGCTGGGGGGCTGAAAATCTCAGAGGTCCAACTGGGGGGCTCGGCAAAGGGGATTCCCAGGTAGGCCGCCACAGTTTGGGTGGAGTCCTTAACCCGGGTCCACCTCCCCATGAGCTCGCCATATTTTGTGTTAAGCCTCGGGGGGCGTTCTTCCTGCCCTGAAAACGAATTCGAAAGGAATCGCGTTACAAGTCACGCAGGTCTTTTGAATGCAGAAACATCCCATATTGCCAGACTGTATGCATCAGTGACTGGGCCCCCCTTCCTCTTGATTCCCATTAACAATGAGGACAGCCAGGTATAATGCAATGTGTGCTGTGCTACCACATATGTTGAGCTTGCTATGGTGCACTGGATTTGTTTCCATTTGGTGAAGTTACAGTTTTCAAGTCAATCAAACAACACAGAGTAAAGAAAAAGCATTGCTCGTACCCATCACTGCACCAAACCCAAAACACAGCAGATACAAATACATCCAAGGGTATTGACCAGACATTTTAGTGCCAGATGGATTCTTTCAAATCTGAAAAACATCAAAAGTAATTCATATCATGGCCAGTATTTCGCAGTGTGGCTACATAATATGGCTTTATCTAAACAGAATAGAACAAAATACATTTTAAAAAACTTGCAGAAGAAAAACCAGTAGCTGTGGAATGGTGCACAAAAATGCTAACCATGAGCTAGCGTGCAAGGACAGGAGATCCCCAGATCCGCACAGCGATCAGGCTTTTATTAACTTCAACATCTTTCATTTAAAATGAAGGTAAATGTTCAAACATTTTGGGAAACTGCCTCGATTAGTGTGACGGCCCCTTGTTTTGTGGAGTCTGTGTGCATACCTGTATCTCAGGGGTCTTCAACCTTATCCCGCAAGGGCTGGTGTGTGTGCGCGGGGCTTTTGTTACACACCTGATTCTACTAATCAAGGTCCTGAGCAAAGACTCTAGTGATTGATTGGTAGAATCAGGTGTGTAACTGCTTGGTTGGAACAAAAGCCCGCACCCACACCGGCCCTTGCGGGATAAGGTTGAAGACCCCTGCTGTATGTGCTGGAGGTCAGTGGTTGCCAAAGCACTCCTCGGCGACCCTCGGCCCCCGGATCCTGGTATGTATGAGGTGTGCTTTACATGGAACACATCAAATACCTGGTTCCGGCTGAGGGTAGCCAAGGACAGGTTTGGGATACCGCTGCTGTAGGGGAAGCTGAACGAGGGCCAGACTGCTGACGGGTGTGTACCTGTGCCCACGATGCCACAAATTAATTAAAAACCTGATCGCTGTGCGGATATGGGGATCACTTGTTCGTGCACGCTCGCTCACGCTCTGCAATTTGTGCAGCGTTCCACAGCTACTGGTTTTTCTATCTGCTGCATGTTTGTCATTAAGTTCTTGTTGTTCTTGTTGTTGTTGGCGGTTTCTTTTCTTTGATACGCCTATTTTTTAGCTGGGATTAAGCCAGAGCAGGGAAGTAGTTTCCCAGAAGACTCGCTCGGGGAGGGGGGGGGGGGGGTAGATGCATGATTTTAGTCTAAAAGTAGCTTAGCTATGGATATTGTTCTGTCCATCCTGCCAACCTACATCTGGTAAAGTATTGTGTGTTTTTATTGTCTTATTGTTTGTAATAAACTTTGTCTCATTTGGCATTTGGTGGTTGGTTTTCTGGTTGGTGGCTTATGTGTTATTGTCCATCGCTGTCCCTGGTTACTGTAACCCGGGTTGATTTCTGGGACATAACAATGAGTGAAATGTTATATGCAAAGAGTAGTCTCGTATACCTGCTTCTAAAAGTCACCACATATGGGTATACAAAATATCAAGAGAGCATCTACCAATTTGAGACTTTACATGACAGGTAGGGTATTAATGAGCACTTTGTATCAAATCCAAAAATATGATGTATAGTTTTGCATAAAAAAAATTAGACTGCTCCCTGATCAGTAAACAGGTGAAAATAATTATGTAAATAATAAAAGATCCAATTTCAACATGAGGCTAAAGTGTAAATGTTCTAAATTGAAAATTGAGGCCAGGTATTTTGTGAATGTAGAGACTCTACACACTTATCTACACCTTTAGCGTTTGACCCAAATGGCTGAAATAAAAAAAATTATCCAATTCTGTAGAGAATTATTACTTTTCCTAATGAAAATAGAGGCTGCCTGTGATTAACCCTCTTGTGGTGTTTGGGACAAAATGACCAGTTTTAAATTTTTGTATACATTTGTTCAACATAAAACTCCATGGCCATGGCTTATTTCCTGCGAGGAACATGTAAAAGAACACATTTTCATTAAGTACACATCTCATGCACGGTGGTCTTGCCCAGACACTTAGCATACACCTCCAGACATGGCCATCCATCTGTCAGGACACGCCGTGAAACGTCAGTTGCAGTGAGTCCAGAAATCCCCAATCAATGCAGTGAATGTCATCCAGCAAACAGTGACGTGGCAGATGAGGAAGTGTCAGAATACGAAGATAATGTGGAAATAAAATCATTATAGTGGATTTTTTTACATAAATCACCCCAATAATGAATGACACTTTCATTGTTAAATGTGATCTAGTAGAGCCAAGTGGCAAACATTAAGCATATATGCTATCTGTATTAGAGTCCTAAAAGATAAGTCCAACGTGCTTCAGCCCAGTTTCACAGGAGATGGGTATGATGCTCAACAAATAAAGGACAATATAGGAACAAAAAGGGCTTTTACCTGGGCACTTACCTGGGCACTTACCTGAACGTGCAGACTTTTAATGAATGCTCTCCAGTGCTTTATTTCGGGTAGTGTATTTGAAGTGCACAGGTAAAAGCCCTTTTTGTTCATGCCATCTGTATTGTTTCAAATTGAGATAGACAATATACATATTAAGTATATTACATTAATTTTTAATTCTGCATTGCTTTAAAATCCAATTAATGTCCCGGTTCAATTTGACCCGCCGCACAGTACCAAAGGGTCCAAACAGGTTCATTTTGCCTCAATTAACTATTGCAATCCTGGGGTGACATTTTCAAGATAGGCATAAAGGACGTCCATCAGCATATAATACTGCCTCACCCACGAAGAAAATATTCCAGAATGTCGTAAAAGTTTGGCCTTTTCTTAACAGAAAATGTTGAGTGCAGATCGTTTACGAATGAGAGTTATTTTCATCTAGGCACTGTTTTTAACCCCAAAAAGCTGAGATAAGATCACAATTCATTTCTATTTAAAAATGTAGGTAAACAGAAGGCACATGCATGGGATCTAATCAAATATCACTAATTTCACCTATATGAATGTCCTCAAGCATACAGAAAAGGATCCTAGCGGAACATAAAGCATTAACTGAAATTATAATATTTGGGACAATTGCAGATACCTTTTTTTTTTTTTACTGGAAACCAGCAGCATTATTGCATGCATATTAACTTTTTTTTTTTTTTAAACATATTTTGGATGCAGACAGAATACTTAGATCAGTGGGTCTCAAACTCAGTCCTGTGGGAGCCCTGTATGCTGGTTTCCATTCCAACCACAAATGTAATCCCAGAATATTAACAAGCAGTTCTTTTTTCTTTATTAGACACTTTTCATATGTTGACGGATTATTTACCCTCTTTAGCCACATTGTCAGAAATAGCTACGCATGCCATGAAGAATAAAAGCCCCATGTTCACATTTTGCTTATTCTGCTATATTTCAAACGATTACATAAAAAGAGGTTAAAAAATATAACTGATATGAATCAATAGGCTCCCAACTGGTGAAAGTTACACCTGGCCACTAAAACTAACCATTCAGTAGATGACTTCTTCAAAGGTGACTCAAACCTGCATTGTGTTAAGTTTAAAGAAAGAAAAACAGAATTAAAGAATCTAAACACGCGTTCAAAAACCTTAATTGAGCAAGAGAGGCTGTAACGAACAACAGCATACACATGTCCAAGTTTGAGAACCACTGAATTAGATTACAAAACTGAATTCAGGTTGAACTGGTTTGATGTGACTAACAGCCTGAAAGGAGAGAACATGGGAAAGGTAAATCCTGAGCTGGTTTAATCTCTCAGCTGACAGCCTGAGAAGGCAAAGAGACATTGACATGCATTTAATTGCCCTTTGGACAATTTTTGGATTTGGTTCCAGGTACAGAAGGCTATTTGATGACAAAGCCAAACTTTTAAGTTACGTGATCCACAGCACAGAAGAAGCACTTCCATTTCACTTTCGCAAATGAAAATGGAAAGTTCATTATTATTATTGGATATTTTAGGCAGAAATGATTCTAATTAAAATATTTTGACAGATAGCTAGATAGAGACTAGTGAAACAACTGCAAGAATGCAGTTGATTACACTAGTTAAAGCCATGCCTAGAGCATGAATGATATGTGGCTAAAAAATTAAAACAATAGTAGAATATTGCAATAATGTCCTGCTAGTATTTTGATCAAGTTGGCACGATCCTGCACAAAATGAATACGAGATGAACAGAACAGTCACAACTAGAAAACTCAATTCCTTACCTTACAGAGAGCAAATGACCGTTTGAACGCTTCTCTTTTGGAAACCGATTTTATGAGACTAGTGAACACTGTTTTGTCACTCTGGTTCATCCAGGGTTTCACCCACAGTTTATCCAGGGTTTCTACTGAAGTCTTTCTGTTGGTAACATCTTATTTGTATCTGCTAGGGCAACAGAAGAAAAAAAAATCCAAGTGGGAGTGCCCACTGATTCAGCAAAATCCATTGGTTGTCAATTAAGGTAAATGGAGTAGAATCACTGCCCACTATTGATTTATATTCATTTAATGATATGCTTTAGTGAGTGTAGCTATGTTCAGCCTGATAACCTCTTTCTAAATATAACATTTTTATAACATTCCCAGAACATACAGAGGGGGTAAATGTTCACAGGTTCCCTTGAATGTTACCATTAATTCACCAGGAATGCATGCCCTTTGCACACATGCAGCTTTCTCAAGTGTTTCCAAACTTTAGTGTAGGAATGCGGTCCGAATACGGTCCAAATCGTAAATTTCAGCGTAAATTAACATCTGCCACCAGCCAAAGGTTGTGGCTAGTAAGTTTTTCTACTCTAGCAGCCACTTTGGCAGGTAACCAACCAGGTTGTGTTACATTGTCGAAGGTATGTGGCTGGTAAAACGTTGAATATCGCTGGTGATTTTTAGAATCACAAGCCACTAGATACTGAACTATTTATCTTCACACCTTTTTGTTTTTGACCCAAATGGTTGAAATAAAAACATGATCCAATTCTATAGAAAAGTGTTACGTTTCAATTTGCTGCCGTGAGTTATCCACTCATTGACAGCCTAATGAAAATAGAGGCTGCCTGTGATTAAAGGATAAGTTCGCTATTTTGGACCTTGGACCCTATTTGCGGTCTGTCTTCCATGAACCTGACACATTGAGTCCATATTTTCGCTGATCGGTCCAGTATTGAGCTAGCTACAGATTTCCTGTAGGCTCTCACTGGGCTACAATAGAAGTCAACGGGGCAATTAGAAATGTTATGGAAAAACAACGATAAATGTGCTTTTATAGCTCAGTGTGTATTCTTACGGTCTCAGTATGCTCTCCTGTGAAATGTAGGCTATCGCAAACGCAAACTGAACGTTGAAACAACAGTTCCATTTGAAACAGAACTATTTCTCCGACCGCACTACCTCGCACTGTAAACTTCCGCAGTCTAGCTACGTTGTAGAGAGGCCGCTTGAAAAGCAGTTGATCACAAATCCTGACCTCCCGTTGGAGTTTACTAGCTAGTAGCCTACAGCAGAACTATTTGTAACGCAGTGTTTGTAATCATCATTTGTAATAATTTACATTACCTGCGCAACTTCAGCCTCTCTCTCTTCTCTTGCTCTCTTATCATCCATCTCTTGTAGTTCCGTGTCCGTGTATTCTGGCTCAAATCTGTAGCCAGTAACGTCAAAGTCAAAATCGAATTCTTCGTCGTCGTAATCATTATAGTAATCCATCATCCAAGTTTTTTGTGGAAATTGTAGCCTACGTTGCTGCAGGTAAACAAACGCAGACTGCTCACATAGATAGTTTCGTAAACGGCCGGCACACCTTCCCGCTCCCCACCCCCGACACATAGTACTCCGCGGGAGCAGCGAAAACAAGCAACAGAGAAATGCTTACTTCCAAGCCATGCCAAGCACGTAAAAATGTTCGGATTGAGATACATTTCACAGGAGAGCATACTGAGACCGGTAACAATACACCCTGAGCTTCCCGTCTCATTTATTGTACATGAAAGCACATTTATCGTTGTTTTTCCATAACATTTCTAATTGCCCCGTTGACTTCTATTGTAGCCCAGTGAGAGCCTACAGGAAATCTGTACCTAGCTCAATACTGGACCGATCGGCGAAAATATGGACTCAATGTGTCAGGTTCATGGAAGACAGACCGCAAATAGGGTCCAAGGTCCAAAATAGCGAACTTATCCTTTAACCCTCGTGTGGTGTTTGGGTCAAAATGACCCGTTTTTAATTTTTACTAAAGTAAAAATTATACAATAATTTTTTTCAACCAGGGCCTCTGCTTCTTTTCTGTGAAGAATATGCAAAAGAACACAATTTTCAGTTACAACTGGAAAGCTGAATCGCTTACCTGGCACAGACATCAAACAACCCTTTGAAAACCAATTTTATGAGACGAGTGAACACGGTCTCGTCACTGTGGGACTCTGAGACCTGGGACCCACAGTTCATCCAGGGTTTCTACTGAAGTCTTTCTGCTGGGAACATTCTATTTTTCTCTGCTAGGGCAACAGAAGCAAACAAATTCCAAGTGGGAGTGCCCACTGATTCAGGAAAATCCACTGGTTGTCAATTAATGTAAATGGAGTAGAGTATCACAGCCCGCTATTGATTTATATTTGTTTATATGATTTAGTGCACAGGTTCTCAAGTTCGGGCCTGCCCCCGTGTAAGCTGGCTTTCATACCAACCAGACTTGCAATCCCAGAAATTTACCAGGCTATTATAAAAGAGGTAACAAAATTATTTGATCAACTTAAAGACAGACATGAATAAATAGGCTCCTAATTGGTGAAAGTCTGGCCTCATGGCCACTAAAACTAATCAGTTATTAGATAATACACATGATAATAGGCCAACCTGCATTGTGTTAATACGTTTAAGAAAAAAACTATCAAATAACAAACACGTGTTCAACGATTAGGAGCCTATTGCTTCACCTCAGTCATTAATTTGATCAGTTTTTGAATTTTGTTAACTATTTTTATGTAATTGTTTGCAATATAGCACAGTAAGCACAATATGAACAATGGATGTTTATTCTAAATGGCCTGCATAGCTATTTCTAACATCATGTGGCTTAGGGGGAAAATAATCTAAACATGAAAAGCACCTAATTAAGAAAAATAAATAAAATAGTTTGCGATATAGAACAATAATTATAATGTGAACATGGGACATTTATTCTACATGGCATGCATAGTTATTACTGATATAATGTATCTTAAGAGGTAAAATAATCCCTCTAAACATGAGAAGCACAATTATGAAAAATTAACAGCTTGTTAAAATTCTGGGATTGCGATTGTGGTTGCAACGAAAACCAGCATACACGGGGGGGGGGGGGGCCAGGACAAAACTTGAGAACCACTGCTTTAATGAGTGGACCTATATTCAGCCCGATATCCTTTTTTTAAATGCAACATTCTCATAACATTCCCAGAACATACAGATAGGGCAAATGTTCACAGGTTCCTTTTAATGTTACCATTAAGTCACCAGGAATGCATGTCCTTTTCACACATGCAGCTTTCTCGACAGCGTTTCCAAACTTTCAAACTACCGTTCAGCCTTCTGAATACGGTCCTAATCGGAACTTGTGCCCTGGCGGCCAAAGCAAGTATCAGGGTGTGAAATTAACACCCGCCACCAGCCAAATGCTGGTAAAAGTTTGATTGTGGCTGGTAAGATTTTCTACTCTAGCAGACACTTTGACAGGTAGCCAACCCTCTTATATTATACAAGGTATGTGGCTGGTAAAATGTTGAAGATGGCGGGTGATTTTTAGAATTTTTAGACCTCTGGCCAGTGGGTGAAACATTTTTTGCCCTGAAGTATATGTTAAATGTATCCACAATATTGCTATGGCATTTTATTCCTTGAGAAATGTTGTCTCTCTCACCCTCAATCTGCTTCAAATGTGTAAATAAATTGGTTCACTATCTTTTTCTCTTGTCCCGTTGATTACTGCAATGCCCTGGTGATGCTTAAAGCTTGTCCATAGATCTGCTGCTAGGGTTAGACACATTACAGAATGTAATATGTAGAGACAGCGATGCCAATAGAAACCAATGGGAAGCGCATCCGACAGTACAATTGTTGTGCTCAACAGACATGCTCAGTTGTGTCCCTGGAGTCACGTGTACAACATGGAAGGCGCGGACAGTGACGAGGAGAAGGCTACGGCAAAGCCTTAGGAGTATGCGACTGGTTGCCAACTAGCGCGCAAAAATATGATGTAAGCCAGAATAAATAATAATTAACAAATTCATATCTTTGTCTGCGTGGTAAGAAAAAGAATGTGACCGTGGAAAAATAAGTAATTAAAAACAAATTAATTCACAAGAGTTAACATCAACATATGAGTGGAAGTGTTTTTAATTTGCTGTCAAAAATGAATGGAGCCCAATGGGGAAACTGGCGTTTGAGCCCAAATCATAGATATCAGCAGAGGGCCGAAAGCAGGTCCCTTGGTTAGAAACGCCTTTTTATTGGAAAGCATGTGTCATCAGTAGCCACTAGCCACTAACTGAGCATGTGCGTGTAATAAACAAAAAGCTCTCCGCCGGAGAGTCTCCGGAATACTGGGTGGGCTAGTTTTGACCATGTCGGGCGATGCCGCTTCACATGGCGGGAGAGGGAGGGGCTACTATATCTCGATGGTAAGGCCAGACGGTGTCAGAAAGTGAACTAGTCCAAGGATAAATTCAGCCGACATCCCGCATTGAAAGAGCGGCGTGATTGGCCTGAGGCAGGCTACAGAGCACTAACGCAGCTTGCGGAGGAGGAAGAGTCACAGGCGCTTTGATGTATGCAATGGAACGGGACGCTGAGCGTACGGCCAGGTCACGCATCTCTGGAGAGCGAGAAAATGCAGACAGTTATGATGGTGCGCTTAAGAAATCTGACAAACGCCTAATTCCGAAACTGAACGTCAGCCTCCAGCTAGCAGGCGGATCAGTCGAGGCCTTCATTAGATCTATATTATGAGTTAGTTGGAAATTGTGATTTTGGGGGCTGAGAAAAAGGAACAAATCTGAGACAGACGAGTGATTTGCATCAGTGATGCAGAAACTGCAGCGATCTCACAATGGAACTGTTATGGATATGGTTATGGATATGGCTAGGCATGCGGAGCGGGTAGAAACACAGAATGCTGAAGGCACCAGCAGCCACAGAGCATATGGGAGAATTGAAATCATTCAAGCAGAAAATGAGAGCTAAAAATCCCTGCAGCAGCAACGAGCAGTCAATCGCAAACTTCCTGTGAATATGGTGAGCAAACCAAACGCCATTTTTAAATGCCCAGTTGCTTCAAATTGTCAAAGTCAAGTCATCATTTATTTCAAGTGCATTTCACAGAAGTCTCAACACACTGTGCATTTTTTTTTAAATGAATGAAAAAAACAACACGTTAGTTTACAAATTAGAAAACAAAATTTGTAGGGCAGCCTTACCAAACAAAACTACAAATATGAGTTTCCCAATGAATAAGCTTTTACTTGCAGCAGCATATATTTTGATTTGGCCAATAACGTTAGTGCTGCCACAAAAACGAATTTAGTATGCAGAAATATAGCTGAGTCTGTGGTGCTATAAAGCAGAATGTTTCACTCAAAATAAGCGAGTTTTGTGTCCGCAATACACAGAAATCATTTATTCAAACATTATGTTATGGCTGGTTAAAATATTATTGTGGCGAACTTAAATAATCTTTGTGTAGCATACTCAAGCCCATATCTTTGTTACATTTTCTTACCAATACCTATTAAAACACAATCCTAAACAATAGTGTCATGGTCTCCTACCTATTTCTCGTTTTCCACGCCTATCCACGTTTCCGATCTATCGGATTTTTCGCATTCCGTTGCGGGATTTTATTTTACCCAGGTAATTATTCTTTTCACCTGGCTTACCTGGCGCCAGGTATTTAATCCCCTGAGTTCCGCTTCCGGGCGCTTCGAGATCATTTCGTTTTCATACGAATGTCAGGGTTTAGTTGTTGTCTCCTGTCTGCCTAAAAAGATCTGTTCTTACGTTTCCCGTCGCTCATACTTCACGAAGTCATGAGGAGCCTATGCAGGTCGATGGCGCGTCTTACGGTCCCCCTGGGGATTCTTCCCCAACTGCAGGGTGGTGCCGTTATTGCAAGCGCCAGGGCCATATCATTGATCAATGTCCCAAGCTCTCGGGAAAAGGGCCGTCTCGTTAGAGGACCCGGGACCCCTAGCGAGACAGGACGGTACTCCATCTCGGACCCTACTCCCGGTGACATTAATAAGGCAACAGCGCCCCCTCCTGGTGGATGCTTTTATTGACTCAGGAGCGGTTGGTAATTTTATGGATTCACGGTGGGCCAGGAAACACCGCTTACCTATCCGTAGGCTCCCCCATTCTCGCCAGATTACCGCCCTTGACGGTCGTCCGTTGGGCGGGGGGGGGGTAATTAAAGAAATCACTGCCCCCCTCATTATGCTCATTTCTCATGGGGACCACACTGAGAATATTCAGTTTTTTTAGTGGATTCTCCCTCTTACCCCATAGTATTGCACTTCCTCCTCCTGCTACCTTTGCTAAAATGCCCATTGATGTTGCCACCTCTGTGTTTAACTCAAGCCTCTCTCAGTCTCTCAACAAACTATGCCCTCTTGTCTCCAAACCAGCCCGACTATCACCCCCATCCCCGTGGCTGACGGATTCTCTCAGATCCAGCAGAACCATGCTACGAGCCGCTGAGAGAAAGTGGAGGAAATCCAGATCCCCAGATGACCTGGCCTCCTACCACACTCTGCTGGCAGCCTTCACAGCTGCAACCACATCAGCTAAAACTTCATTTTTCCAGTCGAAAATTGATACATGTCTATCTAACCCACGTAAACTCTTTTCCACCTTCTCCTCCCTGCTCACCCCCCCTCCACCCCTTCACCCTCCTCTCTCTCTGCAGATGACTTCCTGACCCACTTTGAGGGGAAGGTGGCTGCGATCCGGAACTCCTTCACGCATCCGGTGACACCCCACATCCCCCATACTGAACCCATCGCTACACTGTCGTCCTTCAAGACTCTGAAGGACTCCGATGTGCTCGAGCTGGTGACGCGCCAGCGCGCAACCACCTGTCCACTAGACCCCATACCTTCAGCAGTCCTCCAGTCTATATCTGCTGAGCTCCTTCCATATCTGTCCTCCGTTATTAACACCTCCCTAATCTGTGGCCATGTTCCTGCTGCCTTTAAAACTGCCTGTGTAACCCCACTCCTTAAAAAACCTAGCTTAGATCCCGCTGATGTCAGGAACTACCGTCCTGTATCTCTCTTGCCCTTCCTGTCCAAAACAATTGAACGTGCTGTCCTTAACCAACTGTCTGTTTTTCTCCACCAGAACAACCTGCTTGACCCGCATCAGTCTGGCTTCAGAACCGGCCATTCCACCGAAACTGCTCTCCTGGCTGTGACTGAGGCACTCGCCACTGCTAGAGCCTCCTCCCTCTCCTCTGTTCTGATTCTCCTTGACCTGTCTGCGGCATTCGACACGGTCAACCACAAACTCCTGATCTCCACACTCGCTGAGATGGGCATTTCTGGAACTGCCCTCTCTTGGTTTGTATCGTATCTCACTGATAGATCCTACCAAGTCTCCTGGAAGGGTTCCGTCTCTGCTCCCCGTCCCCTGTCTACAGGAGTCCCGCAGGGATCTGTACTGGGTCCTCTGCTGTTCTCTATGTATACTAAGTCTCTTGGCTCAGTAATCCATTCACATGGCTTCTCATACCATAGCTATGCTGACGATACTCAACTCTTCCTCTCTTTCCCTCCCTCTACCCCACATGGTTAAGGAGAGGATATCTGCTTGTCTGACTGACATCTCTGAGTGGATGGCTACCCATCACCTGAAGCTCAACCTTGACAAGACAGAGCTCCTCTTCATGCCGTACAAGACCTCCCCACTACATGACCTCTCCATCACCGTTGATGGGACCGTGGTGGCTGCCTCCCGCTCTGCAAGGAACCTGGGGGTGGTCCTGGACGACCGGCTGGACTTCAAAGAGCACATCAGGGCGACGGCACGGTCCTGCAGGTTCCTCCTGTACAACATCAGGAGGATTCGACCGTACCTGACCACCTACTCCACCCAGCTTCTTGTCCAGACCATGGTCACCTCACGCCTGGACTACTGCAACTACCTGCTCGCAAGCCTACCGGCCTGCGCCATTCTGCCTCTTCAACATGGCAAACACCTTCTCGTGGTGTCTCCCGTCAGTAACTCATGACTGCCAATCGCAGTCATGAGCGAAACAGAATTTGCCAATTTAGGGCCCTCACCCGGGCTGGTGCTCGGCTGCAGTCGGGGAGGAGAGCCGGTGGTGATTACTCCGCTGGCCTCCAACCCAGAATACTGCAGCTGAACACCGAAGGACTCACCTCCAACAAGATCAGCGTCATTGAGGAGTTGGCCTATACCACCAAGGCCCTCGTCATCCTCCTCCAGGAGACCCATTGCTTTTCAGCAGATAAGCTAGTATTACCAAATTTCACACTAGCTGGGTCTATCCTAAGCAGGAAACATGGCCTTGCCACGTTTGTCCATGAAAGGCTGAGCTGGACTCTCGCCGATCAATCTCCGGCTGACTCGGAGATTGAGTGGTTGTGCGTGGACGTTGCCGGTTTTAAAATTGTAAACGTCTACAAGCCTCCCCCCTCGCGATTCACGCCGGTGTCTGTCCCGGTGTTCCCCCACCCCTGTCTCTATGCTGGCGACTTTAACTGTCAGCATGAAGACTGGGGGTACAATACCAACACGCCCAACGGAGAGAACCTGGCTGCTTGGGCAGCTAACAACTGCCTGGCCCTGTTATACGATCCAAAGGGTGCAGCCAGCTTTCTCTCCGGTCGCTGGAACACTGGGACGAATCCTGACGTGGCATTTGCGAGTGTCGGTGCAGACAACCAGCTCCCGGACAGACGTGTGCTCGGAAAGTTCCCGCGGTCCCAACATCGACCATCGCTGATAACCGTGCCTAAACTCGTGGACTCTATCCCGAGTGAGCCGGTGAAGCGATGGAATTTCCGTAAGGCCAATTGGAAACGCTTCCGCCTCTTCACTAACAAATCCACGTGGCGTCTCCCATCGCCTAATACCAACAACGTGGATGAGGCATACCGGGACTTCTGTGGCATGTTAGTGAAAGCGGCCAAGAAATCCATCCCACGCGGACGTCGCAATAGCTACAAACCGTGCTGGGATGCGGAGTGCGAGAACCTCTACCGCGTTTTCCTTCAGGCTCCTGCCGGAACCGAGTCAAACAGGGCTGCTACAGCCCTGTTGTCAAGACTCGGCCGGAGGAGACAAGAGCGCTGGGAGGAGGCTGTCAATTCCATCGACTTCTCGCACTCCAGCCGCAAGGCATGGAGTATCCTGAACAACCTCACTGGCAGGTCAAGACACTCACCTCGTCACTGCCCCATTTCTGCAAATAAAATCGCATCACAATTTGTGAAAAATGGGGTATACGAGGGTAAAGACCGCGAGTCATCACGACTCGTGGCAAAGGAAGTGTCTGACCTCTGGAGGGCCCCAACATCTAGCAGCGATAACATCTCCGGTGAATTCACACCGGAGGAGTTCGCTGCCGCCCTCCAGCACCTAAAGCCAGGAAAAGCTCCGGGCCCTGATTCCATCTGCCCGGAGCTTATACTCCATGCCGCACCTGCCCTGAAGTCCTGGTTAAGAGCTTTCCTCTCTTCCTGCTTGCGCCAACTCAAGATCCCCAAAATCTGGAGAAGAGCCCTAGTTGTCGCGATCCCTAAGCCGAATAAGCCTGAAGGGGATCCTAAGAGCTACCGTCCCATCTCCTTGCTCTGCATCCCCTTCAAGATCCTCGAGCGTCTTATCTACGCCCGCGTCGAACCGATCGTCGACCCACTGCTCCCTCGGGAGCAGGCCGGGTTCCGACGCGGGAGATCGACCGTAGACCAAGTCACTTTGATGACTCAAGACATCGAGGACTGCTTTTCGTTCAAGAAGAAGGCCGGAGCCGTTTTTGTCGATCTGACGGCTGCCTATGATACCGTATGGCACCGCGGCCTCACCTGCAAGCTGCTCCGCCTGCTGCCGGACAGGCACATGGTCAGTATGATCTTGGAGCTTGTCCGAAATCGCAGCTTTAACCTTACCACCGGTAGCGGACAGCAAAGCAGGTTACGACGCCTCAAGAACGGCGTCCCCCAGGGATCTGTCCTGGCCCCCCTCCTCTATAATATCTACACTTATGACTTGCCTGATACAGTCTCGCGGAAGTATGCCTACGCGGATGACCTCGCGTTGGTGTACTCCGCTGGAGACTGGCAGTCATTGGAGGGGACTTTGAGCCAGGACATGCAGACACTAGTGGCATACCTCTGGAAATGGAGGTTGAAGCTCAGCGAGGCAAAGACGGTGTCGGCGGCCTTCCATCTTAACAACAGGGAGGCTAAACGTGAGCTCCGAATATATATTGGCGGAACACCCCTGCCATGCTGCGCTGAGCCAATCTACCTCGGCGTGACATTGGACAGGTCGCTCACGTTTCGCCGACACCTTGAGTCACTGCGCAAGAAGTTAACATCTCGTGTGGCATTGATGAGGCGACTAGTCGGGTCAGGCTGGGGCGCCGACGCAAGAACATTGCGTACGGCAGCCCTGGCCCTTGTTTACTCGACTAGTGAGTACTGCGCACCGGTATGGTGTCGCAGTGCCCACACCCGCCTCATCGATACGCCCATCAACGAAGCCTTGCGCATCGTGACAGGATGCCTGCGTCCCACTCCCGTGGACAATCTTCCCATTCTTGCAGGCATCCAGCCCGCTGGGCTTCGCCGCGCGGGAGCCACAGCACGTCTCGCGTGCCGGGCCATGGAGCCAAACCATCTGCTCCACGAAAGGCTCGCTGTAATTGCTGAGCCTCCCCGGCGCCTTAAGTCGAGACACCCATTTGTGCCTGCCGCACAGGAATTCCTGCAGCAATGCAGTGATCTTAACATCAGTGCGGCACGGTGGGCGGATTACATCTGGAGCACGGAGTGGGAGGAGAACACCTCTAGACTCCGTGACTTCATCCCAGACGTCGGTTTTCCCCCTATTGGGGTGGACCTGCCTAGACTGGCATGGGTGAGGCTTAACCGCCTCCGGACCGGCGTTGGGCGCTTCCGCTCATCGATGCACAGATGGGGCTTGGCTTCTTGCGCAGCCTGCGAGTGTGGCGCGGAGGAACAAACCGCAGACCATGTCATCCTGGACTGCCCGATTTATCGGGCACCCAATGGGATGCATGGTCTGTCGGTTCTGGATGATGACACGGTGACGTGGCTACTGGAGGTGTGCCCTGAAATATAGTCCGGGTGAACCCCCCCCTAGGCTCGGGGTGGTAAAAGGATAGCCCCTCGGCCCCGAGCCTGGGGATGTGGGACAAAAGATCCCACCCAAACGAAGAAGAAGAACTCATCCAGAATGCAGCTGCCCGGCTTGTGTTCAACCTCCCGAAATTTTCCCACGTAACCCCCCTGCTGAGGTCTCTCCACTGGCTGCCAGTTGCAGCCAGGATCAGGTTCAAAGTTCTGACCCTGGCCTACACTGCAGCCAAGAGGACAGGCCCCGCCTACCTGCAGGACTTAATCCAGAACTATGTTCCTGCTCGACCACTTTGCTCTTCTACAGCAGGGCGACTGGCACTTCCCCCCCTCCGTGTCAAAGGCTCTCGCTTGTCCCGACTGCGGAGTTTTTCCACATTAGCACCTGAGTGGTGGAATGAACTTCCCATTCCCCTACGTTCTACTCCAACCCTGCCTGCATTCCGTCGAGGCCTGAAGACACACCTCTTCAGACTCCACCTTGACTGATATCCTCACCTAGGAATATCAGTTCCCTGTTCCCTGTGTTTTCCTGTCTGTTTATTATAGTTTATAATAGTATTTGGAATGTTTTATCATAGTATAGTTTATAATAGTATTTGGAATGGTTTATAATAGCATAGTTTATAATAGTATTTGGAATGGTTTATAATAGTATAGTTTATAATAGTATTTGGAATGGAAGTGTGGTGTTGCTGATTTGCCCACAGCTTACTGTGAACTACAGTCAACGTTCATTGCTAGGGATAGCTGCTACATTATGCAAAGGATGTGCTTTGCCTCGTCTGTTCTGTAATGATGATGATGTCTCTGTACGCACTTACTGTACGTCGCTTTGGATAAAAGCGTCTGCTAAATAAATGTAATGTAATGTAATGTATTGGGTCATACGTGGCTGGCGCAACATAATCCTCATATTAAATGGGGAGGGGGTGAATACAGCATCCTCCAGTGGGGTTCCCTATGCACCACTCAGGGCCACGTTTGCCCGTCTGGGGGGCTGGGAGGACAGTTAGGAGGTTCTTACTCCAGCTCCGATTCAGAGGTGGAGGAGATCGTAACTCTCTCTGATCGAGAGGGCTCCGTCGTGTATTCAGAGGAGGGGGATGAGAGCCTAGAGTGGGACTCTCATGCTGATGGTGTTTCCCCCTGGGAGGAGAACTCCCTCGAGGAGTTTTCTGATTCCGATATTTGCTGGTCACCCTCTCCCTCTTCACCTACCAAGGCTAATGAGGTTAAGCTGGCAGGGTCACTGGAGTTTTCCCTACCGCCTAATGTCCCTTCCGATTACATTAACTTCGCCGAGGTCTTCAGTAAACGGAGAGCTACCACTCTTCCTCCCCACCGTCCTTATGATTGTGTCATAGAATTGCACCCTGGCACCTCTCCCACCAGAGGGAGTTTATATTCGTTGTCCGCCCCTGAAAGCGCGGCCATGAAAGAGTACGTTGAGGAGGCGTTGGCTAACGGTTTCATAAGACCGTCCACCTCCCCTGCTGGAGCAGGCTTCTTTTTTGTAAAAAAAAAGATGGAGGCCTGAGGCCTTGTATTGATTATCGCTCACTCAACGCTATTTCCATTAAAAACCGGTACCCTCTTCCCCTTATGAATTCGGCGTTCGAACGCCTTCAGGGGGCAGTGGTCTTTTCCAAGCTCGACCTCCGCAACGGCTATAACCTGGTGCGTATGTGTGAGGGCGATGAATGGAGGACCGTCTTTAACACTCACAATGGACACTATGAATATCTGGTTATGCCTTTCGGGCTCTCTAGCGCCCCCTCTGTATTTCAGGCGTTAGTAAATGATGTACTGCGGGAGATGCTGGAGAGGTTTGTTTTCGTCTATTTAGACGATATTTTAATTTTCTCTCCTGATCTGCAGACTCACATCGGGCACGTAAAACAGGTATTGAAGGCTCTGCTGCAGGCCAAACTGTTTGTCAAAGCAGAGAAGTGTTCATTCCACGCCAGCACTGTCTCATTTTTAGGGTTCATAATTTCGGAGGGCAGAGTCCGTATGGATCCGGAGAAAGTCTCTGCTGTTCTAAACTGGCCCACTCCCCGCTCTATGAAGCAGGTTCAACGTTTTCTTGGGTTCGCTAATTTTTACCGGCGGTTCATTAGAAACTTCAGTGCGCTCGCCGCACCTATTACTGCTCTTACCAAGAAAATGCCTGCAGGGCAATTTCGCTGGAACTCCAGAGCGAACTCCGCATTCATGGAGTTAAAGAGAAGGTTCAGTTCCGAGCCCATTTTAATTACGCCCAATCCCTCCCTCCCGTTTATCGTGGAGGTTGATGCCTCCGAATTAGGAGCAGGCGCCATCCTATCCCAGCATTCCCCCGTCGACCGTAAATTACACCCATGCGCTTACTTCTCTCGTGCCCTTACTCCGGCCGAGAGGAATTACGACGTGGGGGACCGGGAGCTGCTGGCTGTCAAATTGGCTCTGGAAGAATGGCGTCACTGGTTGGAGGGAGCGGAGCACCCCTTCACTGTCTGGACTGATCATAAAAATTTAGAATACATCCAGCAGGCTAAAAGACGTAATTCGCGGCAGGCACGCTGGGCATTGTTCTTTACCCGGTTTAACTTCTTACTTACCCGGGTCAAAGAACATTAAACCAGATGCGCTCTCTCGTATTTTTGATCAGTCCGACAGCTCCGTTATCCCAGAGTCCATTTTGCCAGTTGCGCAGATCGTAGCTCCGGTTTTGTGGGACATTGAAGTTGCAGTCCAGGAGGCTTTACGCCTTGATCCTGGTCCAGGCGGCGGCCCCGCCAATTGCCTTTTTGTTCCCTCTAATGTGAGGTCTCAAGTGCTTCAGTGGGGTCATTCCTCACAAATCACCGCACACCCAGGCGTTCACCGCACCAAAGAATTCCTCTCCAGATGCTTCTGGTGGCCTGGTATGGAGAGGGATGTGCGCAAATTTGTCGCCGCTTGCTCCATTTGCGCCCGGAACAAGGGCTCTCAACTCCCACCCGCGGGTCTATTACGTCCCTTGCCCGTGCCCAGTCGTCCATGGAGTCACATCGCTTTGGACTTCGTGACTGGGTTGCCCGCTTCTCAGGGTAACACGGCCATCCTTGTCATAGTCGACAGGTTCTCCAAAGCAGCTCATTTTCTGGCTCTGACGAAACTTCTGCACCTGAGACCGCCCAGTTGATAGTTAATCACGTATTTAGAATTCACGGGTTACCCCGCGACGTGGTTTCTGACCGCGGCCCCCAGTTTGTCGCCAAGTTCTGGCGTTCCTTTTGCGCGCAGTTGGGCGCGTCCGTTAGTCTGTCTTCCGGTTTTCATCCGCAGACTAACGGGCAGACTGAACGCACTAATCAGACGCTGGAGAACACTCTTCGCTGCTTGGCATCCTCCAACCACACCTCATGGAGTCGGTACCTTCCTTGGGCCGAATATGCCCATAACACGTTGCGCAATGCCTCCACGGGCCTTTCTCCATTTGAGGCGAGTCTCGTAAACTCGCCCCGCGTTACATTGGACCCTTCAAAATTATCCATAAAATAAAAGTAACCCCGTTACTGTTCGTCTTCAATTGCCGCGCTCCATGCGCATTCACCCCACTTTTCATGTCTCTCGACTAAAGCCGGTCCTAGTCAGTGCTCTGTCCCCAGCTGAAACACCACCCCCCCTCCCCCCTCGGATCGTTGACGGGGGTCCGGTTTATTCTGTCCGCCGCATTCTGGCAGAGAGACGGGTGGGTCGGGGTTTTCAGTTTTTGGTGGATTGGGAGGGCTATGGCCCGGAGGAGCGTTGCTGGGTTCCGTCCAGAAATATCTTGGATCCCCAGCTTATTAAAGATTTCCGTGGTAATCGAATTGAGGGATCGCCTGGGGTCGCCCCTTAGAGGGGGGGTCCTGTCATGGTCTCCTACCTATTTCTCGTTTTCCACGCCTATCCACGACCTATTTCCACCATTAGGGCAATAATTAATAAGTTTAAAGCACTTAAACTGCGATGAACCTATCTGGAAGAGGACACAAGCGTAGTTTGCCCCCACACACAGTGAGGAGGATGGTTCGAGAGACAAAAATTGCTCCAATGATCAGTTTGAGATTCCTGGGGTCGTTAAGTCTCCAAAAGTACAATTAGATGCCACCTCTATGTCAATAAGCTATTCAACAAAAAGACTGCTGTCTTCTGGCACCTTTTCCCTTGCACAAAACAGTTCAGGAATCATCTGGAACCAAAACTATCGGGAACCTGGGTAGTTCCCTGTTCCTGTTCCCACTATCTATGAGCCAATCATCAGCTATCTGCCTTCGGAGACCCGATTATGACATCACAGTGTGTTAGAAAGTACATGACACTTTGCCATAGGTTCCTATTATAGCTGTACCCAGGTAAGATGGCTGCCAAATTGTTCCATTTCAGAATTCCAAATTACTATTACATGATATGTCATAATTATCTATGGTTCTATATCTATGGTCCCACCATTGGGAAGCCAGCAGGCAGAAGACTCGAGGCCCGGATGAGCGATAACCAGGTCGCCACAGGGAGTGGAGAGCTATAGGCGCCCGGTCACAGCAGAGCATAGAGCATGGGGTTGGGGTGTAGGGCTGGACCAAGGCCTGAAGGTATGGGGGTGCAGTTCCGTAGCCATGTGCGCCAACATCAGAGTTTTAAATTTGATTCAGACAGCCACCGGGAGCCAGTGGAGGGAACGCAGGAGGGGGTTGACATGGGAAAATTTGGAGAGGCTGAAAACCAGGCGCGCTGCGGCGTTTTGGATGAGCTGAAGGGGCTGTAGGGAGCGCTGTGGAGGTCCGGCCAGGAGGGAGTTGCAGTAGTCCAGTCGGGAGAGGACTAGAGCTTGAACCAGGACTAGAGCTTGAACCAGGAGCTTGGCAGCGTGATTTTGTCATCATTGTATATTTTTGTGTTCACCTTATCACTTGTTTATTTTTTATTTACTGTCTCTATGTACAATAGCCCTGAATCTAAGAAAGGTCTTTTGCAAGTAATAATAATAATAATAATGTATAAAATAAAGCGGCACAATAAATTAAATTAATACAAAGTTCAAAATTAAAGATATTTATTTCTAAATTGTTTAACGCTGTGAATTAAAGACAAAGAAAGAAAGGATGATAGCACAGTATATTTTGTCAGATGAAGTCAAAGTCAAAAATCAAAGTCACATTTACTGAATAGCCTGTAGCCCCATGCCCACACACACTTATCTCCAGCTGCTTCAATCAAGGCCTCAAACTCCAGCATATGCATAAGAATAAAGTCATTATGAGCCTAATAATAAATATTTGGCCACAATGTTCCTGAAGTCCTCCATGTCCTATAAAGAGAGAATACGGACAGATACAAAACAAGGACTGAAAAACATGTACATACTATATTTACTAATGTAAAATTATTCAAATCTAGTCAGTATTTTGGCTAGAAAAAAAAACTTGCTTTTTTCTGAGAATATGTTTAAATTCTGCTGTGGCAGAATGTCTGGGCCCACACACTTCCTGCTTGGCTTTATAATATACCAGTCCGGTGTTTCTCACGAAATACAACCAATTTATGACTTCTTATGATTCATGATTCTAATGATAGTTTGTCTTTCTGTCTAATGATAGTTTGATAGTGTTATTAAACTTTTTTTTTAATCTTACCAATAGTCTTACTCTGGATCAGTTTGCACCAGAAATTGGACATGTGACTGCCATTCTACATTACTGTTGGGAAATATGATTACTTCACTGAAACCCAAGAAACAACTCCTATGGAGGATTATTCAGCCCAAAATTAAGGTAGAAATTTTTCTTTTCATTCTACATTTTCTTTAGAATTTTCAGTTTAAATTTCCAAGCCGTGTATAAATGAGGGGGTGTGGCCCTGCTGTCAATCAAAGCAAGCAGGGTGGGTCTCATACAGGCTGGGCGCAGCAAACATTACAAGGCATGCCAGCTTCAAAAAGTTAAATAGACTCGGGGCACCGCAAGAATCGCTGTGCACAGAACGGCCCTGGGAGAGTTGGAATCACAGTCAGGGGCTCGAGAAGTCGGGCCCTGTAGAGTACGTGGCGCCCTCCTTCCTACTACTGGCTGCTGGGGTTGTATAGCGGTGATTCTCTAGTGGTTGTTACATGGGGGGGAATGAAATAAGAATGGGGTTCAATAGGCTACCAAATTGGGAGAAAAAAGGAAAAAATCTGAAACAAATAAAATTATTATTTTTTTTAAAGTTAAATAGACTCGTCTATATTTTATGGTCGTCTATATTTTATACAAAATGAGACATGTTAATGTATTTGAACCAACTGGCTAGGCTACTACATGTAACATTAATGTATTGCCATATACCTAGTCTAGCTATTTGACATTATACCAAAACTAGCTATACAGCGTAGCTAGCTTCTCTGATGTTTACTTGGACAGTCCAGTGACTCAATTGGAGGTCTTTAAATTAGGTTTTCAAGAGGGTTTCATTTATTACCAGAGGTCCAAAAACTGATCCAGTCCAACGTTTAACCTGGTGCAACGTATCAGATTATCTGAGGGGTAAAACGCTACTATGAAACAGGCTTACTGAGTTTGCTGGATAACTGCACTGAGTTAGCCGCAAAGCCCTCCCAAATTTTGAACACTGACTGAAGTAAAAACAGCTGTTCCAGGTTTTACTCAGTGCAGTTATTCAGCTAATTTCGTAATCCTGCTTCATAGTAGCTATACCTCCTAGTTTTGACACGTTACAGTAAAGGCGGCAACCCCGAAAGAAGAAAATAAATAAATAAAAAGACGCATTTTGGACAATAAAAGAATGAATACCGTTTCTGTCACTAAACAAGAATACTTTATAACACTGCTCAGATTCTTCATCATTTCATCCATTAAAACCTTAATGTCAAGTTACACATTCCGCTATGCTGTATGAGACCCACCCTGCTTGCTTTGATTGATAGGAGGGCCACACCCCCTCATTTACATATAGCTTCAAAATTAAAATGTAATATGAAAATATAAACTGAAAATGAAAATGAAAAGTTTTCCATTTTTAATTTTCAGTTTGGGCTGAACAATCCTGCATAAACCCCACCAGCAAATATTATGTGAAGTATAATTATAGCAGAAATCATGCATTTTGTATCAGACTAAACCGTCTTTCATGGATGCCCCCCCCCCCAATATGGTTGCAAATCAAATCATAGTCACTGGATGGTCCAGACTGAGAGATGGAACTGACCTTTGTTAATGTCCATCTGCTTTTTCTGCAGTTTTTGAAAGGCTACTCAGCTTATTTTCCAGGTGGTCATTGAAACTGCTCTTTTGCTGCACCTCCAGAATGATGTTGGTCAACTGATGGGCCAAATTGTCCTTTTCTTCCTGAACCTGGGGGAGGGAGGCGGGAGACAGGAAACCAGTAAGTCCCCCATCATTTCCTTTATGGATACTCAGCTAGGAAATGAAAACACTGGATCTTCCGTGTTGTTTTCCTCTATATGCAAAACCTAAGCTGCATTTTTATATTTCTCTTTTGTTTGTCATCCTTTTTATATGTATTGTATGAACGGCAAATATATTGCAGATTATTGACCAGCGGACTCAATTTGCGTGAGTTTGCCCGAGGTTCCAGAAAAAGTGCTCCACTAAAACATTTGATGTAAATCATGCCATCGATTTATTAAATGTATTATCAAATTGGTGAGCATTGGTGGGAAATGGCGGCTGTGTGTCACTCAAGTGGGTACTACACCACGGTGATTGGCGTTATTGGAGGGTGGTGACTGAGGCACCCTCCATAAGAGCTATACAACCACGATCCATTACACGTTTTGCCGAATCGTGTCGATCTTCATCGCGCACACACGTCGCGTCTCACCTGTCGCAGGCTCTGTTGCAGAACTTCACTTTCCCATTGCACGTCCTCCATATTTTTGTCAGTTGCCTTCAAACGCTTCCTGGCCTCCTGTTGAGACAAGAGGACACCGCCGTCGTGTTCACCGTTGCAGCTTCTTTGCCCGAGGACGCTGAAGCGTCTGCTATGCATTGGATACTCGAAAAATGAACTGTTAAATATTCCTGAGACAATTCACTCGTTTGTCATCAGATAAGTCAAATCCACCGTCATGCCTTATTGATGTGTAAGTGAAAAGGGCATTATTTTTAGCTCATGTGCTCTTGAGTCAAGTCTTACAGTAGATGGAATGAGAAAAGGCTTCTGATTAATTTACTGCCATATGTAAAAAAAAAAAACCCTGCCATCCTTAACCCTATAAGGTGTAAGATCACAAATACATGATTAGAATGTTCTTAAACTGAACATTCTAATGCTGATGTAACAATCACTCCCGGTCATTGAAAGCGATGGCGTTCTAGAACACAGACTTTCAAAGCAAAAGAAAACATTCCAAAAAAACCTACTCTTCAAAGCTTCATCGCTAAATGTCATCACGCTTTGCCCGTTATACGCACCACCAGCGAGGCCTTGTCCTTTCTGTAGTGCGCCATCTGCTTCTGCAGTTCCATCACTTCCTCCCTGGCCGTCAGAAGGGGCTCTGCAAGCCGTTTGTTCTGCAGCATAACCTTAGCGTTCTCCTTCTCCATATCTTCCACCTTCTTCAGGGCTGCGTCGATATCTGTCTGCAGAAGACATTATGGCTGACCTCGCCATCGCTGCACTCCCAGGCTGCACCCCACTGCTGTTTCCAGCAGCTGCTTCAAACCAACAGTCCCCCAAAGCAAAGGCTTATTGCGTACAATCAATATACTTTTTACATCACATACAAGATAACGGTTTTGAGTGGGTCCACTCCTTGTCGACGAGGTAGGAAGTACTTTGCCAAAAACAAATGCAAAAAAATAAATCATGGTAAAAAAATAAATCAATATGTGAAAAGAGAAAATCCAATGTACATACCTTCTGTGAGTTGATAAGAGACATGTTGTTGATGATGGTGTCATTGTAATAGTTCTTCATGCTGTGGATGGCCTTGTCGTGGTCCTTCATTAGTGTATTAATCTGACTGTTCTTCCTCTCCTCGATCTTGTGAATTTCCATCGTCCACCTCAGATCCAGCTCCCTTTGCATCACCAACATCTTCTTTTCATACTTTGCTTTGTTTTCTGGAGGAAGGGAATATATCTGAGTGCCTAAGTATGTTTTCTATATATAGTATACATAGTTTTAGTTCTGGTCAGTGTGCTTTCGCATCAGATTAGCACTGGCAAAAATAAATAAATGAACAAATAATACAAAAAAAAAAATCTTTAGAGGATTTTATGTATAATTACTTTTCATGCTTACTTTAATGAAAATGAGGAGTATGGGTTGCAAGTCCTTAAAATGGGTTAGACACAATTTTACAATATCACAAACACATATTTTGTCAATTTTTCACAACATCGCAGAACAACATAATATAGCCCACCTTGCAATTGTCTTTCAAAATCATTTTGCGTTTGGATAATTCCCTCATCGTGTTTCTGTGGGGGGGGGGGAAATGTAGCTGTGATTTTCATGGGTTTTAGGGAAACGAAATTCTGCAATAATCTGACGTACAAAAACTCCTGTAACAAAATGAAGGGTCCACCTACAAGTTTCAGCTTCTTCACGAGGTTTTCGCTGGACAGTTCCAGTCCCTTGATATGATTTTTGAGATTGCGTATATCTCTACGCAGCTCAAATTCCCTCTCGATGTGTTCCGTCTGCAGCACTTTTTTGCCAGTAGTTCTCTCCGCTTTCTGTTCCAACAGACTGTGCTGGTGTTCGTACAGCAAGTGCTTCACCTTCTGCTTATAATCCTGAACAAAAGAAAGAAACCACGTAAAACATGTTTTTGAGACAAATATGAACTTCAGGTCTACGTTCACTTCCCATTCAGGGCTGTCGTTACACTTCTCTCTATGATCAGTTTGCTCCGTAGGCCTAATCATATGAAGTATGTCCTTAATTGTGCTCAATATGAAGGCCTCTAATATATGTGAACCTTGATATCCGTTTGGTGCATCTCCGCTGACTCCTCCAACTCCCTGTCCATGTTCCTGAGGTCAGCGGTCTTGTCCTCCAGCTGCCTCTTAGTGATATCCCAGAAGGCCCTGATCTTGTCCCCCTCCATCTGGAAAAAGTTCCGCTCCTCCCTCTCCTTATCCAGCTCAACCTTCAGGAGGGCAATTTGCTCCTGGAGCTGTGGGACAATAAGAATATTCACATGACAGTAGCCTACCTATATTCAAAGGATTACACCTATTAAACACAAAAAAAAAAAAAAAAAGATGAACTTGAAGGAATGGAATCGAAAAGATTTATAATGACAGGATGTGAGGTGGAATCTAATTGGTCTACATATACAACTTGGATAAATAATCAATTCTGATTGGTCAAAATTATGTGTACAGGTATATATCAAGTATACCTTTTGGTAAATTATTTTTACTTCTAATCCAAGTTCTAAATGGATAAGCACATACTGGCTGCGTATCTTAGGGATAATATAGTATAATCACGAATAGCTAAATAAATGTCTAGAAAGTCTGTAGGAGCTTGGTAAAGTAACTGGACTAAATCATTTTAATCAGAAAATGAATAAAGCACAAACAGAAAACACTCCAAGATGATCTTAACGCTAAGATGCTTTTGGGAAACAGGGCCCTGATCATTTTAATATAAAACCGCTGCCTTTTTTCATCTTTATTTAGGAAAAAAAAAGACTATGACAAAAGTAATACAAGTACTGACCTATATTTGGATGGAAAACATTCTACTTTAATAATGATTTAATGGAATCAACCAAAACAACTTTTTTATTAGACTGGTGAATATATTGTGGAGGTATCTTTGACCATTCCACCAGAGAGAATCTTTCAAGGTCCGTCACACCTCTCTGTCTATGCTTGTGGACTGTCCTCCAATTATCGGATTCAAGTCTAGAGACTGAGATAGCCATTGTAACACAGTAATCCAAATATGGTCAGTTATCCATTTCTTAGTTGTGAGGTATGCTTGGAATCATTGTCTTGGCGAAAGATCCATTTGCAGCTAAGTTTGAGTTTCCGAGCAGAGGGAGCCAGTCTCTTTGGTCAAATGTATTGGTACTTGCAGGAGTTCATGATTCCATTAACCTTAACAAGTGGATGTAAAACGACCCGACAACATCAAAGATTCACTGCCGTATCTCACTGTAGGTATGATGTTCTTCTCAACATAAGTGTCCTTCTTCTGAAGCCACACCCACTGCTGCTTGTGCATTGCCAAAAAAGTCTCATCCAACCATATCATCTGGTTCCAGTTAAAGTTCCAATGCCGTTCAGGGAACTTGACACTTATTCTTGTTGACTGCCCTAAAGAGTCTTTCTCCTTGGCAACCCTTTCAAAAATCACATGGCACGGAGGTGGCATCTCACAGGAGTTTTTGTGTCCCCAAGATGCAACCAAGGTTTTAGGATCTCCATCTCTGGCCCCTGAATTTCTCTTTGACTCACTGTTCACGGAGGCAAGACGGGCTTGAATGACGCTTATATATTTTTGGGACACACGGCAGCATACCTGATCCTTTGAGACTTCCACCGCGGTGCTATCAGCCACCGCTGATGTCTTTCCTTTCCCAGTCTTCGAGTCTTTCTTCGATTCTTTCTTTTTCGGCGGCTGAAACAACAAAATTAATTTTACTGCCCACTTTCTTTTTAGTGAGATGAGCTGAATGATTCAGGACTGGGAGCGTTTAAGTTTTAATGATGGCCCTGATTTGAAACTGGACGTATACCTTGAGGATGGCTCCATGAAATTAAGATGTTTTGAATCTCGTAGGATTTGTTTGCAACTATTCTACCTGTGTTGTTCTCTTTGGTTCAGAATTATAAGCAAAAGGTGAACACACTTGCAGTAAGAACACCACACTAATATTTAGTAATTATCAGGATCGTCACCGTGCCAGTCGCAATGTCAACGGCTTTTTGTGTATGTGACGTCATACTGTCAAACTTGCACGGTATAAGGGATATCTAAATTGCTGAATCTGATTGCGGAAAATACCAGCTTTTAATGTTCATCTGGCAGTCGCTCGGTCCATCATGGCCCTACACAGCCAATAGGAACTATCATTAAGTTCTGCAAGAACAATAGATTGCTTACACTACAGAATTCTGAGTTATGCTATTAGGCTACGCAGCCTACTTTACGTAGCTAATATAGCATAGGCTACATCAAGCTTAACAGCAGTAATGTCACACACCGACCTGTGTGCCTTTAATTTCAATGCATAGCTTTAGAAATATGGCAATATGCACACTTACCATGTCGACGTTACTTTCAGTGCACAGAAATATAAAGTAAAAAAACAGACGATAAAGTTAGTTACTTGGCTTACAGTTTGTCCGTTGGTTCTAAATTCTCCACCGAACCCAGAATTGTTATATTTGTAGAATGGGCATTGTTACGTAACGAAGAACGAGAACGTAACACGGACATTGTTCGCTACAAAAGAACCACGACACAACGACATGGCGTAATTAAATTAATATGACGGCGTTTGGCTGATTCACCACCAAGTAGCCAACTACCTTGAGCAAAATAAATGCTGTGAAGCTGACTTGATACAGTATTCTACTCGGTCTATACTGTGTAACTGTCTATACTGTGTAACTCCAATATAAAATAAAATAAAAAATCGTTGGAGACTAAAGGACAAAGGGGCAGGGGTTGGAGCCACCGTTGGGCCCTACGTCTGCACGTGGCCGATTTTTACATTACATTAATTTGGCAGACGCTGTTATCCAAAGCGATGTACAAATAAGTGCATACCGAAGGTCATTTGAACATTTCACATTTAATGTTTTCATTTTACAATGTTGGTTTTTGGAAAATGCACGATATGCATTTATTCCATTCAAAAACAAGCCCAAGTAGTACTTGGCAAGTACATAGACTAGGCCCTACATAATCATCACAGTAGCATCTAGTTTTATAATCAGGTCTGCTTTTCACATTAGTGGAGAGCTTTTGTGAACACTGAAGCTCATATATAAGAAACAGGGCGATAGTCGACCTACCTTTTAACTGTACCTACAATGGTTCTAATCCTGTTTTAATCATTTTCCGGTGGCTAGCTTGTTTCTTTGGTAAGTGGTAATTGTGAGAGTGATCATCTTTATACTGGTTGACCAATGTGGGAAAAATATATCTGGGAAGACGAAGTAGCCTATAATTATACAAACTAGCCTATATATATTATTTAGGCTTCAATTATGCTGAAATGCACCTTAGTCCACTTTTTTCCCCACTTAATTCTAACGGTTAATTCTCTGTCTTTTCCATATTTGTAGGTCACTGGCTGCCTTATGGCTTATGGTCACCGGCTGCTCCACTATGTTCTCTGATCATTTAGAAGTCAATTTACTATGTGTGCATCATATATTTCAGCAATAACGTCCACTGCCATGAAATGAACTCTCACCGATTACCTGAGCATTTGCTATTTATAAGGATATTTACTCCTAGTTTTAGCTACCATTTAGTATAGTAAATGTATTATGAGGCTCAGGAGAAAAACCTGAGGACTTTTCCTTCTCCAGTTACGATTACAGTGGAGGGCTGTTGCATATAGTTGTGTTTGGTGGAATATAACTATTCAAATGCAAATAGCAGAGAATAAATTAAAAGCACCAGTCTTATTGGTTGCCTCTTTGAAACTCCAACACAATAGATAGGGGGAAAAAGTAATTCATGACTTTAGCAGCGATCACGCTGGAAGTTTTATTGTGAATGCAAAAAAGCGCAAAACCATGAATATCAATTTTAGTGTCTCCCAGTGTGGCTGTATAAACTGAATGCCTTTAGTTAATTGAAACACATACGCAGTAGAGGTAATCAAAAAGCAATGATTTCACATATATCAATGGAATGTGAAACTTATGGAGCAGATCTATTTCATATTTCCAGAACAGTGTGGGAAAATTTTTGAACAGAAATGCTGTTTATTAGCTTAACTGAAATTCTATCTGTTGTAGACTATCCAGGACGTAGCGTACTCGCTTTTGTTGCCATAATCTCTTGAGAATTCCAAGAAAGAACACCCTGTGTTGTTTTAATCTCTCAGATGGCTGGCTGCACACGTAACAAGACACCGTCATGCTATTCATTCGCTTCTTGATTTGGTTCCAGTTTCAGTGGACTATTGGTGTATAAGCCTGTACTCAGGGGCGGATTGGCCATCGGGAGCACCGGGAGTTTTCCCGGTGGGCCGGTGCTGTGCGTGGGCCGGTAGGCTAGTACGTTTACATGCACACTAATACTCCGATCTGAACCCGGTTATGGCAATACTCTGGTTACTGAAATGGTCATGTAAACACCTTTATCCGATAATGTAAGGTCATAATCCGTGTTTTCGAAACCCGATTAACACCCCTGGTTTTTTGGCCAAACTTTCGATTTTTTGGAGCATGTAAACACCTTTCTCCGGTTTCTTTCGGCTTTTCAAAACTACGCATGTCAGGCAGAAGAGGCGGTGTAACGTCAAAATGATTCCACCCGTCAACATTTGCTATGCCTGGGGTTCCTTCAGCATCTCACTTCCAGAATTTTATTATTAAATTTGCATTTCACCGGTGAAAATATATTGTTCAGTGTTACGTGCTTGTGTTTGTACTAGCTAGTTTGTGGCTAGCACATTAAATAACTGAAATTTTCGGGAAATTCGCCAGATTTAGAGATCGGTAAAGCTAGCTAGTAGCCTACAATAATATAAATCAACCACTACTAGCAATTAGCTATAAATAAGTAGCTATAATAATTACTAGCTAGCTATAATAATAATAATAGCCTAACGTAAATTTTTGACGGGCGGATCATTTTTGTCCTTACAACAGGAAGCAGTTAGTAGCTACGTTTTCCACAGAGCTGATTATGGAGAGAATCATGTAAACGCGGCTTTTGGAGTAATCACATTACTTATGTTCATGTGAACGCAATAAGTTAAATACTGGCGTAAGCTGATCGTTTCCAGTAATCGGATATTGCTGTGCATGTAAATGACAAGCTAGCTGAGAGAAGCGACCTCCTGCGACGCCTGCTGACAGTGTAATAAGGTAGGACACACTTGTGTTTTTGTGCCCGCCGTGGCATTTATTATTGCAAATTGCAAAAGTAGGCTATATGTGTGTTTAGTTTTGTGTTGTTGGAAGTGGATCATTCAGCTCAATGTGATTTTTCGTGCCCGCCGTGGCAGTTATTATTGCAAGTAGCAAAAGTAAACCATAGCCTAAGTAGCAAAAGTAAACCATGGCCGTTATTGCAAGTATCGTTTTCATGCCACCGTGGGTGTGTCTGATTGCGAGTACAACTAGGCCTACATGCACGCTCTCGTCATCGTGTAACAACAACAACAACAACAACAACAGCAGCAGCAGCAGCAGCAGCACAATAACTTAATACGACATGTAGGGCCTATACAATAATAATAATAATAATAATAATAATAATAATAATAATGTTGCTGGGCCGCCATGGTTTTGAAACTCCCGGTTAGATTTATAGTCCCAATCCGCCCCTGCCTGTACTTGTCTGACATATATCTCTGTTTTCTGCCACAGTGGTTTTACACAGTTGTATTGTCATGTACTATTTAAGTGACAAAGTGTGTTGATTGAATCCCAGCCCCTGACATATGAAACCCGTCCTTTAATCTGTTTTTTTTCCACTAGAGGGCGACATCAACCAATACTGGTGTTGTCAATATAATTGATTGCATCCGTACTACTATTATATCCAGGGGTGCAAATCCGTTCTCAAGATTGGGGGGGACACAAAAGTGATTTTTTTTTGCCGGTATGCAAATCATACCATGCCACCATAAACCACAACGTTGTATGGTATTTTTATTGGGGGGGACAATTCATGTTTTTCAGAAATTGGGGGGGACATGTCCCCCCCGTCCCCCCTGGGATTTGCACCCCTGATTATATCCATACTAATCCAATCATACAAACATACATTTTCTGAAAATGAATTGTTCCTAAAGGCTATTTTGCATTTCACAATTTTTTTTGCCTTTCATATGCGCGACAATAAACGTGCACATGTGCATTGTGTTATCACACCGAACTAATAAAAATGTCTCAGCTCTCGAATTTACTGCCCCGCCATTTTTATTAACATAAATGACTAAAGTACTGAAAAATGAACATTGAATAGTTAAACTGGTTTTTGCAGACACCCATAATGGGCTACGTCATTCATATTTTTTATGTTATCCAATTATACAGCTAGACATTTTAGAGATTTTAATACTATGTCAGAGTCTTTACACCCTAGAAACTACTGGATACAATAGCAAAAGCCTGGCTTTTAACTAGGTGTATGTTTTTTAACTCCTATTTTTATTATTTAATGTTTATCTTATTTTATTTGTTCTCTTGTATTTATCTCTGTCTTGTGAATTAGTCTCTCATTTTACCTCTTTTCATTTATTTACTTACTAGGTTGTGTGTTTTTTTAACCTATTAATGCTACTCTTTGATGTTTTATTTGTTCGCTTGTAATTTATCTCTGCCTTGTGCATTAGTTGCTATTGTTGTTATATTTCCATCGCCTGTCTTATTTTTCCTTTCAATTGGTTTCCACCGGCACTGGAGAGCTCTTTGAAGTGAACCCACTTGTACGAAAAGTGCCATATAAATAGGATTTTGATTGATTTGATGCCCATCCTGTAATCAGTGTGACAGACAGATACAGCACTATAACCCTGTGCTTTTTCTAAAGGTACACATCAAAGTGCCGGCCATCTTTTGTGAGTGAGATTCCACGTTGTGCAAAAAGGTCCATTTCCCTCAGGTCAGGGAGAAATGTGGAAAGCAATAGCACAGGGAATGCAGTATACACCCTGGCATTTACACACACACACACACACACACACACACACGCATGCATGTACACATACGCACACACACACACACACGCATGCATGTACACATACACATGCACACACACGCATGCATGTACACACACACACACACACACGTACGTACACACACATACACACACACACACACGCATGCATGTACACATACACGCACATATACACATGCGCACACACATGCACGCATGCAGACACACACACGCACGCATTCACACACACACACACACACACACACACACACACACACACACACACACACACACACACACACACACACACACACACTCAGACACACACACACAAGCTGCCAGACACTGGATTAGTACCAGCCTTACCCCATCTCATCCCACCCTGCCAGTCTCATCCCTCTCAGGGGACACTGAGGAAGGGAACAGCAGATGACAGAGAGCCTGGAAAGCTGTGAAGACTAAAGGCAGTGTGCATCTCAACAACACACTGCTCTTTTACTGTACACGCTGCATTTACACGCTGCTCTTTTACTGAACAGGCTGCATTTACACGCTGCTCTTTTACTGTACACGCTGCATTTACACGCTGCTCTTTTACTGAACATGCTGCATTTACACGCTGCTCTTTTACTGAACATGCTGCATTTACACACTGCTCTTTTACTGAACACGCTGCATTTACACGCTGCTCTTTTACTGAACATGCTGCATTTACACGCTGCTCTTTTACTGAACATGCTGCATTTACACACTGCTCTTTTACTGAACACGCTGTATTTACACGCTGCTCTTTTACTGTACACGCTGCATTTACATGCTGCTCTTTTACTGAACATGCTGCATTTACACGCTGCTCTTTTACTGAACATGCTGCATTTACACGCTGCTCTTTTACTGAACACGCTGCATTTACACACTGCTCTTTTACTGAACATGCTGCATTTACACGCTGCTCTTTTACTGAACATGCTGCATTTACACACTGCTCTTTTACTGAACATGCTGCATTTACACGCTGCTCTTTTACTGAACATGCTGCATTTACACGCTGCTCTTTTACTGAACAGGCTGAATTTACACGCTGCTCTTTTACTGAACATGCTGCATTTACACGCTGCTCTTTTACTGAACATGCTGCATTTACACACTGCTCTTTTACTGAACACGCTGTATTTACATGTTGCTCTTTTACTGAACATGCTGCATTTACACGCTCTTTTACTGAACATGCTGCATTTACACACTGCTCTTTTACTGAACATGCTGCATTTACACACTGCTATTTTACTGAACATGCTGCATTTACACACTGCTCTTTTACTGAACATGCTGCATTTACACGCTGCTCTGTTACTGAACACGCTGCATTTACACGCTGCTCTGTTACTGAACACGCTGCATTTACACGCTGCTCTGTTACTGAACACGCTGCATTTACACGCTGCTCTTTTACTGAACATGCTGCATTTACACGCTGCTCTTTTACTGAACATGCTGCATTTACACGCTGCTCTTTTACTGAACATGCTGCATTTACACACTGCTCTTTTACTGAACATGCTGCATTTACACACTGCTCTTTTACTGAACATGCTGCATTTACACGCTGCTCTGTTACTGAACACGCTGCATTTACACGCTGCTCTGTTACTGAACACGTTGCATTTACACGCTGCTCTTTTACTGAACATGCTGCATTTACACGCTGCTCTTTTACTGAACACGCTGCATTTACACGCTGCTCTTTTACTGAACACGCTGCATTTACACGCTGCTCTTTTACTGAACACGCTGTATTTACACGCTGCTCTTTTACTGAACATGCTGCATTTACACGCTGCTCTTTTACTGAACACGCTGTATTTACACGCTGCTCTTTTACTGAACACGCTGCATTTACACGCTGCTCTTTTACTGAACATGCTGCATTTACACACTGCTCTTTTACTGAACACGCTGCATTTACACGCTGCTCTTTTACTGAACATGCTGCATTTACACGCTGCTCTTTTACTGAACAGGCTGCATTTACACGCTGCTCTTTTACTGAACATGCTGCATTTACACGCTGCTCTTTTACTGAACATGCTGCATTTACACGCTCTTTTACTGAACATGCTGCATTTACACACTGCTCTTTTACTGAACATGCTGCATTTACACGCTGCTCTTTTACTGAACATGCTGCATTTACACGCTGCTCTTTTACTGAACACGCTGCATTTACATGCTGCTCTTTTACTGAACATGCTGCATTTACACGCTGCTCTTTTACTGAACACGCTGTATTTACACGCTGCTCTTTTACTGAACATGCTGAATTTACACGCTGCTCTTTTACTGAACATGCTGCATTTACACGCTGCTCTTTTACTGAACATGCTGCATTTACACGCTCTTTTACTGAACATGCTGCATTTACACGCTGCTCTTTTACTGAACACGCTGTATTTACAAGCTGCTCTTTTACTGAACACGCTGCATTTACACGCTGTTCTTTTACTGAACATGCTGCCTTTAGCAACACAGATAAGCAGAAAAAATCTAATTGGTACAATTACTAATCAGACATTTGAAAGGTTGGTCAATCTGTCAATTGATACAATCGACAGAACCGCAGATGTAACTTTGCAATATTGTCTTCCACATAAGCTAAGCCTCCATATATCAACATTGTGAGAAATTAGATCACGGTTTAAACAATTGCGCATTTCTTTTGATGCATTTCATTTTAAACAGACGAGGGGAGCGTTCCGATAAATGTGGGGTAAAAAGTCCAGAGATAGTAAAAATCTCTTCCTATGAATATTCCTGATTATGTCTTTGATACAGATGTATACTTTAAGCTTCAAAGAGATTTGAGGAGTACGCCTCCAGATGTTTATCGGTGAAAATATAAAATAAATTGGCAGAAAGGCCAGAGAACCCCTCATTCCTCTCCTGCACTAAGCGACCCAAAGGGAAGACGGCCAGTATCCGTGTCGAAGGCAGTGGACTGCATACTGGTGGAAAGGGATGCAGTTATATCTATAATACCAAATCTTTGTTATTAAGCAAGTAAGCCAGTGTTGTGTGCCATAGCAGTCTGGGGCTTGTTGATGTTGGAAGCACTACACATGCAGTATATTTCTGCTAACGGTTCCTCAATTTTTAACTTTAGGTGTGGCCCCTGTGATATTGTTCTCTCTCTCTCTCACACACACACACACACACACACACACACACACACGCACACACACAGCTCACATCTCGTCCCTTCGTTTGCCAGGTCAAACTCCACCACCACACCCACATGTCCAGCCTGGGCGGTCTGCCAATGTGTCTCGCATGCTCTCCCCCTCTCCCTCTCTCCCCCTCTCCCTCTCTCTCCCTCCCCCTCTCTCCCTCTCTCCCTCCCCCTCTCTCCCTCCCCCTCTCTCCCTCCCCCTCTCTCCCTCCCCCTCTCTCCCTCCCCCTCTCTCCCCCTCTCTCCCCCTCTCCCCCTCTCTCCCCCTCTCCCCCTCTCCCCCTCTCTCCCTCTCTCCCTCTCTCCCCCTCTCCCCCTCTCCCCCTCTCTCCCTCTCTCCCCCTCTCCCCCTCTCTCCCTCTCTCCCCCTCTCCCCCTCTCTCCCTCCCTCTCTCCCCTCTCGTTTGCTCTGTTCCGCAGTCTCCTTTGCCGAGCTCATTCACAATGCAATGCTTACAGCGTAGGGTGGTCCTGCAATTCGCAAACTGATCTCCCTCTCACTCTCTCTCTCCCTCTCTCTCTCTCTCTCTTCTCTCTCTTCTCTCTCTTCTCTCTCTCTCTCTCTAGCTCTATTAGCTTGCGTGTCAGTGCAGTCGGCCTGACGTGACAGGCAGGCGAATGAGAGCATGTAGGGATGCTTAAACAGTGAAGATCGCTGAGGAAAAGAAAAAAAGAAAAAAAAAGGGTGTTGCTGGTGTCTGATGCTGCGGAGAGAGCAGCCGGCACCTCGCTCGCTCTCTCTCTCTCTCTCTCGCTCTCTCTCTCTTTCTCCCTCTCTCCCCATCGCTCTTGCATTCTCATGCCGCTGCCTTAGAGAGCCCTACACACTCTGCGCGACTGGATGGAGGCACAGGGAGGTACCCCAGGTACCCCAGGTAGGTGCAGGCTGTGGGCTGTGGGCTCTGGGCTGATGCTTTGCTGTGGGGTGTGTGTCAGATGTTTGTGTGCAGCCGTTTGGACAAGCGTGCGCAAATGAGGATTCATTAGGTCAAAAATAGAAAGGACGGCATTTGTAGCGAAACTAATAGGACACGGGAAAATAGATGAGGCTGAATTAAAAATGGGAGCAGAGGAAGGATAGATCAATATGGATTTTCTGACACTACATTATGGTGTTCAATTTTGAAATGACAAAGACAGTTTGCCCCTGATTGACATTTTTTGTCTCTGAAATTAACAAACTTACAGAACCAGGTGTGTAATGCAAACAAACAAAAAAAAATTAAATAGATTGATAAAATTGTGATTTTTTCCCAGCATGTTACATTAGGAAATTATAATCATAGGCCACTTAAAATTCTAGTATCGAGTTCCTTAATGTAACATGCAAAAAGTTTTTCAGTATCTGCTTTTAAGAGATACATTTTAATGACTTTTCCTATCTATGTATTCTAGCAATGTGTTCAGCATTTACAGTAAGAATATAGGACAACATAAATGAGACTGGAGGGATCCTAAAGTCTCTCACTAGCAGTTCAAACACTTTCCATCTGCATGTCCATCATTTAAAACCTGGGAAGAGGTCTCCCATTTAAAGCCATTACATCAAGAGTTAGGGAACCAAGGAGGCCTATACTGGACCTCTCTTCCTCTATATTGATCTTGAATCGTGAGTTGGGCATTCTCAGTTATTTTCATAGGTTGTGTCCGTTGACAGGTCTGGTTTATAAGTCGCTGTGGTTCATTACATTTTATTTTTGCAAATCTGAATTCACTGGCAGATAAAATTGGCTAACAAGTACAATTTTAATACTGATACATACATGTTTCTGTCAGCTTTTGCCATTATTTAATTGTTGTTCCCCATTATCTTCCTGAAAGTAATTCTCCTATCAGTCAGGCCCTGGTTAAAATCAGATTCCGGAGTTGGCATTTATTCAGTATTTCAGTAGCACGTCATGAAATGCGCACCGCCAACATGCTAACTAAGCATCCTCGCAATGCAAACGCCACGCGGCCTTGGCAAGTTTCAGAAACCACTCTTCATCAAGGCCTCACACTCCAATGGCGACCGTGATCGATGAAGCACTTTATTACGAGCGCAAGATGAAATCATACATTCAATCTGTTTCGGTTCTTGCAGCGGCAGGAGGGGGGGAAAAAAAACGATAAAATCGATGGCACGGCTACCGGGGGCCGTGTGTATCCTTTGTGAAATCAGATTCCACAATGTTTAGACTGCATTCATTGCGCCGCCAGTCTCTTGGCATAACACCCTCGTTCGGTGAGAGCCTGTGGGCCTCTCCAATGAAAACTGGCAGGCCCAGGCGCTGCACATCCATCCCAACCTTACTGCCAGTGCACAATATCAGTGGGTGCATCCTTCCCCTGGTAAATTAAGGAACCCCTTTTTTTTGTGGGCGACGGGGGCGGTCCTCCACACCTCCCTTCTGTCCCTGTCCTACCCCGCTGCGTGCTGCTGCAGAAACCATGGGGCGATAGCACGCTTCGCTGCGTAACTCCGTGACAGGGGGGCGGATAATCTGCAATCGATAAAGCACGCTCTGCTGTGGCAGACTCTTACTGGGGGGGGGGGTCCTCATGGCTTAAGATGTCCCCACTCCCACATACTGACACACACAAACACACACGGTCGCCGTTTGTATGCGTGTTTTTATGGGTCTGATTGCCTCTGCTTGTATCTGAGGAGATGTATCTTTGTGTAAAGACTGAAAACATTCCCGGAGGAATAATGAAAAGCCCATGTTTCCATGACACTGGTTTAAATGTGACGGGGAATGTTGTTGTCCGCGTAATAAGAACGATGAGAATAACAAGAATGTGTTCTTTCGCTGTAAAGCGTCGAGCCTCAGATGAGCCAGCTGCTTTCTGCAGTTTGAGTGCTCGTACATTTAAAAAAAAAAAAAAATCTTTTCTTTCTTCAATCTCTCTCTATCTCTCCCTCTTTGTCGTTCACACATACACAGGGAAGGCGTGTTTAACAGAACAGACTACTGTACTCATCCCACTCTGAAATACTGTTGAGTCACAAGGAAATATTAAAGGACAGTCATAAGTGGCAGATATAAGGAGGATTAAGGAGAATCTGTGACTTTAAATCATTAACATTCTGCACAGCAACGTTCAAATTTAAGGCATCATTTCTTAATGTATTCACTCGGGGAAGAAACCTCTATATCTCAGAGTAGGGATATATTTTCATTGAGCAGGCAGCACTCAACCATAGAATAAGATGGAATATAATGCTGTGGAACCCTTTTCACAAAGGACGACAACTCGGTAAAACGTCTACGGTATCGTCTTGACAACAGTATAGCAGCTGAAAGTGCACCACAGAGTTCAGAAAGTCTGTGAGAGTCTGTGAGACTTGGGAACACAGATTCAGCACACATGACTAATTATCATCAGCACATGCAAATTATTATTGTTACAATCATGCTGCAGAATTACCTCACTCTTTACTTATTAAAGAGAAAGTGAGGTAAAATCGATTAAATCTGATTAAAATTGACAAGGAGCTTATTTTAATAAACATATTTCTAGGGTCAGCAAAGTTAGCAGACATATGTTTGAGAATTGTTTGCTGATAAAATGCTCACAGATAAAAGAAATATATTGCAAGTAAACACACACATACACTCACATATTTGAGCCTAAACATAAATGAGGGGAAATTAATTTGGAATTTCACATAGAAAATTGAGCTTTTATACAGTCTCAATTTGCTTGCTGCATGAAATATGAAGTGGAGCCACAGAAGCACTTAGATCATATTTAAATGAAATCTTGAAGTGGAAAGAAGGCAGTAATATTGCAAAAAGAAACCTTTTATATCACAATATTTTCTTCATTACTGAGAAACCATTGCACACTGTGATATAAAAAATTTGTTTTTAGAAAGATACAAAGCCATTTGCATACAAATCCTAGACATGTTTTATATGTTGAGAATTGGCCTTCCCCTTATACAAAGTTAAATAACGTTACATATCTAATAGATTAATTTGCAACAGGGTGAACATAATTTATCCATAAGGTAATGTTTCCAAATGGCACATCCTGCTGAGGTACTCATTCCTACAGCAGTAACAAACACCAAGGCCCAGAATGCATCCCTTTCCATATCAGAGCTGACTGTGGCTGTCAGCCCTGTAAGGAGGGAGGGTTTCAGAGTTGTTCCCCGCCTCATTACACAGCAGCGACTCACCTGATGGGCGTCTCGGTGGCGTAGCCTGTAGAGCACTATCCACATGCTCACTGCGAAGTCCGACCGCGCGACCTTTTGTCGTATGTCTCTCCCTCTCTCTCGCTCCCCATTCTTCCTGTCCCTCTACACTGTGTTGCCCAATACAACTCAAAAAGCACTTTAAAAAACGAAAATGGTGACTCACCTGCAGGTCAATCAGGCACCTGCCGTCTGCCAACTCCATCTGCGTCACTGGTGCAGTCCTCTGGTAGAAGTCAGCTAGGGGCTGTAGAGCGAAATGAAGCAGTAGTTGGCTACACGCACTACAGAAGACGTGTTACAGTACGCCATTTTACCATCAACAGCGAGCGGCAACGAATATCTTGTGAAAATAACTTTTTAACCTTATTACAATTCAAATGTCCATGTTGTTTTTAGCATCAGATTGAATTGTTGAACAGTTGAATTGGTATCTCCTGATGACAATTTTTCAATAACTGTTTTTAACCTGATTACAATTCAAATGGTTCAAATGTTCATGTTTTTTAGCCTCAGATTGAATTGTTGAGCAGTTGAATTGGTATCTACTCACATTGCAGTAGAGGTTCCTTTCCCATTGTTACAAAACATTTTGTTTTCTTAAAACGAGAATGAGATACGCAAAATATGCTAAGAATATGAAATGCTGTCTTTGAAAAGAACCCTGCAGCATCATGGGACTTCTTTATCACAGTATAAACCATATTGAATGGACACAAGGAAGCAGTTTATAGTTTCCATGACAAACAAGTCAACCTTTCAATGCGTTTTATACTTTTTTTTTTTAACCTGTTGTCAAGCATCCTAAACCTTTTCACCATTTTGGTTTTATGTAGCGATTGTATACTGTACACACTTTCATAGCCTAGGTCAGGTTGTGTCCAGTCTTATCCGGAAAGGGCCTGTGTGGGTGCGGGTTTTTTGTTTTAGCCCAGCACTACAACACCTGATTCAACTAATTAGCTAATCAAGACCTTGATAAGTAGAATCAGGTGTTGTACTGCTGGACTAGAAACAAAAACCTGCAGCCACACCGGCCATTTTCGGGTAAGATTGGACACCCCTGGCCTAGGTGGTGATGCAGTGGTCATGAGCAAACCCCTTTGACTTTGAATTGGAGCAGTTTTTATGGCAGGGGCCTGAGGTCGCCTCCTCCATAGGAGGTCAATGTTGCCATATTCATATCCATTCATATTCATACCCTATGGAGTATTTCTACTGTTATTTATGCTTCCTCAGTTTCTGCAGAATTTTGGAATCACTTGGGGTGTGTCCCAATATTCTTCACTCTCCACCTCCCTTCCTCCACCTCCCTTCCTCCACTCCTCTACTACCCGGAAGTATGCAAAACTGCCTGAACGTTTTGAGTACAAGTATTTACATGTACAGTATACAATGTACCTGACATTAATATGTAACCATTAATATGTAATTAAGATGTAATCAGCATCATTAGATTCGTTTCTGGGGCACAGAGTAGAGGAGGTGGTAGTGGAGGAAGGGAGGGTGCATTTTTCAACTATTGGGACGCACCCGAATTGTGTCTCTCAAGTCTGTGCTGGGTAACCTCCCGGCTGAAAATTTCAACTACTTAACTGGTCGACCCGCTATTCAAAAGCTGACCGGCCTATAGTCAGCTAGTAAGCCAGTTTGGCCACTAGCTTACTCTACCAGGTGAACCAGCTATGACCAGCGAGAAGTGTCAAAAACACAGCTTAATTAAGGAATAGATCACGAGAGGAAGTCCGTTATAGGAAATATAAGCACGGCTGTGACTTCGCAGCAACGAGACAGCAGTGCTTATACACTGCCCGGCCAAAAAAAAGTCGCACACTCTAATATTTCGTTGGACCGCCTTTAGCTTTGATTACGGCGCGCATTTGTTGTGGCATTGTTTCGACAACCTTATGCAATGTCACAACATTTATTTCCATCCAGAGTTGCATGAATTTTTGGCTGAGATCTTGTATTGACGACGGGAGAGTCGAACCACTCCATAAAGTCTTCTCCAGCACATCCCAAAGACTTTCAATGGGGTTAAGGTCAGGAATATGGTGGCTAATTCATGTGTGAAAATGATTCCTCATGCTCCCTGAACCACTCTTTCACAATTTGAGCCCGATGAATCTTGGCATTGTCGTCCTGGAAAATGCCCATTGATGGGATAACCTGGTCATTCAGTACATTCAGGTACTTAGCTGACTTCATTTTATTGCTGCATAATGTTGCTGAGCCTAGACCTGACCAACTGAAGCAACCCTAGATCATAACACTGCCTCCAGAGGCTTGTACAGTGGGCACTATGCATGACGGGTGCAATGGCGACTTTTTTTTTGGCAGGGCAGTGTATATCCAATAACACATGAACCTCGAGTGATCTATTGCTTTTATACAACAATGTCACCATAAACGTTTAGTAAGTAATGAAAAAATATTGAAACAATAACTTTTGATTAACTCATTCTTTATTTCGGATTCACCAACTTGCTAGCACCCTGTTGCTGTTGCTATTGTTGTTGTTTATGCTTCCCAGGCAATGCTCTATAGAACGCGCCCACGCACTGGCAATGCGGTTATGCTAAATACCAGCACTGGTGGAATGCTTCTTGGCCAATCAAGTTACTCGTTCGGATCTCATTGTTGTATAAAACAGCTCAGAATCCCAGCCGGTCTTAGCTGGGATTTTCAGCAGGGCTGTATCCATGCAAAGAGCACTACTGCCGAGGGGCATGCACGGCTCCAGGCCAGTGAATATTTCCCCCACAACAGACCACATGGTCCAGTAGCTGCTTCATTGGAAGGAGCTTACGCAACAGTAGCCCAAGAAGCTACTGTACATATTGTAATATCTGAAAGTGACAATAATTTGTACATTTGCCCATACAGTGTGAAGTGTTGGAATAGCGTGTGTCACTAATGATTTATCCTATCCTTGAAACACATGCATATGTGAAAGAACAGCTGGATTAAAATAAAAATGCTATTGAGATGTAAGTAAGAAATGGGACTGGCCTAGCATGTCTTCTTCTATGGTGTGTGTGGTTTCCTTTCGAGTTCATCTCTTCAGTTGCCGACACTTGTTGAGCCTGCATTTTTCTACCCACATACTGTGTGAAAGCCATTAGTCTATACAGCGCTGTAAATAGCAAGGCGGGTCCAAGAAACAACGTCACATAAGACTTCCTCTGCCGAGGATGGAAAGACATAAACACAGAGTAGAGCATGCAAACGACTCCAAGAATCCTGCCACGTGTGCAAACTGATCACAGACGCTGAACACAGACCTAGACAGAGATGTCTGTCCATAGGGCTGATGGGTCGTTTCTCCTATACAGGGCGACACGCTATTAGCTGTAGCATCTCCAGTGTCTCACAACTCACTAGTGACCCCTACTGGTTGATTGGGCACCTGTAATTCAATCTGCTGGGGTGCAAACCAATTGCGTTTGTGCTATAACCCGTCTTGTGAACTGCGGCGCATTGAGAAGCAGAGCCGTGACCTCGCACGCTTTGGAGGAGAGAGCTCACGCTCACCTGCGCTCTCGGTCATTAATAGAGCAAGTTACAGCAACGGCCGTTCCAAATGAAGGAGAAAATGGAGGGGGGGGAGGAACATTAAAAAAATAATGTGAGAAAGAGAAAAGGCTAACCGTTCCTCTCTCTTTCTTTCACAGCGGAGCCCAGCAAAGACATTCAGAACCTGCTGAAGCCCTCCAGCTCAGGGGATCTGACCACAGCGCCTTCCCACAATCCTTCAGAAGAGGAGGGGGTTGGAATCACCGGCCCCATCTCTGGGCTGCTGCAGGTCACAGAAAGGAGACGTGAGTACAGGGTGTCTTTGGGGGTGCGGGAGGTGGGGGGGAGTGGCCCTCAGAGCTACCAGGGTCAAAGATGTCACGCCAATTTCCTCAGCCTGTCACGTAGGCACATTCTCCATACTCTCAGGTCACATCTCCCAACGTCACTGCGTGTTCCTGCAATACCGCACGGCACGGTCTCCCGAGTGCAGATCGCTTTCTAATTTGGTGAGAGAGCACTGTTCCATATGTACATGTTCAGGGTTAAATAGCAGACACCTCCGTTAAAGGACTTGACATTTGTGATGCTCCTGCATGCATGACCTTATATCCAAGGTGCTTTGTTTTTTTTTTGTTTTTTGTTTTTTTTAACAAACCTGGTAAGAAAAGTGCCTTAGCTAAAAATTGATCCTTGGAGTCCAAAAGCAGCTCCGTACGGATATATTTAGGAAGACCAGGGGACCAAAGCGATGAATCCAAAGCTGACAAGTCAGTGTGTGCCCGCATTGTCTTCCGTCTCCCTATTGGCTGAAATGCACCATTATGTGGCTCTGCAGAAGAAACGCTTTCTCTTTCTCGTGTTGAACGAGCTCCAAGATCGAACAAGAGGGGCCACTGCCGTGCCACACAAGACCGTGTCTGTCTGCAGGCATCTCAATGCACAATCAAACAGGAAGCTTGGGAGGGCCAGCATCGCACTCTGAAGCCTTGAAGTGCTAGGCACTGGCAATTGGGAGACAGTGGCTCTACACACGCAGAGCATAGGGTGCCGATCTTAGAGCATGTTCGTGTGATTTAGTCACGTCAATCACTGTAAATGTGGGGAAGTCTCAAAAGGACAAGGCTTTTCACAGACCTTTCAAAAGCAGGCTACATATTACAGTGAGTGGCTTGCTCTCAAATGTTATTTGAACATGCTGCATCTGCGTTAACAGTTTCAATAAGGAACGTGTATTAACATTCAAAACATGTACCAATCAAACCTTTCACCAGCGTTGTGTCAATCATCGAGCTTCATGACACATTCAGCACAACATGTTTTCAGTGTTTTGTTGGTTTTTGCCAGTGACAGAAATTTGTAGTGATTTGCGAACATGTAATTGTCATATTATCAGTCATTGCGGTTTCAATAATTCCTGTTCTAAATGAGGTTTTGCAATAAATATTATTCACTGAAAGAGATGGATATAAACAGTAGGTAGTGCAGGAATGAGATGCAGGACAGCAGTGATGAAGCTCTGATCATTAGCGCTTCAGGATCTGAATCTCTATCCTAGAAAGCTGTGTTGAGGCCAGACCCACCGACACAATGTAAATTTCCTCACAAAGGCTCTATGTGACACTTTTAATTACATTTTTTTTTTTAAACTAGCATTTCAGGGTGGCTTGTTTATTCCTGAAGTGCACTCGCTGCTAATAACAGCAGCTCCCCGGTAATGACCGCCCCCATTCCGGTGCTGCAGATGCCGTTCCTCTATAACGACAGAGCCAATCTCTCCGGTCTGCCCCTTGCGCTGACAGGCTAAAGCGAAAAGGTAATTATTTCTCAGCGGGAAAACATGAAAGGGGCCACAGTGATCACAAGAGCCGAGTGTTCCCCTCCTCTTCTCCCGCCCCCCCCAAAGTCTGCTTCAGCGTCTGCATAATTAATGCCCCCCACCCCCCACGGGTGCAAGGATGTACCCCACGAATGGGTGCTCACAGGGCTGAAGTGGGGAAACACATGGAGCCGACACATGGGCTCAGGGAAGACAGGCTCTTTAAAGGGGCACACTCAACATAGACCCTGGATATGTCTAACCTCCTCACATGACAGGAAGTAGAGAATAATAGACGGTCGAACACGAATGAAGAAGTTAAATCCTTTCTGGTCTGACGGAGAGATATTAACGGGCAGGACTGAAGCTGCGGTTTACGATGGGCCAAAAGCCAATAGAAAAAGTCGTCTGAAGGTCTTTTCTTATTTGATCGTGATTTATAACGGTCAGCCAAACACCAGCGAGTTTCTTAAAAAATGAGGACAGAGGGGTCGTTTGTAGAGGCGGCTGGAGGAGAGCTTTATATCTGACATCCACTGAGCCCATGATCGTCATGAATTAAGTTCGCAGATCAAGTTCTGTGAGGAAATTCTTGCTGTGCCCGACCAATGGTCGGCCTCAGCAAACTCATACTCAAGCAATCACGTGCACACATCACTAATGGAGCGCCCCTTTTAAAAGTGAGTCAGATCCCTCCCATACTGCTTTAGCCTGCGCTGCTCTTGTTTAAAAGAGTGAGTCAGATCTCTCCCATACTGCTTTAGCCTGCGCTGCTCTTGTTTGTTTCACTGCTGCTTGTTCTAAAAAAATAGCTCCACCACCCCAGCCTCCACCTGTCGTTTGGATCTGCTTGTACTGGGGGGTTTCTGTATATCTCCTGTTTAGTCGGGGAGATGTGTCGGGCTTCCTGTTTGATAGGGCGTGCACTTGAAGTACATAGACCAGATCCGTTCAGCGGCAAACTAATTACTGTATATATTCATTCATATATTCAATATGCGAGTTGTCTTGACAGAAATGGATTTTGTTTAGGCCGTAGGTTTAGGTTTCTGAAAAAATCTTTATTTCCCAAGTTACCCCTCATGAGCGCCCCTTGGGAAAGAAAAGTTTGCACTGGCCATTCAGTGTACTGCAGCCTTTAAGTAGGAAGAGCACTGGCCATTCAGTGTACTGCAGCCTTTAAGTAGGAAGAGCACTGGCCATTCAGTGTACTGCAGCCTTTAAGTAGGAAGAGCACTGGCCATTCAGTGTACTGCAGCCTTTAAGTAGGAAGAATTTGGTCCCTCTTGTGTTGAAGTTTTACCAGTGTTTGTTTAATCCTCCTGGGAATATGGTGTTGAGTTTTCTAATCCAACGTCTTTCCGTCCTACGTCTGTCCTCCTGTCCAGTTAATGTTTGAATGGAGGTCCGATATTTCTACTGCTTCAAGTCCATGGTGTAGGAAATGAGCCGCTGTAGGTTTAGGTTCAGGCCTAACCAGCCCCTGAAATGTAACCAAGCCCGTCTCCCCCCTTATTCCCATCGTTTCTCAGTCACCTCAGCTCTGAAGAAAACACCATTTCAGTGTGTCTATTGCCGCTGTGTATTTTTTGATCAATTATTCAGAGTGTGGGGGTGGAAGTTAAGTTAAGACAGGAATAGAGGGGGGCGAGAGGAATCGGAACGTCAGGCAGGGGGCGGGAGCGGAGGGAGTACGGAGGGGCGTTCTGCATTTATCTCCTCTCTCTCTCCCCAGGAGACTTGTGAACAGGGAGTGGGCGTACGTTTTCCAAGACGAGATATTCTCGCACGCCGATCGTTCACGGTCCCTCGTTCTTTTCAGAAAGAGCGGCTACGGCTGAAAAAGAGGTGCCGGTGCCACACACACACACACACACGCACACACACGTGCACACGCACACACAAACACACACGCACGCACGCACGCACACGCGCACACATACGCGCGCACACACACACACACGCACACACACGCACACCCCTTACAGCACAAAGGAGGTTGCTTTTTCTAATGGACATAGATTACACAGTTCTGCTTGGAGGTGATGGGGTTGTAATTTAACTTGTAAGATTACACAGGAAAGATTCAGTGCACATTAGAGCTGTGTATGAAATGAGGTGGTTCAGGCACACCTTATAATTATGCATCCTCTTATTAATGATATATTTCATAATTATACACTGTATTCTCACTGGATGCATAGGCTACTAGTGGTGCTGAATTAACATTGCTTGTGCAGTTTCTCAAGGCTGTTGTGGCACCTTAAATTGTGCTTCAAAACAAATGCTGTACCATTCTGTTTGATACTGAACAAGCGGAAGAATCCGTACCACACTGAGAGAAAATAACAATGAAAAACTCCTTGTGCAAGACATGAACGTGAAAAGATAATTTAAAGGGTCACATCCTTACCCGAGGTGAAGTGAACCCATTGCACGCTGCTGTTGAACAGTGTTCCAATTGCAGGATCAGTTTGGAAAACGTGGAGCCCTTTGCATTGGTGTCTGCCTGGCTCTGAAAGTCATCTAGCCTCCAGCAGCGAGCTTTACTTCCCGAAATGAACAGACATAGACCCGCGGGGGGGGGGGGGGCTGAGGAAGCAGAAGGCCCCGCTCAAATTTAGTTTACAGAGAACTAGTTAATGAGTCAGTCCTTCTGTTACCCTGCTGTCATCTCCGTAATCACGCACAGCCATACAGCAGCATTAAAGACATGGGGCTCTCACTCAGATAGCATGTCCCTTCTACTTCAGTACTGTTACCCTGCTGTCATCTCCATAATCACGTACAGCCATACCGCAGCATTAAAGACCTGGGGCTCTCACTCAGATAGCATGTCCCTTCTACTTCAGTACTGTTACCCTGCTGTCATCTCCGTAATCACGCACAGGCACACGGCAGCATTAAAGACATGGGGCTCTCACTCAGATAGCATGTCCCTTCTACTTCAGTACTGTTACCCTGCTGTCATCTCCGTAATCACGTACAGCCATACGGCAGCATTAAAGACATGGGGCTCTCACTCAGATAGCATGTCCCTTCTACTTCAGTACTGTTACCCTGCTGTCATCTCCGTAGTCACGCACAGCCACACGGCAGCATTAAAGACATGGGGCTCTCACTCAGATAGCATGTCCCTTCTACTTCAGTACTGTTACCCTGCTGTCATCTCCGTAATCACGTACAGCCATACGGCAGCAATAAAGATATCGGCTCTTTCCCTTCTTGTACTTCAGTACTGTTACACTGCTCATCACAATGTTTCTCAAATGCGGGTACTAGTACCCCTTGGGGTACTTTGTAATACTGCAGGGGATACTCAGAAAATTTCTAAATGTTTTTTTTTTTAATATATATATATATACAGTATATATTGATTATGAACAAACCCACATTAATAAAATCACTTAAATCTGGATAGTAACATACCAGTTTGATAAATCTTTTCTATGCCACATATTTTAAACATTTTTTTATTTAAAAATGCAATGAGCACATCACTTTCATGTTTTTTTTTTTTGTGCTGGTGAAGGGGGTACTTAGAGGGGGTATATTAGTAAAAGAAATTTAAAGAACCAGTGGCTTAATCACATTGAACAGTGGCGCATGGTCAAGCAAGGTGAACCCCATTTTCACACCGTCATAAATTACCACGTACGTATATACTGCCTCGCTGCTACACAAAACTCTTTCAGGATTAAATTAGTTGAAAACCTTGGTTATTGATTTTGCATGCCGCATTTGTTTCGTTACAGTCTTTTCTCCTGCAATATGAGTATTATATTTATCAATATGTATGCAGCACAAAGCTCCTTCCATCCTCTTAACAAATTACCCCGAAAATAATGTTTCTATTCTGTCCAGAGGCTCCCTACGGGCAGCTGGGCTATCGATGGGGGAAAGCTCCTCATTACGGAGATGAAAATTTCACTCTCATCAGCCCACTGACAGAATGAAAAATCCCACCCTTCCCCCCACAGCAATGCCCTCGCCAAAGGGCACACAAACACAAAGCATTCATAAATAAGCCCTTTCAGCCATCGCTACAATATTAAACTATTACTATCAAGCCAAACAAACAACGGCTGTGTTGTGTCCATTCTGAAACTCCCTTTGTAGGCTCTCCCTATAGGTGACTACACCAGGTCAGTTACTCAGCTTATCATGCACAAGCATATCCAACTGAACACCCAGAATTAATTCAATTAAAATTTTTCAATTCATCCATAGAAAGCTAATACGCCCTAATAAGAGAAACAAATGTATAAAAGCATAACCTAGAAAAATTAAAATACCATAGCTGGAATTATAACAAAAGGTAGGAGTGCTACAGGGAATTGATAATAAACGTTGGGTACAGCAGTGTTGGGTACAAAGGGAAACCAAGATGCAGTCCAATATACACTGTAGTATGTGTGTGTGTGTGTGTGTGTGTGTGTGTGTGTGTGTGTGTGTGTGTGTGTGTGTGTGTGTGTGTGTGTGTGTGTGTGTCTGTGTGTGTGTCTGTGTGTGTGTCTGTGCATGTGCGTATCTGTCCATCTGTGTCTGTGTGCGAGTGTGTGTGTACACACAAACACAGACCGAAACATCTCATGACTTAGCTTTTTCTGATCAAATACACATAGGGAGAAGACACACACACACGCACACACACACACAAGCCATTATGTCCTTCCAGTACGGTCTGTTTTGTGTGCAACTGAAGCATCGCGTTTGTTCTGTCTGTTTGGGGAGGCGCGAGAGAGCCTGCTGCTGTATGCCAGTGAATGCAGAGGGTGTCCAGGGCAGGCCCCGCCCCGAAAGCACAGCAGAATTCCACCTGACCAGTGGGCTGACAAACGCACGCTAGCCCTTAAAGCCACAAGCACCCACAGCACTGCATCCAGCTGTCCTCTCAGTAGCCTGGGCTCAGCTAGCGCCCGGGTCCCTGAGTCACCCTCTAAACCTGCGCCTCCTTGCGCCTCCTTTATGACTGAAGCAAGCATACCGCCGTCTGCAGGGATATATTATTGAGCTCCGATGATGTGAGGATCACAAGGCTCTATTCATGCTGCATTAAGCAGAAAAATGAGTTGTGTTATATTGTCCACTCCACAGCTAACAGTCCGGTTTCAACCAGACTTGAAAAAGAAGACAAAAAAACAGTTGTCATTTTAAAACTAGCATTATTGCCAGTACTGTAAAAATGCACACAGAACGGCCTCCATTAAAGAAGAACATTTTACTGTATAATTTGCTACTATAGGTTTTCTATAGAAAAACGCCCTTCAAACTCCTCTGTATCTGTGGGTCACGGCAGAGTGCTGTAGCAGAAAGCGTATCCCTGCCTATGAACCAGTGTGACCGAACTGTCTGTCAGTCATACCACATAATGGGCTTACCTCAGGATCCAGCTCAATGCAAGTAGACAGAAGCCAATAATGCACTTCACTGGAGGGGAACCGCTCATATTGGAGATAATCATCTCTTCCAGAGAATCTCCATGAAATATGCAATCAATGGCAATTGTGAGTAATTAATATCACTATGAAGGTAATATAAAAAAAGCCTTTAAAGCCTCTAAACAGAATTTAAAACCTGATTACTATACACACACCAGCAGTAGGTTGAAACTGGCCATACAGACCACAAGGAAGCACCAGATTAACATAACAGGTCCAGTAGATGTTGCAATGTGGCTAAGGTTCTTGATCAGGATAAAGCTGGAGCTCACCTCTTATGCACTGATGAGGGACTTGGGGGCTTTTGAGCCACGATGGTGTTTAAACAACTGCCTGCGCTCAATGAATGAAGGACAGTTAGTTCTTCATGTTTGAAGTAGTGACTGCAGTTTTTTTTCCTTTCTGGGATAGGCCTACTGTTTCTGTTTTGATTAGTTTTTTTCAGGATGGTTTACTTTGGTTGTTTCATTTTGGTTGGTTGACTTCAAATTATAGTAATTGTCATTAGTGTAGTTTGAAAATGTAACCCTGAACTGGTAATAAATGAGGATTTAAGGGTCTCTCTCTCTCCCTCAGAACCCCTCAGCAGTGTATCCTCCTTAGAGGTGCACTTTGACCTCCTGGACCTGACCGAGCTCACGGACATGTCTGACCAGGAGCTAGCCGAAGTCTTTGCCGATTCGGACGAAGAAAACCAAAACGAGTCTCCAGCAAGTAAGTATCCCGGAATATGCCGTACTCCCGTACCATCAGGGCACTGCACACTCCATCAGGGCACTGCACACTCCATCAGGGTACGGCACACTCCATCAGGGTAATGCACACTCCATCAGGGCACTGCACACTCCATCAGGGTAATGCACACTCCATCAGGGTACTGCACACTCCATCAGGGCACTGCACACTCCATCAGTGTACTGCACACTCCATCAGGGTACTGCACACTCCATCAGGGTAATGCACACTCCATCAGAGCACTGCACACTCCATCAGGGTACTGCACACTCCATCAGGGCACTGCACACTCCATCAGGGTACTGCACACTCCATCAGTGTACTGCACACTCCATCAGGGTACTGCACACTCCATCAGGGTACTGCACACTCCATCAGGGCACTGCACACTCCATCAGTGTACTGCACACTCCATCAGGGTACTGCACACTCCATCAGTGTACTGCACACTCAGATCATTCCTATGCACAGCGTGGGCCATCGCCATGTTCAACATTAAGGCCTGTTTCTCATTACAGAAAGTAACTGAAGTTCACACCGACTGTGTGTTCTGTGGGTTACGGAGCGGCTGGATTTTCCCGCTCCACTTCTAGCTGAAATGTAAATTTAGAAACGGCAGAGAGGTTCAGTTAGAGGACCGTTTCTCCACAGCCTTGGCTCGGATATTAAGAGCCAATGGATCTCACTGTTCATTTGTGTGTGCCAGGAGTGACAGGTGCCATCATGCCGGTGGTGGTGCAGAGGAAAGAAACGATCCCTTAAAAGACTCATTGAAAGGTACCTAGCAGTGAGAGGAGAAATTGGTTTAGCTTTGCTGAGTCACAGGTTCAACAGCCCCCGCCCCCATTTCCTCTCTCTCTCTCTCTCTCGCTCTCGCTCTCTCTCAGCTGTTCCTCTAGGTACTGGAAGTTGATGGGGTGCAGAGAGAAAGCACATAAGCGTGTCTTTCCTCAATATTTCATTCGACAGCACTGTTTGGGCCTGCCTGGCTCTCTCATTCACCCCAGTCTGGGTTCAGCTGCTGTTTAACTGGCCTGAGGAAGGTTTATAACCGCCAAAATCCACCCCCCCCCCCCCCCCCTCCAACCCCACGTCTCATTTCCTCCAAAAAAAGGAACACCTGGGAACTGTCCCAACTGTGCACAACAGCACGTTAGGCTGGGATTGAGATTGATTGAGGCCCCAACACTCTTCCAGTTCGGCTTTGACAAATGAGCCCCAACACGCCCGTGAATCTCACCACACTGCCTGCATGCCAGCTCCAGAGCCCAGCTAAAGAACCGCTACAGCCGGTGTGAAGCTGGCCTGACAATGGGCCTCGTAGCAAGAAAAGCACCCATTGGACATGGTGCGCTGCCGGGAGATTTAGTGCAAGCTATCTCCGGGGAAAGCGGAGCGAGGAGTCGCCGAGTGCCGTGCAGCCCCGCTGCCGGAGACGCATCATTAAGGCGAAGTTAAACGGGATTGAGTTATGGGAACGTACGCGAGAATCAAACGAGAAGGAAAGCAGAGACGGTCTTGTTGTTGATTTATGGAGACGCCCAGTCACAACACTGGGAATGGGGAAACTGCTCAGTTGTCTCCACGGTGCAGAAGTCATGTTGAGGACTGAATGATTTCTCTCACCCGCACCTGACCTTGAAACATGAATATGTGAACACCCGCTTCACCCATTAAAACAAAAATCAGTTCACAAAGAGGCTCATTACAGCAGTTCTTAAGCAAAATGTATATATATTTTTTTTTTTTAATGTATTTATATATTTTGCATTGATTGCACAGACATTCTGTGCTACTCAAGTTAAAATTTTGATAAGAACTATAAGAATGTTTGCCACGTTTATTAAAACTCACAATGGAATATTGGGCTTAATTGTTTAAAAGGCAATCTGAATGCTTCTTGTGAAAAAAACACCTTTTTCAGCTGTACATTTCGATATAACCCACAGGGGTTTTCACACTGAGGGCCAAACATCAATGACAAACAATATATCTGCTGTGTTATTCGCTCAGACAGGCAGTTTGGTGGAAGGATGCTTTTCAGAGAAACATATATTCAGCTAAATATGCAAGAAATGTGCATTTCAGATGAAGGCGGATTAAATTAGATTCCGTGGGGCTCATCTATAAAAGCTAGAGGGGTTGGGATTTCACTGTTCAGTAACAGATTTTTTTAGTAACATCTCAGCAGTAATAAAAAAAGAATGCGGCCCCACTGACATTCAATGTTACAAATGAATGTATCATCGCAACATTAAAACTGACTATGGACTGCCTGAGGTTATAACTCTCCATAAAGTCAGAGATAGCCAGTTTGTATACAGATATAGGTCTGGTACTATGATAGAATGGGACCTGTAATCTCAGGGGCAAAGCAGTCAAAGCCACTGTCTGCTTTCTAGTTTTCTAATAAGATCATCAGCTGTGAAGCAAGAAATCTGCACCAGCTGTCTCCGCTTCACCTACACACACACACACACACACACACACAGACACAGACACACACACACACACACACACAGAGAGACACACGCATGCGTACACGCACGCACACACACACACACACACACACACACAGAGACAGAGACACACACACAAACATACACACAGAGACACGCACGCACGCACACACACACACACACACACACACACACACACACACACACACACACACACACACACACACACACACACACACACACACACACACACACACACACACACACACACACACACACACACACACACACACACACACACACACACACACACACACACACACACAGCGATACAGCACTCCATCCACCACCATTCGCAATATGCATCTCCACGCTTGCCCTCCACACCCTTCTGTTATGGAGCCTGGTTTCTATTAGCTGTTTTTGTTAGCATGGCGCTCCATGTCATCCCCAGACAATGACATCACACAAATTTACTCATACCTCCAAAACAGGCTTGCCTACGATAATGAGTTATTACAAACATTAGCCATATTTTAAAAAATAAAATAATTTTTAAAAAAACCTTGCTATCTACAGTACTGCAACCCTAAGCCGTTTCATTAAAAAGAAATATACTTCCAGCCCTGTGCAGATTAAACAATTGTATTTTGAGTGACTACTATTCTGACCGGTAATAGTCCTTCAATCATTAGTAGGGAAAATAATCTCCTTTCCAGATGTAGCTGTAGCTGTACGGCGTCTGGCCAAAAGCAGTCTGGTCGGTGTGCTAAGCCCAGACAACGACAATTAAATTAAACGAGTCATGAATTCAACTATAATATTTTGGAATTGCCTCTTCCTTTTAATGTGCATTTCCCCAGTCTGTTGTTAGACAATTACCGTGGCTGCCTTTCCAAAGAGACACGCCGCATGATGACGGACTGCCACCTGAAGGACGTAAAGCATAAAGACTCGTTCCCCGGAGCTGGAGCGCTCAATATGCTGATAAACACAGAGATAAGCTTTTATAATGAAATGCTGAGACGGCAGCGTGTTCTGTCCAGTGCAGATTTTGTACCAATAGCTGACGGACAGAAAGGTAAATTGGGTGAAAGCTACTGGACACGCAGCGGCAGTCAAATATCCTTACTTGCCATCTTTCCTTCCCAGCATATTTTTCACACACACACCCCGCTCCCCCCACCTCCTCCTCCTCCTCCTCCTCCTCCTCAACAAGAGGGTGTGGCAGTGTGTTCCCATAATGCATAGGGAGAGAAAGCCTTCTCTTCTACAGCACCACAGCTGAATCCAAAACACAGAGACCCACAAAAAGTACTTCTTTTTTTTTGTTTCGTTTCTTATAGCAGTTTATCATATAACAAGGGAGGACGCCTAAATGTTGGGGCAGGTATAATAGCAGTATGAAGACTGATTCTAAGGGTGGAGACTGGAGAGTATTTTACTCAATAGAATCCTACAGTGCACCTAGGTCAAAAAGGCATGAATCCACTTATTGTAGGAGTAATCATATAAGCCAAAATAATGCACTCTAAATAAAAATTCAAAATTATTGTGGGAATGAGTTTGCTTTAGTAATGAAAAGCAAAATAAAAAGCCTTTGTATGTCTTGTTCAGACACAGAAAAGCTGTTCTGCATGTGCGTGTCGTTACACTCCCCTTCTGGCACTGCTAAAGGTGCCAATGTGAATATTAACCCCTCAAACACAGATGTTTAAGGGCCCGACACAAAGAACCCCATAGCCACCCCCCACCCCCCCTAAAAAAAAAAAAACATGCCAAATAAACAAGCTAATTGCCACACCTGGTCACCCGGTTGTCCAAAGCAGTTACTGTATCTGCAGCAGAATGATGTCTCCATACCCAAAACCCTTCCGCCAAAAGACAACTGTTACCCCAAAGTAGATTCATTCCAATGCCAGAGACCTACACCCACCATGGAAAACTGTTGCTTTTTAAATAATGCCCACGTCATGAAGTCTGAGCGATACTGGCAGGGTTACAGTTGCACTGGGTGAGATGTGTGGTGTGTGGACTGTACAGGCCTCTCTTCCGTCCTCCCCGTCATTAATGCATCAGGAGTCAGGACACCATAGGACGGCGGTGTAGTACAATGGTTAGGGAATCCGGGCTTGCTATTCCAAGGCTGTAGGTTTTATTCCCTGTTTGGGCCACTGCTGCTTGAGTACGGACCTTAACATGAAATGCCTCAACTAAATATTACTCTGTAAATGGACTGTATGTATAAACAGTGTAAGCTCTGGAAGCTACTACATGCCTAAAATGAGACCGTGGGAGTTGTGGTGGAGCCTCGTGTCAAGAGTGCTGAGAGCCAGAGGAGTGAATGGACACAGAGCGGGGAGAGACGAGATTGATAGGACAGGCAACTCGAATCAATTACACTTAACGTAATGTACTACTTTATCTACCAAATGAAGCAAAAGGTGGAGAGAAGCACCCCCAAGGACTCTGAAGACTGTAATGGCCTCACAAAACAGTTCCCTTGCGGTCAGGAGCCAATTCCGTGCACGGCTGGTTTGATATCACTCAGCTGTGCAGAGTGCGTGCCAGCGGGAGTCTGGTTTCATGGTCAGATGCGGTGCGTGGGAAACCACGGGGGCCATCTTGGCTCAAACGAGCAGCTCTGAGAGACATCACAGAGCTTTAGTTATGCGAGAGGAAGCCGTCAGCATAAGGCTTTCTGGGGGGGAGGGTCAGATGCTACTTTAAAGCAGGTGATAGACAGGCCTCTGATATCTCCCTGTCCAAATCCTGCAGCTATGGGACTGCTCGGTTATCCATATTCATAGAGCAGTCCATCAAGCTTCAGGCTATGGCAGGACTGCTGACAGAGGCTGCATCCCTATTATTTAAATCAGACAGCTTCTGATCCGCTGTCACAGTACGACTCAAGGGACAGCAAAATATCATGTTTACAGTGTATGAACACACACACACACACACACGCAGACACAGGTGCACACACGCACAAACAGGCACACACACGCACGTACAAGCACACACCTCCAGTATGCCAAATAAGTTAAAGCACCGCTCCATGAAAATTCAGCGTCTGCAGGTACAATTACCAGGAGATCAAGAGGACTAATTTGGATCAGTAGTTGTCAATATGGAGAGATGCTGAACAGCCTAAAATTCTACAAGTATTAATTCATATCTAAATATGATGTGATTATGTTGACTTTAGCTGTGACTCACCGGAGTGGAAAAAAATTATGTAATTAGTTCAGCAATATGTTGACCCAATAAGCATGGTTTGTCATTTCAAGATAACAACCAAAAGGCCATCTGAGAGTAAATGTTCCCCTGCAACAAAATAAACATCACTGATTTCAATGAAAGCACAGGCAATTTCACAAAGCAGGATTACCGAGTTAGCAGGATAACTGCACTGCGTAAAACCCAGAACCCTCCAAAACCTGGAACATGGACTGAAGTAAGAAGAGCTATTCCGGGTTTTACTAAGTGCAGTTATCCAGCGAATTCAGTAATCCCACTTCGTGAAATACCCCCCAAGGTCAGCTTGATAAAACTGGAATCTTTACAAATCCCTGAATCTCAGCCACTCAGTGTTACCTAGATTGAGGTGCAGTGTATGTATTGGCCACAGAACTGGACTGCTGATTTTCACAGAGGAACGTCGCATTTCGGAACGTTGTTTTCACAGCTTTCTGAGGTGCTAGTATCTATTGTAAACAGTGTTGTGCAGTGGTTTGATGGCGCAATGCCCTCCTCTACAGCCATCCGTCTCATGATGACTCAGCAAAGAAATACCAACATGGTCTCGACTAGAGCAGTTAAGACAATTGCACCGATTAACGGACAGCTTACATCATTTCCTCATTGGCAACTATTTTATTATACAGTGCACACGATAAATACAAATACGTAGATTGGTATTTTTAACATTTTTATACTTAATTTGCCATTCTACTGGTGATGTATTTGGGGTGTTAAGCACATGCCTGAATACACACCGTGTCTTTGAGTAGGACGTCTAAACAGGCACACACTAATGAATCATTCATCGCATCCCTCCGTCTCAGTTATTTGAATAAATCTATACGGTATGCATACTGAACATGGGCAGTGCTGCTCTTCACTAAATGCAGAATCGATTACTAATAGGAGAGGTTATTCACTTCCCACAACCAACCTGGATTCCTGGAGCTATAAAACAAACCATTTACAATTTAAAGGAATATTTAACTTATAAATCTGATAATTCTTATAAGGTACACATAGGGATGTGGTAGAGGTACCATGTCACGTAGCTGTACCGCGGTAGCAGGGTGTGGTGTTTATCACCACACCATGTCTTATTCTGAGCTTCAGATTAACACGCGATGATTCAATGGACGCATGTGCTGTTTTTCCCAGCAAATGGCCTATCGAGGCACAGAGAAAACTTCCATTACAGAGTTCATATGACAGTGACGAAGCAAGCCTGTGTTGCGAAAAACATTGAATTAGGACATTGTATCCAATGTCGGACACTAAGGAAGCCTTATAAAATCATTAACATGCAAAAGATGAGTTTGTGCAGCATCCAGCAGCCAGTGTTTACAAAGAGATTGATGCCCTGTTGCTAGACCTCATCAATATCGCTCTGGGCCCAGGGGGAGAGCAGTCAGTCAGTCTGATAGAAGTGGTCACACCTCCATGTTGCTCTCACACACTCGCACTGACTGCAAGGCTAAAGAACCTGGGACTGCGAGACATTCAGATTGTGAAAATCACTTCCTGGAAATAGTCGATCACACTGATTGCTGGCTTCCAGCTACAGGAAATTAAGTGACAGTGATATCTTAGAAGATGGCTTACCCTTGGCATGTTCTTGGCTTTGTTTTTAGCAATGCATTTATAATGAACCTATAATCACTCTCTTCTGCAATTATTATAATCGTTATTATTATTAGAATCCATTGGACTAGGCAGGAGTATCTTACCCTGACTAACGCCCGAGTTCTGGACTGTACTCCAGAAGCCGGATTACTTAGTTAGCTGGATAACTGCACCAAGTAAAACCCGGAACCATCCCAAGTATGGAACATGGACTGAAGTAAAAAGAGCTGCTCCCGGTTTTAGTCAGTGCAGTTTTCCAGCCAAGTAATCCTGCCTATACGCCTTCGGACGTCCTCCCTGCGGACGAAGGCTAGGAAAGCTTCCATCTGTTCGTCCTTCAGTAGTAAATAAAACGTTTTTTTATTGCTGTTAACACCGCTTCTACCTCTTTCAACTCGGGAAACTCCATTGTGCAGCAAAGATTGTACAGTGTGATAAGATAAAAAGTGATAAGATCGAAACGAGCCGAGCATTTGTTCTCTTTTAGGTAGCCTCTTGGGGGGGTATACTACGAAGCAGGATTACCGAGTTAGCTGGATAACTGCCCTGAGTAAAACCCGGAACAGCTCTTTTTTTACTTCAGTCCATGTTCCAAATTCGAGAGGGTTCTGGGTTTTACTCAGTGCAGTTATCCAGCTAACTCGGAAATCCTGCTTCGTAGTATTATCCCCTATTTGTTTATCATTAGCCAGCCACCTGTGTTAGTTTGTTCTTCTGGTACGGGCGGAGTAGCTAATAATGATCGACAGGCACGGGGCGTTGCGCATTCAATTATAAGAACCTATCAAAACACGCTCAGATACCGAGCGCATATTACACCAACAATGACAGCCTACCCAGAGGTAGCGGTCCAGCCTGGTGCTGCCTGACCACGTCATCGTACAAGCCAGGTTGCATCTTGCCCAATGAAAGGAAAAAGCATTTTCCATCTATACCAGTGAGCCACAATTTTCACTATTATTAATAGCAACGGTCATAAATGCCGATCTGTTCAAAGAGAAGGAAATGTATAATGCCAGGAGAGGAAATGAGATGTTCAGCAAAGGTTTCCTGCTAATACTGTAGCTGTGTTTTGTGGGGCGTCTGGGTGACGCAGCTTGTAGAGCGCTACCCACATGCTCACTGCGAGCTGCGACGTCAGCGGTCCGATTCCAACTGCGCGACCTTTGTCGCACGTCTGTCCCTCTCTCTCACTCACTCCCCATTCTTCCCTTCCCTTTACACTGTGCTGTCCAATAAAGCTGAAAAAGAAAAAATTTTTATTAAACAAAAAAAAAAAATTTGTGTTTTGGTCCCTTCAGCACAAAGCTTGTCCCCCTGTACTCGCCTCCCTTCTTATACAAGTGTGATGTCACCACCCAGGCCTGCACAATAAACACGCACTTTGGGACGCTAACGATTTTGGAAAGCAATCTGCTGCAAAAGCGAGAGACTGCAGCACCAGGCAGTGCGTTTAGGTAACAACTGCGAGAGACAGGCTCCGGTAGAGCCACCAGGCCTTTATCACAGGATACATCACACATGATGGATACATCACACATGTTCTGAGTACTTCCTACAAAAGACGTATTCTCTCTCCCCCCCCACGAATACGCTTCCTACCGACAGTTTATTTTTATAATTTTTTTTGTCTACCAGGCACTTCCCTGTGATAATCAATAGACAACAGGCCCCAAAGTGCTGGAACTGCAATGCCGTGACTGGCGTGGGTGGGCTTGACGTGCAATTACAGCGAAGGCTCGGCGCTGCATTGTAAGCGTGTCCCGGCCTTTCCAGAACATGCGAGGGGCGTGGTGAAGGATTAGGCAGACATGATGTAACAGGATGTAACAGGATCCCTGTGGTGCTGTGTGTGTCGTCCCCCTCAGGCCACTACCAGCCCCCTCTTCCCCGCGGGGGGTACATGCGTTCGCCCTCCTGGACCCGCTGTAGCAAAGCAGAGCCCGCGCGCGACAGGAAGCACCACAGCGACTCGGACACCACGGAGCCCTACCTGAAGATAGAGCGGCCCAAGAAGCCCTGAGGACTCCACCCTGGGAAACAATGGTGCTAAAAAAAAATAGGAACGAATGCTGTGCACTGTACCATAAAAACACTGCGCTGCTCGTGAAAAAAGCACCAATTACTCTCCATACATACTGTACATTTCTCTTGTTTCATACGCAAGGGATTCCGTTAGCACAACACCGCTGAGGACCATGAATTCGTGGAGGTTTTTTTTGTTATTTTTTTCCTGTAGGGGAAGCCAACTGGGCCTTGGCCCCCCCCCCATTTGGCAAATACGCCCAGCCAAAAGATGCATGCTGGGACTTCGGGGAACATCACCAGCCACAAAGCTACGGGAGGCTGTGTGGGTCAAGAGGTGCGGGACTGGCACAAAAAGAGACTGGACTGAAGTCCCCTCCCCATCAGGCAGGGTAATGAGGCCACGCCCTCTGTCAAAGCAGCGTTCTAAAGCACGTTCTGAACAATAGCCAAATAACCAAGGCACAGCACAGGTCATAAAGTCCACATATGACAGGCCATATTACCTGCATATCTTTTACTGTAACAGCAGCAAAAAGCCCAGAGCCTATATATAATATTCTGCCTTTTTTTAAAGTACCAGTGCTAATTGTCGGCCCCTTATCGCTGTAACAAGTAAAGCAGTGGAACGTGGTACAGTGAGCCAGCAGTTAAGTCTCCCTCTGGTCTCTGATACTAGTGTGGGCTGATGTGTAGGACCCCTAGTGGCCAGAGCAAATATGCACAGTCTGCCCAAGGAGACGGTTCCAAAAACCAGTCTTTCACTGGTATTTCATTAAACACTGTGGATTTGACAGTCAATAAAAAAAAAAATTACAATAAAGACATCAGAGAAGACTTGGCCTTCAGCTGGATTTCTTTCTGAACAACATGGCATCCGATATGAGTGATAAGTGATTTACAACAAATACAGTGTGTAGTGTACTCTGTTCTGTAGTGTTTATGTCATAGCAAGTAGAACAGAGTGGGGTTACTGAAAATATATCACACAGACACACAGACACACACACACACACACACATTCTATTCCTGATTGATTTGTATAGCACTTACTGTACACAGTAATTATACACATGCACGTTTGTCCCTCTAATGAGAAGTACATTTTAGAAGCTTTAATGTATTTTAATTTGCAGACATCCAATATCAAATGGCAACAAAAAGTAAACTGGAAAACAGCACTGGATAGAATTAATCACAGAGCACCGTCTGGGTCCATGCTTTGTGATGCATGATGTTCCTGGACTCACCCACTACATCAGGGGTCCTCAATCTTATCCAGTAAGGGCCGGTGTGGGTGCAGGGGTCCTCAATCTTATCCAGTAAGGGCCGGTGTGGGTGCAGGCTTTTGTTCCAACCAAACACTAACATGTCTGATTCCACAAATCATGGTTCTTAAGTAAAGACTCTGGTGGTTGATTAGTAGAATCAGGTGTGAAACTGCTTGGTTGCAACCAACCCTGCGTTCACACCGGCCCTTTCTGTATAAGATTGAGAACCCCTGCACTACATGATGATTTCCAACATTGATTTTAAGCCTCATATCTATTCCATTCAGTTCTGTAGATATCAGTCCCCATTATGTTTGTTAGGTCCCGTAGGACATCTTGAAAAAAATGTCTCCAAAATGTGAAACAGCAAAACAACCTACAACTGCCTTGACAGTCCAATTCAACATTGACCATCCAACCCCATGGCATGCTGGGTAGGATAACAAGAGTGCTGCTGATGTGCACTCCACTAGAGGAGCAGTGCAATGTGGGTAAGATACAGGCTGCTGTTGGTCCTCCGGTGTTTCTGGCTTACCTCATTGCACTGTGCCAAACAGCCAGTCAGCCAGCCTCACACACCAATACCCTCAGCCCAGGGCAACATTGCAGAGATCAATGTGCACCCCTCTGGAAACCCATTGACCCCTGCAGGAAAGCAAATATTATTTCTGCATTAGTACGAGTGGAGATTGGTACCAGAGTCACCGGAGAGTAAATACAAGCTCCCAACCTCTGGTGAGACTGCTTTATTCGCCCCAGAGGCGCCACCTTCTGTCAAATGGCTGACACTGCAGGGGATCTCAAACAGGGACGAGAAATTAGGTTATATGCAGCGCAATTACAATGCGTTCCTGAGTGAGAATAAAAATTCATTTCACCGTTGGATCGTCTCCTCATTCTTCCCTGAAAGTGCAAATGAGGTCACACGTTATATGATCCTGTTATGATAACAAAAATGTTCCAACACCTTTAGTTGAGTGCAAGGACACGCATTTCCACAAACCGAGGAACCATAATTAGTCACTTAGCAGCAGACGTTTCAGCTGGGCAGCTCACCAACCATAACTCACCAGCCACTTACCAGAAGAACAGAGAGAGAATAAAGCACGATTCCTCCGGCCTTTGTACCATAAACTGTAGCATTTCCCCCGTCACACAAGCACTACACAAGACCTCAGTGGACCACTAGGCAAAGTACCACCTGTTCAAACACCTTTACTCTGTGTTCCGATTGGTGTCGCTGAGTGTGCTGAGATCCAGGATCTGAAGTAATTCTCCGTCATTTGTGGAGAAAATAAATGCTGAATTTGGAAGATCTGTCAAAGAGGACTGAACTTGTACAATGTAGGCATCTGAGACACAAAATAGCAACCAGCTTTATTGCCACTGCCCAGCCATACATTTGACATTAAACGCAGATGGCCACTGCAGTGTACTGGCTCCCTTAGGGAGGTATCCATCCATGTCTGTCCATGTAGCAGGATGACTTTACTCTCTGAACAATCCTCTATCCAAATTCAACCAACAAAGTGGTGTTTTCAATAAAGGTCTGAAACCTGACATCCATCCATTATCTAAACCGTTTATTCCTGGTCAGGGTCACGGGAGGGGGGGGCTCGAGCATATCCCGGCATGCATTGGGCGAGAGGCAGGAATACCCCTTGGACAGGTCGCAATCCATCACAGGGCACATGAAACCAAGTACAGTGGTTCTGATGTCAGAAGCGCATATGCCCACAGTCCTGAACCACAAAGCCAGGCAGGCAGCACCATAAATGTGTTTACTGACAGTCAGGGTATCCTCGTAGGTCAAACAAATTACAATGTAATCATTAAGCAGACATTAACTGAAGTGTGTGAGACAACAAAATATCAATCAATGCGAGTATCCAAAAATAGCTGTTCACAGCCCGACACAGTGCTAGGAGTAAAGTTAAAGCAGTGTGGGGCATTTTCACAGAGCGCTGTCCCATCCATCTCATTAGCAGGAGGGGTCTACAAAAAAAAGCCATTTTCATTCACTCATCCAGCATTTATTAATCAACGGTTTTTACACTGAAATCATAATTTTATTTGAACATAGTCAGACAGTTCTCAGCTTTAAGTCACAGAGAATGACAGTGCACTTAAATTCTCTCCAATCACCTTAATAAAACCGTATATGAATACATGTCAAAAAACATGACATACTTGTGCACATTCATACGTTAGTGCAAGCATATTCACAAAATACATATTCATAACCGCAGTTCTGCATAAACAGTGGTGACCTATCTTTAGCAAAAGGCAAGCAAATCAGGGAAATAAATGCCAACAGGTGGCCAGAAATACTCTTCACCATCTGGAATGTTCTACCCATTTATCCAAACTGGTCAATGAGGTTTTTACTTTATGATGTGACAAATTTGACTGGGAAGGATAACAGATGAAATGCAGTATTACAAAAAAAAAAAACAGTCAACATTAAGCCTGAAATGAAAACAGACAATAACTGTACAAAACGTGATTGATTTTTTTTTGTTTGTTTTTTTTAAAATTCCTTAGAAGTTGGGAATCAGACAGTTTTGTGAGGTAGTCACATCCTTCTTTCTCGCAAAGTGATTAAAAAAAACATAGTTCTATTTACAGCTCTGGAAAAAATGGAGACCACTGCAAAATTATCAGTTGTCTCATTATTTTGGTTCTGTTATTTTGACAATGGGGTTGAAGTGCAGACTGTCATCTTTAATTTGAGGGTACTTTCATCCATATCAGATGAACCGTTTAAAAATTATAGAACGTTTTGAACATAGTCCCCCCCATTTTTGGGCATCAAAAAATATTGGACAGTTTAACATAATGTAGAATAAAGTAATCATTTTTAATATTTGGTCGCATATCCTTTGCATGCCATGACGTCCTGATGTCTGTGACCCAACAATATCAAAAGACTCTTATTTTCTGGTACTCTTATAAGCGATACTATAACCTCTGCATTTGAATGGATCTCTATGGGAATTGGGGGGTGGGACTAGATTAAGATGTAAATTACACTGGAACAGTATGGAACACATGGTTGGCTAAATGGCTCTAAGTCATCAAGGGTCTGACGTACCAAACAAGCCTTAAACCATCACTCTGCTGCCAGAAATACAGTAAATATCCTTTCAAACTCAAAGTGCTAAAGTACAGAACCAAAATAACGAGACAAAAGATAATTTTGTAGAGGTCTCTTAATTTTTTCCAAAACTGTATATTTGTATGACTGCAATACATAACCATTCTCCCTTATTTTTATTTTTATTTATTTATACTAGCGCTGCTAAACCGTAAAACATACGATAGCATCAACCTGCCATCCGTTTTTAAAGAGAAAAAAATTAAACACGGTCACTACAATTCCACCGTATATTCACATCAACACCAATTCAAGCTTGACCCCATAAACAGAAGGCAAAAATCGAATGTGGTCAAGGGGAGTGCAGAAGGCACCAAATAATTTCAAGTCGGCAATTTCTGTGAAATTAGAAGCAGAACAACTCCACATTTCTACATGGTCTTCACAGCACAAGTCAAATTAGAAGCAAAACAACTCCACTCTTCTACACGATCTTCACACCTGTAGTTCAGTCAGCTACGTTTTGAAGGGATGAGAAGGCTGTGGCGGGTCTAAATGCCTAAAGGGATTTCAAGACTGCAGAAACAAAAGGACATATGAAATGAACTGCAAACACATGCAAACTACTCCCCAAATTGACTCGTGGGTTTTGTGCGGCATTGAAAGTGCCTTTCCATGTTATCCGTGTTGCCTGCATTTTTATGAAATTTCACTTCCCAGTACAGATAAGGTAGCTCTTTCCTCAAGACGCTGAACTTCCACACCTTCTAAAATAAGAGCTTCCATGGAATCCCACAGGAGTGCCGGAATGGGGAATCAGCGGTTACTTAGCGATGGCGGTTAGTTACGGTGATAAATCATTCTTGTGAGTTGCAACGCTCCTCCGTGCCCTACTTCGGATGAGATGGAATCACTATAGATTGCACAGGACTGAGGGGGGATCTCGCTGACCCACTTGCCAAACAGCCTTAACAACCTACCAAAGAGCCAAGACTGCTCTGCACAAACCTGCTTTAGAGACCGCATTCAAATCATCCAATGCAACATTGCCGAGCGCCTTAAACAAAACGGTATGAAAAGCCGTATTCGCCTATGAGGGACGTGCATGAATGCTAAATATCCTAGAGGTGGCTGCCTGCTTTTGTGAAAATGCTGGGCTTATTGGAGAAACAGCAGAGTGAAAATCCCAGAGACAGAGAGATAAAAATACAGCACACAAGCTGGGAAGGAAAAAGGGTGGCGTGTAGCACTCATTCTGTCGGCCAAAAAGGAACTTTTTTTTGCACACTTTTGAATCCAGGGTAATCTCTAAACCTGGACACTGAAATAATAGCAGTTCTTGTAAATAAAATAATAATAATAATTTTAAACAAAAGTAACAGGAATCAAAGTTAAGTGACAGGTCTAAATAACAGTTACCATAAACTGTCATTCATTATTTTCTCTCATCACAATAAAGCAATCTAAATACACCTATTGTGACAGATGAGATGACAGAGAACTGGTCAATTTTAGGAGCTACAGTGCCTTCCGAACGTATTCCGATCGTCGCCACAATTTTCACATTTCGTTGATTTCAAGCTTTCACTCACGACACGTTCCTCCACAAAGTAATATTTGTCACGAATACTCTACCTACTCCACACATCTGCAAACAAAAATAAGTGGAAAAAAAAGAAGAAAAGTACATTCACACTTTATAAATACATTTTTAAAATGCTGATTGCATACGTATTCAACCCCTGAGCTCTGGAAGCCGTAGAATGAGCTGACAGGCCTCTTTCTGTCCGACCATAAAAGTGATTATCATGATTTCAGGACTTCAGGACAGAAACACCCAAGGGTCATTGGTTGAAAAAAAGAAAAAGAAGAAAAAAAAGAAAGAAAAAAAAGAAAAAAGAAAAGAAAAAAGAATGAGCTTTATTTCAGGATCGCGGTGAGCACTAATGAAGAAACTGCGTCGCACCACCGAGACCCTGCCTAGAAAATACTTATGTCAGCAATATATTTCAGCTTTATATTTCTTAAAAATATCAGTGTGACCGTTTGGAGTTTTTAATAAAATATAGAATTTATTAAAAATGAGAACTATCATTTGTAATCGAGCACAATATAAAAGCTGTCCTGAAGGTTCGGAATACCTTTGCAAGGCACTGTATACATGTAAAGCAGTGACAATGGCTTTTATAATAGAGCAGCTGGGTTTATTTTCAAAATGTACAAGATATTTTGCGTGGGCTTGGAATGTCCAGCCAAGCCCTGGGATTAATTTACATAAATGTTATTCTTCCCAGAAAAGGTAAAGCCCTAGATGCACTATAAAATCCATTTTTATCAGCTGTAGGAGATCACATTCATGTTGTATGCCTGGAGCGTAGCTCATACACAGTATGCTTCAACCTGAAGACAATGAGATCATAGGATTCAGCACCAAGTTCTGGTTGAAGTGTACCACAATTTAATTGGTCTTTCAGAACAGTGGCATGGATATTATCAGGCATACTTATTAGGGAAGAAACCTTTCATGTCATTTTAAATATGTATACTTTTTTTTTTTTATACAAAAACTCCATTCCTTAAAAGCAGCAGGAACATGTGATTAAGGAATAAAATCGCCACACAGCACTAGAAATCCACCTCTATGACACAACAGCCAGTAAATGTGTTCCTGAGGATATTCCTAGGGCTGTCAATAAGGGGGCCAAAACATGACTCGAACATCCCGGTAACCTGACCCGCATTCCTGGCCAGAAGCACTCAGATGGACAGATTGGGAGAATTGCCAGAACAAGGCAAGTTAAGGCATTTCGGAGTGAACATCCATTTTAACGATGCGTTTCAAACGTCTATGTTCACTTCAGTCACGAGGGGGGGGGGGGGGGGGGGTGGCAGTTATTTCCTGCAAAATAAAGATAATAATGAGAAAGGAGTTGTCACCCCCTCGCTGCCCGGCTGGACCCTCTCAAAGCCCAAACCTCTGCTGTAGGACCGGAGGACAAACTCTTGCCTCTGTGGGTGCAGTTTGGGAAGACGTTCCTCCATCTCGCTCTCGTTCCCTCCCCCTCTCTACAGGGCTTGCTTCTCCTGGGTGGGGGAGGCCTCCTCCTGCCCAGCTCCTCCCTCCTCATTCCAGTTTTTCAGGCCCTCGGGCAGGCTGGTGTCCTCCTCGAAGCTGCCAGTTCCCTCCACAAAGTCCTCGTAGGTAGACTTCTCCTGGAAGGGGCGGGGCCCCAGAAGCTCCAACATGTCCGCCTTGTCCAGAACCTCCTTCTCCAGCAGCCTTTTACCCACCTGTACAAAGAGGAGGCACGGTCTCATAAAGTGTCCCGCACCCACACAGTCCAAATGGTAACGACATGATGTAATGCAGTGGTCCCCAACCCTGTTCCTGGAGATCCACCGTCCTTGTAGGTTTTCATTTCAACCCTAATTTGGCACACCTGATTCTGCAAATTAGTGGCTCAACGAGATCTCTAGCTGTTGAATGAGGTGTGCTTTGTTAGGGTTGAAACGAAAACCTACAGGATGGTAGATCTCCAGGAACAGGGTTGGGGACCACTGCTGTGATGTCATAAAGGGCAGGAGGACATTTTAGATAGATCTCCTCACCTTCTCCACCTCGTCCTTCTTCTCCAGCATGAGGGCCAGCGTCCTCTCGAAGGCCGTGTTGATGAGCGTCCGCACTTCCTCGTCGATAAGCTGCGCTGTGGCCTCGCTGTAGGGCTTCTCCATCACCAACTCGCCCTGCCTGGGGAGGTCAAAGGACACCTGGCCCACCTTCTCACTCATCCCAAACTGAACGATCTGGGGGGGAAGAGAGAAAACGGAGTTACTCGACGGGGGTTCTGAGGCCAAGGTCCACATTCACATAGCACTTCAGAGCAGGTGGTCAGATTTTAAAACACCGGGATCTCAATCTATCATTAACTTCATCCTATTTCTACCTGTGTCAGTGGAGTATGTGGGGAGCAGGGTTGACAGAGAAGATCAAACAGTCCCTTCGGTAATCTGGTCCCTCCTAATGGCCACTCCAGAGGAGCTTAATGCAATATTCTCAATTATCTGCTTTTTTTATGCTTCTGCGATCAAATATTCATTAAAGACAGAGGGACTGACTGAAATCACCGCAGAGTGAATCTATACTGCTGTGAGGAAGAACTACCAACATCCAAATATAAAACATCACCTGAGCAGTCAAATCCTCGACATGAGCAAACCTCACGCATTCTACTGCCGCGTTGACAGGTGGGAATTTTGATTTGATTGGAGAAATCCTTTCCAGGCAAGGTTATTAAACCTCAACAAAACATCATCAACAAAGCATCATCAACATAAATCAAGGAGGCAGTTTAAGGTCATCTTGAGAATTCTCAGAGGATTTTTCCCACATTTTTTTTCGTCCGGCTAAAAGATTGTTGGGGAACCCTCAGAGAGGGGGGTGTGATGAGCAGCCTAGATGCGGCGTGGGAGTGCGAGGGTCAGGTGGAGGCCCGGCGTACCTGTGCGTAGGCCGACTGCGTGACTTTCTTCAGGTCGTCCTGGGCCCCGGTGGTGATCCTGCCGAAGAAGACATGCTCGGCCACGCGACCGCCGAGCGTCATGCACATGCGGTCGAAGAGCTGCTCGCGGCTGTAGAGGTACTGTTCCTTGGGCAGGTACTGCGCGTACCCTAGACCCTTCCCCCGAGGAATGATGGAGACCTGCATCCCACAACGAGAGCCACACCAGGAAGGCTAAACATACATGCTTCACTGCAGTCCTTACCTCAAACACTGCCGAGTCTTCATCTGAACTCCTTACGTAAGAGGGGTAGAGTTCCCATTATAATGGCATTGCTTCCCTCTCTCCCTGCAGCCTCCCTTGAGTGCTGCACTCAAACAGGGCTCATCCATCAGCCCACCCGGCATGTTCTCTGACTAACTCCTTTAACCCTTTGAAGGGTAGGTTTTTTTGGAATGTTTTTTTTCTTCTAAATTCTAAGTCGGTGTTCTAGAACTCCATTGCTTTCCATTAGCAGCAGTGACTGTTACATCAGCATTAGGAATTCAGGATGTTCAGTCAAGAACAGTCTAATCGAATATTTGTGATCTGAAAAGGGTTAACGAGGCTCGTGGTCACGCTTCCACGTGGCCACTGTGAGCCGGGACTGCGGACAACGCTTCCTTCCTCGAACACGCAACAGCCGTCGTGAGAGGCAAATGCGAGGTCCCCTTATGAATGCTAGGACACGAGCTAGGACAGCAGGACGTGTGGGTGGGTGGGTACTGTACCTTGAGCAGGGGGTCCGCGTGCTCCAGGTACCAGCCCATCACGGCGTGACCGGCCTCATGGTACGCCACCGTCATCTTCTCTGTGGGCTGAAGGACCTGGGTTTTCTTCTCCAAGCCTGGAGCGCAAAAGACAGAGCAGTGAGAAGACCGACCCGTGGGCGTTGGTCTCAGGACCGTGATGCTACGCCGCTCCACTACGTGCTCAACATGCTAATGCTGGGAACTCGCCTGACCAGACTACACCCATTTCACTTTTCTCAGTATTTCCTTTTACAAAACCCACCTTTTTACGGCCATTAATTTTGCAGTGGCATTTTAATAATTTAACGTATTGACGAGCTGACATTAAAGCTAACGAGCTCCTCGCAGTGAATAAATGAAGCCTCGATGACAAAGGAAAAAGGCGAGTCCAAAGTCACACAGGGTTACACACGCAGCAGAGAAACGTCCGTTGAAACCACTTAATTAGACATCTTTTTGAGATGCCACACACACAAAAGGACACATTACTATACAAGTGTGCGTCTTAGCTGCCAAAATGCCATTGGCCTAAACCGCAGAGCGTGGACAGAAGAAATGGGTTTTAGCTCAGACTAATTCCTTAATCGCTGAGGCGTTCACAGGTCTTTAAACTAGTGCAGCTAATTGCAGTGAGTAAAGCAGCTCTTCTGTGACCAGACGGATGATGGGTATGTTCCAGTCTCCCGGCAGATTCAGTCGAGGGTTTCCAATTGTGTTTTTTTGATCCAGAGTAACTTGCCGTGCACCGTTAGCAACACTTTTATAGATGCACCACAGGCTACATTCAAGTTGAGAAAGGCATAAATCAATAAAGTGGAACATTTGGATGCATTTTGTCCTTAGCTTTCAGGGCACAGCATATTGCCGCCCCCCCCGAAACAGGAAGTGCCCCCGTTCCGCCCGGGTAAAGGTACCGTTTCTCAGCAGGGACATGGCGCACTCACCTCCGATGACTCGCTCTATGGCCTGCTCGAAGTGCTTCGCAGAGATGCTCTCATTGAGATGCCTGGCGGCGATGAGCGCGGCCTCGTTGCAGACGTTAGCAATATCCGCCCCTGAGGGTGAAGGAGAACACGACGAGAAATCATTCCACACCCTCAGCGAGGTCAAAGGGCGCGAGCCAATCAATTCTGTCTGAGGGGATGGGCAGGGCCTGCACAATACGCGTGGAGGGATATCTTTAATAGTGAAAGCGAACCGGTTTTATTGTTCTGGGGTGTTCCTGGACATGTAATCGTATGAAACACCCGCTTGCCGCCTCTTTCTCGCCGGAGGGATCGCCACTCACCAGTGAAGCCAGGGGTGAGAGCCGCCATTTTTCGAGCGAGTCCGTCCCTGTCCACGCTGGCATTCAGCTTCAAGGGACGCAGGTGGACCTTGAAGATGGACGCCCTGCCCTTGATGTCCGGGGGACCTGAATTAAAAATTTTGACACGTTACCGTGTGTGCACGGAGACCCCCAGCTCTCACCACTGGCTCTGGCTATAGGAACCTTGTATTTATTAAAGCACTTCATGATTCCAACTGCCATAACTGACAGAGAAATGCAGTCGGCAACAACAAAGACGTTTTGTTGAAAAGGAAATTTCCAGAAGGTGATAACCTAGGGGGTTACTACTTTGATTAAATCTGGAGTTCCTCTTCTTTCATGAAGTTTCCAGGTGGGTAAATATTAAACCCTCTTCTAGGAAAGCAAATTACAGACCTGACCCAAGTCCCCCTCCCCACCCGCTTGTCAATAGAGGGACCAGAAACGACATGATTCATACGCCACCAATTTCGTGACCTGCCCGGTAATCCCTTAATACCTTTATCTGAAAAGAATGGCGTATATGTTTTTTTTTTTTGTTTGTTTGTTTGTGTTTTTAGGGCTTTTTCAGATTTATTGGACAGCACAGTGTGGAGAGACAGGAAGAATGGGAGTGAGAGAGACGTGCGACAAAGGTTGCGCGTTCAAATTCAAACCGCTAACGTTGCGGCTGGCAACGAGCATGTGGATGGAGGCCTTACAGGCTACACCACGAGACACCCCAATGGCACCTGTGTTTAAGCAGAAAATCTGATTTTATTCCCTCAGTCCCACTCTTTTTACAGAGACAGAAGAGATCAGAGCCCTAGAGAGGATGTAAAAACACACTAAGACTATCACAGCGCTAATCCAGAGTATTTTAATGAGCAGCATACCTATATAGATCTGTCGGTCGAATCTGCCAGGCCTCATCAGGGCTGGGTCCAGTATATCAGGTCTGTTGGTCCCAGCCAGGACTACCACATTAGTGCTCGTGTTGAATCCTGTAAGCAACCAAAATCAGTTCTGTGTTTATAGGAAAACGATTAAAGGACATACGCATCGTCAGCACCATTGGGCATTTAGTGGAGCTGTTATTTATGTCAACAATCTGGAAACGTAATTAAAAAATAGTGTACATCGACACATTGTGCGCACACAATGTGTACGGGGCTCCAAATAAATGGCGATGGTCTAAAACGGCGGCAGTACCGTCCATCTCCACCAGAAGCTGGTTGAGGGTGTTCTCCTGCTCACTCTGACCCCCGAAGTTGCCCCTGCCCCTTTTTCTGCCCACGGCGTCGATCTCGTCGATGAACAGGATACAGGGAGCGTTCTTCCGAGCCATGGCAAACATGTCCCGCACCTGGGAGGGAACAGCCAGAGATCAGACTAACTGGAAGGGAACAGCCAGAGATCAGACTAACTGGAAGGGAACAGCCAGAGATCAGACTAACTGGAAGGGAACAGTCAGAGATCAGACTAACTGGGAGGGAACAGCCAGAGATCAGATTAACTGGAAGGGAACAGCCAGAGATCAGACTAACTGGAAGGGAACAGCCAGAGATCAGACTAACTGGAAGGGAACAACCAGAGATCAGACTAACTGGAAGGGAACAGCCAGAGAACAGACTAACTGGAAGGGAACAGCCAGAGATCAGACTAACTGAGTGTATCCTGGCTTCGGTCATCCTCAAATGAACCAACTCCTCGAAACATGATGCAGCACAGTCTGTGTTTAAAAATGGATACTTAATAAGTCCATACAGTTTACAGGCTGGCACAGCGTACAGGTACGGCGCAAGGGGTGGGACAAAAAGGACGCTGTTCCATGGTGTACAATTAAGTCAAGTGGTAAGACTTGAACTTTACCCACTCATCATTACCCATTTTAAATGGCTTATGAATAGAAATGGGACAATTATACATGCAATGCTTTGTGTCAAAGTATGTTCCCATACCACTTTATACCATGTATACTAAACTCTTACATATCAACACAGCACATATGCATTTAAGGCCATTCATAAATGCTGGGATTGCTATATTGACATGAAACACAAAAGAGAGAAGCATATTAATCGTTTTGAGTAGCATAAAATTCAGTGGAAGAAGCCGCATTAAATATCCTGTATACTGCCTGTAAATATCGGTTCGTGATAGTAATCCTGCACAGGATGGCATCCTGACTGTGTCCTGATCAGAGGCCACGCCCGTTATGCGCAGATATGGACGCCTTGACTGTGTCCTGATCAGAGGCCACGCCTATTCGGCACAGGATGGACACCCTGACTGCATCCTGATCAGAAGCCACGCCCGTTCTGCGCAGATATGAACGCCCTGACTGCATCCTGATCAGAAGCCACGCCCGTTCGGCGCAGATTTGAACGCCCTGACTGCATCCTGATCAGAGGCCACGCCCGTTCAGAGGCGCTACAGCGTCTGCAGCGCCTCAGCTGTCACCAGGCAACGCGCCTGTGCTGTGGGGTGAATACCTGCGCTCACAGGCGGCTGACAGCGAGGGCTCCTGGCAGGGTGTGAAACCAACTGGTAAAACTGGTAAACCAACAGCTGGTAAAGCTTTGATTGTGGCTGGTTTTTTACCCTAGCAGCCACTTTGGCAGGTATCCAACCAAGTTGTGTTATATTGTAAAAGCTAATGTGGCTGGTAAAATGTTGAAAATGGCTGGTGATTTTTACAATCCACAAGCCACTCTGGCCAGTGGTTGAATAAGTTAATTTCATACCCTGTTTCCATGCCAACAGCCTGGAAGGAAAGAAAAGGCCTGGACACTGCATCATAGCAATCCCCCAGGAGCTGACTGCTAGTTCACAGGCATCAGGGTTTAAAGCACTCAGCGTGCAGATTCACACGAACATTCATTATGTGCGTGGAAGACTAAATTGTTTCTAAATATAATCTCAATATGTCAAGGTCCTCTGGCCTGCTGCGAAAACAATAACAGACTAACATACACGAGTTTCCATCCGCTCTGGGTTTTTGCAAGAAGAGGACCTCACTGTGCGTTTGATAAGAAAATTATTCTCCTCACAATAGCCGCGAATGACAAACCCCTTCCTTCCTTTGGAGGGGTATATAACTGCTGTAATCTGTGTTTGATTAACTTGCCTGATCAAAGCTATAGTTCCCTGACAGCTGTTGGAATAAAGCTCTATATTTGTCAAAGAATCATCCCTCCGACCTGGTGACTGCTTTTCAAAAAAAATTAAAGTGCCTCCATCTTATAATGAGCATAACGTTGATCGTCACAACCAGATTATATAAAGGCCCCTCAACAGTACAGGCACAAGACACAATTCTGTTTCCATTTAGCTAAAAATTCTTAGACCCACTAACTTGATTTGTGTTTTTTTTTTGTTTTGTTTCCTGTAGCACCATCTAGTGGTCAAAAGCATATTACATTCCATTTAAAAGAACTGCATTTCAACCCTGACTAAGCATTATTTCTGAGCATGATTCATGATTGCTGTCCACAGCCCTGCACAAGTGCACGTCTGGCACTGTGAAGACTGCGTCTGCGCAAGTAATTTCCTATTTTGCAGGTTATAAAATCTGTAATCTGTAAAGATTTAGGCTAAATGTAAAAAGTGCATACACTACAAGCTTCAGGAATGCGTACAGGTTCTTTCCACACAAGTTGCCATTACTACCTCCTGTTTTATATTTATTGTTTACAATTCAGGCATTTAGCAAAACGCTCTTATCCAGAGAGACACAGCTTATGTTCTTACACACAATATACTGTATTTACACAGCTGCATATTTAAAGAAGCAGTTCAGGTTGGGTTCTTTCCTCAAGGGTACAACAGCCGGGCCTCACCTGGCAACTGAACCTGCAATCTCAGTTCCCAAACCGTTACGTGTATTACATTCCCTTTCCGTTTTACAAAAGACTGATATCAGTACACCCAGGAAACATGGCATGAAATTAACTTGTTCACCCACTGGCCTGAGCGGCTTGTGGATTCTAAAAATCACCAGCCATTTTTAACATTTTACCAGCCGCATTACCTTTTACAATATACAGCCAAGCCGGAAAGTCTGCACACCCCTTTCACCTTCTCCACGTTTTATTACGTTACAGACTTATACTACAATAGATTGAGTTCATTTTTTGCCTCAAACATCTACACACAATAGCCAATAATGGCGAAGTGAAAACAGGTATGTAGAAAATATGCAATTTTATTTTACTGACAAAAATAGGTTATTTAGGGGTTACATATTTGTACACACCCTTAGCCTAATACTTGGTTGCTGCACCTTTGGCAGCGATTACAGCTTCAAGGCGTCTTGGGAAAGAAGCTACGAGCTTGGCACACTTGTTTCTGGACATTTTTGCCCATTCCTCTTGGCATATCCTTGCAAGCTCCGTCGGGTTGAATGGGGAGCGTCGGTACACAGCCATTTTCAGCTCTTTCCACAGATGTTCAATTGGATTCAGGTCTGGGCTCTGGCTGGGCCACTCAAGGACATGCAGACTTTCTCCGAAGCCACTCCTTTGTTCTCTTGGCTGTGTGCTTCGGGTCGTTGTCATGTTGGAAGGTAAACCTTCGCCCCAGTCTGAGATCCAGAGCGCTCTGGAGCAGGTTTTCTTCAAGGATCTCGGTGTACTTAGCTGCATTCATCTTTCCCTCTATCAGGACTAGTCGCCCCTTTCCCGCTGCTGAAAAACATCCCCACATCATGATGCTGCCACCGCCATGCTTCACTTTAGGGATGGTATTAGCCAGGTGATGAGCCTGGTTTCCTCCAGACGTGACGCTTGGTATTCAGGCCAAAAAGTTAAATTTTGGTTTCATCAGACCAGAGAATCTTGATTCTCATGGTTTGAGAGTCCTCTAGGTGCCTTTTGGCAAACTCCAAGCGGGCTGTGATGTGCCTTTTACTAAGGAGGGGCTTCCGTCTGGCCACTCTACCATAACGGCCTGATTGGTGGAGTGCTGCCTGGATGGTTGATCTTCTGAAAGGTTCTCCCATCTCCACAAGGATACGCTGGAGCTCTGTCAGAGTGACCCTCGGGTTCCTGCTCACCTCCCTGGCCAAGGCCCGTCTTCCCCGATTGCTCAGCTTGGCCGGGCGGCCAGGTCTAGGAAGATTCTTGGTGGTTCCAAACTTCTTCCATTTACGAATGATGGTGGCCACTGTGCTCTTTGGGACCTTCTCCATATCTATGCCTTGACACAATCCTGTTTCTGAGGTCTGCAGATAATTCCTTTGACCCCATGGCTTGGAGTTTGCTCTGACATGCACTGTCAACTGTGGGACCTTATATAGGCAGGTGTTGGCAATCCCCAATCATGTCCAATCAATTGAATTTATCACAGGTGGACTCCAATTAAGTTGTAGAAACATCTCAAGCAGTATCAGTGGAAACAAAATTCACCTCAGCTCACTTTTGGGTGTCATATCAAAGGGTGTGCACACTTGTGTACATATGATATTTTACATTTTGATTTTTAATAAATTAGCACAAATGTCTAAAAACCTGTTTTGACTTTGTCATTATGGGCTACTTTGTGTAGAATTTTGAGACAAAAAATGAACTCAATCTATTGTAGAATATGTCTGTAACGTAATAAAACGTGGAGAAGGTGAAAGGGGTGTGCAGACTTTCCGGCTTGACTGTAACACAACCTAGGTTGGTCAACTGCCAAAGTGGCTGCTAGAATAGAAGATCTTACCAGACACAATCAAAATTTTAACAGAATTTCGCTGGTGGCGGGTGTTAATGTCACACGCTGCCAGGAAAGCACTTGAAGTATTACAGTACACTTAAGGAAAGAAGTAACAATTACATATCGACAGCCTCATAACAAAAGTGCCTAAGTCATTTTTTGGACATTTTGAGATTTTCTGCCTAAATCACTTGATTTATCATTCGTCAACAGTGTAAAAATGCTCAAGTCACTGCAGGTTGCTGTGCACTTCCTGAACCACTTTATGCTATGTTCAATGATTTGCAGTCAATGAAGCACATCTTGCCTCAACACTGTCACCATTATTTTGACAGTTTACCCCATTTGGAAGCATAAATCTGCCTAGGAAGTGCCAAATTTGATACTTTCTCCGTACCAGTAGATACTTCACATTTGCCGAAGTCATCAGTGGATTCTCGACTTTTGCCTAAGTCATGTATATAAAGTCCCACTCAGTTTTCAATATTTTTGCCTAAGTCATCATTAGCCATTATGTAATCATAATACAAAGTCACATGATCTGTATTTCATTTAGCAGCCATTGATATGTGTTTGTAAAAGAAAGAGTTAATAAATACTCATTGACGTAGAATTGCAGCAGTTTTTTGCCTTTTTCTCAAAACTACAAAAAATGACTTAGGCACTTTTGTTATGAGGCTGTCGATATATTACTGCCAAGAATGGCAAGAGGGCTCTCACTCACCCGGGCAGGTCCCACACCAACAAACATTTCCAGAAACTCTGAGCCGTTGACGGTGATGAAGGGGACGTTGGCCTCCCCAGCAGTGGCCTTCGCCAACAGCGTTTTGCCTGTTCCTGGAGGCCCCGATAACACTGCTCCCTGGCCATTCAGAGGATTACACGAATACAAATTACAACTTTCCACTCATCCTTTGTGTGTACACGCGATGCTAAATTCAATGCTAAGCGGCTATCAGAGTCCACAGTGGACATACATACATATGAATTTCTACAGGTTTATACATACAGATCCTTTCCAAAAAATTAGAATATCATGGAAGTTTTTTTTTTTTTTTTCATAATTCCATTCAAAAAGTGAAACTTTCATAGATTATAGATTCATTACACACAAAGTGAAATATTTCCAGCCTTTATTTGTTTCATTTTTCATAATTTTGGCTTACAGCTCCAGAAAACCCCCAAAACAGTATTTCAAGAAATTAGAATAGTGTGTCGAAAATCAGCATTTACTTCAGTTATTTCAGAGAATGAGTGGAGTGGCTTGACTCGAGGAATCCGACAGTTGTAGCCCATGTCCCGGATACATCTGTACGTGGTGGTTTTTGAAGCACTGACTCCAGCCTCAGTTCACTCCCTCTGCATCTCCGCCAAATTTTGGAATCGTCTTTGCTTGAGAATCCGCTGAAGCCTACGGTCATCTCTTTTGCTTGTGCACCTTCTCCTGCCACATTTTTCCCCTTCCACTAAACTTTCTATTGATATGCTTGGACACTGCAGTCTGTAAACAGCCAGCCTCCTTAGCGATGACCTTTTGTGGCTTACCCATCTTCTGGAGGGTGTCAATGATGGTCTTCTGGCTAATTGTCAAGTCTGCAGTCTTCCCCATACTGAACCAAACTGAGATAAACTTTGCAGGTGTTTTGAGTAAATTAGATGATAGTGTGACACTCAGTCTAAAACATTCATTCTCTGAAATAACTGAAGTAAATGCTGATTTTCGACACACTATTATAATTTCTTGAAATACTGTTTTGGGGGTTTTCTGGAGCTGTAAGCCAAAATTATGAAAAATGAAACAAATAAAGGCTAGAAATATTTCACTTTGTGTGTAATGAATCTATAATCTATGAAAGTTTCACTTTTTGAATGGAATTATGGAAGAAAAAAAAAAAAACGTTTCCATGATATTCTAATTTTTTGGAAAGGATCTGTAGATGGAGGACATAAAACACCTGTATCACTAATCACTGAATGTCAATTAGTCTTAGGAAATCCTAATGACAAAACCAGCAGTTTGTGCTGCTCAGAACCGCTTACTTTCATACAGGTGATGTTACCTTGGGAATTTTGGCACCCAGGTCCTGGTACTGTTTGGGGTTCTTTAGGAAATTGACAAACTCCATGATCTCCAGCTTAGCCTCCTCACATCCAGCCACATCCTTGAACTTGACACTGATGTTGTCCTTCATCATTTTGGCTGTGGACTCACTCATGCTGAAGAGCCCACCCCCTCTGCCCCCACCTCCTCCCGCCATTGGTCCCCGTCGCAGAGTGAAGAGCAAGAAGCCAATCAGTAGCAAGGTAGGAATCATGCTCATCATGAAGGACCTGGGGAAAGCAAACAAGGTGAAAATGGTGCTCACCCATTTTTGCCCTCTATACCATTTTACTACTTCTCCTCCAGATGGTGTATTAAAAGTGTAAGATGTAGGGACTTTTATACTTGTCTTATGCGATTGCTCTATGGACTTTTTAAGTTCTTACGCACTAGTATACCTTCTGAAAAACACAGCTGATGCACAAGTTCACACGGCATAAGAGATGAAACTTAATGAGGAATTGGCTGTCCATAACTGGAGACACCAGCCGGGCTGTGCTGTGCGTATGCTCTCTCACCCATCGCTCTCAGTGCTGTACACCACAGCGACCCGGTGATGTGGCTCCATACCCATCTCCTGCTGCGCCGCCTCCAGGTTACGCTCAAATGTGTCCACACTGCCAATGTTGAACCACACATAGCTCTGAAACAGACACACGGAAGTCGCTGAATATCTTTAACATGGGGTCGTCTTTTTATAACAAAAGAACCTTTGTTCTTGGTCCTTTCTAGGTTTCCTAGGGTGCAAAGTGTGTGCTTAAACCTTTCATCAAAATAAAGCCTTAAACACACAATTGATTAAGCTCCTAGAGACCGGCTAGCTTAGCAGCCTCTTATTTTAATATTTATTTGCTCTAAAAGGATAGTAAACCCTCCAAATTAATGTTATTCAGTAATTTTCTTGCCTTGGGAAATGCCGTTTGACCTGACATGCATGACTTCTTTCAACATATTTCATTAGTCCACAAAAGAATACTCCACAAGGCCTCTTTTCAAAATGAATAAAAGTTTATAGACGAGGAAGTCTCTGGTTTAAAATACCACAAATTGAGTACAGAAAATTAGAAAATATTTCAGTTTTGGTTTTCAAACTAAGAAAGTCGTTACATTTAAAACGTCATTTGTTGTTTGCATTAACAAATACACCCCCCTCCCCATCATAAATTGGGCTGTGCATTCACTAACTGTAGTTTACGTAATATCTAAGATTTTCAAGTAATATGTTTTACGATGAAGAAATAAAGTATATTCTTTATGAAAAGATGGAGAAAAACTTGGATGGATGCAAACTTTACAGTTCCCTACAAACAACATGTATAGTCCACCACTGACTTAGACCTAGCTAGCCTCCTAGCATACAGAGTATGACCCCCTGATGGGAATGAGTCACTGGTTTGCGCATATGAAATACTCCAGTATCAATCATACCATGAAAATGAAGACATTGAGCACAGACAATGGACATCACCAAGGGACTATAAATGGTATATAATCACTTACCACATCTGATGTGTTCACTGCAGGCACCAGGATGACTCGCACAAACTGTTTGTTGACAACTTCAAGGCGGTCGACCTGGACAGTGAAAACGCAAGGAAATTAGATGTTTTATCAAACATGAAACTTAAAAAACCATCTGTCATTCTCATTTTTATTGCTTTCAATCTAGTCATATATAGTGATGAGGGTGCAGAACTACTAAATTAAAAAAAGAGCGGCTAACAAAGGTAGTCAAGGCACCAACAGCTTTTACTCAGAGTACTATTTCTTGCCATATTTCTTGCAATGTCACTCAAGAAAGCAACAAGTATACATGACAACATTTCAGTACAAGACCTTAATCGTAGCCTTGTATTCAAAAGCAGCCTATGTATCACTCAGTTAAAATAAGTTGTAGGTGCTAGGAAAAACTTAAAATATGTATATCTGCTCTTACCAGTCCTCTCGCAAGGTAGTAATGTATAAAGTCCTTCCAGTTGATCTCTTTTCCTGTGTCTCTGAAGTAGACATACAACAACGTAGAGGACAGGCCGCCTGCTACAATTGCCAGGTACCGGAAATCTTTCTCATCCCAGGGAATATCGCCCTAGAAAACCCACATGGTAAGAAATCAGTTTCTAAGGAATTTATTGACATCCGAAGGTCTACATAAGTCATAAGGTTTTTTCCTTCTACCTGTCAAAAACCAAGCAGCTGTTTCACTGGGAGAGAAACCCTGTCATACCACCCAGGACATCTAAGTTATAAATAGTACACAAACACTGTGATAGGAAGTCATTCCACAAGCCTGTCACTAACAATTTGCCCCATTCAGTTTTTTTCCGCCAGAAAGAGAAATGGAATGTAATGTTGCCGCCATATGCCAGTGGAAAGTGGAAAGTATCTCAGTTAGCGCATGAAAACTTTGAACGCGCCTTTAATTCTGTAGCATGGACATTTGAGTTGACGGTTGAGCCACAGTGCAATCGCACAGACCTTTTGCATTCGCGTCCACCAGTTGGCGTCCTCCTTCTTCCCACCTTTCTTCCCTCCTCCTCCTCCTCCTCCTCCTCCTCCACTAGGTCCCCCTCCACTGCCACGTGACTCGGTCTTCACCTCTGCCAAACAAACATGGAGCCTACCATTAGGTTTTTATCATTATGATTAATAACTATAATAAACATATAGGCTGAGCCCTCATCACACTGTGCTGCCAAAGTGCCAAGGTAACCCTCACCTTTTGGTTCTCCTGCTGATTTGTTGACTCCAGGTGCGTTTTCACTCTTTGGAAAGAACTTTTCAAACCCTACACCAATGCAGGCACAAATTACAGGTATAAAATAAACAACATGCAATCGTAAATGTTATATTGAAGTTTCTCCCAAAGCAGTTAAACCCCCCCCCCCCCACCCCCCAAACCACGGTGCCATTATTGGGAAAATAGCCATTACCTTTGGGTGGCTTGTTTGAGGAAAGTAGACGATGAGTCCAGCACACGTTTTCACGTGATCCCAAATACGCGATTCGATTTAGTGCAAAGTCCTGGATGGGAAAGATGCAGTTTAACGTACTTGTTGGTATCAAAACGCTGCAGCCCGTCACCCATAACCCATATAGTTAACTTAGCAAACTACCACAGGTTTTCAACTAGCTATCAGCTCTACATAGTCATAGATAGTTAGTTAGCTAGCTAGCTATATTATACCGAGCTATGTATGAAGTTTCAAATCCTGGATCGTCTGGCTAGCGCCATATCAATACCTAGCATTGATAGTTCACGAGTAAACACGTTCTGAAACGTGTAAACTGTGCGCAAATTATTTAAATGATACCAACTCCAACCTTACCTATAATTTCCCCGGGAAAAAGCTAGCGAACCATATTGCCATGACAACTCTTCAATGACAATGTAATGTTAGCTAGCGTTAGCATGCTTGTTTCTGAACATGATGTGTCATTTGACATTGCATCACTTGATTCTTGGTTGAAGCTTAAATCAGAAATTCTGGAGCAATATTCATTATACGTTGATGCTAGCGAGACTAATGATCGGAAACCACTCCAAACACCAACTCCCAACAAACGATGTAAATTTCAATTACTGGATCTAAACTGGATTTAGCCAACGTCGCAGGGAAGTTTGTGTAACGTTAACCACCGTTTGACCCTGGCACACAGTTGTGTAAACGAAGCGTATAAAACATTAGCTAGTTACTCAGTTGCTCGTTAAATTAAGTTAAGTTTGTCAAACTTAGCTATAACGTTAACGGTTAACGTTAAACCTAGCACTAACGTTACCAAAACTAAGTTATATCAGCTAGCCGACTTCAACACAGTGCAGTAAGGTTATTGTTAGCTAGCTGAATAATGTGTTTTTTGGTGTGCTACGATCGTTCACTGCAACATAAATCCGAGCTATGCAGCTGGTTTTAAGGTAGTTTTAAACTAGCTAGACTACCGCTAGTATTATGTATAATAACGCAGCAGCATGCCAAACAAACTTACTCTCACAGCCGCACCACGATAGCCCAGCGTTAAAAGTGTCCGGGCTGCCATCACGGAATATCCGTTACCCCAAGTCCTCACCCCAACCCTCAATGGTCCAGTAGAAGCAGAGAGCAACCCCATTATGTAAGCCATCGTCCGGACACTGCTCGCCCCTACTACCCCCGATTCTGAAGTTATTGGCCAGCTAGACAATTAGCTAGCTAGCTAGCAGCAGCAGCGAGGAAAGGAGACCATCTGCACTTCAACAGCTGCAAATACAATGTCACTGTATTCAGAAAGAATAAACAGCTACGTGCACGATGCCTGATACAAAAACCAAAATATATATAAATATATATTTATTTATGCACGTTATCAATCAATTAGAAACTGTATAACATTTAAGTATCGCGTAAACATCGTGAAATATTAAGATTCCATCGAAATAATTTATGAACTTTTTTTTGTGATCATGCACACACAAGATGACTATGGGTCCTTACATGGATTTAGGACACCAACCATAGAGTTCCATACGAAAAATCTCTGGTTCCATGCGGTCTATGGTTTTATGCCGTTCTTACATTAAGGATTATATTTAGTTCTTGTGAAACTTTGTATTCACGTTTTCCGAGATGTACACAGGAGTCTCACGGTTTCGTTTCGATGTGTGAGGGAACTGAAATGTGACCGTTCGACATGAAATATATGCAAGTTAAGCATCTATCCAGGGAACGGACACACACTAAAGCATTAGCTAAGCTAACGTTACCTTTGAAAACTAGTCATTTAACCAAAAGATATCTTCAAGCAAAGAAAAGGATGCAATTCCCAATTTGTCAAGGGTTTGGACATTGAAGGCGTAACGTTGCCTAGCACATACGAATAATAATTACGGTCACGTTATACTGGTTTTGGAGTTAGCTCGTTAACTTATGGCTTTCCTCGGCCAGTAGGTGGCGATCTTGAGTGGTATGAGGAATGGGTTTAGGCTGGGTTTTTCTGTGAAGTGCATTGTGACAACTAGTTGTGAAATGCGCTATAAAAATAAATATTGATTTGATTTTGGTGTGCGCTACGCTACGGTGGTGTAAAATGGAAAACGCTACCTGCCAATCCTTCCAAAATCATTGCGACAGTTTTTTGCGTTCTTCAGGACTTTATTCATGCATTATGTATACATTATTACATTTATTACTGACAGTGCAGTTACACTTTGATACACTAAATAAAACGTCACAAAAATAGTAAATTATTCAAAAAATTAAGGGAGCGGGGGATTCAATAAAGGAGTCCATGCTGAAACAATACAGCGAACACAAATATTATTTTAAAACAAATAATATAACATCGAAATACCCCCATCTTGTACGACAAGATTGCCTTGTCATCTGTGTCCTCAACTAATCAACTACGCTTCCCCCGAGGGAGAATGCATATTGCACAACATTTAAGCTGTTAAATGCAACCACAAAGTCAATGAACCAAGGGATGTCATGCACACTTCTGACCATACATCCAATATTAACATGTTATTTTTAAACAAAAATGCCCTCTGGTGGTTTACATGAATGCTCTCATAAAATATTGCCCACTCTCGTACTTAAAGGTTAATAATATGGCAATATTCAATACAGCCTTCCTTTGAAATAGTTTTTATGCGATACATGGGTTACACATGCCAGTATGTTTTTGCTGTCCAATCTCTCAGTTAAGAAATAATTGTGTGCCACGTTCATCTTCAAGACTCGAGTGAAGTCATAGCAACCAAAATGTCAGTAAAAGGTAAGGTTGTATAATAGGCTATAAGCACTGCTTTGCACATGTGCCTTTGTAAAATATATCTGCACCAAGTGAAACCTAATAGTGTTGGACTAGATTTAACTGATAGGAGAGCTTAGAAGGTTACTAAACATCATAGTTACCCGTTTTCTATTTCCTGTGATCGCTGCTACAATCTCCCTTATATGCAGTGTGCACAGCATATACTGTTGATATGCTCCTGAACAAAATGGTGATGGATGAAAAGCTGTCCATGTTCATCTGAAACCACTCGTCTTAACGTAGCATAAACTAAAAGCAAAAATGCGCTGTCCTCTTCTACCTGTTGTCACAGTGATGAGGTGGGGGGGGGGGGGGAGGAAAGGTCAAGCCACTTGGGGATTTGCCGGATCATGTTTGCGTTCCGTCATTCTAGTGCATCGTGGACATGTAGTGGAGTTGTCATAGTAACAGTCCCTAAAGAAATGACAGTGAAATACTAATGGTGAAGAAAACTTTTTTAGGAACTTCAAAATGACCCACAGCAAGATTTACGAGGTTTAAAAGATCCTTTTCAATGTTCAATGGAATACAACACATTCAAAATGACCGTTGATTTCAAATTTGGTTTCCAATTTTTTTTTTTAAATAATACATTTTGCTTCAGGTGTTATACACTGGCAATTATGCATTTACAACAGCAAATGCAATGCATCTTCCACTACTTCACTTGCAAAAAGAAATATGAATCTGCTCCATATCTATGCAAATATAAAAGGTTTGTGGTTCGCTGTTGTTTTGGTTTCATTATCCTGTCAATAATGCCTGGCATTTATATAGCGCGTTTCTTGACACTCAAAGCGCTTTACAATGATGAGGGGGGAAACTAGCCTCAACCGCCACCAATGTGTAGTACCCACCTGGGTGATGCAAGGGCAGCCATTTTGCACCAGAATGCACACCACACATCAGCTGAGGTGGAGAGGGAGAGAATAATTGTTTTAGCCAATTAAACTGGGGGATGATTAGGTGGCAGATTGAAAGAGAAGAGCTGGGAATTTAGCCAGGACCCCGGGGAAATCCCTACTGTTTACGATAAGTGTCATGGGATCTTTAATGACCACAGTGAGTCAGGACCTCGGTTTAACGATGGATCCGAAAGACGGCATCTCCTACAGCACAGTGTCCCCATCACTGCACTGGGGCATTGGGGTTTATTTGACCAGAGGGAAGACTACCCCCTACTGGCCCACCAACACCACTTCCAGCATCAACTTTGTCTTCCCAGGAGGTCTCCCATCCAAGTCCTAACCAAGCCCACACCTGCTTAGCTTCGCTTCAGCCATTCAGCAGGAGCAGACTGCATGGTGGTATGGCTGCTGGCTATATGAACAGGATGAGCCAGTTGAGAAACACCGGTAGAGGCTAGAGATGACACGTGCACTAACCTATGGAAGACAGCAGAGCAGTCATGGCACACAGAGGTGTGGCTGTCGAAGGGGAAGAGCACGTCTCCTTCCTTGCACAGCTCACACACAAAGCCCTTAGCCTGGCACCTCTTGAGGGGAAAAGACACACATTACTGACAAGAAAAACAACCCGCTTGTCGCTTCACTTTACTGTTGTGTTTACAGTCTCCCTCAGGGGACAGGGGCAGAGGTATGCAGGTATACAGGTATGCTCACCTCGCAGTCCAGTTTAATGTGCTTGGCAAAGGTGGTGTGTATCTCAGTCAGGGAGCAGCTGAGACGGCCGCTGGAGATGTCAATCAGGTCCTGGAGAGAGTACATGTCGTCGTTTTCCACAAAGTGCTGCCGTTCGTGCAGCTGTAGAGGGGGGAGAACGGAGAAAGTAGCGGTCGGTGGAGGAAACTTATCCGTGCCCAGCGCTGCCTTAGGAGGTCATAGGCAAAGACGACACTCATAAGCTGTCTTTGTACACGAAAAAAAAACGAATAGCCTAAATTTTGTCTTAAACTGAGCACTGGTAAAAGCGCAGACTGAGTGGGTGCAGTTGCACACAGAGGATCAGGGGTTAGAGCGCTGGTCCTGCCAGATCCCAGTATGGCTGATGCCTTGAGGGAGCGGCATATTGGCCGGCCGCTCCCGGGGTGGGGGGGGGGGACTCGACGAGAATTGTCACGCATCCAGCGGCCCCGTGTGAGTTAAGAATCACGGTCAGGGGCTCGAGGAGTCACGCCCTGTAGCAGAGCGGGAAATTCTCAAGCAGATGAGACACAGGGAATTTAATTGCTATCGGGTACAATTGGCTACCAAATTGGGAGAAAAACGAGAATAAAAAAACTGAGCGCCATCTAATGACTAATGACTGTGGAGCAAATCACCACCACCCATTCATATGAGGTAAACTCTCAATAGAGATACACTTGTCAGTGTATACACCAGCTGCACTGAGTGGTAGTGAACTGTTAAACAACTGGCCTTGTAACTTAAAGGTTGCAGGTTGGATTCCCTGGTAGGACACTGGCTTTGTACCGTAAGGCAAGGTACTTAACCTGAATCTCTTCAGTGTATATCCAGCTGTATAATGGAGAAATGCAATAAGTGGAGTAAGTCACTCTGGATAGGGGCGTCTGCTAAACGGCCCTAATATAACGTAGTGCATTTAAAACATTGTGTTATTTTTGACACACATGAAGCACCATATATAGTAAATGAAACCCTGTAAAACACCCAGGTCTTTCCTGCAGGGTCCAGAAGGTGGCGCTCGTTTAACACCATCAGAACAAACCCAGCACGACCTCCGGAAGTCCTTGGGTTATCTGAAACGGACGCCATTGCTCGCTCTCACCCATCGAAGTGAGTCACTGCAATCTTAAACAGCCTTTGCAAGTCTTTTTATTTTTATCATAGACGAAGCACTGCAAACGGAATCAGTGGCATTGTGGCTTGTATGAACCCAGAAATCAGGCCAGTATAAATAAAACACAGTGCATTAGAGCTTTGTACCTGTGATTTTCTGATCCTATAAGAGGTGGACCTCACACTGACCTGCAGCAGCAGCCTGGCCTCCATAGCCTCCTTACAGGTGATGAAATAGGGCTTCATCAGGAGGATGTCCTGACGCAGTTTCTGAAAGAGGATCAGGCCATCTTATTAAACGCATAAAACCAAGATCACAATCAGCCTACCCTCCCCCTGAGCAACCTGCTCTCTGAAGAAACTAGCGCATTTCCTGTAAACCTAAACCTTTTACAGAAGCAGGCCGTCACAGACGGAACGGCTGAAACAGGAATCTGCCGGCAGACTGGATATGTGAAACTGCTTTAATTTCCACACCGTTCAACCTCAAAATCATTACGTTTTTGCCCATGTAAAGACAGCCAGGCAGAACCAAAATCCATTCTGAGAGTGATCTAGCGCATTAGCAGGTATCAGGAGAGTGATCGGGAGGCACTCACCCGGATCTCAACGAGCTCTTCTACAAAGTTGAAGAGCAGCGGGTTGATCTCGCGGAGCTTCAGCACGGGTCTGGGCATCATGAGAGCCAGGTAACGCATGGAGGATCGGCACACCTGGGCGAGCAAGGGCGGTGGGCAGTCAGTCACCTGACACTGCACACGCACGCATCATAGCCTGCCACTGCCCACTGATAGCCTGCCACTGCCCACTGCCCACGCATGCATCATAGCCTGCTACTGACCACTGTGCCCATGCACACATCATAGCCTGCCACTGCCCATACACACATCATAGCCTGCTACTGCCCACTGCCCACACATGCATCATAGCCTGCTACTGCCCACTGATAGCCTGCCACTGCCCACTGCCCACGCATGCATCATAGCCTGCTACTGCCCACTGATAGCCTGCCACTGCCCACTGCCCACGCATGCATCATAGCCTGCTACTGACCACTGTGCCCATGCACACATCATAGCCTGCCACTGCCCATACACAAATCATAGCCTGCTACTGCCCACTGCCCACGCATGCATTGATAGCCTGCCACTGCCCACTGCCCACGCATGCATCATAGCCTGCTACTGACCACTGTGCCCATGCACACATCATAGCCTGCCACTGTACATACACACATCATAGCCTGCTACTGCCCACTGCCCACGCATGCATCATAGCCTGCCACTGCCCACGCATGCATCATAGCCTGCCACTGCCCACTGCCCACGCATGCATCATAGCCTGCTACTGACCACTGTGCCCATGCACACATCATAGCCTGCACTGCCCATACACACATCATAGCCTGCTATTGCCCATACACACATCATAGCCTGCTACTGACCACTGTACATACACATATCATAGCCTGCCACTGCCCATACACACATCATAGCCTGCTATTGCCCATACACACATCATAGCCTGCTACTGCCCACTGCCCACGCATGCATCATAGTCTGCTACTGTCCACTGAACTGCACATGTACTGAACAAGCACTGAACATGTGCTTATTACTGCACCCACGCCGATTTCCACAGCTAAACAGCTGACACCACCTGCGTGTTTAGCGTCACAAAACGAGAATGAGTGAACAGGAGGGCGCTCTCACCTTCCTGGGCTCAAACTCCCAGTTGTGTATGACCCGCGCAGGGATGGCGGCCGTGTCGTTCCAGTGGCAGCTGCTGCAGTAGTACTGTCCGGTGTAGTCACACTGCCTGGCCTCACTGGGAACGCCTCCTGGACCCAAAACCACACCACACAAAAAGATCCGTCAAGACTAAGCCATTTTTGGTACACAGGCAGAACGGGCAATGGTAATGGTATGGTAACTGTGCCCTGCTACTCAATTTACTGCATTTAAGAGAACATTCGACTAGAACTAATATACTTTTCCTCAATTATTATCGTGTGCACCAGGCCAGTTTTGAGGAACAATACTCTGGCAGTGGAGCCCATTTTCCACAAGAGTCACCCAAATACTGAGAGAAAAGGACCATACCAATCTACAAGGAGAGTTGAGGGGGGGGAGTACCGGAGAAGGGAACAGAGTGCATTGTGGGTCACAGAGAGGAAAGGAACAGAGTGCATTGCGGGTCACAGATGGGAAAGGAACAGAGTGCATTGTGGGTCACAGAGGGGAAAGGAACAGCGTGCATTGTGGGTTACAGAGGGGAAAGGAAGGGGGGAGTACCGGAGAAGGGAACAGAGTGCATTGTGGGTCACAGGGGGGAAAGGAAGGGCAGAGTTCCAGGACTAGTCGAGGGAACAGGTAAGTTGAAGGACAGTGGTAAATAAGGACTCACTCAGCGACACAGGCGTCCGACATTCTGCACACCTGTAATCCTGTCTGTCCAGCCCGATCTCAGGGCAGATATTCAGTTCGTACTCAGACTGGTGGCTGACTTTTGACTTCACACACGGCTTGGTGATGAGGTTCATACATTTGCTATGACAACGGAAGTAACAACCTTGAAGGGGGAAATAAGTTGACATTATACAAATTAATCATAAGATGCTAAATGTACATGTTGGAGAGTGTGCATGCAGTATTATATGCAACCCATTTCTCCCATATTTTTAAGATCAAGTCATACAAGATACAAAATACATATGCAGTCTTAGCACAACCTTTTATAATTCATTAGTTAATACATTTGGACAGTTTTCTTTCAGTAAACGGTCAACAAAGATTATACTTTTGAGATGAATATTAAAATAAAATAAAATAAATAAATAATTTAAGTGATGACACTGGAGGCAAAATTGCCCAGCAACAGCTGGTTTGGCTGGGAATGAGACATCAGCTAATTGGGTGATTGTCTTATATACAGTTGCTTGGTGACACTTCAGATTCTGCCACAAAGGACAGGTACTTAAAACACCTCAGTCTGTGGGTATCACGAAGTACACAGGACCTTGGAAAATATGTACAAGTACATGTACATATATATATTTGGCAAGTAATTTTAAATGAACCAGCTTCTCTGAATCAATATAAATACTATTATGCATGGAACAGATCATGGAAAACACAAATACAAGACACTTTGTTAGGGATGTAAATAGCACCCATAGGGCCTGATTTACTAAAACCTTTAGCAGGTGCATAAACCTTTAGCACATGCAAAACTAACAACACAACCAATGATTGGTGCAAAACAAATACGATGACCAATCATTTGTCATGTTGTTGGTTTTGCGTAATCAGGCCCTTAATGCATATCAACTTGAGCCACACCAGGTCTTCGTTTTTTATAAAAATCTTATAAAAATCACTGGCATTTCCATCCTAGGAACGCTCACACAACACATAGTCACAGGGTCTGGTCACAGGGGGCCACACACTACATGAGCCATGCCTAGAGACTTGTGATAAAATCGAATCAGTTTGAAATTAAACAACCGTCTCACATTAAATGACTGTCGGAGACAGGTGTGCGCAGCGATGACACAAAGCCTTGCTTAGGATTTTCATAAGGCCTTGAAAACCGCAAAATCGTGACTAAAAACGCTGCAGCGTATGCTAGGCATTACTCTCCCCCTTTGCGCAGAGAGACTGAGAAGGCCCTGAGAAGGCCCTGAGAAGGCCCTGAGAAGGCCCTGAGAAGGCCCTGAGAAGGCCCTGAGAAGGCCCTGAGAAGGCCAGGGCTGCGTAGACTATGACCGTCGTTAGACATCACCTGTGCAGGTGTACCAGGTCTGAATGAGGCCCCAGATGATGGTGCTGCACTTGTCACAGGTCTGCTTCACGCTCTTGCTCTTCTCCTTGGAGAATCGGTGCTCCAGAAGGACTCTCAGATTGGGCTCTTCCTCCTCTGGGTCCTGGGGAGCGAGGCCACAGTCGTGTCGGGTCACAGAGCCACTGCACCACTCCGACATACAGACAACACTTTGGCTATTTGAAAAGATACCTGTAATTGGCTTCCTTGGCCAACAGTGATATATGCAACCTCCCATACGAGCATTATAGAAGCAATTTATAATTTATAACACCCCAAGTAATCACATCTGTTGTGTATTTAACACGTTTATTAAGTTACAAGATAAAAATGTACATTTTCTATTTTCAAATTCATTAACAGGAAAAAAAGAAAATGTCCTTTTGATGTAAAACTTCAAAATACGAGAGCTAACACGGCACAAGGATATTCACTTCAAGTCCACGTCTTATTGCTGGCCCACTAAACACCGTTGATTGGTTAAAATGTGTAATACAAGGTCTCCAACTGACCAATGCCAAATCCTCATGTAGTGGGCAGTATAATTCAGAAACGCGTTGCTTTCAAGATTAAGAAAACACAATAAAAATATTTTTTATTTATTTAAAACTCATCCATTTAAAATAAAAACTGAACAAGAGAGACACTATCATAATTGTTTCCCTTGGTTCTTTGTGAGTAATGGAACTATTCAAAAAATTCATCTTGCACAGGGTCTTTAAATATATGGGTGCAAGCACAGTAAGCAATAGAAACTGGCCTTCAGGGAAGTAATGATGCATCCCACCAAGTTTCAAATGTCACTTTCAATATGTTGAAACATCTCGAGGTGATGCAACCACAACAACCTGAAAGAGGAAGCTGAAAAAAACAAAAACTATTCCCTTCGGGCCATTCAATTCAGCTCATGGTTCTTCATAACGGAGTTCATTTTACAGAAATGCTCTTCAGGCCTTTTGGAAAAGTGGGATTTAAAGTGGCTGTTCTTGTGGGTCTGGCTGGGTGTAATCATGTGAGTGTGGGAACCTGCTTATTCCCACCCTAACCAGAAAGGCTATTACAGAGCGTTTAAAACAGGAAGCAGACACGTACGCGGACGGGCAGACACATACGCGGACGGACAGTCCGTCCGCCAGACTTTCCACGGACTTTTGCCTTTCATAGTCGAGCGTACCAACCCCCCTTCGTAGACTACATTTCCCATAATTTGTGCATGCAAATTGCAAACAGCAATGGCGTCCTTCATGGAAGAAGATGATGGTACGCAGAAAGTACGCGTGCAGGTGAATTGACAGGTCCGTGCGAACAGGTATGCGCGGACGCAAAAAAAAACGACTGCTGCGTGGACTGCCTGGGCAGACGTCCGCTCAGGGTCCGTTTTGGGTCCGCTATGATGTCATTTAGGTCCGTACGCATGCTTTTTTTGGCGACTACGAATTAGCCACAACTCACTCTGTAACCACCGTAACCCCCGTAACCCCTAACTCACCTCCAGTTCCTGCAGCTTCAGTCGAAGGTGGATGAGCTTGACCACGGTGTCCTTCTGTCGCTCCGAATGCTCGGGCAGCTCCGGGATCAGCCGTTTGCACTCCTCAATGGCCTGCTTCAGCTGCTCGATGTCAGAGGCTACAAAGGAACCCTGGGAATACACCCGCGCATGGCGTTATTTCACATATCAGGACCCGCGCAAAGGAAACCAATCACCTCCGCACATGCGTATGACTAAAATAAAAAATACACACCAGTATCACTTATCAATGTGCCAGTACTATGGCTAAATTCATGTGAATGGGAAAAACAACCTCTGATTTAAGAATCTATACACACAGTATCAATGTTCAATTTTTCCATTCCAAATCCATTTCTGTATGAACTGTATCAGTTGCAATTTTTTTTGCATTGCTTTTCTGAAAGCTTGTTTGATGGACATATCCAGGGTCACATGATTTACCCTGCTGACTAGTTAATCACTTACTCCGCCGGTTATTGTTTAAACAGGAGGCTTGTAAGCCGTCCAACAATTGTGCATTGGATATCTATTGGAACAGTGAATGCTTGAACAGGGTCAAGACATCAAACTTACAAATACCACCTTTGCATGTTACAAATGCAACTGTAATCGGAAAACACATTAATAAGGACACCTTTTGATTTTAAACAAATTAATGGTTCACCTGTTCAGATCCATTTTTTTAAATCTTTAAAACACAGTTCACACGGGAAACATTCTTCCATTTAGTAAAGCACGGGACTTGGACTTGGCTGATCGGCCAAATGTTCCTACCACAGGTCTGGAGAAGTGGTCCTCAGCCAGCCCCAGGTCCATGGTCCGGTCCACAGTTTGATTTTTGGTTTCAGAAGAGAATAGCTGAGGCCTCACCTCTGTAGAAGAGTCAGTAGTGATCACACAGCCATCACAAGCCAGAAATGCTTTCTGATCAGCACAAATGAGCTCAGACTTTCACACAGGAGTAACCTGCCTTCCCCCCCCCCATGCCGTGTGGTGCAAGTAAACGGCTTTTTTAGCGTCGTGAAATGCTGTACATAGGACAAAGACTTATATAACTTCAGAAACATCGATAATGAATGACTAGTAACACTAAAAGCAACACCACGGGAGGTCTTTGTGTGTGTGTGTGTGTGTGTGTGCGTGTGTGTGTGTGTGAGAGAGAGAGAGAGAGAAAAGCCACGTGATGGCTACGGTTTCAACAACCACTGTACCGTGCATCTAATGATATAATCATGTTCGTTCATTCAATTGTTTTTACACACATTCTTAAATGCACATTACATTACTATTCCGCCCAGGAGGAATGCTAAAAGCCAGAAAAAAAAGGTATAAATGGGAACACTTGGTTGACTAGAAAAACAGAAGCACAAAAGCTGAATTCTCAAGGACCACGTCAAACATCGGTATCTACAGGCGGTAACAATGCGAAAAGGAGCACAATCTTTTCTTTCAGGTCGGGGTGCACACTAGGTTTGTGTGTGATAAGACGCACACGTGGGCACTAAAAAACACAAAATAGTACTACTGTGCTTACTTGATTCCCCTCTCAAAGCTCAAAACAGCAGAGACTGCACAGACCAAAAACATACACAAGTCAATTGGGTACCTGCATACACCTCGCAGCACAGCATGGTGGGTAATCGCAGCAGATGGAATAAGAAAAGAACAGAAGCAGGTATTCGCTCTCGCTCTCGTTGCTACTGGTATACAATGCTCCAGTGAACACACACTCTGCCTTTCCTTTACAAGCTTCAGCGCAATGCAAAATCCCACAGGAGAGGCTGGAGCCAAACAATAAGTCTTCCGATAGAGGAAGTGTGCAAACCTCCGCTAATCTTCCTGTTTCACTTCACAGTGGTCACATAATGCATTTTGCCCAATCCGGCAGGTTCTTCTTTATTCCTTCTTTAAGGTACTAGCCCTACAGACAACCAATTCAATTTCTGTTGTTACCCAAAACAAGTGAAACTTGATCACACAGCAGCCACAGCCCTGGGTTGGATAAGAACAAGCTCAGATTAGCCTAAACCTAATGCAGTTCTTCGCCACAGCAAATCATATATATAGCTTTATAAAGCACTTGTAGGCTCTAGATATCAGCCTGCATATCTCTGGCTAACATGTCGCAATAAATTATGCAGTACATTTATCACTGCCTTGGGGGTAAACAGATTTGTACCCTATAATATACTATTCACAGGGCTGATTTTGTCTGACACTGGCACTCACCAAGTTCAGGGGCATTTTTCTCCTCCCTGGCACCCTCCTCCTCTCCTCTGTTGAAGGGGTTGACGTGGCCTTGGCGAAAACGGGCAAGTCTCTGGTCATATTCCATCATCAGCTAACGTTACACACACAGGCACTGTAACAACATCCACACAAAGAGTGAGCTCTCCAGCTCAAGACTACAGCCTAACAGGGCCAGAGCTGATGCTGGGGTTTTATTTCCGATTCAATCAATAAAGCTATTCATAGGTTATGGAATTTGATACTGATCATGGAGCATGGACTTCTTTCAACGAGTAAAATAGAGTTGTTCGAAATCATGGTTGCCTGTGGATTATATGAAACGCTGAAAAGGATGAACACTAAAGACGCATCGTTGAGGTTTTTTTTTCTTTCTTTCTTTCTTTAAATTTTAAATAGAAATTGCGTATATTTACTGAAACCTCTGCATATTACGCGGTCTTAAGAGTAGTTAACTGGGTCTAATTTGTGCAGCACTGATCCAAAAAAAAAAAAAAAAAACAACAACAACACGATTTTACTCGATCAAAACGAAACCGTTACTACTGCCCCCAAGTGGGACATAGGCTATAGGCTATTGCGTAATCGCAACTCCTCCGAAAATATTCTGTAGCTTGCATTTTCAAAAATTCTGAAGACAAACCGGTCAGACATTAGGCTACAGCCCAACTAAACGAGGGAATTAAAAAGTGATATTTGTAAGATAGGGCCATTTAAACAGGGCACTGTCCCAGGAACGAGTTAATCAAATGAACTAGTTAGCCAGCCAAGTAGGGTTATTGTAAATAAATTAAATGGGCCAATGAGCCAGAGAATTCAAACGAGCTAACGTTAGCTAGCTCCATATCAAAGCCCTTTGTTCGTTTCTGGGCGTTTATTTAGCCGAGGCAAACAAAAACTTTAGTTAAACCGGCTAGCTGGCTAGCTAGCTAAATGGCTATTGGCGGTGTCACGGGTTGTTTGGTCAAATCAACACATTCATTTTCAAGTAACATTAGCTGGGCAATCGTTTTTTTTTTAGTTGTTTTTTTTTAGCTTATTTCATCAATTAACCTGTTACAATGGCATATCTGGCTGTGCGTTTCATAGCGTTAGCCGGCTCTTGTTCGTGCAAAATATTAAATAAAGATGTTAACGCTACGCAAACTGGGGATGAAACACCACACGTTAGGAGGCTGCCTAGCGTTAGCTACCTAGTAACATAGCTCTCTATAGTTCATCGTAACTGACAATCTTAGCTACTTACCCCCATTTTCACTCAAAATCAGACAAGTAACAGCCTCTCCCTGGGAAGCATTTGCAGATCCCCTCAGGTGCAATCCTTTTGAAATGGACTTTAAATGCTCGGCTTGTCGTTTTCTATTCTAAATTCTGTAAAAGCCTACATGTTTGTGCAAGTGCAGGCTAAAGGCTATCTCTATGGTGTGCATCAGCGTTCTTGTACTGGTGTTAAGTGCTGGCCTCTACTGTCTATTTAGTGGATAGACATTCTTTTTCTATTCTGAACGGCTGGAGAGCAGACGATGAATGTCGTATTTTCCTGTTTCCTTGGAAAACCCATTTATAACTGAGCTCTTTGTTAGGTTTAATATTATTTTGTATAACCTCATACATTTACTTGTTTGATACTCTTATTGATTAATATGTTGGGAACATTTGGAAAGAGCTCCCCCTCACCAAAATTCTGGTTATAGCTTATATGCGGTCCAATTTCCGGGAGCCTTTATTGAGAAACTCAAATGAAAGTTTGTAGAGGCTGGTGGATGTGGAGAGGTATATCTCAATCAACACTGGGGATATGCAATGCAAGGGCATTTTGCATGCCTAACCTTTGGATGAATTAACAGTCGTGCCTTTGAAGCAGGAGCAACACAGCTTTTGGCTATAGTTGACCAAATCTAGTCTTGTGATAAAACACAGACATGCCTTTGTTGTCATTAAATGGTGCTGACCAGTCTCAGCTAGGTTAGGACCTCGGGCCTTGAAGTATCCATATGAGTTTGCTCAGAACATGTTTTCTGTGTTGTACATCTGTTGGTACACAGTATATAGCCTAGGGCAGATTGACTAATAATATTTTCTTGAGAAGTACAAGTGTAAAAGTCATCTTTAGGTTTTTTTGCTCTGTCCATGTATGTAGCTTAGCAGCATGGAACAACTCTCATTTAAGATATAGGAGCCTGATGTTTGAATACACAGCTATATGTATAAATGTGCTTCTGGTTCTGGCTTTTACTTTTAGCCTTTCAGTCATAGATACATCCAGACATTCCATTTAACAAGTATTTAGGTTGCCTTCATGTGAAACAGGCAGAAACTATTATTGAGTCGATATTTATTTCTTAAAACGCAACAAAAAAAAAAAGCAGAAATCATAAAAAGTTTTTTTTTTTTTTTAACCCATCCAACCCTTTGATTAATTTCCTTTTTCTGTTGGACAGTGGTATTGCAACATTTCCTGTTTTCCTTCCTCCTGTGTTCCTGAAGAAGAAAAGAGCTGATTGAATTTGTCCCACGGGAGAGTAGCCTCTTCAGTCCTGGTGAATAGAACGACTAGAGAGAGCAGCTGGAGTAATTTATTCAGCGAAATAATAACGCTGAGCTGGAATCTATGTGTGTCCTGACCACAGTCTATGGTCCTGACTCACGACTCTGACCCTGGATCAGTTGACTCCAAATTCATTGGGCATGAATCAGTGCACGAGACACCATTACTGCCACTATGTGCATCTGAATTCATTAAATCCAGAAAGAGAATACTCACCCAGACTGTCTCAGCACTTCCGCAACACAATGTGTCTCCCTTTGACCACAGAATCTCCTATGTCCTCCGTTTGGGCCTTTTTTTGTTTTACGCTACGCTACCGCTAATCTCCAGAACCTTGGCTGCATACAGGACTGATCTCATTCTACGGTCGTAAAGTTCCCCGCTCTTATGTTGCAATAAATTATTAAAACGGTATGTTTCACAACAGGATATAGTCCCATTAATTATGTCCAGAGTGTTGCACTATCCCAAGCTCAATTAACTTTGAGTGGCTGGTGTACTTATATCTGCCTCTGAGAAATAATGAATAATATATAATAATGCCACTGGCGTAATCCTTCAAAGGGGCTGTTCAAATTAATGGTCATCTGGCATCAGTATACGTAAGTAAGTACACATGTGGATTAGCTAGCAAGAAACAAGCCAAAAAAAATTAATTCTAAATAATATTGCAGCTACAGAAAATTCTAACCGATCAACATTTACATTCATGACAAAGATAAATACCTACTGTCTTGAGACATCTTTAGAAACTGTGAAAAGATACTACTATGCCCCACAAAGAGAGGTATTGTACAGTGAGCTAGAGGCGTTTTACCCAAGGCATTTGTGGGCAATCATTTGAAATTAGTCAGCACTGAGCACTCAGAGCTATAGCCGGTCAATGCCATCACTGGTATAAAGCCTGCTTTGTTCAGGGATATTTTCTTTTGACTCTGTAAATAGCTGTTGTTGCTACCATGTGATTTGCCTTGTTTCTGAGGCTTCTGAGAAAATCCAAAACCATAAGAATCTCCTGCCAATCCAGCCAGCACAGTCCCCTGTTATTGGCGCATTGCTGAAGGTGTACTTTAACCCCTGGGAGCACGGATATTTTTATCCACCATCTAGGTCACTTACACAGGGGAGAGTCACGCTGTCAGTCTAACATTAGCAGAGCTACTTTACCCTTTCTCATGCATTTTCTCTGGGGAAAAAAATACCCTGGTGTTCCCAATTAAACGTGAAGGTGAAAAGGCACTTTTAAAGCATGTTGTGACAACAAGAGCACTTCCTTTGACAGCAATACATTTATTGAGAATTCCCCAAAAAGTAAAAACCGACATATTCAAAAAGTGAGTATAAAATAAAATTATCTGAGGGGTGGGAGAGAGGGGTTGAAATGTTCAAAATAACAACTGAGGGCTAGTTGAACTCATCAGTCAGTTTTGAAATACTACTTTATTTTTTGCACATTTAGACTGAATAGTCAGTTGTATAGAACTGTAGAACTTTCGGCAGGTCAGATATTACCAATAATACAGTCAGTGAACTAGGAAATGGTTAGCAGGAGAAAAGAAACACTAACAGTGATAGGGAGGTAGAATCCTAGTGCAGCTAGGAGAGGTGAAAGAACCCATTTTGGTCTGCATGGAGAACACATAGAGGTTTCTGAACACTTGGACGGTTTGAGGCTAATTTACTTCTAGAATGTTCACTTTTGGCTCTGGATCTCCGACTCTTCGTCGTCGTCTTCGTACATCTCCCCTTCCTCCTCAGCGGTGGCGTCCTGGTACTGCTGGTACTCGGACACCAGGTCGTTCATGTTGCTCTCGGCCTCGGTGAACTCCATCTCGTCCATGCCCTCGCCGGTGTACCAGTGGAGGAAGGCCTTGCGGCGAAACATGGCGGTGAACTGCTCCGAGATGCGCTTGAAGAGCTCCTGGATGGCCGTGCTGTTGCCGATGAAGGTCGACGACATCTTGAGGCCGCGCGGCGGGATGTCGCACACGGCCACCTTCACGTTGTTGGGGATCCACTCCACAAAGTAGCTGCTGTTCTTGCTCTGGATGGCCAGCATCTGCTCGTCCACCTCCTTCATGGACATGCGGCCCCTGAAGACCGTCGCCACGGTGAGATAGCGGCCGTGGCGGGGGTCGCAGGCCGCCATCATGTTCTTGACGTCGAACATCTGCTGGGTGAGCTCGGGCACGGTGAGGGCTCTGTACTGCTGGCTCCCGCGGGCCGTGAGGGGGGCAAATCCCGGCATGAAGAAGTGCAGGCGGGGGAAGGGCACCATGTTGACGGCCAGCTTGCGCAGGTCGGCGTTGAGTTGCCCGGGGAACCGCAGGGAGGTGGTCACGCCGCTCATGGTGGCGGACACCAGGTGGTTGAGGTCCCCGTACGTGGGCGTGGCCAGCTTGAGGGTGCGGAAGCAGATGTCGTAGAGCGCCTCGTTGTCGATGCAGTAGGTCTCGTCCGTGTTTTCTACTAGCTGGTGGATGGAGAGGGTGGCGTTGTAGGGCTCCACCACCGTGTCTGACACCTTTGGGGAGGGGACCACGCTGAACGTGTTCATTATGCGGTCGGGGTACTCCTCTCGCACTTTGCTGATCAGCAGGGTGCCCATGCCCGAGCCTGTACCCCCGCCCAGGGAGTGGGTGAGCTGGAAACCCTGCAAGCAGTCACAGTTCTCACACTCCTTCCTCACCACGTCCAGTACAGAGTCCACCAGCTCCGCCCCCTCTGTATAGTGGCCCTTGGCCCAGTTGTTCCCAGCTCCACTCTGGCCTGTGGGAGGGGGGGGGGGGGGTGGTTACAGCAACAGAACTGTTAATTTATTTTCTTTTGATATCTCTCATTCTGACTGAATATTCAATCCAACAATAAAACGTGTGACCCCCCATGTAGCTCACAGTGACATTAGGCCTACTTAGTATTTTCAGAAAGCACAAAATGCATCCAATATGACATCAAATGGTTTACAGTGTTTGTGATGTTGTTAGATTTGTCCATTTTCCCCCTGAGGACAGTTAAGCCATTACCATACTTTTCATCAAGCTCACGGTGGTGGTGTTTGGGAGTGAAAGAGTTAACTCCAGTCAAAGTGATGAATATCTCACTGCAGCAGAACCCCTGACTGCTCTAATAAAAGCCATTGATTTCTCCAGGCTTGACGGCTGCTGCAGCAGCGGAGCAGTCGCAACCTTGTCCGTACAGCCAAGGACAGACGCCGTCAATAAAGCCGCCCGTCCTGCACCTCAGGGCGAATTACCTCCTATTGAAATGGGGACAGCTGTTTCTGTTAGATTTGCAATGTGCTCTCCCGGCCCTGCACGCAGTATCTTTTACACAATTGAGTTCAATGTGCTATTTCAGTCAGTGGCAGAATTAATTTATTTTTAACTGCTAGTGACTAGTGCACACCACTTAAAATCATCTCAGAGATGCATTAGAATCACATAATGGTTGTGTTCCAGCCAGGGCACCATCAGCTTCCATGTCCCTTGTCTCAGCTGACACCCCACCTACCCCCCCCTCTGCCCCACCCCACCCCCTCTGCCCCGCCCAACCCCCCAACCTCCCAACCTTCACCGCCCCAGCACCCCACAGAGTCAAACAAAGGAAAGAACTCCACTGACCAAAGATGAAGTTATCCGGTCTGAACAGATGGCCAAAGGCTCCCGAGCGTACACTGTCCATGGTGCCGGGCTCCAAGTCCACCAAGATGGCTCTGGGTACATACTTGGAGGCTAGGTGAGAACACAAAGACAAGGGAAAATTTGCAAAAGGCACACAGCAATGCATCATTCTTTCAGCCAGCTAACCTCACACCTGCCTAAACCATCTATTTCTATCAGATCCCACTTTTTTCCAATATCTGAGAAAATGTACTCACATTTTCATAGAACTTTAATATACAAATAATTTAAAAAATTTTGGTTACATCCCAATTTGCTATGAAAACTAAATTTTAAATACAGGAAAGGACTGCAACATATTGTCTGTCTTGTTGACTTTCACTTATAGCACACTGAGCAGTACAGGATTTTAGTAGTAAGTATTTTACACTGCAAAAAATGTCTGCCTTAACAAGTGTTTTAGTCTTGTAATGAGACTTAAAATCTTATTTTTTTCTACTTTTACAAATTATCTTACCCCACTGGCAAATCTTAAAATGAATAAAACTCTCACCCCACTGGCAGATAGTTTGTCTTATTTAGCAAAAAAGTAACAAAAATAAGATTTAAGATTAAATGTTATATAAGAGGAACTTAAAATATAAGATTAAAATGCTTGTTAAGATTCGTTTTTTACAGTGTAGTAGCAGATAGTAGTACTATAGTAGTATTTTAGTAGCAGATAGTAGGACTTTAGTAGTATTTTAGTAGCAGGGGCTTACAGGAAGCCTCATTGTAATAGACGCTGATCCTCTCCAGCTGCAGGTCAGAGTCTCCTACGTAGTTTCCCATGGGGTCGATGCCATGCTCGTCGCTAATCACCTCCCAGAACTGCAAGCATAAGGCAGACAACCTGAGCGTGCGGCTTTAGAGGAACTCTGCCCTGAATCAACGACTGCAACTACATGTCAGCGCACACACAGAGAAACACAGGACATTATAAGGGCTGCTCGCATGCTCTCTGAGCCACATCAGGGACACAAAACGTATACAATACGCGAATATGCGTGTGGCAGCAATGATTTTACATGTCAGTTCTGTTGTGAATGTTCTATTGACAACATAGGCTAAATAATACATTTTTGCCAATTTAAATAACAAATCAAAATAATACATTTAAAAATACCTTAATAATTGCGAGAGAGCTAGATAGAGTAGTTACTGTAGGAAGAACTGTTCTGAAAACACCAGCAGTGACGGGCTATAGAGCTTTGTAATTTGTTATGTGGGTGGTACCCCCGCAGTGGAGCCTGTCAGTGTGCACTGCTGAAAGGAGCTGTAAAGGATGGCAGAGAGAGAGAGAGAGAGAGGGGTGCAGAAGAAGAGGGGCACCCAGCGGGCACAGGACTAGGCTGCTCTGAGAGGAGCTTCAGAGGGAAGAGAGAGAGAGCAGGTGCTGTCAGGACACTGCATGTCAGAGAAACCGTCTCGATCACAGCGACTGGGATGAAATCTGCAAAGATCAGCACTTTCAGAGGTCCAGTGTGTCCACAGAATCAGCAATGCTCAGCTAGAGCCAGCCTTCACCCAACCAAGAGATTTTATACTCGCTCACACGGGTTCATAACCCCACTTTATTTATACGGCATATGAAACAGAAACATGCAGATAAAAGTTAGGAGACTTGATTAAAACTATAACTCCTTTGATGATAAAGATGTGGCTCACTGGATGTCCGCTACATCTTTGTGCCAAAGCAGATTCAGTATTCATTATTATAGTTTGTTCTATTTTTATTAATAAACTTTTTTTCATCTAAACGTTTTTTGCCTCTGAAGGTTGGTCTTTAAACTTTTCTCGTTTGCGTATGCGGGCTGAACATTGGAGCTTTGCATTGTATATTTTCGTCCTGGTTTTCTCTTTTTTCAGATTCATTATGCATTTGTAAGAATGTACCCGCACTCCCAAACGTTCAGTTAAAAACAGTATACCTGGCCAGGTTTTGTGTTTTCTGTATTGAAAAGGCTGACAGGTGGCTCTTTTCTTGTTCCGTTTAACATTTTCCCCCACACTCGCTGCAGATGAGCCCAGATTGTCTGAGTGTGCTGTTGATAAACCAGATCCCAAGTCTTGTTTTTGTCTGTTTATTTTCTGGTTTTTGTTTTGTTTTTTTGTGCTCAGTGGACGAGCCTGGTGTTTGGACTTGGGCTGCGAGCCACGATCGCGCCGTCCCGTGTCACTGAGTGAATGCAAGCTCACACGGGGAGTGGCTTACAACGAGAGCATGCTCTGTCTCTCTGCCTTGCAAGGCACACTCTCCCTTTCAGACAAACAGGGAAGAGGGACATCAGGCACACTCAGGACAATATGGACATGTCTTAATGATGTCCCCTGCATTACTGCCCTGTGCGTGCGCGCGTGCGTGCGTGCGTGCGTGCGCGCGTGCATCCAAGCACATGCATGTCAATATTGCATGTTTGGATTACTCTCCAGGAATGCCAAGAAGTAAACACTCTGCTCTCCTGAAAGGATATAAAACATATCCAACATATCTAAAACATCGCCTCACATTCCCTACAGTTAATCTGTACACAGCATTAATTAGGGGTAAAAATATCACAGACTTCCAAAATAAGAATAGATTAACCTGATGAAGAAGATAATATTTCAATTTCTTATCCTGAACACACTTCTGTTTGCCACCTATGATTTTACAGGACTACAAAAACCATCTGTCAGAATCATATAAGGAGGTGAGCACAGAAACCCAGTATTTAAAGAGCAATCAACAGTAAAGCAAAAGACATGAAATATTCCTCTGATAATGAGCCATACTTAAGCTAACCTACATTTGTCACCAAGTGGGACTAAAATTAGCATCCTGGATGAAGCTTTCCTTTCTGATTCTGTTAGATGGAGCCTTCCTCCCTCACCCACGTCTTCCTCCTGTACAGCTGAACAATGGCCTCTCCTCAGCCACCCTTCAGCCAATACCAACCCCCACCCCCACCCAGCACAAACCGCCACCCCCACCCGCCCACAACCACCCACAATGGGCAGATGTCAGTGTGGGCTCCAGCATGCTAACGATCCTATCTGTGCCTCCCCTGTACAAAGCGGATGTCAATTGGCCATCTAAATTGGTAATTAGCCTTTTGCTAGTTTACATTTGCCAGGTGTTTCTGGAAACTAGGTTTGCAGGGGTGTTTGCTTCTGTGTTTTGGGTCTTGATGGTGAGGTCAAGATTTAAATAAATGATTTATGCGGAACTACACTGCCTGCCACACCCCCCCCCCCCCCCCCCCCCCCCACACACACACACACACACACACCCCCACCCCCCAGAGAAATTGCATTATGTCACCTGATTATGTCAGCCCCCTGTCCAAACTCTCCAGGGGCCACGAGAGGCTGTCATAATTCAACGTCAAGCCTCTGCTTTAAATTAGAAGACATGGTACAAGTGATGACATAACGGGAGGTTTTCACACAGACAGCATAAACCCAAAAGGTCTTTTAGACAGATAAATTAAACTGGACTTCAGATTATTTAAAAGCCTATTAGCTAACGCTAACAATCTCTTCAGCGCAGTGTTATAAAAGCTTTCCATTGTGGCAATCCTTTCCAATCGGGAAGGACAATCAAATGACCTTGAGTGGATTATGGCCTACTTTGTGTGACTTGTGTAGAGAAATAATCAAGAGGCCAATATCACTCTCTATGGCTCCTGTAGCTCCTCTCTGCTCCTGCTCAGACTCAGTCCCTGCCCGAGCTGACATCAACAAGAGCTGAATCATTCATAATGCTCTGCAAGACAGCCAGCAGTACCACAGAATGAGTCCACCTGCAGTCTCCTAAACAAGATTTCCATGAAGGGAGGTTTCTCATTTCACAAAGCCACAAACTGATTCGCCTAACAAAAGATGGTTATGTTTTTTCTTTTGTAAAACAAGCTCAAAGCTCTTCGGTGCACTGTAAATACATACAGCATACCCCTCTGTTCAGTGAAAATGCAAGGTTATTAAGATATATCATCAGCTAATTGGGTTGCAGACTTCAGATACTGTCCTGAAAAAACACTTATTACAATATTTACAAACATGAAAGGAAAATCAAAACTGAAATAACACTTAGCTTCTTTTGGTGTTAAGTGCAATATAAAGTAAATCATTCTAGGGCATCTGTAATCAGTTTGGGAAAATTCATTTATCTACCTTTTTACCGTGAACCAAACAAATTGTTAATGTTGCATGCCATACTTTTAAATTAATCCAGGATTTGAATAATTAATAATCAAACAGATTTTTTTATCTGAGTGTGAAAGCTTGTGCTTTTGAAACGAGTTAGAAATGTAATCGCTGCCCCTTGTGGTGTGGATGTCACAGCACCATTGGGATTAATCCATGAATGCTGAAATACGAATACTGCTCAATTATATGATCGCAATCACAGGTATGACTTGATGATGTCATCTGTTCAGACACGCCCGCATTCAGCTTTTTTGGGTGGGGGGATGTAACAGGATGAAACACTATTGGATCACAACTGAAGGGGGTAACATTATTATAACAGCCCAAAATTTCTACAGGAACACTTGAAGGTCAGACTCAGAAGACAGCCATTATGTTAGCCCTGGTCAGGCTGACCTGATCCAGAATGAATATAGGCTCTTTTGTTTCCCAGCCAAGATAACATCCCATGCTGAGTTTCTGTTAAGATGACGAGACAATGACAAATAGCGTATGGGTTGGGCTGCATCAATCACACTTGCGATAGCCTGGTTTACTATAACCTGGGATTATAAAAAGAGTTAAAGGCCCTGTCTCACAGACTAAGGTTTAATTGGTTATGACACTATAATAATTGCATCTGCTGTTTTCAAGTGGCCACTGGCTTCGCCCGCTATGACAGAGGCCTTGTCCTCCCAGATGTCAGCGGTGATGCTAAACACATAGAGGCTGTGAGGGCAACAGGCCACAACAGCAAAATAAGACAATGACTGGATTAAAAAATCAGTTCTAAGAATCACTGAGAAATAGGACATCCCTCCCCAACTTTCACAGAAGCTGTGTGAGGGTTAAAGGTAATAACCTTCTGTCTTTCTGATTCATATACAACTGTGATCAATCAGAGCCCTCAGGCAAAACAGTCAAATCATTACGGAAAAGTATCCTTGCGTGCCAAGACAATGGATTCCTAAACTTGCAGCCAACTGGTCAAAGCATATATATCTGCTATGGTTGTTTATATTGGAAGAAGTAATTCCGTTTAATATAAACATAAATATTCATATTAAAATATTAATAATACTAAACACCAGGATTACAAGGGTACATGTAAATATATGTGTTGGAGTACCCTAACATTATCTATCAGCACACAGCACACACTCATATTCAAGACCCCATCTGCGTCGCAGCCATTCTCGCGCGTCTGCGAAGAGCCCGCGGGATGTGAGGCGAATATTTTGCACCCTCTAATGTTCGCCAGTGATTGCACTGCAGAAGCGATGCCCTGCCTTTGTTCCGCCCTCTGCAGTCCGAGGGTGTGGCAGGTGGCAATGAGAGATTAGCAGATATAAATATTTCTGTATTATAGACCCTCTATTGTAGACTATAAATAAGTTTTAGTCTTGCAAAACTTACTGGAAGGTTTTAAAGGTAACGCACTCCCAATAAAAACAGACGGGGCCACTTTCACCGCAGGGGAAAGATGAATTTTTAAGAAGCTTTACTGCCAGATGGTTGTGTTTATGACTTTGAAACTCTTTAATACTTCTAGGAGTCGCAATATGTCGGACGTACATTTTTGGGCGTAGGTTATGCATTGTTGGGCGTGGTCACATATTTTAAGGTTTCATTCAGCCAATTCACGCGCAGCAAGACGGGAACCAATCAGTCGCATTCTGCGGCACACCGGTAAATGTAGTAGCCTAATAGCATTACGCATATCACGAGTGTCCTCAAACAGGACACTACATTTGCCAGCGACTTTAAAATATAAATTCGAAAGCAAACTTTTGTCTTACAATTGTACGATTAATTCAGCTGACTAAACATTATTATTTAGTCATTTTTATTTTAAAAAGTTATTTTCAAAGTCATACAATTACAGCGATAATCCAGCCAACTTCATTGTAAAGAGTTGGGGTAACCTATGTGAACTAATTATACATGACTTATACAATTTAAAGTAAAACGAGTATTTCTAATCATAAAATTAAATAATTTTACCTTTGCTCCAATTTGATTGCCACATTGGCCAGCTTGAATATGAACGATTTCTCGCATTCTTCCCTTTGTGTGGTGTGTGTGTCTCGCGAGCGTGAGTGAGAAATGTAGGTCCGACCCAAGCCGTCTACAGAAGGCTCTGTCAGTTCTAACTCAGGGTTTTATACCAAGTCGCCTCTGCAGCACTGCGCTGCTTCACAAAGAGGGATGCTAATTTACAGCATCTGGTGACGTCACTTTCCCAGGAGAGGAGCAACGCGGCAGCCAATGAGAGACGCCTGAGAGAGAGAGAGAGAGACACCGCAACATCCCTGCAGCTGTTACCTACCGGTCGAAGCGGACACAGCAGTGGCGATCGTGATTGAAGATATTCAGAACAAAAAATGAACCATAAAACAAAAAATACTCTTCTGATCTATTCTGATCCGTGGTGCATTACCAACAGTTGCATTCTGTCATAATCTAATTCAACCGCAACACGCAGTTCATTTAGTGATCATTCGATAACTTTCCTAGTTCCCCTGCATGCCTCAAAATCCCATGTCGGTCACATGTTTCTCATTGCTTACACCATGGGGACCAGGAGAAGCACGGAATATTGGAAGTGTGAAAGAAAAAACGTGTCCAACAAAACATGAACCAAAATTTGCAGCGACTCAGCACTCTCTCTCTCTCTCTCTCTCACACGCACGCGCGCGCACGCACACACACACACACACACACACACACACACACACACACACACACACACACACACACACACACACACACACACACACACACACACACACACACACACATACACACACCAGGGGGCAGCACAGGACACTAAAAGTGAACAGTCCACAAATAAAAGACCTGGCGGACCCTGAAACAGAGATGTTTATGATTCATGCATAAAAATGCAAAAAAAATGTTCTGCCATTTCCGAGTACAGTATTGTGGAACTGGGTTGATCGATACAGCTGTGTATGACATTATTGCCCTTTGTCAAGTTTGGAAATAAAATACCACATAGTTTAGATTTGTGTTTGCTGATATAGGGATACATGGGTTATTATCAGTAATAATGTGAAATTATAATGAAATATGGGACTCCATGGGACAGTGACTTTATGAGAACAAAGGAAACACTAACATCATGACCCGGCTATTGCTCTGTGTCAGACCAGTAGTGAGTCCCTCCCTACAAACGCTCCCCTGAAACAATCCTCCCAGCCCTGCGCATTGTTTTGGGCACAATCATTGCTCTGTTGCTGGCGCATTGTAGAGTATGTCAGAACATTGAAACCTAAACAAAGAGTAGAGAAGAAGAAAAAAAAAGTCCTGAGTCACTATGGTCCTCTGACTGGATCATAAAAACAGGAAAGAAAAGTCAGTGGGGGGTGGGGTTTGGAAAGGTTCTAGTTCAGATTTGGCCACCCATTTCACCATTGCACACAGCCTACATCATCACCACGGTTTTCCTCTTGTTTTATTGTGGGTTCTATTCATGCTAGTTTTAACTATTAAATACCAAAGGGCTTAAAGAACCATAATGAAGAAGGAGGGGACAGTGCTTGTTTTTTTATATAGAGTGGTAATTTTATGTGATCAGATGTCTTCAAACTGCAAATATATGAACGGTACTTTTTGGTTTCTTGACTTTGTATCCTGCTAGCTGTGTGGGTTATCTGGTTTCATGGCGAGGACTGAATCTGCCTTCCTGATCTGATGTTAATTATTAGCTGGTCACTTCAGACACGTTCTCACTCCCGGACACCCGAACAGAGAAGACGGCACACAGCTTTATATGAGGTAACGAGCTGATGCTTATATTGTAGTATTGTTTTTTAGATATTCTTATTTGAGCTCGGCTTCTTTTGCCAAAATAAAGCATTTCTTTTGAAATCTTTTTAAGATACTCACAAATGCTCACAAATTTCATTTTGCCCAAACAAAGAAAGTTATTTGAGTGTTTACTTTCGAACATTATGATTCAGTCAGGCCCTTGACTGGCAAAAGCTGATTGAAGGTCTTTTTTTATTTTTTATTTTTTTATTCTATGGTATTAAAGCCTCCACAATTGTCCAGAGCACATGCTCAAAGGAAGTACACAGATTCACTTGTAAAGGGTGGCCATTTTGGAAGATTCACCCTTTCAACCGGGGTGCACAAGAACACCCCCTTTTTGCACATCCACTTAAGACATCCAGTTCAGTTCACCAGCTAATACAAGACGTACTGTACAAATACAAGTCTTTTGATATTGCTTGTACTCTTTTCTTTTTTGTTTTAACAGCGGGCAGGTAAAGGCAGTTACCATTGTTCTATTTCCGGTTGGCAGGGACAGGACTCACTTGCTCAAGGGGAAAAAGCACAGTGCCGCATTGATGACCATGTGGCTCAGCAGATGTAGTTAAGTGCTTTATTGAGTCTTCCTGTAATCCATCTCTCTTTGTTAAAGATGGAGACGGGCAGATGGCGTACTCAAGAGACAGGCGTCATGCATACTCAAGAGGCAGGCGTCATGCATACTCAAGAGGCAGGCGTCATGCATACTGGATCTGCACCTGAGGCTCCCCTTTCACACTGGGCAACTCCAGGAGCCATAAAAGTAAAATCCAGAGTGACCAATGGAAATTAAGTAGTTGCTGACCACAGCTTTGATTTTAATTAATGAATCAATTAAGTCTGCATGATCACAGAAGAGAAATCCGTTCCCTTTAATGCACATGGGTAATCTAGACTATAACTGTCGGAAGAGTTTGGTGGCTTGGTTTCTATTATTGTTTAAAATGTTATATGGAGACAATGCCCTCTGCCTAAAAACATCACAAATCTTGAAACTGTATAAAACTATGTATACAGTCTATATATATATATATATATATATATATATATATATATATATATATATATATATTAATTGATGAATTGGCCAATAGAGTCAGATCAACAAAAATACATGCTTGCCTCCTATCTCAGACACCTTTGTTCATCAGTCTTTTAGACTAATGGATATTGGCATAGGTATGTTGTTGGACAGACACAGTTGGATAGACGCACTGCCCGTAAGTGCCTGGTGAATGATGTCTTTCTGGTCTGGACTAGGATGTGCTTGGTTCAGTTCCATGTTAAATAGTCAGAGGACCTCCAGCAACAGCAAATAGCTGGGAACCAAGAGCTCCATCTGGTGGCCACTGAATATATTACCACCTGCAAACAACAGGGGCTGGGCAAAGGGTGTGAGCGTCTGGCTGGGGTTACGACTCACACAGAAACCTACAGAATATCAGAGCTGGCAAGGACTTCATGGATGAAACATACAGGTGAGCTTTTGTTAGAAAGCTTAAAGTTACAATTTTAATTTATTAATCTTAGCACTATGCATATTCCTAAGCTTGCATAACATAATAATTAGAACATACACGTAGTTAAGCCGAAAGAGGCTTCAGGCATGGACTTTTCCACCATCAGACAATTAGTAACAATGTAGGTCTCATCCTTGCATTTTGTGGTGTGTTTCAAAAGTGTACAAGTAAAAAATAGTACAAACCATCTATACCAAAAAAAAAACTAGGAAGCTACAAGGTCACTTTGTGCTTCTTAATAGCTGCCAGTCCAGGCTAAAATTTGAAACAGAAAACCCCAAGCTTCCGTCCTACAATCTGTATTTAATGCTGGTTTTGTCCTTGTTCTTAAGCACCCTGCCCCCTCTAGTGGTGGTGATAGAGAATGGCTTCAAGATTCCACCTTTCCACAGAAGACAGATCTATTCGCTGCCTGTCTGTTACACCGTTGCTTTGTAACAGCACAAATCGCAATTAAAAGAGAGCACTGTTTATTAAGGCCCTCGCCTCAAGAAACAACATCTGCACCTGAATTTTTACAGCCAACCCCCATCATAGTGGAGGTTTCATTATGTAGGGTATAAAAAAAGGTACTTAAATCCTTAAGTTCTGTGCAGTGGCGTCATAAGTGGGGAGAAAGGTGGCAAAGCTGGTGATTATTCGATGGGGCAAAGGTGGACAGAAAATCCAGTAGGATCATGTAAAACCTCATTCAATGGGGGTGGAGCCCAATGTGAGTTGTATTCATGGGGCCCAAAATCGCAGGTGGTACGCCTGGTTCTACAGTCCCTCACACTACATGAAACAAAATAAACCACATTTTCTGTGGTTGCAGTCAGCTTTCCCATAGATTGTAAAAACCAATTTGAGCACACTTCAGTCAAAGTCATACCAGAACAACCCATTACAGTTCATCAAAATCAGGTACAGAAAGTGTATCAATGCCCTGAAATCCTGTCAGGCTCCACATGCTTTTGACAGAACAAATGAAATACAATTTTTTTTTCTGCCTCAGACAATTTATTGTTACCATCATCTGAGCAGTTCGTCCAGAGCCATATTTGCAAACCAATTTGGATGTCACTGCCTCAGATGGGAAAAAAAAAAAACATTCAGGGCACTGAAGCATATAATAGCAAAATCAAGGGGGCTGTCTCTGCTCCGTAATGCCGTCCACATGCTCATTGTGAGCCATGACATCGGCTGTTGCATGTCTCTCCCTCTCTCTCGCTTCCCATCCTTCCTGTCTCTCTACACTGTGCTCTCCAATAAAGCTGAAAAAGCCCTAAAATAATAGCAAAATCAAGACATATTCAGGGCCTACCAGGTGGGTCATCCAGCTAAAGCCTTCGTCCCTAGTTTAGCGATGTGTCCCAAGGCCTTGAATGGAAGCCTGCTCCATGCCAGGGCCGAACTCTCCATGGTTTGCGCAGAGAGAGAGGGCTTCAGACAGGCAGTTTTTCCTACCCCACCGCAGAAGAGTAATTCTTCTGGTCATTCCTGCAATCCTGAATTGACAGATGGCATTACAGCAATAGGAAGGGCCTTCAAACTCAGTTAGGCTTTCCTAATTGGGAGAAAAAAGAAGAAATAAAACCTACAAAAAAGGGGACAAGGGAACAAGGTATGACATTTTTTTCCCCTGCTTCATACTGTTTTGCCACAAGAGGGCGCCAGAGGCCACGGCCTGAGTTAATTTGAATTCAGAGCAGGAGAGGACAAGACAATATGCTACAATAATATTCCACAATTTATTTTGCCAATGAATCATCCTATTTTTTTAATTCTTCTTATCAATTAGATGGGGTTAAATTTAAGAATAAAGATTATTTATGGAGCCATTGCTCCTCGGGGTACATACTGCATACACAATCAACTGGATTAAGCACTGACAATGCAGCGCATTGTCTTTAATCATGGCTGTTATTTAGGAACACTACCAACTTGTTGCTTTTGATGTTACTTATCAAAGTACTGGCAACTCATCTGTCATCTACATTGGTGTATACTGTTATTACAAATAGACGGGGTGGGTGGTAGCATAGCCTAATGGTTAGGGAACTAGGCTTGCAAGTCTAAGGTTGTGTGTTTGATTCGTGGGGCGGGGCACTATTAGTGTACTACGCTTCCGTACATGACCTTAATTGCTAGTAAATATCTGCTGCATAAAATTAATTGTGCATAAAATAATGGACGCTGTGTAAGCTGCTCTGAACAAAAACATCTGGTACATTTCGACAATGTTAAAAATAAATAAATTTAAAAATTTAAAAGCCCATAACCTAATGTCATCGCCAAATTCCCAACCTGGCTTCTTGCAAACATTCCCCTCGTTTTAGTTGGTTAATTAGGTCTGTGGATCTCCACAGCAGCCCATGTGCGGTGAGCAGCGCGGTACAATGGCTGTCCTGTCCGCCTCAGATAAGTGCTTCATGAGGTCAGTTCCATTCACTGCAATATGCTTTCAATCCTGGTGCGAGGTTTAAAAGAAATCGAATAATGCAATTCTATACTAAATTGCCATTTAAAAAAAAAAAGGGCTGTGAAACTATATTAAAATGGAGACAATGGAGGTCAATATAGTGCGTGACAACAAACATCAGTAATCAAAAGAATTTAATCAGACTGGTTCCAGATGTCAGTGGTAAAGGAAATACACACTGGTGAATTTTACCAGGTGAATTTCCATGACAAACGTGGGCCTATCCCTGTTGTCACAGAGTGCCTTTGAGCATTAATATCATTGTGCCATTTCTAGTTTCTGTCTCTCACACAGAGCCCACCACTACACGGAGAAGCGGCGCGAGGCGAAGAGAGAGGTGGCAAAGGCAAAGGAAAGGGCATTCAGTGAGCTGTACAAGAGGTTGGACACCAAGGAAGGAGAGAAGGAGCTGTTCCGATTGGCTAGACAGAGGGACCAGGCAGGGAAAGATGTACAGCAGGTTAGAGTGATAAAGGACAGGGATGGCAAGGTGCTGACCAGCGAGGACAGTGTGATGAGAAGGTGGAAGGAGTATTTTGAAGAGTTGATGAATGAAGAAAATGAGAGAGAGAGGAGGACGGATAATGTGGAGATAGTGAATCAGGAAGTGCAGGAGATTAGCAAAGAAGAAGTGAGGGCAGCCATGAGGAGGATGAAGAGTGGAAAGGCGGTCGGCCCAGACGATATACCTGTGGAGACATGGAGATGCTTAGGAGAGATGGCAGTAGAGTTTTTAACAAGATTGTTTAACAACATTTTGGAAAGTGAGACAATGCCGGAGGATTGGAGACGAAGTGTGCTAGTGCCGATCTTCAAAAACAAGGGAGATGTACAGAGTTGCAGTAACTACAGGGGCATAAAGCTGATCAGCCACAGCATGAAGCTATTGGAAAGAGTAGTGGAAGCTAGGCTAAGAGAAGAGGTGATGATTAGCGAGCAACAGTATGGGTTCATGCCAAGAAAGAGCGCTACAGACGCGTTATTCGCTCTGAGAATGCTGATGGAGAAATATAGAGAAGGTCAGAAGGAGTTACATTGCGTCTTTGTGGACCTTGAGAAAGCATATGATAGGGTGCCAAGAGAGGAGGTGTGGTATTGCATGAGAAAGTCGGGGGTGGCGGAAAAGTATGTGAGAAGCGTGCAGGCCATGTACGAGGACAGTGTGACAGTGGTGAGGTGTGCAGTGGGAGTGACTGAGGCGTTCAAGGTTGGGGTGGGATTGCACCAAGGGTCAGCCCTCAGCCCCTTCTTATTTGCAATGGTGATGGACAGGTTAACAGACGAGGTCAGGCAAGAGTCCCCGTGGACCATGATGTTTGCAGATGACATTGTGATTTGTAGTGAGAGTAGGGAACAAGTGGAAGAAAGCCTGGAGAAGTGGAGGTATGCACTGGAAAGAAGAGGAATGAAAGTCAGCAGAAGTAAGACAGAATATATGTGTGTGAATGGGCGGGAGGATGAGGGGGTTAGGATGCAAGGAGTAGAGGTAGCGAAAGTGGACGAGTTTAAATACTTGGGGTCAACTGTACAAAGTAATGGGGATTGTGATAGAGAGGTGAAGAAGAGAGTTCAGGCTGGGTGGTGTGGTTGGAGAAGAGTGACAGGAGTGATCTGCGACAGAAGGGTACCAGCAAGAGTGAAAGGGAAGGTCTACAGCAGGGTAGTGAGACCAGCTATGCTGTATGGGTTAGAGACGGTGGCACTGACAAAAAGACAGGAGGGGGAGCTGGAGGTGGCGGAGTTGAAAATGCTAAGATTCTCCCTGGGAGTGACAAGGATGGACAAGATCAGGAATGAGTACATCAGAGGTACAGCTCATGTTGGGCAATTTGGGCAAAAAGTGAGAGAGGCAAGACTGAGGTGGTTTGGACATGTGCGGAGGAGGGAGGTGGGGTATATTGGGAGGAGGATGCTGGACATGGAGCTGCCAGGCAAGAGGAGGAGGGGAAGGCCCAAAAGGAGGTTCATGGACACGGTGAAGGAGGACATGCAGGCAGTGGGCGTGACGGAGGACGAAGCACAGGACAAGAACAGATGGAAACAGATGATCCGCTGTGGCGACCCCTAACGGGAACAGCTGAAAGAAGAAGAAGAAGAAGACACAGAGCCCACCACTCCTGTCATGAAATCCTGAAAACCACTTTTATCCAGGCTCCGCTCATTCTGCCCACAACTTCCAGACAACACTGGATTGCCTATTGGGAAAATTAAATTACATGACACTAAGTGAAGAATCATATTTCTGAGATACAGTTAAGATCAAAAGGGCCTCTCACTAAGATCTTGTGAGTCTCATTAAAGAGAGGGTTTGTGGGGTGTATTCAACAATGATCAGTCTCTCTGTGGGGATGAATAGTGGGACAGGTGCTAGGGTACAGGAAAGGTCAGCCGTGCTGTAGTCCTGATTAAGACCTTTAACGGCCAAAAAAAAAACAGCTCGAGAAAGACCCCTCCCCTACACAAACAAATCACTCTGCAGAAAGGAAGAGATCACTAATAAACAGAAAGCATCAAGACATTTCATTATCCCCCGAACAAGGGTTCTTTGAAGAGTAGTAATAATAATAATAATAATAATAATGCATGGCATTTATATAGCGCCTTTCTAGATACTCAAAGCGCTTTACAATGATGAGGGGGAAACTCGCCTCTACCACCACCAATGTGTAGCACCCACCTGGGTGATGCAACGGCAGCCATTTTGCGCCAGTATGCTCACCACACATCAGCTGAGGTGGAGAGGGAGAGAATAATTTTTTTATTTTTTTTAAATTTTTTTAGCCAATTAAACTGGGGGATGATTAGGTGGCAGATTGAATGAGCCTGGGTTGGGAGTTTAGCCAGGACACCGGGGAAACCCCTACTATTTACGATAAGTGTCATGGGATCTTTAATGACCACAGTGAGTCAGGACCTCGGTTTAACGTCTCATCCGAAAGACGGCATCTCCTACAGCACAGTATCCCCATCACTGCACTGGGGCATTGGGGTTTATTTGACCAGAGGGAAGACTGCCCCCTACTGGCCCACCAACACCACTTCCAGCAGCAACTTAGTTTTCCCCAGAGGTCTCCCATCCAAGTACTAACCAAGCCCACAACCTGCTTAGCGTCAGCCATTCAGCAGGCGCAGATTGCATAGTGGTATGGCTGCTGAGTAGGTTTTTTGGAATGTTTTTTTCCCCCAGAATACTAAATGAGTATTCTAGAACTCCATTGCTTTCAATTACCAGTAGTGATTGTTACATCAGCATTAGAATGTTCAGTCAAGAACATTCTAATCACATATTTGTCATCTTACATCGTAAAGAGTTAAATAGGCACAGCATGTGAGAAACATGATGATTGTTTTGAGATATCCTTTTCCAATTATGTATTTAATATCTCTGGATGTGTGGTTAGGAAAGGGATTGACTTTTACAATCTGCTCTCGAGCACATTATTGTGAAGTGTTTTTATTTCTGGGGTGACTGGCTGCAATAAAAAAAAGGTTTCTTTAAGTTGTATCGGCACAGCTCTTAAAGGGATAGTTCACTTTCAGGGATTTTTTAAATGTGTTATTTCAGTTTTAGTGTATGTTTCTGGATGGCCTAGGCAGTTTTTACATGCAATGAAGGATATTTCAGACAAGATATTTCCATAAGCTTTGACAACCATCAAGAAAATACACATCAGGTAAGTTCAAAGCAGCGATGTTATCATTCCAGAGGCTGAACGGATTAATTTGACATTGTTTATTCACTATTATAAACATAAATATCAGCTTTTATTTCGTGCCAATACTTCTTTCCTTGAGTGCAGCAGTCTCAGGTTGCATGTGTGAAAGGAAATAGTTCCAACTGAAAATAAGATCAAATGTAATTTTTTTTTAAAGAATAATTTGGTAATATACAATACACATACAATCAGGGTATGAAATAAACTTTTTCACCCACTGGCCAGAGAGGCTTGTGGATTCTAAAAAAATAGCTATTTTCAGCATTTTACCAGCCACATTGTAAAATTACCTTTTACAATATAACACAATCTGGTTGGTTACCAGCCAAAGTGGCCGCTAGAGTAAATATAATTTAGCTGGTGTTAGTTTCACACCCTGCATACAACCTCTGGAGGCATAATATTGCTGTACAAGCTGCTTTGGAGTTGCCTGAAATTAATATTCTTGCTGTGTAGATCATGAACCCCCAAAAAGCCCTTATACAAGCTATTGTAAAGGAGGCAGCAAGCCATCCGAAAATTATCTAAGTATCTAAAATATCCTTCAGTGCACACTAAAACTTACATAATATCAAAAACACCAAAAAGGTGAACTATACCTTTAAGTAATTAATCGAAGCGTGAAGTTGTTCCCTGCGTCAACCAGGAGCTGGAGACGACCTTGTGCTTTGGATCTTAAAGATCATGACAACTTTTTCATAAAATGGAAAACAAAAAGTGTATGGAGATATTGTATTTTTTTCCCCACTTGCAGTATTGGTATTATAAATAACTTGCAGTATATAACTGATATGATTCATTAGAGGGGTGTTTTCTGGCAGAGCTCAGTGCCATTTACACTAAATATGTTAATATAGTGAAAGCGTAAATCCTCACCAGTCAAGTCAAACAGCCCCTGCTTTGTGTTGCCCTGTCTGATAAAATTAGTTAAGAAACAAGACCCCCCCCCCCCCCCCCCCATGAAGTCCTCAAACAAAAACTGTTTGTTCAGATCAATGACAAGTTGTTCCATTACATTCCAGAAACACAATCTTCCAAAAATATGTTTTCTTGCCCCAGGGGAGTGATTTAGAGCCACGTGAAAGAGAAGGAAGGAAGCTCTTCCAGTTATAACTCTGTGAGACGGGCAGAGGACAAAGCCTGCTGGCAGAGCTTCCCTCGCAGTTGCACGTGGATGGGGACGCAGAAAACATCACACGGTAATGTGTTCCTCATTTTCCAAATCTGGTCACCAGGAGAAAATGCACATGAATACACAGGCAAATGATATCTATTGTGCACTTTGGGCCTGATTTACTAAGGTCTTTAGCATTTGCAAAACCTTTCTGCAAACGCAAAACTAACAACACGACCAATGACTGGTGAAAAACAAATAGCATGACCAGTCGTTGGTCGGTTTATTGGTTTTGTATGTACTAAAAGGTTTTGCACACGCTAAAGGTCTTCGTAAATCAGGCCCCTAAATGTATTTTTTTCAAATGATGCATTCAACAGAAACAAGGAGTCTCATGTTGCAAATGAGCAGGCAGAGTAAGGACAGGAAAATGGTGGCCAGTATCTGGCTCCATACTCCCCAAAACCAACCCACCGCTAAACTGACCTTCAGGATGCTGGAGGCTGCAGACATAGTCCAACTCATGACGACCCATCACGCAACTACCGGTCCACTAGATCCCATCCCATCAGCAGTCCTCCAGTCTATATCCGGTGAGCTCCTACCATATCTGTCCTCCATTATGAAGACCTCCCTATCTTAGACCCCTCTGATGTCAGGAACTATCAACCTGCATCTCTTTTGCTTTTCTGTTTTCCAGAACTCTTGAATGAGCAGTGCTTAACCAATTATCTTTCCTCCATCAGCTTGACCCTCATCAGTCCGGCTTCAGAACTGGGCATTCGACAAACTGCTCTCCTGGCTGTGATGGAGGCACTCGCCACTGCTAGAGCCTCCTCCCCATCCAACGTCCTGATCCTCCTAGACCTGTCAGCAGCGTTCGACACGGTCAACCACAAACGACTGACCTCCAACACTGGCTGAGATTGGCATTTCTAGGAGTGACCTCTCTTGGTTTGCATCTTACCTAGCAGATGGAATATACCTGGTCACCTGGAAGGGGTCAGTCTCTGCACCTCATCCCCTTGTTTCAGGAGTCCCACAGGGATCTGTACTGGATCCTCTGCTGTTCTCCATTTACATTATGTCTCTTGGCTCAGGTTCACATGGCTTCTCTCACCACTGCTATGCTGATGACACCCAACTCTTCCTCTGTTTCCCTCCCTCTACCACACAGGTTAAGGAGAGAACATCTGCCTGCCTGGCTGACATCTCAATGTGGATGTCAAGGCATCACCTGAAGCTGAACCTCAACAAGATGGAAGGGCTCTTCATACCACACAGGTCCTCAATACTACAAGAGCTCCCCATCACCATCAATGGCACCACAGGGGCTGCTTCACACTCAGCAAAGAAGAGGTGGTACTGGATGACTAACTGGATTTAAGGAGCACAACACCGCAACATCACAATCCTGCAGGCTCCTCCTGGACAACATCAGGAGGATTCTACCATATCTGACCACGTACTCCGCCCAGACTGTGGTAAACTCACGTCTACTCCAACTCATCCAGAACACAGCTGCTTGACTTGTCTGCAACCTTCTGAAGCTCTCACACATCACTCCCCTGCTGAGGTCACTCCACAGGCTGCCGGTCGCCGCCAGGGTCAGAGTTCAATGTTCTCACTCTGGCCTATGGAGCAGCAAACAAAACAGCCCCTTCCTACCAGCAGGACATAATTCAGCACTACACTCCAGCTCGACCACTCCGCTCTGCTGCTGCAGGGCGACTCGCACTTCCTGCCCTCCATGTGAACAGCTCTTCGCTCGTCCCGACTGCGGAGCTTCTCCACCCTAGCTCCCCAGTGGTGGAATGAACTCCCTATGCCTCTACAAACTGCTCACGTCACTGCCTGTTTTCTGTCATGACCAGAAGACACATCTCTGTCGCTTTGGATAACCTCAAAATGTAAAAAATAAAATATGCTGGTTCACACATGACATTCTACTTGTAAAGACTTGGTTAAATAATCTTTATTCTATTATCCTTATGGAGATAATCTACTGCTAAACTTCACAGAGCTAATGTAGAGGACTGCATTTTTGGAAACTGTAGGAGAAATAATGCAACGTCATAATAATTTTGAATCTATTCTTTTTATGACCTGTTTGATACTATGTGAATTTTATAACGTGGAATGTTTCCCCTGAATTGCCCATTGAAAACACCAATAAACAATTGTTCACCAAAGAAAAAATACATGGAATATTTTATTACATTCACATTCTTCTTTCTTGTATAAGGCCAAAATATAAATAATTTAAATAAGAATTTGAAAAATTGGTTAGTACACTCAAGACTGCGAGCGACAGTGCACTGATCTTAATCCAGGACCGCAATAGAACAAAGGCATGGAGTTCTTCCTACCCGATTTTCGCAAGGTTAGAAATTCAGCTGGTTAAAACGACTGATCACCTGTGCCCTCCCACCTACGGCATTGATGTATGACAGCATAGTCACTCTGACATGTTATGGTTAGACATTGAGGGCTCTATTTTAAAACCAGCGCAAGGGGACGGTATAGTCAAACGCAAGCTTGTTGACAGCATCAACGTCTTAAAACTGGCGCTATGGCGTTTCTCAGCAATACCGCTAGGATCAACAAATTCTCAACATACAATCCTTTCGCTTGCGCTGCAGTGGGATGGGTGGCGCTGTCGGGGGCGTGTTCTAAAATACTTTCGGCTCAGTGACAATTTGAACCAACGAAACCCCATTGCGTTATGATCAGCTGGAACCACCTCTTAGCGGCAAAGCAATAGACTCTGGCAATTTGGCAACTTATTAGTCATGTAGTTCTATGTAGTGTCTATAGGTGATGGCAACATTACACTTCCATTTAATGAACAAATAGCCTATAATTATTATTAATTAATTACTTTTAATTTAAACTACTAGAATAAAACAGGACAGCTTACAAGAAACTTGCGATCATGTAGGCCAATAGCCTATTATATAAATTACACATTGACACAGTTGAATCATAAGCCTACCATTTGAATCATAATTATGCCTACATCACCTAATGTAGGCTAATTAATGCATTCGCCACCTCCTCCCGTGCCTTCCGAACTTCTGGGAGACGAGGTGGTGTGGATTGTGATCCATAAATTACTACAGTCCTGGCCTGTACTTCTGTTGCAAGTATGTCTGATTCCTGTGCGGAAAATCGCTCTTGTCGTTGACGGTCCAGTGCGTTTGGGTTGCTCATTATGAAATTGCATGGAGCGATTGCGTTCCAACTGGCTTTTTTTAAAGCATGAGAACAACAATTTGATTGGCTACCATAGAGACACACCTTGGACATTTAAACCCAGCCTTTTAGCAATACCGCCATCAGATGCGCCAAGATTGCCGTCATGAAATTACCAAATTTCTCGCCGACACGCCCTCAGAGCGATACCGCCAAGCGCTTACTCTTGTGTTCACCATTGCGTTTGGTTTATTAAAATAGAGCCCTGAGTGTTATTGGTCAGTAGCCTGTTACGATAACTTTATATGAGCATCCTCAATGGTAATGCATGAACTAGTATTGATCAGATTATACTATATTATTATTATTATATTCGTTATATTATTTAATGTAAACATCCTCAATCTGGAACTCTCTCTCTCTCACACACACACACACACACACACACACACACACACACACACACACACACACACACACACACACACACACACGTGGTGTGTGCAAAGAACCTCCTAACACCACCTCTGTGTGTGACTGTGATGTTTAATACAAGGCGATAAATCGACTATATAGTTTGTTTTATTTGGCTGGAATCAGAGGATGTAATTTGCTGTATCAAATATTAATTTTACTGCGACAATAATAAGTTTCCGTTTAACCAGCTAATTGTGTTGTCCATAAAACAGAAAACGGCGAAGGAAATCAAAGTCTTGACTATTCTAGATGCATACATTAACTATTACAAGCCTACATAGCGATACCACTCTGGATATGAGGGATTGATATCCCTTCTTACAATCGTTAACTTGTTTATAGGTACGACGTATTATAAGGTTATCACTTTTGTTTGGGTAACAGAATAGAATAACTTTTATTTTCCCGTTAGGGAACTTCAGTAAAGATGCTATATATTCAATAAGTTCAATAACCCAATGTTTTATATTGGTTGAAGAAATGTATTTATTATATTGGAAAATAATCCACATGCAGTGTAAATACCAAACTGGGTACCACATAGTAAAATCAAATTAGCTAAATTAGCATGACATGGAAAATAACATAATTAACAGGATTTGATAATGTAGCCCATCCTTTTCTTCGTAAATTACTCGGAGAAATATTTTCTCAACAAAGTTTAACAAAGGGAAAGGTAAAAACGATTGTTGGAACAGTATCATGCAGCCTGCTGCGGGCGCTATACAATATATGTTTTATCTATAGATTGCCTTGCATTAGAAGCATCGGGAACAGAGCACGAGCTCCTTCAATGTCTTGCGCAGCTCGTGGCTCCTGTATGCGTAAATGAGAGGATCTATGAGCGAGTTGCAGATAATCAGAATTAAAAACAGGTTAAAATGGCTGAAAAAGCATGTGCACAACGGATTTTTGGGACAGGTGAGGATGAGTATGAGATGGAGGAAGAAGGGACCCCAGCAGACGATGAAGACGCCAAGTAGGATGGTGAGAGTGATAGCTCCTTTCATACTCGTGGCCTGGTGGCGGCTCTTGGGGATAGCGATTATGCGCCTGGAGTGGACATTGGCAAGAATGAACATATGTAGATACAGGACAGCGGTAAAAATCAAAGTGACGCAGAAGAAAGTCACGAGACATATGATGACGGCATTGTCTGTGTAGTACACAATGAAAAGAGTGCTGGAAATAGTACTGGTCAACCAAATTATCACAATGACGGCCACTGCCCGCTGGGTTGTCATGATGCTGTGGTAACGTAATGCGTAAAAAAATGGTGATGTAGCGATCTGCGGCGATTGTGCTGAGGAAGGACAGTGAGGATACCACAGAACTGCAGATCATGATGTCAATTACGTTATCCAAGTGCTTCATCATATGCGGTGTGACGACCAGCAATCCGTGCTCCGTTAGCAACATGAACATCGTTTCTACCACGTTGCTGACGCTCACCAGCATGTCAGAGACCGCCAAGCAACATATAAAATAGTACATTGGGGAATGCAGGTTCCTGTTTTTGATGATTGCAAGCACAACTAAAATGTTCTCGACCAGGCTTATTAAACCCAGAGTCAGAAAGATTTCGTGCGGGATCATAATTTGGCTGCATTCCGTATTGTTTTGGTCACCCAGGGAGATGTTGGTGATGTTATCCAGGCCATACATCAAAGGATTGTGCTCCAGGTGCTTCATCGCGAGATGATGATGATGCGTGGTGTCATTCATGTCCTTTTCTCTCCAGTAGAAGAGTGCGTTTTGTTTGACTATTTGGACTCTTCTTTACTTGATATCCCGGCAATAGTGTGCTGTAAAAACGATTAATCATAAATTATATTTGTGCATCAGAAAGGACACTGCCATGCAAAACACCTACATGATTCTGAAACAATAACTGCAAAATAGTAAAATGAAAATGACGGTCCAGTGCGTTTGGGTTGCTCATTATGAAATTGCATGGAGCGATTGCGTTCCAACTGGCTTTTTTTAAAGCATGAGAACAACAATTTGATTGGCTACCATAGAGACACACCTTGGACATTTAAACCCAGCCTTTTAGCAATACCGCCATCAGATGCGCCACGATTGCCGTCATGAAATTACCAAATTTCTCGCCGACACGCCCTCAGAGCGATACCGCCAAGCGCTTACTCTTGTGTTCACCATTGCGTTTGGTTTATTAAAATAGAGCCCTGAGTGTTATTGGTCAGTAGCCTGTTACGATAACTTTATATGAGCATCCTCAATGGTAATGCATGAACTAGTATTGATCAGATTATACTATATTATTATTATTATATTCGTTATATTATTTAATGTAAACATCCTCAATCTGGAACTCTCTCTCTCTCACACACACACACACACACACACACACACACACACACACACACACACACACACACACACACACACACACACGTGGTGTGTGCAAAGAACCTCCTAACACCACCTCTGTGTGTGACTGTGATGTTTAATACAAGGCGATAAATCGACTATATAGTTTGTTTTATTTGGCTGGAATCAGAGGATGTAATTTGCTGTATCAAATATTAATTTTACTGCGACAATAATAAGTTTCCGTTTAACCAGCTAATTGTGTTGTCCATAAAACAGAAAACGGCGAAGGAAATCAAAGTCTTGACTATTCTAGATGCATACATTAACTATTACAAGCCTACATAGCGATACCACTCTGGATATGAGGGATTGATATCCCTTCTTACAATCGTTAACTTGTTTATAGGTACGACGTATTATAAGGTTATCACTTTTGTTTGGGTAACAGAATAGAATAACTTTTATTTTCCCGTTAGGGAACTTCAGTAAAGATGCTATATATTCAATAAGTTCAATAACCCAATGTTTTATATTGGTTGAAGAAATTTATTTATTATATTGGAAAATAATCCACATGCAGTGTAAATACCAAACTGGGTACCACATAGTAAAATCAAATTAGCTAAATTAGCATGACATGGAAAATAACATAATTAACAGGATTTGATAATGTAGCCCATCCTTTTCTTCGTAAATTACTCGGAGAAATATTTTCTCAACAAAGTTTAACAAAGGGAAAGGTAAAAACGATTGTTGGAACAGTATCATGCAGCCTGCTGCGGGCGCTATACAATATATGTTTTATCTATAGATTGCCTTGCATTAGAAGCATCGGGAACAGAGCACGAGCTCCTTCAATGTCTTGCGCAGCTCGTGGCTCCTGTATGCGTAAATGAGAGGATCTATGAGCGAGTTGCAGATAATCAGAATTAAAAACAGGTTAAAATGGCTGAAAAAGCATGTGCACAACGGATTTTTGGGACAGGTGAGGATGAGTATGAGATGGAGGAAGAAGGGACCCCAGCAGACGATGAAGACGCCAAGTAGGATGGTGAGAGTGATAGCTCCTTTCATACTCGTGGCCTGGTGGCGACTCTTGGGGATAGCGATTATGCGCCTGGAGTGGACATTGGCAAGAATGAACATATGTAGATACAGGACAGCGGTAAAAATCAAAGTGACGCAGAAGAAAGTCACGAGACATATGATGACGGCATTGTCTGTGTAGTACACAATGAAAAGAGTGCTGGAAATAGTACTGGTCAACCAAATTATCACAATGACGGCCACTGCCCGCTGGGTTGTCATGATGCTGTGGTAACGTAATGCGTAAAAAATGGTGATGTAGCGATCTGCGGCGATTGTGCTGAGGAAGGACAGTGAGGATACCACCGAACTGCAGATCATGATGTCAATTACGTTATCCAAGTGCTTCATCATATGCGGTGTGACGACCAGCAATCCGTGCTCCGTTAGCAACATGAACATCGTTTCTACCACGTTGCTGACGCTCACCAGCATGTCAGAGACCGCCAAGCAACATATAAAATAGTACATTGGGGAATGCAGGTTCCTGTTTTTGATGATTGCAAGCACAACTAAAATGTTCTCGACCAGGCTTATTAAACCCAGAGTCAGAAAGATTTCGTGCGGGATCATAATTTGGCTGCATTCCGTATTGTTTTGGTCACCCAGGGAGATGTTGGTGATGTTATCCAGGCCATACATCAAAGGATTGTGCTCCAGGTGCTTCATCGCGAGATGATGATGATGCGTGGTGTCATTCATGTCCTTTTCTCTCCAGTAGAAGAGTGCGTTTTGTTTGACTATTTGGACTCTTCTTTACTTGATATCCCGGCAATAGTGTGCTGTAAAAACGATTAATCATAAATTATATTTGTGCATCAGAAAGGACACTGCCATGCAAAACACCTACATGATTCTGAAACAATAACTGCAAAATAGTAAAATGAAAATGAAATATTTTTAAAATATTTCCAATTGCTAGTGCACTCCGAGGGTTAACGTTAATGTTTTCCGAACATTATCCGCACGACGTTTATCAACTTGCAGGCATTTTACACATAATGGCCAGAATCAAATAGGCTATATGTAAACAAGACAGTTAACATTTTAATATATGACTTCAATATAGTATAATGGTATTTTTACCTGCAAGGCGCACTTTTCAACTGGCACGTGGGCACACGAGATAGTGGAAGTTATTTTTCAAAAGTATCCAAGACTTGACATAATGAGCCCTCCACGACTCTATTGTCTCCTTTCAGATTTTCCTCAACTGCTGACAAATTCTCCGGTGGCGTTTCAGTGCATTTGTTAGAGACCCTTTGCGAATTCATAAACATACTTCAAATCAAAATCCGACCGCAGACAATAACTTTACAAATAACTTTTTCACAAAATTGGAGTACGGGTTTCTTTTTCTTGAACTTCCGATAACAATGTAGCCTAACATTTAGATATTCAATTATGTAGAATCAAAATATGCAAATCGGAGCATCTTCTGTTGAAACGACCACGGTTCAAAAGTGACACTCGTTCTTCTATAAAGGCTCGAGAACCTCAACTCCTCCTATTAGCCCTGCAAACGAAAATACACTCACGTGATTTGGAGACTGGAATTTGCGCATCCCTGCTACATCTCAAAGATCATTTCAAGCGGATATTTAGGCCTAAGTGCATGTGGGCCAGGGCAACTATTCTAAAAATGTAGAAAATCCTTCCTTTCTCTTTTTTCAAAACAAGCTCTTTTGTTCAAATAAAAGGGGACGTAAAGTATACATTTGACTATCATCAATTGCTAGTTCAGTTGCATGAGTATTTAGACTGTGTTCAGTAAATATTTCACATCATCCCCTTAGTGCTATCATCTATTAATTTTTGTTTTGAGAATGATAAAAGGTGTCTCATTGTTTATTCCTTATATCTAATTGCAAAACAATAATTGTGTAAGCATAAACATACATCTGTTGTCCTCCGTTACCCTACACAGTATAGCCTAGGCACTTTGTTTGCAACTCAAAGTAGGGGTGCGGCAGTGCATGGTGCGAATTCTCTGAAGAATTTTCTAATTTGTGAAACGTTTTATTGGTATTTTAGGTATAATATATATCTGGCGTAGTCGGCAGGATCATAAAGCAGAGACGCGCATTCTTTATTTTTGCTCCAGTTGGTTTGTCATTGCAGTAGTGGGCTGTGTTTGTAACATTGTTTTACTTGTAATAAATAAATAAATAAATAAATACATAATAATCTTTAGTCACTAATATTGGTACGGCAAAACAGCAGCTGGTGAAGACATCTGAAGACATCTTGACCTGTACCGGGCAGCCTTTGGATTGACCACAGCTCAACACATCTGTCCTTTTCTCATTGTGTGATTTCTATTTCAATAATGGAAAGTGAATTACAGGAGTTAAGAGAAATGATACTCCAGCTTAAGGCTGATAATGACAGGCTACTCCAGGAACGTGCAGAAGTTCAGGGTCTCTTTAGAGCCCCATCCCGCGTAAGTGAAAGCGCTCCTACCAGTCCCGGGCCCTTAAACCTTGATGGCAACCACCCAGTCACTGAACGTGTGTTGTATGTTCCCCGAGAACGAAAGTGTCCTATGTTCAGGGGTAGTACTGGGATAGGCATAGTAGAATGGATGGAAGAGGTCTGTTCATGTATGCGGGCTAGGCATTTACCCACCACTGATCAGGCTTATTTTATATATGATCACCTTGAAGGAGAGGCCAAGTATGAAATTAAATTTCGACCTAAACGGGATAGAGAGGATCCAGCAAGGATCTTTGCCATCTTGCAAGAGCTGTATGGGTGCTCACAGTCATATGTAGCCCTACAGGAACAATTTTTCTCCAGAAAGCAGCTGGAAGGGGAATCGTTACAGGAATATTCCCATGCCCTGTTTGCACTCATGGACAAGGTAGTAAAGAGGGCTCCTAATAGAATGCTTAATTCTGCTGTTTTATTGAGGGATCAGTTTGTCGAGTATGTCAATGACAGTGCTCTTCGTAGAGAACTGAAACAGATTGTTCGTCGCCATCCTGATTACACCCTATTGGATGTTCGGGGCGAAGCCATCAGATGGGAGCGGGAAGGTCTGCCTAGTGAAGGGAGGATGAGAACCTATTCTCTTCCTTCTGTGTGTGGTAGGCAGTATGAGGTTCAGGGTCGGTCAGAGGCTGGGTCTGGTGCATCGGGCAGGTCCGAAATGGCAGAAATAAGGGATATGCTGAAACAACAACAAGAGCAAATTAAGCAGCTATCACAAAGTGTATTGTCCTTACAAAATCCCCGAAGACCGTATAATCGGGATAGCCCAGTGATTTGTAGGAGGTGTGAGAAGCCCGGACATTTTGCACGGAATTGTGATAATGAACGTGTAGCCCCACAGGCCCGGTCAACCTCCAGCTTACCTGCCATCTCAACCACTCTTCAGCCGTCGGGAAACTGATGCCCTCTGATCTGCAGAGCCACAGTTCAGAAGGGGCCTCCTCTGGCTCAAGTCCCCCCAGTCTGGTGAGCAACCACTCTGTCTCCAAGTTATTGGGTACCTGTCCAAGGGTAATGGTAAAAGTTGGTGGGGTGAGTGTCTCCTGTTTACTAGATACCGGTTCTATGGTGTCCACAATTACGGAGAGCTTCTTTTTGCATAATTTTGAGCCTTGGGGCAGTGAGAAACTACAGACCTGTCACTGGCTACAACTTCGTGCAGCAAATGGGCTTAACATCCCCTATGTCGGGTATTTAGAGCTAGACATTGAGGTGTTAGGGAGAGTTGTCCCAAAGCGAGGTGTGTTGGTGGTCAGAGATCCCCCTGGCTCACTGCCTAAACAGGAAGTTCCGGGTATTCTCGGCATGAATGTAATCCGTGAATGCTATAATGAGCTCTTTCAACGACATGGCCATGCCCTGTTTGACCTCCCGCCTGTGCAACAGGCTAGCAGCTCCTGGCAACAGGCATTACAGTACTGTCACCAAGAACCCAGTTCACCAGTTAGAGCTGGCCCTGTCAAGGTTAGACGAGGGAGAGTAATACGAATCCCAGGGGGCACTATGACAGTAGTGACCACTACATGCTCCCAACAGTATGCCACTACATCTGGGACAATGTTGTTTGAGCCCCTCCCGCATGGAGAGACATTGCCGGCTGGCCTCCTAGTGTCTCCTGCTATGGTAAATGTGTACAGGGGTACCGCTTATATTCCCGTAGTTAATGTGGGGGTTACTGAGGTTCTCTTACACCCACGCACTAGAATCGGTGTCCTGGACCAGGCCCATATTATAAGCCTACCATCAGGGGTGTTTGAAGGTCCGGGGGAACCTTCTCCTCGGGTAGCAGCTACTATGTTCTCTCAGACTGTGCAAGGTAAATCAGTGCCGGAGGCTATTGATGAGATAGATCTGTCTGCTCTAACTAGCTCAGAACAACACAAAGTACGTGCTTTGCTGCACCAGTATGGGCCTGTGTTTTCTGCATATGAGGGGGATTTAGGGTGCACTAACCTCATTCATCATGAGATTCCTCTGCTCGACGAGGCTCCGGTCCGCCAAAGGTACAGGCGTATCCCTCCTTCAGAGTATGAGGCAGTTAAAACACACATTCACCAGTTGCTGGATACGCAGGTTATCAGGGAAAGTAGCAGCCCCTATGCCTCCCCTGTTGTCCTGGTAAAGAAGAAAGATGGCAGCCTGCGTATGTGTGTGGATTATCGGCAGCTAAATGCAAAGACACGCAAGGATGCTTTTCCCCTTCCTCGCATCGAAGAGTCCTTAGATGCGCTGTCAGGTGCTCATTGGTTCTCCACTATGGACTTAGCCAGCGGGTACAACCAGGTCCCAATGGCCGAACCGGACAAGGCGAAGACGGCATTCTGCACGCCCTTTGGCCTGTTCGAATTTAATCGGATGCCTTTTGGGCTTTGCAACGCACCAAGCACCTTCCAAAGGCTAATGGAGCGTATGTTCGGGGATCAACGCTTTCAATCACTGTTACTGTACCTCGATGATGTTGTGGTTTTTTCTTCCACAGTGGAGGAGCACGTGGAACGCCTCAATCTGGTCTTGGGTCGCCTACAACAACAAGGCCTTAAAGCAAAATTGGAGAAGTGTTGCTTTTTCAGGAAAGAGGTACAGTACCTAGGACATGTCATTTCCCGAGCAGGTGTCTCCACAGATCCAGGAAAGGTTGCTGCAGTCGCCAATTGGTCCCGTCCAGGTGATGTCTCAGAGCTGAGGTCTTTTTTGGGTTTTGCCAGTTACTACAGGCGATTTGTGGAAGGGTTCGCAAAACTGGCTGCCCCATTGCACCGCCTGGTGGCGGAACTGACTGGACCAAAGAAGAGGAGCTCTCGTAAGGACCTAGGGAACAGCTGGACAGAAGAATGTGAGCGAGGATTTGAAGACTTAAAGGCAAGGTTAGTAGCAGCTCCAGTGTTAGCTTATGCTAACTTTTCCCTACCATTCATCCTGGAGATCGATGCCAGTCACCGGGGCCTTGGAGCAGTCCTCTCCCAGGAACAGGATGGCAAGGTAAGGCCCATAGCCTATGCCAGCCGTGGCCTCCGTCCCACAGAACGGAACATGTCCAATTATAGTTCCATGAAACTGGAGTTTCTTGCACTGAAGTGGGCGATGACAGAGAAGTTTCGGGAGTACCTGCTGGGACAACAATGTATTGTTTATACGGATAACAACCCTTTGAGCCACCTCACCACAGCAAAGTTAGGTGCAACAGAACAACGCTGGGCTGCACAGTTATCTGCATTCAATTTTACCATTAAATATCGCTCTGGTCGCTCTAATGGGAACGCAGATTCCCTCTCTAGACAGTATGTTCCTGATGGAGCTTCCATGATTGAGAAGGCTGTCCCTGGCACATCCCTCCCAGAGTCTCTGCATAGGAGCAGCAATCAGGACAGAGAAGGGCAGGTGATACAGGCTGCCATTTCTGCCCTGCCATACCACTCTGCTACTGACCTTTGTGCATTACAGGAGTCGGACCCAACTATTGGCACCTTTCGGGGGTTCTGGCAGAGTGGACGGACCCCTGGCTCAAGCGAAAGGAGGCTGCTCCCTAAGCCGGTGCTGGAACTGCTGCGCCAGTGGGACAGGGTGGTGGAGTTGGATGGGCCTCTGTACCGGTGCATTCTTCGACCGGATGGTGGGGAGGAAGTTTACCAGCTGCTCCTACCAGCGGTACTGAAGAAGGAAGTGCTCCTCCAGCTACATGACGTCCATGGACATCAGGGGGTGGAACGCACTACTGACTTGGTGAGACAAAGATGTTATTGGCCAGGGATGCACCAAGACATCAAAAATTGGTGCCAAAACTGTGAGCGCTGCACCTTAGCCAAAGCTACCCAACCCCAGGTCAGGACTTTCATGGGTCATTTGCTCGCTTCCAGGCCAAACCAAATATTGGCTATTGATTTTACCCTTATGGAGCCTGCAAGGGATGGTAGGGAGCAAGTTTTAATCATGACTGATGTGTTTTCAAAGTACACACAGGCTGTCCCCACCAGAGACCAACGCGCTTCAACGGTAGCCAAGGTGCTTGTGAATGAGTGGTTTTATAAGTTTGGGGTACCTGCTAGAATCCACTCTGATCAAGGCCGAAATTTTGAGAGTGCCCTTATTCAGCAGCTATGCCAGCTGTACGGCATTCAGAAGACCCGTACCACACCGTATCACCCACAGGGAAATGGTCAATGTGAACGGTTTAACCGTACTCTCCATGACCTATTACGGACCCTACCACTGGCTAAGAAAAGGGAGTGGACTGAGTACCTTCCCCAAGTTACCTTCGCCTACAACACCACCGTTCATCAAACAACCGGTGAGTCGCCCTTCTTCCTGATGTTCGGCCAGGAGCCTCAGCTACCTATTGATTTTATACTGGGAAGAGTGAAGGAACCTGCACCAGGGGGTGTGGTAGACTGGGTCCAGGAACATCAGCGCCGGTTACAGGTGGCCTACGAGGGGGCAAGAGAGAGGATGGAAGCGGCAGCTCAACGGAGAAAGGCTACACATGACCAAAAGGTAGGTGATACTCAGCTACAAGAGAACCAGCTGGTGTACCTGAAAGACTGGGGCGTAAGGGGTCGCAATAAAATCCAGGATCATTGGAGCTCCACCATGTATCGGATACTGAAGACACCAGCAGATGGAGGGCCCGTTTATACCATCGCTCCACTCGATAATCTGCAACAGGTAAAGCATGTTCACCGAACTATGCTAAAATCAGTCCCAACAAACCTTGCTCCTGACTTTTCTTTTAGGAATTTGAATGACTACGCACCTGTCGGGGACTCTACAGAGGAAGATGTTCCGGAGGATGAGGATCTGTGTGTTGCAACAGAGACATTGGCCACACCAGGAGTACCAATTACACCACCTAATCCAACTGTTGTGGTGCCAATCTCTCCTCAGGCCAGCCCAGGTCCAAGCGGGGTTATACCACGGCGAACTACTCGTGCCACTGCAGGAAGACACGCTAACATCCATCACTTACCAGAGACAACAGTGGGTAGGGTAAGGGACCCTGTGAATTCCCAGGTACCTGGTTCCAGTGACACGGTTTCTGCTATTTTCAGGCCCTGGAATTAAGTATGTCGCCGGGACGACGACACAAAACCTGGGGGTAGATGTAACAGGTTATGATGTACAGGTCACCCTAACTAGCCAATAGGCTAGGGTAACATACATTCAGGTATGTGGTTTGCTGACACACACATCAATCATCTCTGAAGGCCTATAAATAGACTGCAGTAATTAGGTACAAGGAAATGCCTTACCTATTTGGGGTTCTTGTTCTTCCCTGTTCCTGTATGCAAGTTCCTGTCTGACTTCAAGGTACGTTGCAGTTTGCTCTGTTACTTGCAGGCCATGTCATGTTCCAGGTAGTCCTGATGGAAATTATTTTATTGTAGGTCACCATAGACGGAGTGGTGGAGCTGGAGACTGCATGTGCATAGCCTATAGAGGTATTTCTTTTAATCTTTTATACATGTTAATGGTATGAGTAGGAAAGCATTTGGCTTCTGAGGTAATGTAATATCATGGCTAAAATGCGCTAAAACATTGTGGTTACAAGAACGCTACACTGCATGTGTACTAATAGATATTTTCTACCATTATAGGACGTTGCTAGCTGCTGTTTTGCCGACATTAGAATAATTGCGTTTATCTCTTTAAGAGTGAAGGAACGCGGATAGCGGGGCTCAGATTGTATCAAGTCGCCGGTAACTAGTTACGTGGAGCTCCGGCCGCTGGCCGCAGTTTGGGTTTTAAACTGTGTTTTAAACTGTATTTTATCCGCCTTTTCCCGGGGGGGTTCCGTATGTATTCGTAGTTTAAACATCCCTACTACTGACAAACCAACTGTTTATCAAGTTGGGGCTTTGGGGTTGCTTACTGTTTACGTTGCAGTGCGTGGTCTGGGATCTGTGCTGGTAGCGTGGAGGTTGTTGCGACGCCATAGGAAGTGGTCCCGTTCTTTTCACTGCATGCGATATTGTGTGTGTGTGTAGAAGTAGAATCTGTTGTGCTATATTCACCGTGTCCGTATCTCACCATTTTACAGTGCGTATGTGTGTATGTCTGCTGGCACCTTCACGAGTGAGTGACCTTTCGGTTCCACTTCCGGTGGTAAGTCATCACGGACCCGTACCCGCACGCACGCACCCAGTAGCACCCCTAGTGGCAGGGAAGACCTACCACCGGCTAATTGTGCATTTTTGGGAACCTGTGGGTTTTTGCGTGGGTTTTTCTATTGTGTTTTTACTATTGTACAAATAAACTTGATCTTTTTATTATTGAAATCCACGTCTCTGCTTGTTCATTTAGTTGAACGTGCCTATGTGGGGATTGATCATAATCCCTTGAGTCGTACAAACTATTTCTTTGGGCGTAATTCCCAAGGTGGCGTAGTCAGGTGGTGTTAAGCAAGTGAATATGATGAAATTGTCGGAACGTCGTCTTTCCTGGGTGTAGATCAGGTCCGGACAGGACACTGCAATAAATTCCTAATTGCGCTGCACGATTTCTCCACAGCCAAACGCAGATATAGCGCAAGAAATGTTAACAACTTACCAATGGCATGTGTTTTAGATACCGTTCGTTCAACAACCATGTACGCTTCATGGTGACTCACTTTTTTATTTTTTAATGTCAAACTTATGCAGAGAATGTATTGCAAAGATTAATTAAATTATCTGTGGTACTTTCTTTGGCAGTAGTGTCTTGTCCGATATTCAAAGATTGCTGGGATATACAGTGCATCCGGAAAGTATTCACAGCGCTTCACCTTTTCCACATTTTGTTCTGTTACAGCCTTATTCCAAAATTGATTAAATTCATTTTTTCTCTCAAAATTCTACACACAACACCCCATAATGACAATGTGAAAAAAGTTTTTTTGAGATTTTTGCAAATTTATTAAAAATAAAAAAACAAAATTTCTCATTTACATAAGTATTCATACCCTTTGCTTTAACGTATTTTTAAAGTATCATATTTCATATTTGGTCGCATATCCTTTACATGCTGTTACTTCCTGAAGTCTGTGACCATCAACATCAAAAAACTGTCGATATCATATTTTCAGGTACTGTTATAAGCGATACTATAACCTCTCTGCATTTGAATGGATCTCTATGGAAATTTGGGGGTGAGACTAGATTCAGCTGTAAATACACTGGTACAGTATGGAACACATGGCTGGCTAAATGGCTGTAAGTTATCAAGGGTCTGAGTTATCAAACGAGCCCCAAACCATCACTCTGTTGCCAGATATGGAGTAGATGTGGATGGATCACTGCAAGGGTTATTTCTCCGGACTCATTTTCCTATAGAACTCTATGGGGAAAAAGCATGTAAAGGATATGCGACCAAATATGAAATATGATACTTTAAAAATACGTTAAAGCAAAGGGTATGAATACTTATGTAAATGAGAGATTTTATTTTTTTATTTTTAATATAAATTTTGCAAAAATCTCAAAAAAACTTTTTTCACATTGTCATTATGGGGGTGTTGTTGTGTAGAATTTTGAGGGAAAAAATGAATTTAATCAATTTTGGAATAAGGCTGTAACAGAACAAAATGTGAAAAAGTGAAGCGCTGTGAATACTTTCCGGATGCACTGTATGCCTATGTGTGTATGATGTTATGTGATGATGCATGACAATGTAACTGTTAGCTAGTTTTGGCGGTGAAATTTTAGGTAAGCTGGCTAATGAGGATAAGAGCGAGGAGTAGAGCTACAACTAAATCAAAATGCCTTAAAAACACAAAAGTGGATCTTGGTAGAGAAAAGAGAAAACGGATGGGTGGGTGGCTTCTTTAAAAAGTAGTCGCCAACTTGCTACTCAATCATGGCAAAACATATGACCACTACATTAGAGAATACCCTTCCCTGCTGAACTGTTGTCATTCAGGATGTTTTAGAGCTGAGATCGCTCAACACACACCCACAACCTCCCAAGTTGCAAAAATGCTCAAAGCGGAACACTATTCAATAGGCTAATGTCTGCCTTCAGGTGAGATGCGTATAGGGCTATTGCACTACTGTTGTTTATGACATTGCTCGTCACAGTCTCAACAGCGCAATTCTCATTTTCTCATTTAAAATCAAGCAAGAACTACCTGAGAGATATCCCTAGAGATTGATTGGACTGGCGATACTTTCTACCCAGAGCGTCAGAGCTCGGGGAGCTTAACTTGAAGGAGATTTCTGATGATTTTTCACATTCAAGGCTAGTCGGATGCTCTGCATGAGTCAGTAGACAAAGTGCTTTTCAAGGTATTAATTTTGTGTTTTATACTTTGCAATGCAGCCAGTACTTGTCACTACTAATTCAAGATGTATTCTACTCTACACTCCTGCTAATAAAGGTAAAAGTATTAAACAAATATATTTTCATTTGGGTCTTTTTTTGTTTGCAAAGATATTATGCAAGATAGAACAGGAAGCAAAATAGGATAAGGAAGCAAAATAGTAGGCTACAATTTTCTCTTTCAAATGGACTATTACAGCAGTTTTAACTGATCAAAGTTTATTTAAAAAATCACTTAAGCAGAGTCAAATTAGGCATTCTCTGGGGAACGCTACATTATCAAAGAGTGCACCGGCACGGATTTGCATTGAATGGCATGAAACCACCCAATCACGAGACAACAATAATTTTATTTTATTTTATTTCTAAACCTTTGTTTAGAAATAAACCTAAAACATTGTTCAGGTCTGTCATTAAGCAGCTAAAAAAAAAACTTAATATTTACCCATTTAGAATTAGGCCACTGTCTTTTTATAGTCCTATTTATAAAATTCACAACCTAACCTACAGCAACAACAATAACGTATCGAGCACACGATTAAGCCGTTCTGAAAACCGGTCACATACGGCTTATTTTCCTCACAAGATAGCACATGACTCGTACAATTTATTTATATTCTTTATTAGGACAAAATACAGGCTTACTTTACAATTTATCGGAACCACATAACATCCTTTACATATAGCTGCAGAAAACAAGATGCTATTTTTGTGCTGAACTGGATAAGGGCATCCATTGTGACCTTTATCACTGTGCTTAAATATTATTTGTTAAATGATCACATTTCTCCATTCACATGGTCTTCTAGCAGTGTTTATGTCCATAACATGACTCCTGGTCATGGTCACATCAGTAATTGCACCATTTCCAGAAATTTCCACATCATACGAGTGATCATTGTAAACAAAAGCATACATTGCAATATGTTCCTCCAATAACATATGGGGATGTATGCTTTTGTTTACAATGATCGCTATTAGAACAGACCAGGGGGGTACACAATGAAGCAGGATTACAGAGTTGGCTGGATATCTGCACTGAGAGCTGCTTTTACTCAGTTTTACTCAGTGCAGTTATCCAGCTAACTCAGTAATCCTGCTTCTCTTACTCAGTGCAGTTATCCAGCTAACTCAGTAATCCTGCTTTGTGGTATACCCCCTGTTGTAGGGCCCAGAGATCCATTTTGGTATGCCGAGGTTTGGAGTTGGAGTTGGTGGATGTCTCTGATCAAGTTCATCTCGACCATCTGCACGTCGACACTGCACTGCACTGCACTGCACTGCACTGCAGCCAAAGCAGCATCAACAGCAACGCAGTGCACATCCGTCTCTTCCAGCTATATACAGAAAACAGCCAAAATAAAGGAAACGGCAAACATATCATATTCTTGGTGAGAGTACCTGCTCATGCCCTAGATTCATATTTGCAGACTGTTGTAGAGTTGCTTGTCTGTTTTTCTAATGCACATACAGTACCACTCAAAAGTTTGGACACACCTACTCGTAGAAAGTTTTTCTTTCTTTTTTTCCGTTATTTTTACTGTTTTCCACATTTTAGAATAGTAAAGACATCAACACTATCAGATAACACAAATGGAATTATGCAAAGACCCAAAAAAAGTGTAAAACAAATAAAAAAACGTCTTATATTTTAGATTCTTCAAAGTAGCCACCCTTTGCCTTGATAACAGCTTTGCACATTCTACCTGGAAATAAGGTATCAAGAGTCTTTCGATATCCTTTTATACAGTCATGATAGCATCACCTGTTTACCTGTGGAATACCTGTTTACCACAGAAGTTGGTTGAGAGAATGGCAAGAATGTGCAAAGCTGTTATCAAGGCAAAGGGTGGCTACTTTGAAGAATCTAAAATATAACACTTTTTTTTTTATTTGTTTGCATAATTTAATGTGTTATCTCATTGTTTTTATTACTTTACTCTTCTAAAATGTGGAAAACAGTAAAAAAAACTTTAAAAAACCTATGAGTAGGTGTGTCCAAACTTTTGACTGGTACTGTACATCATGGTCGAGGAGTATGCACTTTTGACCACAGGAAGCCCCAAGATGATTTCTTTCCCTCAGACTACCAAGCCAACATCGCCTTAGCCATGTACAGTTCCTTGTAAAACTTCAGAAATTTCAGCCGTCTGAGTCAGTGAAGCTCCTATCAAATGTGCCCCATGAACCACCCCCCTTTTGAAGTCACAGAGATCTCTTCTTCTAGCCATGGAAGCCAAAATAATGTGCAACTGGGCCTGCCCAGCATTTTAATACGCAACCTTGAGCATTCTGGGATATTAATTGATTATTTAACTCAGGAACGATAATTGTGTGGAAGCACCCCTCATTTACACAAGCGTTTCCATTATTTTGGCAGTTACCAGTATATACAGTATGCACACAGTATATATTGCACGAAACAATAGTTTATATCTGACGGTGGGAGGCCAGAGTGACTGCATGCCTTCTCAAAGACGCAGGGACAAGGAAGAACATCTGTGATTCGATACGGCCTCTTCTATCAGGCCCATCAAGCCAAAAACATGCCACATAAAAAAGCCTCCTTTGATGCAGTCCATAGCTTTAGGTGAACTACAGAACAAGGCCTGTATTTTAGTGCTATGGCTGACCTCACTAATATGCTCATCATGTGGCTTGTTTTATAAAAGAAAACAAGGGTCTGAGGGGAGGACTTCTCAAGTATTATTGTGCGTTTCTTGGAGCTCCACAAGGTTGTCACAGGAGTGAGCTGTGACCCGATTTAATGTGATCATTGCACATTAATGCACAATAACACTTCAATAGATTAAATGGTTAAAAAAATCGCCATCAGAAAGATAATTAGTTTATTGGTTTGAATGTTTTACAATTCAAGCCCACTATATGACCACATTAGAGGGTTTTCCCAATGCAAGTTTAGAAGCGACTGTAATAGGCCATTTCATTAAGATCGACAGGTCAACTACCATGAAAACTGGCATTATACTGTACTTGTTTTAATTCCCAGAGAACTCATTTTTGCTTATGTACATTGCGGGTCAATTAAAGAGATACTGCAGAGCCTTTTCTAGGGCCTTTTTTACCACTTCAATTTGAACTGGAACTCGTGAGTAGGTGTGGTCATATGACGATGATGCCACGTTGTCATATTATGAATATTCATACGGTCAAGGAGTGAAAGTGTGTGTCGATATAAGTCGTAATATTAACGTTAGCAGTAATACAAAGCAATTCGTATTTGAACTTGAACTATCTAGTTAGCAGTACAAGGGTCTCAGTCTCAAAGAGGAAAAAAAAAAACGTTGGTCTCTGCTTTTATATCACGCTTTTGTGTGAGTCGCTCTGGATAAGAGTGTCTGCTAAATGCCTATAATGTAATGTAATACCACCCTAGGATCACTTCAACTCCACCCATTTTTATGTTAAGGATCTCGTGACGTCACAAACCCCCAGAAACCAGCGTATTGGTAAGCCTACACAGAAATTCAGAAAACACCATTTTGACTAAACACTAGATTTTCGGACAAAAACAGTTGTGTATGATCATAATCTAACCCAAAACATCGGTTTTCAACGGGAAAAGTCAGTTTTTCACTGCAGTATCACTTTAACACCCGTCAGTTCTGGAGATCAGTCATGGCATTCTCTTTCACACTGCCAGGGTCAAGGTGATCATAGTCCTGTTCTTTCCATTAGTTTTTATTTCCATACCATTTTAGAATTTCATAATCAGTTCCGGTTTTTATTTTGGTTTACGTTTTTAATTTTAGAGATCCGTGAAAAACGGATTAAGTTGGCCCGAGGGTGGCAACCCATCCCTTTTGCAGTTCAGATGTGGAGTCAGAGCAATAGGGGGTGAGAGGCGGGAGGAATGGAGTAGACGTTTGGGTGTTGCAGCAACGTGGGATTCACACAACCCTGGGAAGAAGCGGGGGTTCGTATCCTAATGCGCAGTGATTATCGCATGGCCACCTACAAAGATAGTATTGTAATGCAGTGGGCAGCAGTGTAGTATAATAGTTAGTATAATGTAATATAATGGTTAAGGTACTGGCCTTGATAACCGAAAGGTTGCAGGTTTGATTCCCAGGTAGGACACTGCCGTTGTACCCTTGAGCAAGGTACTTAACCTGAATTGCTTCAGTATATATCCAGCTGTATAAATGGATAATATGTAAAAAATGCTAAAATAAAGTTGTGTAAGTCGCTCTGGATAAGAGCGTCTGCTAAATGCCTGTAATGTAATGTAATGGTGTAGCGGGGGGTTGTATCCTAATGCGCAGTGATTACTGCATGGCCACCTACAAAGATGGTATTGTAATGGTGTAAAGGGGGATATACAGTTAGATTGCCCTGCGAATTGGTGTGTGAGTGTGTGTGTGGTGTGTGGAGTGTGTGTGTGTGTGTGTGTGTGTGTGACACATGTACCTGTTAGCATCAGTTCTCATCCAAAGAAAGGGAATCCTGGCATTCAGGTTGGTCTGTAGGAAGTGGCGAGGGCTGCAGGAAGGGGGGGGGGGGGGGGGGCTAGAGAAAATGCACGATAAGTGTTACCAAACATGTAAAAACATGCGTGTTCTATTTCAACCAACTTTTGCCCCTTATTTTTACCTTCCAATTTCATCCATTTGTATAGCACATCCATCCCAGGGCTGCAATGTCCTTGGCGGGTTGGAGAGAGTACAGACCATACGTCCTCCAGCATGCCTTCTGCCGGCTGCACACATTTTTCCCTGCGCAGTCATTGTGCTGGACGTCTGTACTGGATGCGCAGCTGACGCAGACAGACAGTACGTGCCAATCAACAGAGACAACACTCTCGCACAATGAGACAGGGAGAGACCTGCTGGCCGTTTTGCCAGCGACGCTGTACCAGGGGGCACTGTTGGCCACAGTTGGCACTGGCATGGTCGAGATTAGATTACAGACCATGTGACGCATCACTACATTGAGAGCCAGGCTGTGTCCGAATCAACACCGAATCAGACTATTGAGTATGCTGGTTGAGTACACTGGATGAGAAAGTTGCTGAGAAGGTGAAATGTTCTCTAAATGTAGTGTGCTTTAAATCCCCGGATGATGTACTTATTTCCGGGTTTTCGCTGATAATAGTAGAGGATATTTTTTGCATTCTGCATGACAGCAGCCAATCAGAGCACAACTAACATATACAGTACTGTGCAAAAGTCTTAGACACCCAAGATTTTTTTATATACATTTTTTCTTAGATGTTTAGTCTTCTGCATTAGTGTGTCAGTAGAAAAGAGCAACTTTTAGATTTCCAAACACTCATTTTCCAAAAAATTAATTGAACCATCTTCAGCAAAAAGAAGAACAAGGAGTTCTGCAATAGATGGTACGGCCTTACCAGGACAGACAGAAGCAAGTGAGGCAGCCAAAGTCTGCAGAAGAACTGCAGCAAGTTCTCCAAGATGCTTGGAACAACCTATCAGCTGATTTTCTTACAAAACTGCACAACAGTGTACCTAAGAGAATTGATGCAGTTTTAAAGGAAAAGGGTACTCACACCAAATATTGATCTGATTTAATTATTTTTTATTGTTTACTGCTCTTTATAGTCAATTGTTTGATATTTAGAAGCTTTTCACTTCATTATTTTTGAAAGCATCATCGCTTTACAGAATTTTTTTTATTTTTTTTAATTTTTTTACATGTACCATCACAGCAGCCACTCTATTCATTAATGACATGGATAAATGCATTGGATAATAAACAAAAATGTACAGCCCTATTCATAGACCTGTCTAAGGCATTCAACAAAGTGGATCACTCAATTCTGCTCAGCAGGTTATCATCCATTGGCCTAGACCTAGATGATGACGCAAAAAACTGATAAGGCAATGTTTCTTCACATAACACTGATTTCACAGATGTTCACCTATTTACGTTGAATAATATTAAGGTTCAGCGCATCAAACAATATAAGTATCTAGGTGTTTGGTTGGATTGTGATCTTTCTTTCAGATCACATATAACAAATTTGACACAAAAGCTTAAACCTAAACTTGGCTTCCTTTATAGGAATAAGTCTTGGCTGTCTATCGATAATAGGAAAAAGATTGTGCAGGCTACAATATTACCAGTGTTAGGTTATGGTGACATTCTATATATATGCCCCCATGTGTTTTTAAATCTCTGGATGCCATATATCATATCATATATCAGCGCTATGGTTTATCATGGGTTATGGGTTCAGAACTCATCATTGTGACCTGTACCACTCAGTGAGTTGGTTCTCTCTAGACTTATGGAGGAAGTTGAATATTAAAACAAATAGGGTAAGTTTACCTATTTAGCTCACCAAAAGCATTTACATATCTATATCAAGACATTTTGCATGTATTTTTCCATTTTTTAAATTTATTTTAAACTTGATTTATAAAATCTAAATATGTTAGGCTCAATAGGCACCTGCTGTATCTACGATTTAGAATAACATATTCACAAAAGCTATTTCAAATGCAACTATTTGTGTTCCAGGTCTGATTGAAGCGTTCTCTGCAAAATAACAACTGTACATTTTTTTCAATAGTAAAATGATACTGCAATGATAAAGTAAAGAAACAACATTGAAAAAGCGAACATACATTGCATATGAACTAATAAATCAGACACACAACTGGGATGTACGACGTCCTTTTCATTTTTGCACTTTTATAGAGAACAAACTTGCAGTTCCAACATTCATTCACATTTCATTTAAGTGAATTAAATTATTCACACAGCAAATTATTAGGCAAGAGTCTGGGTATTGTTTTTTTAAATTTCTTTACCAAGAGATAAGTTTCCGGTCATAAAATTGCAAGACTTAAATGAACACCTCGTGTTCTGGTGTATAACTTTGATTGGCCCCAATAGTTTCTGTGTGCAATAAAAGATATTTTCTAAGTGTATAGACGTTTCTGATGACCAGACTGTTTTACAATGGCAGATATAGGGCATTTAGGGGTTTGTGGTGTAAAGCAAGGAAACATCCTTCAAGCAACTGCAAAGCCGCTTGTACAGAGATGCTATGCATCCAGAGGTTATACGTGTGTACAGTACCCAACTATTATTTAAAAAATTAATAATAATAATTCAATAATCATTTTTGATTTGAACTATTCCCCATGCTGCGTCAACCTGAAACCATTGTGCTCAAGGAAAGCACAATACAAAAGCTGATATTTATGGCTATAAAATTTTTTATCCATTCATATGTAAAGCCCCTGAAAACATACCATTGCTGTCCAAGCTGCTTTGGGGGGTACTTAAAGTATATTTCCTTTCTTTATACCACCGAATCCTCGAATGCCCTATACCTTCCATTCAGAAACTTCGCTTAAATATTGGAAATATTCTTCAACACACACAAAAACTGGGCCAATGGAAAACATGCAGGGAAACTGAATAATATTAAAAACCCAGAAAGTGAACCATCTCTTTAACAGTTCCACATCAGGACAGAGAATTGGCTTTGAGCTGCATGTACCAGCAACCTTACCTCATTAAGCCCTCTTGCACATATTGCAAGAAAACACCTCTTTGATATTCAAGCTCGACAAGATTAAGTATGAAGTATCATGATGTTTTCAAACAAAATAAAGCCAAATCAAACTACACAATTTAGTTTGGAATTAAAACTTTACAAATATACTTTTAGAACTACAATAGAACTACAGTAGATTTTTGGCTGAATTAGATGTTTCTTTCAGAAATATTATTTATATCAAGAAAAACCTAGGCTTTTTATTCACCAAAAAAAACTTATTTAAATTGTCTGCAAGATCACAGCTGATATACTCTAGATTTTACAATCGGCTAATAATTATGAACTGCAGAAATTTGGGGAATCTGTTTATTCAATCCTTTCTTTTGACAAAACAGGATCTTCATTTTGCAATTTTGCCTAGTAGTGCAGTAACTGTCTGCTAGGGAGACGATAATTTTTTTTACACACACAATGCTCCTTTGAATACTTTAAACAAGCTTATGGGAATAAGCGTTTTGCTGCTTCATCGGAACTCTGTGAAGCGGATGATCAGGGACTGAGAACATGGCCGTCCAGATGACTCCCCAACACCTGCGGTGAACTAAGAGCGGTCTGCAGCAAGCCTGAACAACTGGCTTAATGAGGACGTGGTGTGAAGCAACTAGTAATATATTATGAATCAGTTTCACACAGTGTAGTCATGACTGTGCTTGTGTTTCCCCAAGTCATTACCCAAGTCTCCTCTTCCTCTTCCTCCACTCATCACTGTCCCACTTCTCCTTCCTCCTCCTCCTCCTCCTCCACCCATCACTCAGTCCCACTTCTCCTTCCTCCTTCCTCCTTCTCCTCCTCCTCCTCCTCCTCCTCCTCCTCCTCCACCCGTCACTCAGTCCCACTCCTCTTCGTCCCTCTCTGGGTTGTCCTCTCTGGGCGGCTCCTGGAACTGGATGTTGGCCAGCATGTCTCTCATGGCCACCATCAGGCGGTTGACCTCCTGGTTCAGCTCCCGCCCGGCACGCGCCACCTCGCGATCCTCCTCAGGCCGTGGGCCCGCCTGTGGGAAGAGCAATCAGCACCCTGAGCCAATCGAGTCCCAGCAATCAGCACCCTGAGCCAATCGAGTCTCAGCAATCAGCACCCTGAGCCAATCGAGTCTCAGCAATCAACACCCTGAGCCAATCGAGTCCAAGCAATCAGCACCCTGAGCCAATCAAGTCCAAGCAATCAGCACCCTGAGCCAATCGAGTCCCAGCAATCAGCACCCTGAGCCAATCGAGTCCCAGCAATCAGCACCCTGAGCCAATCGAGTCCCAGCAATCAGCACCCTGAGCCAATCGAGTCCCAGCACACCACAGCGTCCTCTCAGTCCACACCCTCCACTTACTCACAACCTCTCATTTATTTCCAGCAGCCATGACACCATGTACCCTGCTTCTGCTGAACGGCTGAAGCTAAGCAGGTGAGGGCTTGGTTAGTACTTGGATGGGAGACGTCCTGGGAACAGTAAATTGCAGCTGGAAGTGGTGTTGGAGAGCCAGTAGGGAGCAATCTGCCCTCTGGTTAAAGCAACCCCGATGCCCCAGTGCAGTGATGGGGACACTGTGCTGTAGGAGACGCGGTCTTTCCGATGAGACGTTAATTCTGACTGAGGTCCTGGCTCACTGCGGTCATTAAAGACACTCATTGTAAAGAGTGGGGGGTAGTAATTCCCATCCTGGCTCTCGCAACCTGCCACCGAATCATCCCCTGGTTTAATTGGCTAAAGATTGTTCTCCTACCTCTCCACCTCAGCTGATGTGTGATGGATTCTGGTGTAAAACCAAGTTCTACACATAAATAATACTTCCATACCACACAAAATTAGGATAAAAAAACACTAAAAAAGGCAGAGATTGTAAATATATTAAAACCATTAAACGTGCTCGTCTCTTAGGTAATACAGACTGATTTAGCTTTCCTCTAAATGATTCTTTTTTTTTTTTTTTAAGTCATATTTTTTGGGTATTTTAAGCTTTATTGGACAGCACAGGGTAGAGAGACAGGAAGAATGGGGTGCGAGAGAGAGGGAGAGACATGCGACAAAGGTCGCACAGCCAGATTTGACCTGCCGACATCGCGGCTTGCAATAAGCGTGCGGACGGTGCTCTTACAGCCTTCACCACAGAGACAGCCCCCTCCATTAAATTGTTCAGGAAAAATCCTGTTGGACAACCAAATATCTTGTAACCATGTAATAAAACATGTCAGTCATAAATACTGTTTTTTCCGGTTCCATTTTTATTAAACTCTTTCTTGCTTGCACCACACTGGTCCTTTTTTAAATCAATACATTTATTCAAGATTCGGTTTTGTGGATTTGCTTTGAACACATTCCTGTATTTGTGGGGGTTCCTTCACAGATTATACAGCGTTATTACAAAAACAAAGCCTCCCAGTTTCTTTCAGGATCCACATGCCGTTTCACCAAGCAATGCCCTTTAGCCCTCATAACCACAGACTAAGCAGAACAATCAATCCTATTCATGTAAAAGCACTTAAACTGGCAGTTTAAAACTGATATTCACCACATTAAATTCTGTTACAACAAAATTTTCTATAAATAATCTGTATTGAGCTAAGTATTATTTTCTATAAATAGACCGTATTAGGCTAAATGTTGAACCCTCCTATTATGTATGGGGTCAATTTGACCCCATTCTGTGTCATTTTGACCTCAGGCTCTGTAGCAGCATAAAACATAAGAAAAAATATATAACTATTTTATTTTTTATGTCCAATTTCTTGTGGGTGATTCTGGGTACTTTCGCGTACAGATTTTGAAACTTCACAAACTTTCACTTACCGGCACTAAAATGAGAAGTTTATGACCCATCTCTGATATTTAGGGGTACATTACATTACATTACATTACAGGCATTTAGCAGACGCTCTTATCCAGAGCGACTTACACAACTTCTTATTACATCTTAGGTCCTAGGGTAAAAGTCTAGTCAATTGGGAGACATTAAGTAGGCGACACACAAAGTGTCCAAATGTTTTGAGTGCAATAATTTTGCGTCGGTTTAAACAGTTGGGGTCAATTTGATGCAAAACACGAAAGGTGTCATAATATATATTATATATCAACTCAATTGGAGGGTTAAAGGACAGGTGCTCCAGACATAAGCTGCTGAATATGTGGAGACGTAAAGTAAAAGGGAGATGAGACAGTGGGCTCATTGATGCCTTTATTGACGCTGGCCGGGCGTGTTCCAGTCGAGATGAAAAACATGTTGTGTAACAGTAAGGCAGCCTGGGACACTACAGGAGTACTGTACGCACTTCAGCCTACATACCCATCTCATCCCGAGTACGAATCGGCCATATGGTCCCAGGCTAGTTTTTAACCAGCGGCTGTCTGTTAAGCCAAGTCCCCGTGGGACTGCCGATGAGAGATAATGAGGGAAAAACATTGCGGGTGGGTTGCTAAGACCCCCTCAGTTGGCTGAACCCCCTACACCCCCCCATTCGCTGCGTTGTGTGCGAGCGTACGGCACTGAAAGGTTTGTTTTATTTAAAATGCCACTAACGGCTTCATTAGAGAGATATCGAGCGGTTTGTACTCCGCACATCTATGCACTGGAAGCATTCGCTGACAGCGCATTCAGGGCTCGAGTTACTTCAGCGTGTGCAAAACCAATAACAAGACCAATGATTGGTCAAGGCATTTGTTTTGCACCAATCATCGGTCCTGTTATTAGTTCTGCATGTGCTAAAGGTCTTAGTGAACCAGGTCCTTAGTTGGCGATTGCAGTAGCACAATTATGTATCCCTTTAATGATAAACACTTAAAATGACAACGACAGTTACTAATTTAAAAGGCAGTAGTTGTAAAAAAAAATATCGATCAAAATCAGATGCGATAATACATGCGTCATGTTGGCAAGTCCACAAAAGGCAAAGGATGTTCGAGCTTCCTGTGTCTGTGACTGGGGACTTTCATAATGGGGATGAATGCATTCTTCAAGAAGCTTGCGCTACATGGCTCTTAACAGAAATAGCCTAAGTGGCCCTGGGGACTGACCTCTCTCCATGCAATGCAATGTTGAAATAATAAAATGCATCAAGTGTCAAATAAGCACCAATATATGCAGGAAACAAACACTGTCACCCCCCAAGCATCTGTGTGTTTAATCTGCATCCCCCATATCATGTGAAAGCTGTCCCATTACTGAGTCCCTATCACCACAAACATAAAAACACCCGACCGGTGTAATACGTTCATTATTCATGTCAAAGACTCCTCTCCCACTCTTTGCGTTCATGAGAATCTAGGCAGAGGCCAAGATTCGGCCACGCAGTCTACAGCAGATTCGAGGGGAACATCAGACGCCCTGGCGTAGCCTGTATGTAAAGGCAACAGAAATCATCTTCGGTTGATCCTCTTCACTGTGAATGTTCTGTGGCGGTGGAATGAGGATGCTAAGTGCTAAATGCTAAGCGCATGGTCGTAGTGGGGATGGGGTAGGGTTCTGCGAGCACTCACCTGCAGGTTGAAGTTTGGCAGGAGGGACCGGAAGAACAGAGACAGGGTGCTCTCGTTTGTGGCCGCCCCGTTCTGCCTAAAAGACGCAAACCAGGAGAACCATCAAAATGCGCTTTTCTGTCATTATATTCCATCTCTGCAAATTCTCTCTGTGTTACAGACGAGAAAAAAAAAACAGCTAGGCGAGATTAATTCAACAGAATCACTGACAGGAAAAGAAAAAACCAAGTTCATTCACAAGTCCAACACAATAAACTAAGTTATTTATAAAAGAAAAACACCTAACTATAAAGGATTCATAAGAATGCCGATGTAAAACCCTTTTCTAATGAAAAGTAAATAGACAGATGGGCTCTCATTGTGAATGCGTCTGTGTCAGATTCACCCAGGAAGGGCGGAATCTCAGTCTGAGCCTCAGAATGAAAAACAACCTGATTGTGCCTCTTACAGGCAGAGACACATCAATGTGGCCAATCATTCAAGGAGCAAATACACACTAGGCATATACTATGAAGTCGTTGGAGAGTGGGACAACATGCTGTAGCCCCGTTTTCAAATCAGGTCCTTCAGCAGCGGCTCATTCCACCGTCAGCTACTTCCACATCCCCCCCCCCCCCCCACCACCCCCCACCCCCACTTGGTTTTCGCTTTAACAGCTATCACAAGACTGGAGAAAAAGGACTCGTCCGATCGCCAAGATGCTCTTGTCAAACCCCCATGACTTATATTTCGGAGGAATAAAACGGAAAAAAACAATTCAATAAAGGAAACTCCTGTGTTGCCAGGAGCCGGACAGTCGCTCACTGTCACTCAAGATACGCTTATTCAGAATTAACAATCATTAATAATCATCTTAATAATTTTTTTCCGCACATCTTTGTTCGGGAAAAAAAAGGTAGTTTATGTCTAGCGCCGCCAATAGATTATTATAAAAAATACAGCATCTTTCGCATAAATAGATATTATAATGAGTACATGTTATTTGAACATAATATTGGTCATATTTCCCTGCATAGCTAGCAGCACAGCTTCTCCTAAATTATTAAGTTGAAGATGTGGCATATAGGCTATTGTGTTCAACCACCGTAGGCTATATGACTTTATTAGGTAAATTGTTTAAAAAAAAGATTCGATTTTTAAATCTTCAGTAAATCCAACGACTTATTGGCTTACTTAATAATACGGCATGCAACCACTGTCCAGCGATTATTTATTTTGATCATCTTATCAATGCGACGGATTAATACGTTCACTGCCTTCCCCATCATGCAAGAGCAACTACGATGCAGGATTTTACAAAGGCAAATGCGGTTATTAAAGGCACTGACACGTTGAAAATGCATACTCCCACACACATTTTTTTTTTAGTAGAAAGCTGGCAACCCAGAGGGCAGGTACAGTACAGGTCATTAGAATATCACACCCTGTGCCACCCACATTTTGAGAAACGCACCCACGTAGCGCAGGTTAGAATACGGCGTATCTCATCCCGCGTTAAATCCATGCAGGAGAGGCACTTAAGCGCATGACCTAAGTTGGCCATCTCTGAATCTGGCCATAAGTGTGCACAGTGCACTGCAGGAGAGATGCATCCGTCACTCACTGCTGCTAATCTGCAGGTGTGTTGCTCCCGGGACAGACTGGCCAAATGAGCCCGATCTATCCAAAAGCATCCGGCTACCTCAACCCCCCCCCCCCGGTCAGACTACTCACAGTAGCAATGTCCACGCTTTAGGGCTCAGCCTGCACTTGGAGCAAGGGCCGTTTTGTTCTCCATTTTTAATTTAGATAAATTACTGGATAAAAAAATGAGGGTAAAAACCAATGGTTCTTTTGAGCCAAGCATGCAGAGTTCAAGGTGGAATATTATGAGCTGCGTTTACCTTTCAGGCCGAGTGTATGACATCACAGAGTCCAGAGGGGGCAAAGGGTCAAATCCCATCACTGGCTGAGTGGTCACTTCCTGAAAGGAAACAAAATGTTACCGTTCAAGTGCACATATAGTGCTGGATGTCGTCTTTAAATATACAGCCAAGCGAAAAAACATCACACAAGACTGTGGACACAAATCATACAGAAATCTAGTTGCCCCTGTAGTTTATTTCTGTACTCTCTCTGTGACGAGCTTTCATTAATTACTAGAATTAATTTAGCTTCAAACTGTATAGTTGGAATAGTAACATAAATTCATTAAAATAACCACCCAACCAAGTTTCCAGCCAGATTACTTTGTGCTTTGGATTTAACTCTCCTAAATACCGTAATGTTAATTACAAAAATATAATGTTGGGTAAAACTATGATATAACAAAACAAGGTTCTTCAATCAGATGATCAAATTCAATGAATACCATTGCATAGTAAACAACAGCTTTATATTATATTAAACACACTCCAGAGTGACCTACATGGCTTTATGTACTTGGATTTGAATGATTGTGATTTTATGTTGCATTTATTGTATTGTTGTAGCCGGTATTTGTACATGCCACTGTGCTTTACTGTTCTGCTGGCCTACCTCAAGGGTCCTGGCTGCTAGAAAATGTATAAGGGTGATTGATGGAGGCTTCAATAACACTGCTTAAGTAGCTATTGTGAATGTAAACCTCAGGATTCTTTGCGGTGTCACATGGTTCCATGAGCCCTTGTTTATAGCTTCCTCAGGCGTGCTTGAATCAGCTGATTCATCAAAGGGTTCCACCCCAGGCGCCGTAAATTCAAAGTGAACGCAAAGTCCCAAATCACTTTATCTACAGTGTGAATCCCCCATCAGAACAACCATAATAGAATGCCCTCTCTCTCTCTCACTCACTCTCTCACTCTCTCACTCTCTCACTCTCCCACTCTCCCACTCTCCCACTCTCCCACTCTCCCACTCTCCCACTCTCTCACTCTCCCACTCTCTCACTCTCCCACTCTCCCACTCTCCCACTCTCTCACTCTCCCACTCTCCCACTCTCCCACTCTCCCACTCTCTCACTCTCTCACTCTCTCACTCTCTCACTCTCTCACTCTCTCACTCTCTCACTCTCTCACTCTCTCACTCTCTCACTCTCTCACTCTCTCACTCTCTCACTCTCTCACTCACTCACTCACTCACTCACTCACTCACTCACTCACTCACTCACCAGAGGCAGGGTCGCAGTGGCTTCCTTTATTTCGGAAAGGATGACATGGCGATGGATGTTCCTTGGCGCACTCTGATACCTCTGCTTTCTCCTAAGGGTAGGGCAGGAAACAAAATGGAGACCGTACAGCACCATTTTACAGATAAGGCTTAAAACACAGACAAAAAAAAGCCGATGAATGTAGCTACATACAGTTTTGGAAAGTACCGGCCTGAGTGAACATCAGCTACAAACAAGGATAACTTGCCGTGGTATCACAACTTGCAAAGGTCACAAAACCATTAAGACAAATAAACATTCTGGCTTGTTGTCATTGCTCATAAGGACGCAGCATAAGGACGACAGTTATTACATTAGAGTGGCTGACGATCGCAGTTCTAAGAAAAATCACTTTCCAGCTCGAACGAGCAGTCATGGCTGCGCTCAGGACAACAAGTCATCTTTATTATTTTTTTTCTCTCCATACTTCCTCTGACCATGTGACCAAAGAGCTACACAGAGAGGATAGTATACAGGAATACCTCAGAACTCCACTTCATAGGGTCAGCTGCTTTTAATTTTCCCTAATTAACCATGTAAAAAAAGAGAGAGCATCTCTCTTTCCCATCAGCCACTATGGTTGTTGTTTGAGGGAACGGGGTCCAGTGACGGGCATGTGGGGGAAGGGGAAGGGGCGGTCGAGCCTTACTTGTTGGCGCAGTCTTCGACGAGAGCATCGCTGGAGTCCACCCGACGCAGGACCTCTCTCACATTGCCCTCCAGCCACACCATGACCCCGCCTTCCTTCCAGAGGGCGAAGCTTCGTCCCACGTACAGGGACAGCAGCTCGCTGAGAGCTGGAGGCTGCCTGGTCACAGGAACAGGGAGATAAGAGGGCCACCAACCGGTAGAAAATACTCACATCTAGATGTGAACATTATAGCATCCGCAAATAAAGTTTTGGGTATAGGGGGAGAACAAAATTTTAATTCTGAATTTTACCCCAATTGGCTTTTGGGTCCGAAGAATGCGTGTGAGGACACCGCAGCGTCAGGCTGCACCGTGCACAGATCCAGCAGCGGCAGGAGCACTGCAGAGACACACACACACACACACACGCACACACACACACACAAACACACACACACAAACACACAAAAATGAAAACACACCTTCTGCCAAAATAGACAAAAACAAGTGCCCAATGCACTGTAGACAGTACATAAAGCCAAGGCTAACTTCCATGACAGACAGACAGACTTCAATATTCATCGAACACTTATACTTCCTAGCTAATTGCCACACAACTTAAAACATCAAGGTACTACAGCTGAACTGCAACAACAAACACCGAACCTTTAGTCTGTCCTCTGATTGAATCAATTCCACAAAGCAGACCACATATGTAACAGTGAATAACAGCTCAATAAACAGCTCAACAAAACCGTACGCCCTTCCCTGGACAACACAGCCGGACATTACTAGCTATGTCTGGAGCATGGATGACTAATACAGTCACAGCTTTTTACACCACTTTTTCTATTTCCAGACTCTGGTGAAGGACTGGATGTATGGAATGGCTGTGTGGTGTGTGTGTGGGGTTCAGACTCTGGTGAAGGACTGGATGTATGGAATGGCTGTGTGGTGTGTGTGTGGGGTTCAGACTCTGGTGAAGGACTGGATGTATGGAATGGCTGTGTGGTGTGTGTGGGGTTCAGACTCTGGTGAAGGACTGGATGTATGGAATGGCTGTGTGGTGTGTGTGGGGTCCAGACTCTGGTGAAGGACTGGACGTATGGAATGGCTGTGGTGTGTGGTCCAGACCCACCTCCGGGGAACATGATGAGGGCGCTCTGAAGCAGCTGGTCAGACTTCTGCTTCATGTAGGCGCTCTCCGACTCGGCCATGTCATCCTGCAGGCTCAGGTGGTAGTAGGCCAGCGCAACAGAGAAGGCAAAGTTGGGCAGCTGAGACAAGTTCCGATGCACCTGATTTAGGACAATAAAAGATTTCAGCATTATGATGTTGGACAACGAGAGATATTATGATATTATTACAGTAATATACACTGAGGTTCCAAAAGACACGCCCTCCGTCACACCCACAACCACGCCTCTCTCACCTCCCATTCGTCATAGAGCCGTATGAGGGAAGTGTATTCTCGCGAGCGCAGAGACAGGAAGTCCACCAGCAGCAGCATGCACAGAGGGTCATTGTCAGGGTCCAGACTGGGAGGGGGGGGGGGAGAGACAATTACTGAATCCATAATAACATGATTTTCTTACCGTGAATTTATTCATTTTAATTTTAGATAGCTGGCTGCAAGTGCATTCTACCATCTATGATTTATCTCACAAAATGATGCCATTAGTGGGTTTTTATTAAAGAACCATTAGAACCTGCATCTTTCACATGAGTAGATCTACAGCACAGACTCTCGGGGGGGGGTTTGGGCTGAGGGGGGGACTCGGGACTTTTCTGCATCAATCCTTGTGGGTGATGACTGCCACCGTTTGTCTCTAGCCCCTCCCAGCATACCTCAGGAGAAGCTTGCAGTACTCGAGAGCTGTCCGCGGGCATCCTCGCTTCTCCAGGAACAGCATGTGCTTATAGAGAGCCAGATAAAATGCCCTGGAAAGCAACAAACAGGACACAAGGAAAACAGGGTAAAGCCACAGCAGTCAGGATGAGATGAGAGATTAATCCCTTCTTAAAACTCCAACAAAGAGGTAATAAAATAAGGGCACCTCTAAGTGACAGGTGTTAAGAGTCTGTTAAAGTGTACCGTCAACTTGGAGGGTAAATAGTGAGACGGGGTAAAATAAGAGATTGAGGCAGAAAGCAGAGCTGACCTGTTCTCTGGCCGCAGATAGTCCAATCGGCTGGTGCCTGACGTTAGGCTGAAGACAGGGTGGAACCCACACTCGAAGCTGTACAAGGCTCTCTCTGAAACACACACAGGGGCCTTTGATTCACGGCTTTAGCAGGCATATTCCAATATAAACACAGCATCTTATGTATTTCAGCCTCATAACAGACAAACATACAGTAGTTAATATAGTTTAAAGTAGTTAAAATAGAGCTATGATTCATGGCATAGACACCTCCCTCTGCTGGACAAAAGAATAATGACAACTTGTGTAGAACAGGAAGGATGTGAGGACGACTGTGACTTTGTAGTCTCATGCTTTTCAGCGCATCATGAATTATGATTGAAACCGACACTCGAAATGTGAACATTTTCTCTGACACACAAAGAATCATGACAAGAAATGGCTCAAAGTATTCTAACCTGAAATTGAGCAAATTGAGCCAGGTGAATTAGTGGAAACAAAAATCGGCAAACACACGTGCCAGCCCCCACAAAAATAGCTGTCCGCCCCTGATCCACACTGTCCCACTCCACTGTTCCACTCACCAACCAGATCCCTGGCCATTTCCTGGTCCTCCTGGATGCGACACACGTCTGACAGCTGCAGGAGGGAGTCGATGTGATAGGGGTTCAGCTGCAGGAGAGCCTTGCAGGGGGAACACATTCACTTATCAACACCCGGTCTGGCAGGAGACACGTGGCCATCTCCCAACAGCCATCCAAACTGAAGCATGTTAATGGTGATAGCTCAGCCCCCCTGCCCCTCTCCCTGACTCCACCCTACCCCACCCTACACCCTAAACCAGGGGTCCCAAATCTTATCCAGAAAGGGCCGGTGTGGGTGCAGGCTTTTGTTTCAGCCAAGCAGTAACACACCTGATTCTACTAATCACCCACTACAGTATTTGGACCTTGGACCAAGGACCTTGATTAGTAGAATCAGGTGTGTAACTGTTGGGTTGGAACAAAAGCCTGCGCCCACACCGGCTTTCTGGATAAGATTGAGGAACCCTTTCCTGAAACACTGTACCTACCACAATGTTGTTGGGATCCAAGGACTCAACCGCGTCCAGGAACTTAAACTGGACTTGCTGGTAGTCGCGGTTGTGCTCGAAGGTGAAATGCTGCAGGCCCTCTCTGGACTCCAGCAGGCTCATTGAGATCCCTGAGGGGAGAGGCATGGTGAACCAGAACGCTCAACGATCTTGTGTCCAACCAATTCATCCCTGCGTAATGAGATGCTTATCAGCAACTTATCAGATACTTTTGAGCACTTATCCATCGGACAAGTGCGACTTAATTTTTCACGCGTCCGAAAGACTCGTCAGCTTGTCCGAAACCCAATTTGTGATCGATATAGATTAAATGTGTTGTTGCATTTTCTCAATTCCTATTAGCAAAATGATCTCATTAACAATCTGCTTCTATTCAGATCATTTTTAATTAAAAAAATTTTTCCCTCTCACTTGTCCCTTTGCATGGAAAATTTCACTCATATAAAAAATATACTCGTCCCGAACAATAGGACAAGCCTTAATGCGCTGCTTTTTACCTTAATGAAGTCAGCTGCACCTCCACAAAAATCATCTTCATAAATCAAACATACCCTCAGGCTTCAAGGAATGAAACCCAGCTCCAACAAAATCCGGTTCTGTTCTTCCCAGAGCAAAATGATTACCTCAGGCTCCGGGAGAATGTCCAAGGATTTCTACCTTGGGCTCCTCTGCCCAGCATCAAAAGCACTTTTGATGGGGCCTGTCTAGCTCAGAGCATCACTGCTTAAGACCACATGGTTTTGTGGACGTATGGTTTGTTTAATATATCCGTTGTGAGGCCCACCAGAAAAAAAGTATTCTAATTTCTTGACATAATACAAGTGTCTTGGATGTCAAAAACATGTTTCATGAATTTTTTTTCATGTTTATTTTATTTTTTGTGTTGTTGGGAAATGAAAAAAAAAGAAATGAAAAAAAAAAGAAAATATTTTTCAAAAATATTATTTATTTTATTTGTATTAAATGTGCCTTGCAGTGTATGCTTCAGCATAGTAGATTATATTGTCCTTGAGATTAAGACCAGAGACCCACTGTAGGGGACAGAAATACATTGCCAGGTCTTGAGAGGATATGTATGCAGAACTTAAGTGAAAGCCAGACTGAACAAGATAAAACACTGCTGAAAACTCCTTAGCAATGGTACAAGAACTCAAAAGTACTTGGCGGTTCTCATTTTCGAGATTAAAACGACACTCCCAGGACCAGACTCACAGTTCCCCATGAATAATCAGACATAACTCCCTGTATCAGATGGGTCAGAGGCAGCCTTTTAGCTGCCGTATTGACACTATTCCAACATTAAAGACAATGATTATCTTCAGTGACATCGCGCATTGTTTTCAGCCCAATGGATACGGATGAGAACAAGAGTCTAAGCAGCTCCACACCAGCAGGGTTTCAATAGCCATTCAAGTGTCGCACTGTGCCCCATTGGTGCAGAATTTAAAATGCGCTTTATTGTCTACTACTCACTGACATGTCCTGTGCTGTGTGAGCTAGCGTCTTCAGTAGTGAATCACCATCCATTGAAAATATGCAGACGACCTTTAAAATCAAGTTATGGAGAAAAAAAAAAAAGGTGGACAGTATACAGTATTCTGGGGGCAATTGTAATACAACTTTTTGTTACAATTGCCCCCAACCCTGAACACATGAAACTAGCTAGCTTGCTGGATAGAATCTTAGCTCTAGCTTGTTTCAGATTGGTGCAATTTTGTGCTGTTGCAATTGCCCCGTTACAATTGCCCCCAGAATACTCTACCCCTACAGGGAACTTCAGACTAAAGTATAAAGAGGATAAAGCTTTACAGGTAGAATATTTTTTCTCACCTGGCCTGCTGAAGCGTGGCCAGGTGTCCTTGGGGACAGTCATCCACGTGCTGCGGTGAAACTGCCTCTGCCTCTGTCTGGGCCTGGGCAACAGGGGCAACAGAGGCAAACATAAGGCAAAGTCAGCACGGCTTCACTGCAAAGCCTCGGCTTAGCGACGCTAAAATGAACTCAACGGAAATAAAGGGAGTTATTGAACCTACCTTTGGTCCCCCAAAACCGCACGAGCTCCAAAATATCTTTTCAGCTCCGTCTCAGGGTTCAGGTTTCTATTGAGGGGAGGAAGCATGTCAATCGTCCATTGGCGACGTGAAAGTGAAGTAAATAGCCAGCGAAATCACCATTCCCAACATCGTAACAGGTCAGCCTCGTTATGTTCGACAAGCAGCTAAGCGCCGCTAACTAAGCGATAACACCATGTGAAGATTTCTCCTCTAACTTGTAATTAGAAAACTGAAATATTTCTGAGAGGCACGATGTTGTGATTCGGGCAATGTTACATGATTATATTTTTGATTGACTGGCTATATTTTTCACTTCATTCAGCCCACGATAAAATCCCTGATTGATTTACACTCACCTGTGCTCCACATAGAGCACATATCTGCTGCCTGCGCTGCCACAGCTCTCCTTCTGATAGGAAAGGCCATTGGTCTTCTCAATGGTTTCAAGCAAAGCGTCAATATCATCTTCTGCCGCCTCTTCCTGCTGTAAAGAAGACAGTCCAGTAAGATCACCAACACACTCGCACTGACACCTAATGCAGGCTTTCCTCCTGGCCTATACCTGCAATGACTTATAGACACACACAACTGAACCTGTAGTATGGAGTTGAAGCAGTCAAATTTACTTTCTCTACTGCAAAGTTGCGGTTGGCTTTAAAAAAACAGATTTACCTGCGTCTCTCCTGTTGAGGCCTTTTTCTTCTTCTTTCTCTTCTTTTTGTTTGCTTTGTTCCCCACATTACACTGACCAACAAAATAAATATCATAAAGTATATTATATAGCACACAGACTTCCTATCAAGGGACAATTAGGTTCACTCAAAAAATGTGATTAATTGAACATTTAATAATCAATAATGAATTCCCAAACTGAGATGGAAAGTAGAGCTGTTTCATTTACATGGAAAAGACACAATATGTATATTAGCCGTCTTCAATATAGTTCCCACAAAATTGATCTTTTCAAATGAACGGATGGTGGCATCTATTCTCACCGATCCTTTCTCCGTCTCGGGCACTTTTTCTCCCTTCTCCGTGTCCTTATTGTCGCTCTTCTCTTTGCTTTCCTCGCTGCTCTGATGTCCTACACTGGCGGTCGCCTCTTCGTCTGCAAGTTGTTTCTCTGCGTCATTTTCAGCATCGCATATCTGCGGAGGCAGGTGACCATTATGACCATGACGAACAAACCTTCAATATATCAAATTTGCCCTAAATTAGGAGAACATGCCAACGAAGTACATTGGCTAAGCTCTTGAAAACCCCAACAGGGCTGGATGACCAGCGAGTTGGCTATCAAACGAGTAACGAAAAACAGTTCCATAACGTTCGATCATTAGCTAACGTACCAGCACACGTTATCGAAACAAGCTGAATGAGAACAAACGTAGAGCCTTAGTCAAGACGGCTAAGGTTACCGAACAACCGAACATTCGCCAAAAATGTCATACGATCTGCATTAGAATGCACGAGCCACCTAACTAAGTAGATACTTTACCAGCTCGTATATATTGCTGAGGTTTTTCTGCGACTTATTTTTCTTGGCTTTCCGACTGCTGTTCTTCTTCGCTGGCTCTAAAAGACCGTCGTCCTGTTTTTCTTCTTCCAAGTCCGGGGCCTGTTCTCCCTCGTCTGTCTGTAAATATCCGAGGTCTAGGGCCTCCTGTCCCCGTTGTCTCCCCTTCAGTCTACGCAGAGCACGACTCGACATCGTCCCGGGACAGGATAACAAGCGAACTCCGCTCTCCACAGGGCAAAAGAAACCTCCTCAACCACTTCAGTCACAACACAACATCCTCATGCTACGAACTTTCTCATTGGATGTTCGCGAGGAAATGGTATCACGTCGCCTGGAAGTGACATCATAATAATACGGACAGCGATTTAGGACAATTTATTTTCGCAATGTTCGTGTTGAGATCTGTGGTTGAAATTCTGTGGTTGAGATCTGTGGTAGATTTTGAGTTTGTGGTCATACATTATTCTTTGAAGAATGGATGGAAAATTGTATAATATATGTACATGATTTGATGAATGGCAATGGAAATATTATGAAAGTTGATGATTTGAAAACTAACTACAATCTGAACTGTCCTGTCAAGCAATACAATATATAGTAACAAAAGACATACCTATAGCCTTGATCACTGTGATTAAGGGATACATTGTCTACTCTGAGAGCTTACCAAGAACAACATTTTTAAGTATAGAAGTCTGTGACTTGTTGGATAAAACATTTCTAAGAAATATTTTTACTGCAGATTGTTTTCCCATTACTTTAAAAAATAATAAATATCCTATAAGAGTATAATAGGAACAATATTATCAGTTTAATAACTAAATATCTTATCTTTCCATTGCCACCGAAAGCTAAAGAAGTACACTTTAAATATTAAATAGAATTTATCCATGCAATGATTCCTTAAACAAAAAAATTTATGTGGATTGCAATCTATGTACATTTTGTAATAAGAATTTTGAAACTATAGAACATCTTTTTTTTTCTATTTTGTACGTTCAATAGAATAAACAATTTGTTGATTAAATACAATTGTTTTGTAACCAAACCTTTTTGTAAACAACATAATGTTTGGATATGCGATGGAGGACAGAAATTTGGATTTTATACGCAATAATATATTGATTTTGGCTAGATTATTTATACAGAAATTGATTTTTAAAACCCCACCTGTTACTTATTAATGAACGTTCCTTGTTTGTAAAAAGTCTTAGTGATAAAAAAACAAAAAGGCCCAAGAACTGTTTCATGTCCTGTCAAAAATGGACTTTAAGTAGAATCTCTTGCATAATATATTTGTATGTTGCTAAAGAAAGTTTATATGCTGCTCAGAAAAGACGTTATTACAGATGTATGTAACATTCATTATGCCCATTTGACATTGTGAATATCTTGCAATAAAAAAGCTTGTGGTCATACATGTCTATGGTTGTGGTTGATAAAGCTTCAGGTAGCTCCGTGAAGCCAGGAACTGTTGCTTGCAACATTTAGGTACTTATAATTGTCCAAATTCAAAATAAAAGCATGAGACACGGAAACACTTTTATTTGATCTAAACACCTATTTTACTAAAACATGTTGTACTAAACAGAATAATTAATTAATTAAATTAACTTTATCTGTTTAAATAATTGAAAGGGAACTAAGACATATTTCTGAATACTTTGAAAAACGAAGCTGCCATTTCTATATGTAGATATGTGGAGAAAACAAATCGTTGATTGTAAATTCAGTAAAGCAGTAAAATGGGACATGAAGGAAATATCAAGCTGGTAAAATTGATAACCACTGTAATTTATTTAATTTTAAGGGCATTGCAATTGTTACTGGGTTTAGCTTGGGGTCAGGATTATACGACACAGAACTTGCAGCACAGAAAATGACAAAGAGTAGTGGAAAATAAATGAACTTCATTACATTTATTTATTATGGTTATTTTACAGGGACAGTGCAGAATAATAAAGATTTCTTGGCTTGGCTTGGACTGGACAGGGCCCAGCAGGGATGGCACAGCTGAGCTCTGCGACTACAGCCCAGCCCAGCCCAGCCCAGGCTTGGCTTGGCTTGCAGCACACAGCATCACATATCATCGCAACAACATAACTTAACAGCACACAATGTAACATAGTTATATACATTTATTTAATGACTACTTCACTCATTTATTTCCTATGTTGTTATTATTATTATTATTGTGCATTATTATTATTAGGCAACCCTGCCCCTGGCAACAGAGGCAAATATTCAGCAGATTTCCCAATGTAGCTGTAATCAAAGCCATAAAAAAACATACCTGTTATTTTTAGCTCTTGGCCAGATTCACTTCACTGGAGCAATTGTTTGTACAGGTGCAGTACATGTTTTTTAAATTATTACTTTTGTCAGTCTGTATTCATTTGAGTGCACAGTGAGTTGATAACGCTGTTTCACACCTCTTCTTGAAGGCAGCAGCTTCTACAGCACAGTGCGCAGTCACTAGCATTGGATTTGCACAGTTCAAAGGTAAGAGTGCCCCCCTGCCAGCTCTCCAACACTTTTCAAAATAACAGAATTGGCCCATATTCATAAAAGTCCTGAGCAAAAAAATAAATCACTTTACTGAGGAATGCACTAGAAAAAATATATGTAAACTTTTCAGGGTGCCTTTCCTGAGTCCCGAAAACATTCTGATATTAATGACCTCTATTATGAATCAGTTGCCAACATGTATTAATGACAACATTGAGCGCTTTCGCTGCTGTATATTTATATTTGTATAAACAATAATTTTGTTGTTTATCACCAGATTAAAAGACTTCTGAGGGTTTATGTTAAATATTGGAATACTTCAAGAAGTGGATAAGCCACAGTGACTAAAAAATATACACCACAGAGCAGCACAGAAACAAAATTCTACTTCAGATGCTTTTGTACAATTGGTGGCCTAGAGAATGCAGTACAGAACATGGAGTAACCCATTCCCTCACCATCAATCTGTATCAAGCACAGCCTAAATGCCTCTTTGGGGACAGCAATCTTGGTGGAATTACTGGAATGAGGATTTTGTACCTCTGATAAGCTAACAGAGAAAAGTGTCTGTGCCTTCATGGGAATCGTGAGACATATCTTCCTCATGTCAAGCCCATGAGACCAGGAAATAGACAAGACGACTCCAGGAAATAATGCACTGAATTCTAAGGAGGAAGTGACTGAGTGCAATCATTGTGGGTTATATGCACTCAGCACATGGCCCTGAGACATGATCTCTCAATTTCTTAGTACAGTAGTCTATGTCCCTCGTAGTCCATCTCTCATACAGTGGCAAGAGGCAGATTATATTTAAAAAAACAGATTATCCACATATGCCTGGATTAACCATTTTCAGAAAAATATGAAAAGCATAAAGAAGAATGCACACAATCAGTCATAAACAGAATGCAAACAATAAGTAATAAACATGGTAAACATGATCTCTTATCACTGGTGTCTTATGACTAGTGGAACACAAATAGAGACAATAACCTTGTAATCCTTTCTCCTATTTCACTGTTTGAAAGTCCCATTGCCCCTTTCTTCCTTGTTGTTTTTTCTAATTTTCCAACGGGCACACAATATGAACAATCCATATTACAGTCTAGAAAATTTCTTCATTTTTTGAGAGAATATATGTGAAAGGACCAACATTATATAATATTTTAATGGACATATTTAGATTACACACTATGGGCCAGATTTACTGAGACCTTCAGCGTGTGCAAAATCTTTTAGCACATGCAAAACAAATAACACAACCAATGATCGGTCCAAAACAAATACCACGACGAATCATTGGTCATGTTATTGGTTTTGTGTGTGCTAAAAGGGTTTGCACACGCTAAAGGTCTTAGTAAATCAAGCCCCATATCCACAGCAGAAACCAAATTAACTTCACACAAACCTTTTCATCTTGAAACAAGATTCTACCACTTAGAAAACTGAAAGCCAAGCGTCAAATCCCCCGGAGGGGGGCGGGGGACAATTCTATGCCACTTGGTCTTGTTTTAAATGTGTGAAAGTATAACTGCCATTGATAACCAAAGGTTTTTTAGGAAATTCAAAGGAAAGGGGAGACTGGAAGACAAGCTCCTGAATGCTACATATTCACAATTATTATTCATTAAAACCCAAAATGGTTTACTGCACATGCAACAATAACCTCAATGCCATTGTCCGTCACTGGCCATATAAACTATATCCAGTAAGTGCATTTGCAAAACACAGTCGCCATAAGCCTGGAAGAGTTGTCAAGCTTGTAAAGCTTTGTTAGTTTGTTAGGTTATACTTCATTGGCGGTGACAGGGATGGGGTTGACGTACGCAGCCCCCTCTAGATCCTCGAGCCGCTTCCTGCGAACCTCTGCTGGCGGACGGGGGGGTGGGTTCTGGGGGGGCTCCTCAATGCCTCCTGCCGATTGCTTCGGTGGCTCTTTCCTGGGCAGAATTGGCATCCAGTGTTCACCATGGATAGCCGCCTGGTGGCCAATCAGAACAGTATATTAGCAACTTTGGCAAAGAACACCACCATGTTACGCTGGTTTATGATGGACACTTCTTCATATAAAATAAAAATGCACAGGGGTCAACTGTTAGTTAACCGCACTTTCTTATTATGGGGATAACAACTGACAAATTCATTATTTGTTTTGAGCTCAACTAATATGATTGCTTCACAAGTAACAGGATGTTTGGTGTGATCTCATTGCTTAATTGGAAGATAGATGGTACTCACTGTTAAATAAATTATGCTGGCTATGGCCAGACAGACACAGCCAAGCACTGTGGAGAGGATAAAGGCCGCTGGGATACAGATGCTGGAGACAAAATGACACACACACACACATTATAAATCATCGCAAAGGACCCCTCAATACATCAATTGTGATTCCACAGAAAGGGAAATAGAAATTGATCAGTATCTGCCATTTCATGTCTACTCTATATTAACCATTTCTAACTAGCTATAATAGCTTTGAATTAGCTAATAGCCATTATGCCAAATGCTCCCATGTATTTCACTCACATGTGTTTTACATTTTAAAATAATATGGATTATGGTGTTCTTTCTAGAAAAGACTAATGGGCAACCACTAAACGACTCAATGAATGGGTACTAAGCACATACAGTATAAGCCACTTTTACATGTAGGGGTGTGTGCAAAAACATTAATTAGCATGTTCTAATTCTGGATTACTTTACATAGAAAGAAAGAGCTCTGGTCTTCGATGGATAAAAGTTGAATGTAAAATGGAAATCACTTTTTTGGACCTTTTTTAAATTTTTTTAATTTTTTACTTCTATGGGTTTAAAACAGGCCTCGTTTGTAGAACAATTGCAAAATGAAATAGACAAAGCCATTTTAACAAGGGTGTGGAGGAAGTTCACAAAAGTATTTTAAGTGAAACAAGGAAGTTTTCACAACCACACGAATGAGGAAGTTGAAGAAAGTTTTTGAGTTAGAATTATATAGATGAGGAATTAATCTAGCGCTTAAAAATCAGAGAGTCAGAGAGCAGTTGAAATATTAAATGAAATGAATATGAATATAGTGACTGCGTGACATATCTGTCAAAGACTTACGCAGCATGCATTCCTGCTCTCACAAAGTAGTTGCTGGTGACCGGGCCAAAGACCTTCACACAAACAGTTAGGCAGTATTGGCCCCTGAAAATAAATTTGGACAATTGTGAGCAGCACTCTTCTCATTACTCTTCATTATATGACACACAATGTGAAGATTCTAAAGAAAATTTTAAAAAATACTTTTAGATGCATTCACTCCCTCAACAGAAATGAAAACTTTATAAAAAACGCAATAATAGGACATTGGGGAACGAACGCGTTTTTCAGCAAACAGCACTTATTCACTGTTCACTAGCTACAACCACATCACACTGAAAAAAAGAGAAAACAAGTTTCCTGCCCTCCTATTGTACACCCCACTGCTGGCTGGTACTCACGTCCTCTCCACACTGGTACCCTTGTTCCTCTTCCCCCGTGGGTACTCCAGAAGACAGACAAAAACACCCGCAGCACTATGTACTGGTCAAGGAACATGTGGGGACCTCAATGTTCTCTGGGAATTTTCTCCAAAAAAACCGTTTGCACAGTGTAACTAAAACGGTTATTTTTGGACAGCCGAGACTTGATGGCCTTTTGTTTCATTGTTTTTTCATACATGTTTGTTCAGTTTCACAAGTCGGGCACACCTTGTTTCAACTTTACCAATGTACTGCAATGGACGTATGATTATTAGGTCAATATTAAGACTGGGTTATTTTTCAGGGCAACTGCGACTCGCTATGTAGAATGGCCTGAACTTGACGGGATTCCAATTACTTTAAGTATAGATTAGTTTGTAACCTAGATGTCAGTCAAGATAACACACGTACGCATTTCTTGTTTACAGCTCACCAAACTGGTTCACAAGCTATTTAAATAACTTCCTGCAAAGATGTTCCTTGGAATTAGGAGATCAAATAAGACAATCACTACAACAAACATAGAATAAAAATTAATAGAAATATACTATTCATAAATTGTGTTATTATTATGCATGTAATTATGTGGTTATGCATGTGGGTATTTAAATGCTAATTTTAGCTGCCATTGGAATTATTATATATTAATATATCGGTTAAAGGTTATGTAGACTACAGTAAATGAGTCAAAATACATAAAATATAGCCAGTAGTAGGCTACAGCCTTGAAAGATGCTATATAAAGTATTATTAGTTTTATTATTATTATTAGTTTAGAATGCTTATTTATTTTCACCAAGGATAACTTCGGACCCGTAGTTCAAGTGTGCTTTTATGACTTCTGATGAATCAAGTATGCATAAAAGGATACATTCCATAAGCAGCAAATTCCCAGTCCCTGAACTGGCCAGCGACCCCCACGATACCGCCAGTGAGTAGAACTGAAACAGAGAAGTGAGCCGGAGAGTCACCACCGTGCTTCCTGAAACCCACACTTTTATATTTTTAAACAGTGGAATGATAAAGGTACACCGTTTAGAAAGTTAAAATAAGTATAAGTCATGGTATATCTTTAAAAAACCCCACAAAAGTTATGTATAGATTAGTAGCGGACTTAATTTCAGAATTTGTGCAAAGCGTGTTTTAAATGTCACCGAACTAGCATGGGCAAATGCTGTGGCAATTAACGACACAATGTAACAACTTTGCACGAGATAAAATTGAACAAAACTAGTAAAATTTCTGATGTTCCCGTTCCGACCAAAGATTTGAATCGAGATAGTTGTAACTATTTATAACACAGTAACATGTTCGACAACAACAACAGAAAAAAAGTTCCCACTTACTCAGTCCAGCCGCCAGAGCTTGTTCATTTGCCCACATAGCCCACTCAATTTTCCCCATTATAGCCACTCGTCGGTCGCTGGAACACGATTATTAATTTTGAGGTATGGCTACTTCCGTGACTCGTCGCATCTGATCAGTCTGCACTTGTGCGATATGTATTCTTCATTTGAAAGACAAGATTGTAAAATAATAATAGAAACCCCGCCTTCACTCTTGCGCCACTTCCGGAAGTTTTGCACATTTTCAGAAATTCCCAGCCAAGGTTGGGCCTCAGGTTGGACCCACAGATACATTACATTACAATAGTGCAATGACTAGCCATTTACCGTAACCCGTTATCATTATATATCAAATACTGTACGGTGAAATAGGACACACCGTAATTAAAATTGTGAGTACATAATATTGTAAAGGCCAATAAAGGAATGTTGCAAGGTAGATATGCATCATATATATAATTAGTGCTAATATAATACTACTACTAATATTGCAACTATAAATGATATAAATTATTCTGGTTTCACTTCCTGTATCAGTGATTTCAGCAAAAACATGAGGTATTTACAGGAAGAATCGTTCCAGGAGAATACACAAAAAATTATATATCCCAAGCAGATTCAGATCTATGAGTCTCCTTGGTTTTACACTTGAGAAGGTGCATCATTTCTTTACTTAACTAGTGGAATTTATCCAGAGCAAAAAGTGCAGTAATCCCTAAGAGAGGGGGACGTATAGTCCCAAAAGAAACAGCAAGTGCAAACAAGAACAAAACTACTCCAATAAGCATGAAACTACATAAAATTAACAACATCAAAGAACCCCACACACTCTGAAAACCCCCCAAAAAAGTTACACCTATTTAGGGCAAGGTAAAAGTGCTGGAGTCAATTGTTAGACAATTGTTTAAAACCTTTTTAAATATCTAAATCTACCTTTTTAAATATCTACAGCATATAAATCAGGATCAGTGCAAAATTCATAGCGGTTACTTTTCTAACAAAGCCAGTCAGGTGGTAGCAACTTGTACCATGTTGCCTTTTAAGTGCAGTGTGAAGCATCTGCCCTGACTCAACTAACTGCCAATCATACTTTAATCAGCAAGTACCAAACACTAATCCCTGAATCTATTCTTAAACAGACAAGTGACATCAAAGGAAATGTTCCATTAGAAAACTTTTCACAATGGAATAAATGTATTTATTGAAATTACATTTTAAAGATTATTACATATTTAACCCTGTATATTTTTAGTAAAATATTCATCAAAATAGAACAAGTAGAGAATTCCAAAATAATTTTATTACAAGATTTCTACAATAATTCTGTATATGCACTAGAAAGAATACAAATAAGCAATGATAAATTACAGTAGCACCTGGAATGAATGAATATAGAGGATATAAAGATCTTATTTTTTTGTTCAGTTGTTACAATCATACAAAAAAGTTCTCATTTTCGTGCTTTACCCTTTACTTTACAACTATACTCTTCTCGTCCAGAGGGGGCGCTGCAGAAAAATGCATTATTTTACAGAAACAATGCTTGCTCAAGGACTCTTCTTGGGTAGCCCATCAGATCCGAGCAGGTGAACATTGGGGTCTTCCACCAATTGAGGGCCTGGGCCAGCCTAAGGATCACATAAGAAACACTGGCTCAGCGTCATATAGGAAACCAACTATTGGCATCTGACAATAAAGATCTTAAAAGGTAATTCCATAGGTAACTTCAAAAACACATGGCAACTGTGTGCTTTGTTACAAACAAACTAATTTCACAACACTGGTCTGTGAAGATATGCAGGTGTACAAATGTTCAAGTTGTTTATCTTTGGCTTGCCTTTTATTTTTGAATGATTCACTTGAGCACCATCTGTAATAAATTATTACATTTTCTATTTATAATTATTTTACTTTTCTCAACCTCTGTGTCTTATTTTCGCAGAGAGGGTGCAGCTTGAAAACCAAACATTTGCGTTTCCCAGCCTTTTCTCTCCATTGCATGGCAAAACAGAATACAGTTCTCCTGAACATCACGACCGTAACATCCAATGCATTTTATCGACAAAATTATGACTAGACACGAGACCCACGTAGCCCGTCTGTCTCACCTTGGTGCTGATGATGTAGCTGATTCCCTTGGAAAGGGGATTCATCCTTATTGAACCTTTCAGTTCCTCTGACAAGGACACTGGGCTCACAGGTAGACCTCTTAAGAACCTGTGGTGCACACAGCTGTGGTCAGCATCAGTACAACCGAGCAGATGTTTTTGTTATGATGGCTCACCGTACGTTAAAAAAAAAAGTTACACTTTTGAAAATGCCACTGGGGTTTATCAAAGGCTGGTGTTGCTCTATTCGGAGTGGCTGAAGCATGATTTTAGTTTTGTTTTATCACAACTCTTACCCTGCACATCATAATAATCTTTAGCATGTTGATATCGAGGGACTCAAATCAAGAGAATATCTATGGCTCCCTGAGTCTCGCCTACACCCAATAAAGAAACAGAACTGAACTATTGAAACAGAGTTTTGCGGGCATTACTTTTTAACCAGGATGTCAGACAATATTTTTATAAGACGGAGCACATTTACATGTGATTTAGACGAGTGAGGACTCACTCTCCGCCGTTGGTTTCTGGCGGGAAGAAGTGCATGAGCACCTGTACGAGCTCCGCCACATGCTGTTCCAGAGTGTAGATGACTGCGTTGGGACCTGCATCAAAGGTATATGCCACCTGGAGAAAACAATCGAGATGCTTCAGGTAAACAGGGAAAAGGGTAGAGGATCATGCCTCTGCTGCAAAGGCAGCCGTGGTTTGTTCTTCAGAGCCTAAGCACATCCCCTTTCTAATAAGCCACTCAAGGCCCAATCCACGTCTGTTGAGGGGAGTGCTGAGCAGTGGGTGATAAATATTTTGGTATAATTAGGCTGGCGAAGAAATATGCTCACAGGTCTGATACTCAAATCACAAGGCCTCTGTAGTTGGCCATTTCTCCTAAAAACAATTATAGTTAATAATTAATAGTTCCAATATATTTTGATGCCCTGATGTAATCACTAGAAATTTGTACCTAGACATCAACATGACTTCCAATGTTAATCTTGGTAGCTGATCACAGTTCAACATGGAACAGATATCAAAACCAAACATGGGGTGTGTGCTTGTATTTTTGATAAAGAACACAACATGGGAAAGTCAACATTGTGTGATATAAGATGAGAACAAAACCATAGTTGGCAAATATGGCCAAAGCTAGTATGCCACTGAAAATGTGACGTATCGTCTAGAAAGCCTAGACGTAGAAATACGTGATTCATGTTCTAATAAGATCCAGATTGCCAAAAAGCTACAAACACTTTAGTTCCAAACAACTCACGTTCCTGATAGGTCATATCTGTCCAATTTCAGACGTTCTACCGTACACACAATGTCCATGATTTCTGATCCTATTTTTTTTTGTACCACTAATTATCAGCTCAGAAATAAAATATTTAAAAAACTGCGAATTTATTCATTTAATGAATTGGTTTGTTTACATTTGCAAACTGGTTTCCTAAAATTTCTTACATACAACACATATGGAGAATTATTTTCTATTAGGAAAACATAATGAGATGTGTGTAGATGTATTATGTGACACCATATCCTTTCTGACCTCTTCACCTCCTCCCCAGCCCCGCCCCTCACCCGAGTCTCCCCATAATGGCGATTGTAGCCGTGAACGAGGTTGATGACACTTCGCGACACGTCACTGAGGTAGAAGATGGGTGGATAGGTGTCCATACAGGTGGCATGGAACTGGTTACTGTCCTTCATGGTCAGCTCCCCAAAGGCCACAAAGTCTCTCTGTCGGATGGCACTGATCATCTCTTCCATTCTCCCTGGGACCAGAGAGTCGGCTCGGTGCTAACGGCCAGAGGGGACACAAATAGCTGCAGTGTCATTACCTGAAATAAACACTTTAGGCCTGATTTACCATTAGCGTTTTGCACCAATCATTGGTTATGTTATTGGTTTAGCCTGTGCTAAAAGGTCTTGCACACGCTAAAGGTCTTAGTAAATCAGGCCCTTTGTGTTTATTACTAGTACAAATAGCTCCTGTTATAATTCCCTCATTTATTAAACAACTTCATTGTAAATTATAGCAAGCAGCGTCACCATACCTTGAGCAGAGGACTGGTTTCCACGCTGGTTTGCATACCCGCAGTGCTTCCCACAGGCTTACGTTCTGCGCTCACCTGACAGAAAGGACGAGTACACATACAACAGCAGACGTGATCATACACACCTTAATGAAGGCAATACCAGACACAGAGAGGAGTTATGCAGCCAGGAGACTGCTGCTTTTGACCTATTTTTTTGTCTCATCACTATTCCCTGTATCTGAGGACGTGACTCTGCATACAGACACTTAGTTACAGGATAATATGAAATGTACAGCTTTCTGCCTTCTTCCGAGTTCAGCAGCCAACACCACAACAAGAGAGAGCCTATTATACCCCCACTGTCACGGGCCGACATTGTCACTGTTAACTTAATTCCTATTGATTCAGAAGGAGCACAATGCTGACCATTGTCCATGGTGATTCAATAACGGAAAATTACTGATTCTATACTTGGAGATGCAAGAACAGACAGGTAAACAGGTAAACTCACCACCAGAATGAGGACTCTGAGCTCCGGCCAATGAGACTCTGCCTCCACCTGTTCCGCCACACTGTCCTTCCCGTCCTCCTGCTCGCCTTTGCGCCACTGTACGAAACCCCCGTACATGCTGCGGCACGCGCTGCCCGACCCCTGCCGAGCCACCTCCGACAACTCGCCCTCCACGCCCAGCAGTCGCGCCAACGTGTACACTGTGAGGTGGGGAACAAACAGAAAATTACAGCGGGAGATGGGCTCCCCCCCTCTAAGTCAGGTTCTATTCAAGGCTTCTTCCTATTACCAGCCAGGGAGGTCTTCCTTGCCACTGTCGCCTCAGGCGTACTCTTGGGGGGTTTCAGGCCTGCATCATCTCTGTAGAGCTGCTTTGTGACAATACCCTAAGCAGTAAGCACTATACCAATGAAAATTGAATTGGATTGAACAGTACAGGTGTATAGACTGTGCTGTAGTCCAGTTCCATAAATATTGAGTTTTTTTGTGTCTAAAAATAATAGAATTCAGAGGAATGTTTGAAGAGAATATCATCGACAGTCAGTTGACTGTCCCTCAATCTGATCAGCGGCCATCCTGAGCAACAACGGAGGCAAAACAAAGGAAGCTGTTGGATGAGTGCATTTTACTAACTGACCGGGCGGGACCTTCTACTAACCCAGGCAAGCATACCCAGCAGCGGAGGATGCCAGTCCCGCTGCAGTGGGGAAGTTGTTGACGGAGCAGATGTGGACTTTGTGGGAATAGGTGAGCACGTCTGCGCTGGGGTCACCATCACAGCGTCTCTTCCGGGCAAGCCGCCGGACTGAGGGGAAAATATATCAAACGGAAAATTTGTGCTCTTTTTTCCTGATCGCAGACCAGCCTAACGTCATTTCACATTTCAGTCAGTTTAAGAAAAAAAAGTGGCTGGTGACTTCTTGAACATCTGCTAAAAGTTACAAGTGAGAGGAATATTTCTGAACATTGCGACGCTATGGTGCCCATATGCAAAAGGTCTGTAACAATCATATATGATCATACTTGCAGTTTTATAAAAATCATAAATGTTGATTAGTATTATATTAGTATTATATATACTGTTTTTATAGGGAGCACAATGTATGTTAGGGAACTATTTCATTTTAGTACAAAATGTATATTCTAGTTCTTTACCACATATTTATTTTTAAGTTTTGTATATGGCTTAAATGATTTTTATAGGATTTTTACAGATCTTTTGCATATGGGTGAAGGTCATACGTTTCATGACAAATTTGGACTTCTACTGCTGATTTAATGTATGTGTGAGGCTTTCACCCACGTTCTCTCAGACAGGACTGTAATCTGGGCTGGTTGATATCGTCTTCCTTCCCATTGAGCCATATTCGATCCTCCTTAAAGCTCTTGCTGCAGGCAACCGTTGTGGTTGTTTTCAGCTGAAACATGAAGGAAGAGATCAGAGTCAAGGCGTAAGAAGCATTGTAAAGCTAAGGCGTCCCATCATTGTGCCCCGTGTTATTTAAATGATGTACACGGACAACCTTACGTTCCGACTGGGTCATTCAGACAGGATATTTTTAATCATGCGTTTACCTGATCTTGATGCAGCGTGACACTAAGAGACGAATTGATTGGCAGAATCAAATCTTCATCTCTCTTCCCCCCTTGGGAACAACAGGAGACAACTGTTTTACTCTTCTCACAAACACAAGCCGACGTGGTCATACAAATTATTTGATATGTTGTCCTGCTATAGGTTCATTTGTTGCACAGAAGATCAACAGTACTTAATGGATGCTTGAATTACGTATCTTGTGATTCTCATTCATGAATGTGCCTCCACAGCTATAAATGTGTTTTATGTTCGTCATTCTAAGAAAAAAGCCATCAAATTGCGCACGTTTTCATACTCACAGTATTTAATGACAGCGATGTTCACCGGCGCAGTGCATGTCACCAGTGTCAATTTGTGAACTTTATCTTCGGGCATGTTTATTCAGGCTAAATCCCTTTTTGTTTAAACAAAATAAACACCTTTAAATTGCGTCTCAAAATAAATTGTTGATTAACTAGACCCTCGTACAACTCTTCCCTTATGCCAACTTCAAAACACATTTTACCAGAGCTACTTGAAAGACACGTCCTTGGTAATTGGCCTGCGCACAAGCGGACGAAAGCTTTTCCGCCAATGAGACTTGTTTCTACGCCCTCTCAGCAGGTTGTAACCAATGGGAGTGATCAGACCATGCTCATACGAAAATAAGGTCAGGCTCATGCGCATGCTCACTTCGAGGCTTGCAAAGCCAACTTTGTTCCTTTTTGAGCAATCGCCTGTGTCCCTTTCCCATCACGTCACTGGATATGCGATCTGCGCCTAATGGATTGTTTTAACTTCTGACACCGCATGTCCTGAATTAAGTAAATAGTTTTTTTCCACACAAATTCACAAAAATCGCTCAACATGATGAGCAGATCACAATATTATAAACCAGATCAGTGGATCTGCCCAGCATCTTCCTGTGGCATATAGGCTAATGGATTTCAAACATAATGGATTTTTACAATATTCAAAAGTAGGCTACGTTGTCAAATGTCTGATTTGTACGATATCCCAAAAACTATAATGTCCGCTTTTAGAGACTTTATACCTGCCTTTGATCTCTTTCAAAATAAGTGACCTTGGCTTTTATATTTATGCACAATGAAGTGTACGCAAGAATACGATAGTAGGCTACTGGATAAGCAGCTCGTGAAGAAACAAATTGCCTTTATCGCAGGTGATACATGTAGTACCCAAGTTATAACTTTTTTTCCCCGCTAACTCAAAACTCATCTCAGGTTATTTTTCTCAACACTTTTAATACAAGCTGCCATTGACAGTGTGCCAGTAAGTTACATACTCATTTTGTGTGATTGATTTATTTAATGAGTATTCACATTCACAAGCTTCAAACATGAAAAATGTAACTGGAGCATGGGGACATTTTGGGTCCTTTTATACTTTCACAGAATGATCCTTCACCCACTACAGCTTAAAATATGTGCATTGTTTGAGTAACCTTTTATTTCAGGACTTCTAATGTGGAAAACCCACCTGGGTAATGTACAGCAGTGATTTTGTGCCAGAGCACTCACTACTCATAAGATGATATGAACAGGAATGGATTGGAAAAGCATTTAAACAGGAAGTAATCTATGCCTTGGTGTGATGACCATCAGTTCATTCTTAATGAAAAAGAAAACTTTAGGCCACAAATTTGGTGGGCGACCACTCACCTGTGGTTATCCAAATGTAGACATAACACAGGTCTGTTTCTACAAATATTATGTATTGTAACCTGTGCTGGAGTATCCAGAATGCAGTGTTGATGAAATAAATGACTTAATTAATGAATTAAATCATTAAGGGGAGAGGCTGGTATGAAATCCCAGGAAAGAGAATTCCAGGAACAGGGCTCCCTTCCGCTGAAATTGGGTTTTGACAGATGACATTCTTCATACAGCTCAACAGAGTATCTTAAAGCAATTAGTCACAGACTAATTAATGTTGACACAGTCAAAAGACAGCCTGTGTAATATAATACAGGTTTGGATTAAACAAAGACCACATGCCTTTCTGGTAGCTTAATCAGGTATATTAAAGTATTACGGTTTCAGAAAGAATTAAAAAGTAGTAAAATTTTAAAAAAGCTAGCATTAAAATAGTTTTAGATCATGCTGCAAATAAATATAATAAATACCATAGTATACAAATCTTCCGCCAACCCAATGTCTTCCAGACAAGCCCTATATAGAAATGAAACATTTTCCTCTGCGATGAAAGTAAACGAGTGAATCACTTGTTTTGTTTTTTTAAAGCATTTTATTATGTAAACTGCTGAAGATACGATTCAGCAGACGGAAAGAAAAGAAAAATAAGATGAATTAACACAGATCTGCAAATGCGGAGATGATTGTAACGGGGCCGGGTCCAATATAATACGCCAATCAATGAATCGGTTGCAGCGCTCCTGACACAGTCCCAATTATAGGATGCAGCTGCACTCTTTTGTTGTGATTCTCTATTGGAAAAGGATAATCAATTAACCGTTAAGAAAGCTCAAAAAAAGAAAGAAAGCAAACATAACTGGTGAATCGTTCCCTTATTCCTATATATCAGTTCTGACTTCTTGTATGCATTCCAGGAAAAAAGGGCTTTCGACCAAATGTAGACGGCTGACTCCAGGCAGCCTGGACCCCTTGACCCTTGACCCTTCAGACAGTCTCCTAGTTTGGATTCCTCGCATCAATCATCATCTTCATCATCCGAGTCCATCACCTTTCGCCTGTTAAACTGAGCACAAGCACAGATACGGTCCCATCTGACATCATTTAAGGAAGAGGATTGACAAAGCTCTTTTCAAAGGTAACGTAACAAGTATGAGCAGAGGCCAGGGTGGTAAAGAACACATACCCAAAGTAGATAAGCTACTGATTAATGGGGCACACAAAGTATAATGTATGTAATACTGTTAATAATTTAATAAAACAGTTAACTTGAGGGAAAAGTTGCTTTAATTTTTACTTATAAGTGCAACAAAAACTCTGGGGCGGCAGTGTAGTACAATGGTTACTTAGGGTAACCCAAAAGTTGCAGGTTTGATTCCCAGGTAGGACACTGTCGTTGTACCCTTGAGAAAAGTGCTTAACCTGCATTGCTTCAGTATATATCCAGCTGTATAAATGGAAACTACGTGAAGATGAGAAGGTTGTGCAAGTCGCTCTGGATAAGAGCGCCTTCTAAATGCCTGTAATGTAATGTAAATGCAAATTGCACTGATTGAAGGCTGAAAGATTTACCTGTAATGTAAGATTTACATTCCTGCACCTGCTTATGGACTTGTAAGTAACAACATTAATAAAGAAGAGTAAATTCTTAGTGTGTGGCTAGCATTGCTGCCGCCTCCAATGTTGCAAATACAGAAATCCTGCCCTGCATTCGTACCACATACCTTAACGGTCGTCTTCTTTTCCGTCTGCTGACTAACTTTTTCAAGGATCTCTATTAACCCAGATTCTGAAATCTGAATAAATATAATGTACATCAGCATCATCTTAAAGGTTTCATAATGTTTAACAAAAAGTAATCTTTCAAGTCATACCAGCTTTTCCTCCCATAATACAGAACACATAATATGTCCATAGTCTCAAGTATAAAAGAGTACAAAAGTGGTTTCAGTTATGCAGCAATGAAATGCAACTCAGTTGAGCAAGTATCTCTCACCTTTCCACCAAGCTGACCGAAACGTGCCATCTGAATGAGATAATTCTCCACAGCTTTGGCCTTTTCTGGCTTCACCAATGCTAAGTTACTCACTGGAGCAAAAGACAAACTTTTTAGCAACAGCACCATCTAGTGATACGAAATGGTACAGAAACAAATCATCGCATCCAATTTAAGTGAAAAGAAATCACTACTTACATCTGGCGCGGGCGAACTGATCTAAAACTTGCGCAAGAATAGTGTTTCTCATATCAACCTCTCTGTAGGAGAAAAGGATTACAACAGGTACACACACTTTCAGAATTGACATAAAATTCTAGTCTGAAAACACATTCTTGTTTTTCCACATGCAATTCTACATTACATTGGCTCCATAAGTGTATTTAATACACTGCATTTCAAATAAAATCATTTCAGAAATCGAGGCCAGATGATTTTCATGACAAAAACATTTCTATTGAGAGCTAAATTAAATGGACAACACAAACTGTGAAAACAGCAGCATTTGGAAGATTGGCCCTAAAGCAATGCTTACATTTCAGGGTCAATGGGCCTCATTCACCAATCACTCTACTCTTTAAAACATTTTTACAAACATTTTGGGATTAAGTGATGTTTGCGTTTGGAGCTTCTGTTCAACCCAAGAAAAAAATCCCAAGTAAGAAAACATTGGCGAATGCCAGAATGTTCATAAAAACGTCCAGTCAAATATCCGTTCACTCAAAAAGCACAAATCAACACAAGTCAAAGTGACACACACGATGGTAGAAATAAAGCAACTTAGAGCTTAAACTGAGCCCAGTGTGATTTTACCAGTGCGATTTTACCGATCACGGTCAGGATTTCTCAATGGAATGATTTTCACCAAGTCACATTTCAAAGGTGAAATTAACACTAAAACTAAACTTAAAACTAAATGCCCCTGTGAATTCATTTATATACCAAATTCTCAGTCAGATGGGGAACCAGCAGGGGCCGATTTGAAGGGGGATGCAAGGGGATGCCCCCCTTTGTAAAACCGCCATCGACCGCCCCTTTGCATTCTCTTTGTATTAATGGTTTTCTGTGATATCACAGACCCCACCATGCCCCTTGAATGTATTTTATTTTTTTTACAAATCAACCACTGTTTTGGTACCAGTCAATTTTGCATGATGCGATAGCGACTCACTAAAATAAAACACAGTTAATGAGAGTAAGAATAGATCAGTATGACCTCTGCTTTGCTTCCTGCTGTCCTTGTTGGTCATTTCCAGGCTCCTGAGAACAGAAGAAGATGCAGCCATTAGCCCTGTCCTCCTGATGGCCACAATCAGACCTCAGGACAGGGACCTTTACATATTTACACTTCAGAGCACAGGCCACACTCATTAAGGCTGTCGGAGTAGGAGTGTTGATCTAGGGTCGGGTTTCCTTGTTTGTAGCCTAATCTTATCCATTATTATGAGCTAAAGGTAAAAACTAATCATAGATAAACACCCCTCGAAGACACTTGATTTTACGCAGGCCCAGGAGTTTAAACACAGGCAGAGCACCAAGCAAATACAGCCGTTAGCATTACGAGTCTCTGGTTATCAGACGGAACAGCAGCATTACTGCTATGCGTGCACTTAGAAACAGGCCATGTGACAATTCGGTTTATATTTTTAAATGGGAAACGATGAAATGCCGTGGAAAGGAGGTGGGGAGAGAAGAATATTGGGACGCACCCCCTCTCTACCCTACTCCCTTAACCCCTCCCCATACAAACAATAACATATCGAATGGGCCTAATAATTCCTGCCCTGACACCTCCCCCCAATCAGATGTGACACTGGACATGCGACAGACAGGTGATTACACACGCACGCACGCACGCACACACACACACACACACACACACACACACACACACACACACACACACACACACACACACACACACACACACACACATTGCAGGCAGAGGGAAAGGGGTCACGGCGCTACACTATCATAACTTCATCAAATTATTCATCACACAGCCTACACCAATAATTTCGATCTTGTCATATAGCGTAAAAAAATGCTCACACAAGCCTGGGTAATAGTTTACGGTAGAACCACTGACACTGGACACAAATCTCATCAGGCATGATAAAAACAGCACTTAAATCACAATGAATAATGCATATTAATAACAGTAAAAAAATAAATAATCACAAAGACAAGAAAATCAAAAATAGAAAGCATTTTATTTTTTGGCAAGATAGCCTAAGCCGAGTTACAAACTACATCAGAAGCTTTGAGCCAGCTCTTCATCATCACCATTATCATCATCACAGTCGGGTGTATTCACCCACCACAGCACTGCCATGACTCACGTTGCCAAATGCACCTTACCTGGTCCGTCGGGTCCCACACGGCCTAAAAATGACATTCAGTGCATCGTTTAACAAGTAGGCTATTGTGTCATGACGACTAAATACTGTCTCTCATCTGAACTTGGGCTTATGGTGGCTGCAGCACACGGTTGGGTCGTGGGTGTGGTAACGTCCATTTATCCTTATACGTATGGTTATTTTGAAGTCCTTATCTAAAGGCGCTAACTTAATAATCGAAACACAAATTAAAGAGTTAACCATGAATTTCCGAACATTCCAGTCCTTTTGTGCCACAATGCCAATGTTGGTACAGATTCAGATAGATAGCCTTCTGCTAACAGCCAACCTTTCTGGCATCAAGGCTAGCGCATCCTAGATTACAATTGTAACACGAACGTTACATAAATTAAGACAACAAATGAAGACGGCAGAGACCGATTACTGGTTAGCTTGCAAGTAACCAAAACTACATTTACCCCCCAAACCTGTCCTGTGCCTGATAGTAACATTAGTATTTTTAATTAAGTAGCACAGATGGGCTGATTTACACTTCGTTTCTTGCTCTTAGCAAGCAAACGCAAGTTACGCTATCAACAACACTCACTGTAGCTAACGGTGGCACGAACGTGTTCGTCTTTCAATTAGCTAACGATAACATTGGCTGTTCGCTAGCTAAATAACTTAGCTTGCTACTAACGTTAGTTACATGCATAGTGGGTTCTCCTTCAGGATGCCTATATATAGCCAACGTTGGCTATATGAACTGCGCCTTTCCATATTACGAACAAGGAGCCACCCTAACAGAACAGCTATTTTAGTAAAAATCTGCTTGCACTTGGCCCAACCTGGTGTTGTCGCCTTACCCCATGTTTTGCCTGAAGTTCGGACATACGTTGGCGTCTAATAGCCTCGAGCTCGTCGTCTGCCATTTTTCTGCGAGTGGCTGAATTGGTAACGTTAGGTCTCTTCGGAAAAAATCAAATTCAAAACCAAAAAGTAACGCTAACACATGGAAGGCCCCACTCCAGGCTGAGTTAATCACTTTCAGAAAAATCCGACCAAAATTCAGGAAAAGCAATCGATGCATTACAGGACAGCGTGTAAAATAGGTCAGTTTTTTTTGTTGTCTTTTTTATAATAAAAATTTAAAATACGAGTTGCCTGCTTGAAACAGGCAAAAAAAAAAAAAGAAAGAAATAAAGTGATTTGGATTTTCTCAAAACGGATAAATTAAAAACAGAATACTCATCTTAAATCTAATCACAAGGGAGCATGTGACATTTTTGACAAACAACTTTAATAACTTCATTGTATAATCTTATATACAGTGGGGAGCAAAAATGTGGGCACCCCTGGTCAAAATGCCTTTTACAATTAATATCTAAGTGAACAGAAGCTAACCTGACCTCTAAATGGTACAAAGTTGACACATTTCTTCAAATTTTAAAGCAATATTACTTTTTATTTAAATTGTTTTTGTTTCAAAATAATAAAAAAGGAAAAAGGCCCTGTGCAAAAGTTTGAGAACCCTTTTGGATTATTCTTTGTTACTTTTTAAAAAGATGATTACTAAGGCCCAGGCCCAGGCGAATTACTCATTAGGGCTTCAATGGGTCAGGTGAATATAATTCCAGGGCTGAACTATTTATTCTGAAGTAACTCCATGCCTTCTAAAGAATCCGACTGCGGTGGATGTTCTGTCTAGTGTTAACCACCATGGATTCCTCTAAACAGTTGTCCAAGGATGTCAGAATCAAGATAGTTCACTTCCACCAACAAGGAGAAGGCTTAAAAAACTCAACATCTCAAACTAGCAATTTCCAAACATTATCAGAAGATGGAAGATAAATGGAACAGTTGAAGGCAAGATCTGGAAGACCAAGAACAATTTCAGATAGAATGGCCTGAGACCCGGTGAGAAATGCTCAGAAGAACCTACACATCACTGCAAAAGAGCTGAAAAAAAGAGTAGCAGATGCAGGTCTAGTTGTTCACAGGACAATACAACGTACTTTAAACAACAAAGACCTACATGGCAGAGTTGCCAGAAAGAAGCCTTAGAGCTTCTGAAGTATGCAAAAGAAAACCTTAAGAAGCATTTTGGAACAATGTGCTTTGGACTGGCAAAGCCAAAATGGAACTTTTTGGCCACAACCAAAGAAGGTATGTTTGGAGAAAAAAGGGTGAAGCCTTTGTAGAGAAGAAAACTGTTAAGCATAGAGGTGGATCCATTATGCTTTGGGGTTGTGTGGTTGCAGGGGGCACAGGAAATATTGTGCGGGTGGAAGGAAGAATGGATTCCACCAAATATCAAGAAATTCTAGAGGCTAATGTTCGAAGGTCAGTCCAGACATTGAAGTTGAAGAGAGGTTGGGTATTCCAGCAAGACAACGATCCAAAGCTTACCTCAAAATCAACCATGAAGTCCCTCCAGGAAAGACGGATGAAGGTTTTGGAATGGCCAACACAGTCCCCAGACTTCAATATTATTGAAAATCTCTGGCGAGATCTCAAGCATGCAAGGAGGCCGAAGAATATTTCTGAGCTAGAGGTGTTCTGCCAGGAAGAATAGGGAAAAATTCCGAAAGCAAGAATTGAAAGACTCTTAGCTGGCTACAGGGAGCATTTGCAAGCTATTCTAGTTGTCTGAGGAGGAGTTACAAAGTACTAACTGTTTTTGCACAGGGCCGATTTCCTTTTTTTAAATTATTTTGAAAATGTAACAATTTAGAACAATCTTTTTCTCTTTTTTTTGCACCCCACTGTATGTATTTTCTCCCCAGGGAATCCCATTGAAAGTAGAATATTAATTTTTTAAAAATGTCAAACGTTAACCATGCCTCATAATCCACTGAACAGAGTACAGTCCTATTCTCCAGTACTCCCTCCTGTGAGATAATAGGGGATGGGCATCATTTGAAATAAGCATTTAAGTTACTTGATAAAATAATACATTTTGCATCAAGATACTTAACAAGGTATTTTGTAGATTACTCTAAGTACACACAGGTAACAGGTGCACTCTAGAATCTGACATTTCAGATTTAAAGACATTTAACCCACATACTTTTATTTTTAAACATTTGCTATAGTTGTGTTAAGACAAAATATAAAAATATTACCAAATGTCCCAGAAGGGATGTTTGGTATCACAGTCCTAATTTCATCAATGCTTATCAGTTACAATTGCTTTCTCACAAATGTATATCTGTAAGGTATATACATTCAAAGTGATTGTTCTTCAATATTAAATCAAATTCATACATCTGGTACCCAAAATGCCCATTGCGACTACCAAGAAAGGACATTTCAATTTTATTTTAGTGTTATAATATCAGAGCGAGCTGCTGGAGAGTTCTAAAAGAGCCGCCACTATGGTTTTCAGATTAAAGCTCATTGACAATATTTTGAGGCCTTTTTTAGTTTTACCCATTTGCGAATTCTAAATGTGGAGGTAGATAAACACTTTTTCTGAGGTGGCTTGCAGATTCACGATTTAAATGATCAATTTGTCCTTCGTTTCAACGCACAAGCGGTCTACTGGGAAAGCTAGAGTGCACTTTGAAATAGAAACTATATGCACTGAAAATAAATAAATGGTATTTTTACTACTTTATGGTGATATTTTTCCCATGAATGCACAGAAGCCTCTTGATTTCACAAGTTCTTTAATTTCATAGTTTTCCATAATTAGCCTCATCAGTGTTTGGAGGAGTTGGAAGATATTAGAAATGTAGTTTAAGTGGAAATATAGTACCAGTATTTCTGTTCACCCATGGGTATGTGGTAAACCTGAGAACATTTACATATTCCAGTACACGCAGGGAAGCACCTCCCAATATTAGAGATACCCACATGAATTAAAACAGAAATCAAGCATAACTTCAATTTAGTAAAAAGAAATACTTAAGCAGTTGACGCGTGTAAATCTTCTGAGTCTGAAAATGGCCCAAAGTAGATCAGCAACGCATTAACACATTTTTAATCATGGCTGTATTCCACTTTAATTCACTTAATTAGTTTGATTAATGCAATGTTTCTATTGAATGTCTTTATTTGATGTTTGTTCGTGTGTTGTGGGTCTGCCTTTTTTGTTGTTGCTGGGGCTATAACAGCAACAACAAAACATCCCTAACAGGAAAATAAAAGTTATTCCATTCTATTCTATTGAACACATAGAGAGATGGCAAACAGTGAGTGGCAACCCATAAACCACAAAGTAAAATAAAGACCAGAGGCTCCAAAGTCCAAGTTCATGTGATGCAGCTGTGAAAGATGTTTGCTTCTAGCTCCCCCTGTACGTACTGTAGGAGAAACGGCTTAGGAGCAGGGGCAGATGAAACTTCTGAGCCGGATCCGTTATGGTAAAGACAATCTGCAAGCAAACGGACATAAAGAGGGGGTGTAGGTAAGAGGGGGTGTAGGTAAGAGGGGGTGTAGGTAAGATGAAATGCAGGTGAAACATTAAGGTGAGGCTAAACTACAGCTAAAACTACATCATCTTACGAATAACTGTACAACAAGTTAACTGCTCTATTTTACCATAATAAATGCTCCTTGATTCCATATTCTGTTCCATCCTATTCTTAAATAGGATGCGAACTGAGAAACAAATTTATAGCCTTCCATCCTATTATAGATTGAGCGCTAGCAGTCTGCCTGTACTCCTCTGATACAATGATAGGATATCTCCCCCAGACCCCACATACTTTTTTCCTCATTAAGTTAATTTAAGCACGGGTGTAATTATTGAAAATCATACATCAATAATACGGAAGTATATATTTTAATGGTTGCAAAAAATATTATTCTGGTAAAATGGGGTGAATACGTGGCAAACTGTTTAGAATGATAGTTCCACTCTAATCTCACTCACCTCTACATATGGGTAGAAGCATGCCTGGCCAAGGCTTTCAAAATACTGTCCTGTTTCAAATCGCATCTTGTACATCCCAGGAGTGAAAGCTTCTCTGCTGATAAGTCCTGGACAGCGGCCATCAGCATTAGTGGTCCTAGAGAGATACATTTTTTTTTTAGTGGTACTTTCCAAAAACAAGTACAAAACCGGCTCATGTTTAACATTCTCGCTCTCCGCCACAGTATTTACTGTTTGTGGCAAACTGATTAAGACTTGGACACAGCAGGGTGAATTACTGAGAGGTTTTTTTTCCGCTTTCATGTCTCCTGTCCTACCCTGTGGTGAGTAGATTCCAGACAGCCATTTGTGAGTCCAGGCGATGTAGGCTGAGGGCCATTCGGGCCCCTGGGACACCTTCTCCTGTATTCAGTACGTGAGTGGTGAGGGGGCTCCCCTGGGGTGTGGCCATATCTGAACACTGCATAGGAAGTAGCAAAATAGAAATTCAATAAAACTTTATCAATCTTCACCAGTTCTCTGTTGAAAAATAATCAATCTTTATCATTTATCTTCCTGGTGAAATCAAGGAAAAGACGACAAATAGCAACCACGTTTTGGCTATATCTTCTTGTATTGTGATTCATCTTTGTATTTCGGTATATATTAATAAACCAGTAAAAACCAAATTGTGTGAAACTGTTCTTAAAAAGGTAAGCAGGTACAACTATGCTACATAACCAGCACTACGCTATGTAAAACGGCAATTATTTACTCTACATTTGACCCCTTTTCAAGAGTGCACACTTGCCAGTCGGCTTATTGCTCAACTACTATGTACTCACAAGGCATTACACTGGAGTAGACTCCACTTCAAGCACAAAAAGGCACACATCTGACTGATTTATGTGGGTCTGTGGGGTATAAGCTTCTTAGAAGTACAGATTCAAGACTGTGTTCGTCTCTAAATGTCGCAGCAGCTTGGGTGGTTTCATACATTGTTTTGACAGACAGCCTGAGCAAAGGACACAGACTACCACCTCCTTTTCCCCCTGCTTCATTGAAAGTAAATCCATACATCTTAAGAATATTTCATCCTTTTGCGTTTACCTTGTGCAGTATGGGAACCTGCAGTCTCTGCCCTTGCACCTGGATTTGCTGATCTAACGTTAGATGAGGTGGAGGGCTGAGCAGGGTCTCTAACGTTAATTAAAAACCAATCCACATTTGTTGGACTAACGTTAGCCTTTAGCCGAGCATTGCTGTTACGTTTTAACGATTCGATTTGTAAAGTCGGTAACTGAGCTTCAGTTTATTTAACGTCAGTACACGAATCACAAAAGTTGTAAAACTGAATCAGTACAGTACAATACAGTATTTTCTCACAAGATAGGTAGCTTCTTCTTCTCAGGTATTTTGGCATACTAGACGCTGCTAAGCGTATTGCTGCCACCTACTGGACGCAGTGATTTTCACTCAACAAGAAAAAAAGGCAATGCATAACAACCAGTAGATTACAACCACAGAATAGTTCTGTGATTACAACCAAAGATTTTTGATATATGACAAGATACGCAACTGGCACTTTTCTCCACTGGATTTTTAGGATTTAAAATTTCGTTGGATAGTTAAAATCATAACGGGTTGTAAGTAGTAGTAGCTACTGGGTTCTGACAACCTAGGCATAAACTATAATCGAAAAAGAAAAGGGAGACTTTTGACTTCGTCTGTCTGATAATGATCCGTTTAGCGAACTGTTTTGTAAAAACTCCATTGACCGCCAGTCATTCAATGAGTGCTGTCTAATAAGTTCCAAATGCTGGACCTCTTGCTCCGCCTACCCTCTTTGCTACAACCACAGGCAACAACCCAACTACAACCTCGCATGTAGTCCAGTGGAGGACAAAAAGGGCTGACTAGTTTATATGTGTCACTCTGCCGTTCTGCAGGACCCAGGATGGTCAACTTTAGGCGGCTTTGTACCATTCTTACACAGTCTATCTATGCTTTGTACGCTACGTTGACGTCATTGTACGTGCCGAGTAGACTGCTGCATTCTGTGGTTGCATGGTGGGAGGAATTATTTTAATGCATTTCGTAATATCAAAACAAATTTGAAATGTACAAAAAAAAAAGTTTTTTCCCTTCGTTTTCAAAATTAAATTGTACCCACCACTTTAAAGTTTTTTTTGTTTTTTTTTGCCGACTCCTTGAAGTACCTCAAAAGTCCCCGTGGGGTCTCTGCGGACCCTTTTTGGTACGTCACGCACACACGTCCGCACACGGAAGTGGTGACAAAACAAACACGGCGGGAAGGAGAAGGTGGAATAGACTCACAACTCCCAAAAGCATCAAGATAAATTTATTTTGCAATTGGTTGTCAAGTAAGGGTCGTAATTTTACCGTATACCATCAGAAAAATAATAATTTTGTGGCTGCCAGCATTAAAACGTACTGGACGAATTCCCTATGTAGGCAAAGTTACTATGGAAGGTCTTCTCCTGCAAGAGTCGAACGTTACCATTCCTGGAATAAGATATTAAAACTCATCTGCAAACAGCACACAAAGCTACAACTAGCCTATATATAAGCCAAGTAAATGAAGTATGACGGGAAATGTCATAACAGACGATAGAAATGTTACCGCTGAGGGGCTTGTGAATTAACCAAACACAGACCAGTTAGAAAAAGTCTATACGTACAAACACAATTAGCCTATACAAATCAGTGTTTAGAAACTGAAAGATTACCTGACACACAAAAAGGGATGGGAAGAACTTAATTGTGCTCAATTTCGAGTCCAGAAAATTCACAAAAAATAAGTTACCCGTTTTATGACACTGCTGCGAATCCAATCTGTGAGCAAGCATTTAGCCATACCCGGTAACTACTGGTACGTTATTAGTGACAGTCTATTCATAAGGACAAATGGCATTGTGGATAGTTTGGCCCTTCGTGAATCCGAGGTTTACATGGGCGACATTTCAATTAAGTAGTCATAAAAAGGAATAACTACCTGGTTTTCTGCCAGAAGATGCTCTTTGATGCGTTGAAGCCGCGTTGGATACATGTGCGAAGCCTGACTAGCTGCCACACAACCTTTCCACTTACAAATAAGCCGTCGGTCAATTTTGCTCACTAGTTTTTGTCAAAGAACCATTGACGTCATAAACCGGTCAACTGGTGCCAACAAAATTTACCTCTCATCACAAATCATTGCGGGACAGTCACAAACGTATCAACTCACTAATGTCAAAGATATCTGCCCCTGTCAGAAGGGACAGTCACGCGTTAAAACCATAGGTTAAAACCTATTTTTATACAGTCTATGGTTAAAACCCGCAAACAAGTCTTCGAAGATGTGTTATGCTTTTAAATGTTTGAAAATGGGCTAACCAATCGTAGGCTATAGACAACCATCTCGTATTATATCATAAAACTATATCTTTTTTAAAGATACGCAACTAGTAAAGTAACTGGACACTGATTCTGTGATCCGAACACAACGTGGTTTGTCTATGCGTGTTCTGTTTTCCATGTCAAGGCATCACCCCTTACTACAGAAACTCTTGGTTCCTATTGAACTTGTATAAACTCTGTTGAATTAAAACGGGACATTTTACTGCGTAGCTATACATGTTAAATAAATGGCCGTTTCCAAAATGTCCCCTGTCCATGTTTTGACCGCACAAAAATATGATTAATTCCATAACACTGATACTGGATTTTTCAAGTTCCTTGAAAAAACCGCAGAGCATTGCACGCGAGAGACCTTCGTGTTCAAATGGACTTTGGACTTTTCAGATTGTACATGTTTGTAAATTTTAGTACGGGGTCATCCCAAAAGCAGCGGTCCAAAATGCACCTGGGGAAAGATACACAACACACTAATTGTTAACTATATCAGTAAGCTGGGGTTTCCAATTATGTCTGAGTAGGCCTAATGGTGAAAAATCCAATGCTGTGTCTCCCCTTGTTAGTTTTGTCAGGTCAACTGCAATATATTCCAGAGCACTGAATGGTCACATCAAACAAGCCTTAAACCATCACTCTGCTGCCAGAAATACAGTAGATATGGATGGATAACTTGAAGGGTTGTTTCTCCTGACTTATTTTTCCATAGAGTTCAATAGGAAAATTTGTCAGGAGAAACAACCCTTCAAGTGATCCATCCATATCTACTGCATATCTGGCAGCAGAGTGATGGTTTGAGGCTCGTTTGATACCTCAGACCCTTGTTGACTTACAGCCATTTAGCCAACCATGGGTTCCATACTATTCCCGTGTAATTTACAGCTTAATCTAGTCCCACCCCCCAATTCCCAGAGATCCATTCAAATGCAGAGAGGTTATAGTATTACTTCTAAGAGTACCTGGAAATAAGATATCAGGAGTCTTTTGATATCCTTTTATACAGAATCATGATGGCATCACCTGTTTACCTGTGGAATACCTGTTTACCACAGAAGTTGTTTGAGAGAATGGCAAGAATGTGCAAAGCCATTATCAAGGCAAAGGGTGGCTACTTTGAAGAATCTAAAATATAAGACTTTTTTTAATTTGTTTAACACTTTTTTTGGTTTTTGCATAATTTAATTTGTGTTATCTCATAGTTTTGATGTATTTACTATTCCAAAATGTGGAACACAGTAAAAATAACGGAAAAAACCTATGAGTAGGTGTGTCCAAACTTTTGACTGGTACTGTACAATACCGAGTTGTATGTATTTAAAACATATCATTTCAGTTTATATATTTGTAAATAATCCTACGTAAGTGTAGCCTATTTGATAGACATGAAGATGGGTACACGTCAGATCGTTTAATCAATTTTTCATCGGTCGAAGAAAGACCGATATCTCCACGGGGTTGAGTCGTGAGAAAGAGAATTACTAAAACTGGATGGATTTGGGTATCTTTGTTATCTTCAGGTACTATTAACACGCTGATTTTATTCGGCAACCGCCGAAGATCCCACTACCAATGATGTCATAATTATAAAACGTAATCTCTGCTGCCCTCTCGTGGATTAATTTGAGATAACAAGTAAAAGGTACAAAGGAACTGGGGGCGGGTGAGTGGTGACGATTTGAGCTCCAAATCGCAGAGTAGTAAATGAAAAAAAAAAAACATCTGTCTTAAAGTTATTTGGTTAATAGTTCAAATAGCTGTTTTGGGCTGTTGTCATTTTCACTTTGTAATTGTTCTACTCTGGCATCAGTCTCCATTTTGAAGGGATGTTGGCTCTTCTCTACATGCCAAGCTGCTGTGGTTGTTCATTTGCATTCGTGTTTGCATTAGCTTTTGTATCTAGGAGTGTGTCGAGGGTCAGGGGTAGGCAACCCTGGTCCTGGAGGTGCTGGAGACAGTCCTGGTTTTTGCTCCATCCAAACCGATAACTACATAACTGGATCAGTTTTAATGAATCGGGTGTAATTAAAGCAGGTGACCATGTGCTGGAGGTACTCGGCATTTCACCATTCACAGTGTTTCAGGCTCCATCAAACTCTTGTGATCAAGCTCAGAAGGAACAAAAACCACAAACGTCACCGGCGCCCCAGGACAGGGTTACCTACCCCTCGCCTCGGGAGTGCCATAAAAAAATATAACGGGAGGGAAAAATATCAAACTAAACTATGCCTTTTATACTGTGGCTAATTACATACTTTAAGTCCTTCTAATGCTTTATCCCACTTTATCCAATCTAGTGAAGTGAACATTTCCTACCCCATTATAAGCCATATGACATCTCTCTCGAGGAGTGTTGCAAAACATAGAAAACCAATCAAGGTCAAGAGACTGGACAGAACATTCTGCCGATTGAATACGCCCAGTGAAGGTAGAAAGGCAGGACCAAGGGCCAGGGGTGGTTTTTAGCTTTATCAATATTTGACATTTTAATTAACATTTTTGCCATTATTTGTCTCACATTTGTCTTTCCATATCAGCACACCCACAAACATTTTAAGCCATGATGTCCCCAATTATACCAATATTTGTTTAAGTTATTGTCCAGTGAACTAATTCAGTGTAATTGTACGGTGGCCATTTTCTGGGTTAAATGTAATGGGCCTATAGCTCCAATTCTTCCCTGGTCCTTGTTTGACCTGTCTGTGTGAGAAATGTGTTGCTTGTATGGACATAATTAATTATAGAGGGATTTCCTCCATTTCCCAAAAACTTCCAGCAGTCAAATAACAGAGTATGCACGTGGTCTAATGCAATTATCTCATAATTCCATAAACTGAATGGAATTGGTGGGATGTATTTACTCACTTATACACTCCTACAAACAGCCACAATGTGCCCAGTTAGACCAGCATTTCATCAGGTGATGGGCCAGTGATCTCATTCAACAGAATTGTAGGGTGGCCATTTTTAGAATTCTGTGTAAAATTTATGATTGCCTGATAACTACAGATCTTCCCTGCGACTTGTTTTACCCGTGTGAGAAATGTGCCACCTGTATCATGAAACGTACAGTGCCACCCACTATTATTGGCACCCCTGGTAAAGATCAGTAAAAAGGGTTATAAAAAACCCTTATTTCGTTATATATAGAATAAAGTAATAATTTTTTTTATTTGGTTGCATATCCTTTGCATGCTATGCCTTCCTGATGTCTGTGACCAACAACATCAAAAGACTCTTGATATCTTATTTTCTGGTACTCTTACAAGAGATACTATAATGTCTCTGCATTTGAATGGATCTCTATGGGAATTGGGGGGTGGGACTAGATTTATCTGTAAATTATGCTGGAACAGTACGGAATACATGATTGGTAAAATGGCTGTAAGTTATCAAGGGTCTGAGGTATCAAACGTGCCTCAAACCATCACTGCTGCCAGATATGGATGGATCACTTTAAGGGTTGTTTCTCCTGACAAATTTTCCTATTGAACTCTATGTAAAAATAAGTCAGAAGAAGAAACCCTTCAAGTTATCCATCCATATTCTACTGTATTTCTGGCAGCGTGATGGTTTAAGGCTTGTTTGATACGTCAGACCCTTGATGACTTAAAGCCATTTAGCCAACCATGTGTTCCATACTGTTCCAGTGTAATTTACAGCTAAATGTAGTCCCACCCGCCAATTCCCATAGAGATCCATTCAGATGCAGAGACGTTATAGTATCGCTTGTAATAGTGCCAGAAAATAAGATATCAAGAGTCCTATATATAAATGCAGGGGGTGCCAATAACTGTGGCACACATGGTTTTGTTAAAAATAATTATTTCTTGATGAGGGGATTTTTTTTTTCTCATAATAAATTTACTTCAATTAAGGTTGGATTTTTTCTCATTTTTTCTGTGACAAAAAAAAAAAAGCTGAATTTTTTATAACCATTTTTACTCATCTTTAGCAGGGGTGCCAATAATAGTGGATGGCACTGTGCAGTAAAAATGACCTCAGTATTTGCTGCACTGTTCTGGGTCTGTTTCGTTTGTATAGTAGGAATTGAGTTCATTTTCTGGAGGAAAAAAAAAATCGTTTACTTTGTTTATTTCTAATTATTTTGTGTAAATCTTTGTTATTTGTGATTTAACACGAAATAATGACACTAATTACATTTTTAATTGTCTCTGGTTGTTGGTTTAAAACATTTCTAAAGAATAAAAATGTGTCCAGCAAGTTAACATGCTGTCAACTGCCGTAGGCCTATAGAACGTTCGATTCAATTATAAGCCTTCAAGAGCCATTGCTCTCACCAGATTTACTTTCTAGTGCGTGACAAAGCCTAACACCACACTCCCCTTACTGGATATAAAGGCGAATACGACTACATTAATGAAAGGCAACTACTGTGAACATCACATCCACCCATACCGAGAACAGGCAAACACTTTAAAAAGGGCACTTTGCAGCCTGACTTTTATATTTTCAGGCGCAAATGAGACAAGAAAGCAGTTTGGGAACTGGAGCCAAACGAGAGATAATTAACATCCTCTGCAGTTGGAGATGGCGATTCCCATCTGTGTTCCGAATGGAGATTTAGCATTTTTTTCTACATTTTCTACACAATAACTGGTCGATACGCATGATAGTACATTTAAACTGTTTTCAGGTAGCCCAATCTTACCTTTGATTTCATTTGAAGTATACAATTTCCACGTAGCTACTGCTGTTCCGTTTGCCTCGAAAAAAGAAAGAAGGCCGAAACTGTTTCACAACTCGTGTTACGTTTCTTAATATAAAGCGCTAAGGAAACGTGAAAATCTGTGATTCTCAATGAAGTCATCTTTATCAGCAAGATATGGACACGCGATTTCAAATGACACCTTTTCAGTGGAAATATTTAAAGCAGGTGTTGCTTTCAACACTGTTAATTCGCTTCGATATAAGTGAGCCTAATTAAACATGAGTTGATTTTTAAACTTAAATATCAAGCAAAGACGAGATGACCAAATAACACAACCAGGATCCGTTATAATCAATATGAAAATACCTTTACTACTATTACTGTTTATGCGTTTCCACTCAAGCTTTTTATGAATGCAAACAAAGAAGTAATACAAATAAAAAAAACCTACCAAACAGCACTGGAAGTAGAGGATAACAAAATAGTTTTCAAATAATGAAACAAAAACAAATACAGGATAAAATCAGACTGAGCTGACCCAAATACAAGAAAGTTTACAATATTACACAATATTACACATCAACCCAGTCAGTTCACTCAGTCCACAGCACCTTATACATGGAAGGAGAAATGGGTTTATATCATCTATTACACATTACACGAGGACAGACATGGGCGTGATAATCTTCCTTGCAGGCCGGAAGGAGACGGGCCCATTCCCTTTATTTCAAACAACAGCAGTTTGCTAGCAGAGCCATGCTTTGATATTTTTTTAAATTACACTGATAATAATTTACAAACACCTTTCTAATGACAAAGCAGTAACCATTTGCAGAATGGGCGCAGTTCATGTTTGTCGATAACCTTGTTCCTGTGTCCACAACGTCAAGCGATGCATGTTTCTAACAATGTGGAAAAGGCTCAGCCTCTCCTCCTAAACCTCCCCTAAGTAAGGCCTTTGAGCTTCGTGGTAAGGCCAGTGGCGTACTGGACGCACAGTTTGACACCAGCTTGTCTCTACAGTGCACCTGCCTCAGAGAACTCTCAACACAAAGATGAACACGACATGATTTTCTCATAAGGTTTCAAAACTCGCCTGGGATGTTGCCAGACATCACCACGAGGGACCACAAATTGCATGGTCAGATTTATAAATATATATACTTTTTTAATATAGTGTAGCGTATCATTGTCATTGTTTAATTGAAAGCTCCAGCTCTAGTTAAATTTAGTCTTTACTCAATTGGCTTGAGAGTGAATTTAAGTTTACTCTAACTCTGGAAACAACTGCACTTAGTTAAAGTGGGTCTGTTTAAAAGGTTTTAATGATGGCGTTAATGTTGGTTTAAAAAGAGTCCGTTTGAAGGCTCAGAGCTCCAGTGAATGGACGAGCGCTTTGGCACAGAGCCATTACAGACTAGGACAATGAGCCAAAGCACAGATTATAGACTGCGATCGAACTCAGTAAAAGTGCTTCTCCAAGAACATTAAAAGGATAGAGCGCTGTGGGGAACGGCTGCATTCAGGGTCTTTAAACTCTGCACACGCCATGCAAATAGCAGGCAATCTCCACAGCATTCCTATTCCACTGTTCTTCCGCTAACCATGAATTAGGATCAGTCATTAGGATCAGTCCTGGGGTTTGGGTGGCCCAAAAGAGGAATGTTGTTGTGGCCACAAAGTGCTCCAACATACAAAAAAAATACAAAAACTTGAATTGTTTATGGTTGTGGCCCGTAAACCACTGGAGGGGGACTGAACCTAGTGTTTTATGCCAGCGGCCAGCTCTTCGGATCAGCTAATCACGTCACAAACACAGATGATCAAACCATATTATCACATTATCGACTAGAGCAGTGGTTCCCAAACCTGGTCCTTGGGACCCTCTGTATTACACTGGTTTTCATTTCAACTGTCATCACGACCTTGGTTATAACAAGCTGCTTATTTTCCTTAATGGCTACCATGAAGGCCATACTATGTCAGAAATATCTATACCCACTATGAAGAAAAGAATGTTCCTCGTTTACGTCCGAGGACATTTATTCAGTCGGATGAAAGAATGCTTTAATTTTCTGTGGAAAGCCAGTCACTGAAACAACAAATTGTGGACTTTGAAGAGTTCAAAGACAAAGCAAATGACAAAAAGCCGAACTAGCACTGCGATAAGTTTAAGAGAAAAAAAAAATTTCAGAAGCCTTAATTGGTCAAGAGATTAACGGTGACAAAAAAAGGAACAGCATACACAGAGTTTGGGAACTACTGTGCTAGGAGACCGTGTTCACAGAAAGCAAATTAAAATCTGATGGAAGTCCTATTTAATGTATGAGGCGATACCAGCAAGAAGGGTTTTGTTGGATGCCAGGCAGCCATTTTATCACGAACCCCGCAGTCCTGTGTCTGCGGAGATGTGTGATTAATAACTGGCTGATAACAGTGTGTTGACAGCTGTTGTCATACTAACAGGGTTTTTTTTTAGCTGGCAGCATTAAACAGGGCTCCTGGTGCAGATAAAATAAAAGAAGCAGAGAAACCCCTGGGAAGCTCAGGGCAGCATCACAGCCAAATTATGCACATTTGCAGGGAGACATTTCATGCACTGCCACCAATTTCAAAGCCTGAGTCTCTCAGTTCAAAAAACATTACATGTATATATCTATACATTTGTCAGGGCTCAAATCAACTTGAAATGACAAGATTATTGTATCGATTTATTCTGTACTCTGTATACGTGGTGACCTATGCAAAGACGGATTATATAATCTTTCAAATAATTTCACTTTGCTATTCTGCTTTATAATTGAACAGATAAAAGCTGTGTGTGTGCACGAGTGTGTGTGTGTGTGTGTGTGTGTGTGTGTGTGTGTGTGTGTGTGTGTTTGTGTTCAGAGTGCTCATCTCAGGAGAGAACATCTGTAGGAGATATGAAGCTCATTTCTCTAAATAAACTGTAATTACCATGCCAGTACACTCGTCACAGATGGCACATTTTACCGTACAGCCACAGTTCTTCTCAAGAAGGGAGGTGTAGGAGTGACTACCATAAAGACGCATTTAAACAGGTAGTGATGGTGGAGAAGACAACCAGAGTAGGGCTGTGTCCGAATCAACGCCCTTCCATACTGTTGAGTATGCTAGCTGAGTACACTGGATGAGAAAGTTGTTAAGTATGCAAAAATGTTCTCTAAATGTAGTGTACTTTAAATCCTGGGATGATAAGCTGATTTCTGGGTTTTTCGCTGATAGTAGTGAGGTTATTTTTCGCATATTGCATGTCACTAAACAGTATGCAGTGAACAGTATACAGTCCGCTGGCACACAGGACACAGTAGATAGTGCTCTGATTCGGACACAGCCCACGTGTGGTGGCCCTATGCATTTTGGGAGAAAATATGAACAAGGTGAATATGAATGCGGACCTGTACACTTTTTTTTTTTTGTTGTAATTATTTTTTTGTAGTTTTTTTTTTTTTTTTTTTACAAATGTACAACAGATAACTAGAGTCCTGTGACAACGAAGTTGGGTGAGGCTGGAGACAGGTGTTTCCATGGTAACTGCTGGATTGGCAATGGTCACCCCCCCCCCCCCCCCCCCCCCCCTCCCCCCTCCCCCTCCCCCCTCCATGTATAGTGCTCCTCCTCCTTCAGCTCTGTCACCGGGCTCCTCATTAGCCTGGAAAGAGACACACGGTTGTAATGAGAGGTGTCTGTCAGTCAGATCACTAACAACAGTCCAATCATAATGCCAGGCACAACAAAAGAGCAATTACAACAGTATTTGCGATCAAAAAGAGCGCATGAGGTTGGTGCGTTGACTGTGTTTTACCTGAGCTGCAGATTCATACCTGAGCTGCAGATTCTCACATGTCGTCCTCCAGATCAGAGCTGTGATGATTCATCTGCGAGAAGAAGGAACAGTTGCAGTCAACTGACATCGTGCGTCGCGTCAAACCCGCGCGCTTACAGTAGCCCACACTGTCAAAGGGCCGATGGAATCTAATGACAACAAATGGAGGAGAGGATCTTTGAAATATCGGCGTCCACAGACACGACGGCGCGCCGTCCCTCAGAGCCAGTCTGAGCTGTGAGCGGGGCCGGTTTGTTTGCGACAGTTCAAAGCGAGTGCCAGCTTCTTGTTTACTGCCTGTTTGCTGATTGGAAAATCAAGAACGACAAGTCAATTTCACAGCCTGAGCTTTCAGGAGGGAAAAACGAGCGGCCCAGAATAAGGGATAGAACTCGCTGCTCTCACACATCGCTCTAATGAACCAGCATGTGCTGGGGGGGGCAGCAGCTCTCCTCCATCATTTTAGGAAAAGCACAAATCCGACGTGTGATTTTACATTTAGTGTTGGGAGAGAGAGGGAGGGAGGGAGAGAGAGAGAGGGAGGGAGGGGGAGAGAGAGATCCAGTAAAACAGAACTGAGGTAAGATGAAGCATTGTGCTGGGGAAGAGGTTAAAATGCGTTTAGGTACCGTTAAAATGTGCCTTAGAATGAGTAGATTGTTGATGCAATTAATTTATGTTTCCCTGTACTTGCTTCTGACTAAAATCAAACCCAATCAATCTAAAATCAAACCCATTGTGCCTTGTGCCTACCTCAGCAGCAAGGCTTTGACACACGCGCACACACACGCACACGCGCACGCGCACACACACACACACACACACACACACACACACGGACAGAACAGAACAGAAAAAACAGGGAAACGGATGATGGGGAAGAGAGAGAGAGAGAGAGAGAAAAGGAACGAGAAGGGGAAAAAAAAAGAATAATTTCATCGTCTTTAGGCATGCACGTCCGGGAGGTTCCGCTCCCGTCCTGAGCGTAAGTTCTGTCAGGGAAACAAAGGTGCCCCGAATTAGCCAGGGGTGTGACTGGAGTCCCGCGGTCGGGTGGGCCTTGCAGTGCAGCCAGTTATAATTGACGCCCCGCTATTGAACACAAAGAGATGGAAAGTGATGGAAAGTGCTGAACGTGTCATGCAGGTAGGGACGCCCTTGAGAGTAATTACACATAATTATACTCTTTTAAAAAAAAAAAAATTTATCCAGAGGATAATCACGCTCGGTATACAAGTCCTCCTAATTTGACGGGAAAAAAATGCAGAATAATCTTTCTCTTTAATCCTTCCCTCTTTTAATCTTCCTCTTTCAGGCTCTTGCTTTTGGTGTTATTAGAAAAGAGGTTCCAAATGCTGTTGCCTACACACACTCTAGGAAATTACACAAAGGAAAAGTGAAATTCAGAAAGGAATGCTGTGTGTGTGTTGTACATGTGCGCGAGTTAGTGTTTGTATGTTACAGTGTGTGCAGTTGTGTGTGTGTGTGTATTGATGTTTATATACAGTATGTGCACTATAGTAAGTCTAAGGAGGCATTCTAAGTGCTTGTGCATCGCTGTGTGACACAATTCTCGTCTGTGCGAGACACGAATAATTTTGCATTTCCAACTCTTGAAAGTGATTCATCAGTAGTCAGAGCAATTTACAATGCTGCTGTTCTCTTTATTATGCTTATCTCTGTTTGCCCGCACATCGGCTCCAATCCTCGAACCATTTAAATCCTCAGTACCATTAGCCTTGTCTGTCTGCAGAGAGACGAGAGGGGAAATCGCTCACTAAACTGGTTCACCCACATGAAACAACTTGTGGGATAATTCTGATTTTCATTCTGCCTCAAGTGAAAAAATGCCTTGTTAATTACCTCTTAAAGGTTAATAAATTAATGCTTGTGTGACTATTTAGAGAGCTGTAGCTATTGAGGAGAGACTGAGAGTGTGTCAGGGGTTAGGCTGTGGCTGTAAATCTGGGTGGAAGTGTGCGTAACGATGATCTGTTGTGTGTACCGACATCCAGGCCAGCAGGGGGCACTGTAGTGTCGGCGTGTTGTTTACCGTGTGGCGGTCGTCGTCGCTCGCCTCCCCGAGCTCTAGGCTCTCCCCTCCGTCTTTGTCTCTCCGGATGCGGCGGGGGGGGCTGTGGCCGCTGGGGGAGCCGTCGGGACTGCTCGCCAAACCGTGATAGGGCGAACCCGTCAAGCTACCCTCCGGGGTTGGGGGGGGACGCTGAAAAAACACGCGGTAATCGATGTGGTAAGTGGAGGAAAGGGGGGGGGTCTCTTTCTCTCTCTCTCTCTCTCTCTCTCTCTCTCTCTCCTCAACATCCGTTAATCTTACACGTGACGGTCTTGCTACACATTTGTGCCATCCCGCCGGCGTGACCCCCAGGGTTATGCACCTCCGTTGTGTTATTTCAGCTGTTTGCCGATGGCCTTTTTACAGGAAGGTGAGCCACAGAGACCACGCTGGGAGTGCTCCGCACCACAAAGCCTTTGAATACCTGCTTTGTTTTCACACCCCTGAAGTTCACAGACACGGTTCCGCCACAGGTAATGAGAGAGAGAAAATGAATAATGGGCCGTCTAATCCAATTCCAAGAAAATCTAATAAATATCAAATGGAGAGGTTAAAAAAAAAACGCATCTATCATCCGGACATTCACTAAGCAAACTATTAAACTCCCGCTTCAATGTTTATCATACAGAGGTAACTAACAGCCTGAATAATTTCCAGATAACTTGAAAATAGTTCAGAGCATGGAAAGGCTGGGATAGGTTTCTAATGTGTTTTTGCGCTCAGGTCTGACATCCCCAGCTCCAGAAAAATAATCTGCAAAACTGATTCAAAAGAATTGATTGGCCGTTAATGACACAAGGACGAATCGATGGTGAGAATATTGAGGGGCTGGGTATCGGTAAAGAGAACAGTGACCCTGGAGGGATGAAAGACGCTCATTGTAAAAATGTATCATTGTTGTCCATCACCCAAGGGTAAGTATCAGAGATTACAGTGAGACAAATCTGTGCCCACAACAGCAGTGCCCTTCCCATTCAACACACACGCACACACACACGCAGGCACACCAAAACACACACTCAAATGTCAGTGCAGCTGAACAAGGGCCTGCAGGTTTAAGAGGTCGTGCCGTTTCATGGCTAACCTCATGCCGCTTCTGTTTCCGCAAAGCTCAGTCACAGCATAGTGAACACACCGCCCTGAGAAAGGGGGGAGGGCGCACTTCCACATCCCAAACACAGGGGGGCGACAGTCTCCCCTCTCACACACCCTTACCGGTGCGATCCCTCCTCTGTCTGTCCATCCTGTCCAGGTTGTCCAGCAGCCCATCGATCTGCACCTTAATCAGAGTCAACTCTCTCTTTATTGTCTGCAGCTCGTCCATCTTCACTGCAGAGAGAGAGAGAGAGAGAGAGAGAGAGAGAGAGAGAGAATTTTTTTTTAATTTTTATGTCCCCTTTATTTAAACAATGCCAGGAACATATTTACAAGAATCAAAACCTGTCCTTCAAATCATGTCATTTTTTTTTTTTTTTCCAAACAATATTTTTAAAAAAAGGACAAAACACAAAATTTTCCAAAGACCCAAATAAACCCCTTAGTACAATGTTGTTGTTTTTCCTTTTTCCTATTTCCCTCAGAGGCACACCTTGTAGCCCATCTCATCATCAACTGCAGAAATCGCCTCATTTACACACCAGATTTCTTTAAAATTATTTACATTACTATGCAATTTAAAATATACATATTCAATCTTAAGCCGTTCCAAAACCATCCCCCTAAAAACCAGCAATGGATCGGTTACCTGCCCCTCAAAAAAGAGAGAGAGAGAGAGAAAGAGAGAGAGAAAGAGAGAGAGAAAGGGAAAGAGAGAGAGAGAAAGGGAAAGAGAGAGAGAGAAAGGGAAAGAGAGAGAGAGAGAGAGAGAGAGAAAGAGAGGGAGAGAGAGGGAGAGAGAGAGAGAGAGAGAGAGAAAGAGAGGGAGAGAGAGGGAGAGAGAGAGAGAGAGAGGAGAGAGAAAGGGAAAGAGAGAGAGAGAGAGAGAGGGAAAGAGTGAGAGAGAAAGAGAGGGTGAGAGAGAGAGAAAGATCAGGATAAAAGAATAAACAGACCAGGAGAGAGAAATAAAAGGGGAGAGAAATGAAGGGAGAGAGAGAGAGAGGGAAAGAGTGAGAGAGAGAGAGAGTGAGAGAGAGAGAGAGTGAGAGAGAGAAAGATCAGGATAAAAGAAGAAAGAGACCAGGAGAGAGAAATGAAAGGAGAGAAATGAAGGGAGAGAGTAGAGATGGCAAAAGAGGACAAGGGCAAGGAATGAGGAAAAGAGGAGAGAGAGAGAGGGGAGGGGGGTGACATTATTGAGCTGTATGTTTGTCCTTTGCGATCTCTCCACCTCTGTTCTCTTGGTGATCACAAAAAAAAGTCCATTATCAGCCAGCCTGTCACCAGTTTAATGCCTGAACATCCACTGCTCTTGAATTTACTGTGATTTTTGAGAACATGCTCCCCTCAACACACACACACACACTGAGTCACAGTGAGCCATTTAGCTAGTCGCAGCCATGTCAGAAGCAGCTTTTTGACCTCTGGAGCTACAAAGGCAAACTAATTTGACTCTGACGCGAAAGCAGTAAAAACTATTAAGGCTCGTAATAAACCAGTATAAACAATTCTTATTTGTTATGCACTATTAATTTGGTATAATTGCACGCCCTGATAGGCTCGGCTCGATTAAAGAAAAAAGGGCCTACAGCAGAGAGGTTTTTAATGGAGGGACCATCTGGTGCCTCTCACTGGGCCCTGGAGCTCTCAGCTCTGCCACCCCCATAAAGACAAGCCATTACTGAGGGAGCGAGGCACGCCGTACACACGCACACATACACATGCAAATACACATACACGCACACACACATGCAAATACACATACACGCACACATACACATGCAAATACACGCATACATACACATGCAAATACACACACACGCATACATACACATACAGGCACTCATACATGCACATAAACACATACAAATACACAAACACATACAGGCACTCACACACACATATACACATACAGGCACTCACACACACATACTACAACAGGCACTCATACAACTACAGACACTCATACACACATACACGCACATATACACATACACATGCAGGCACTCACACACGCACATATACACATACAGCCACTCATACACACACATACAAATACACATACAGGCACTCACACACGCACATATACACATACACACACTCATACATACACACGCTGTTGCGTCCCTATGCTGCCTCACTATTTTTGTTTGTCTTTGACTGGCTGATTTTTTACCAGGTTTAATTGAGTATACACACTTTTTGTTAGACCCTTTGCTAGTGCCTGGTTATTATAAGGCAGGTGGATTCTGGGTCGTAACAATTGGGGGCTAAACCGGGATATGAATATTCATGAGGAGGCGTGGCTACTCTGGCTCTAAATTCCCTTTGCTGCTTTGGTTTGTTTTGCAGTAACTTTGGTATTTTGTAATTTTCTCATTTCTTGTGTGTATTTGTGACTGAATACGTTTGTGGTTTTGTCTGTCTTGACCTTTTCGTGAATTTGAACTTTTATATAATCTGGGGTAGCCTATGGACTTTGCATGCCAGTAAAGGCTTGCTTTGTGCCATCCAAGGTCTGGACTTTGTTAGGTTGCTATTAAGGCTTGGTTTGTGTCGTCCAAAAATCTGGATTTTGTTTGTGTGCTAATAAAGTCCATGACCTGGACTTTCCAATTTTCTTTTAAGGCTAATTTTTGTACTGTCTATTCAGACTTTGTTTGTTTACCATTTAAGGTTAGATTTATTCTGTCTGTTCTGAATTTTTTTTTGTTCACCCTTTTACGGATCGCTTTAGTTTCGTCCATTAGCAGGGCTTTGTTTGCTTTCCGGTAAAGGCTGGCTTTGTTCCGTTCAGGATATGAACTTTGTTGTCTCCAATTTAAGGCCTTTTGCATATCGTCCATTGCCTGGACTTTGTTGCTCGCCCTTTACAGATCGCTTTTGTCTTGTCCATTGGGGGGGGGGGCTTTGTCCGCTTTCTAGTAAAGGCTTGTTGTGAGTCGTCCACGATATGGACTTTGTTCGCTCACTTGCCATTTAAGGCTCACTTGGTGATTGTCCATGATTTTGGATTTTGTCCAAAGCTGTTCGCTTTCCAATAAAGACTTGGTTTCTGTCCACAGTTTGGACTGCTTGCCATTGAAGGCTTGTTTTGCCTGTCCTAGATCTGGACTTTGATCGCTTGCCATTAAGGCTCGCTTTGTCCCGTCTAAGATCTGGACTGCTTGACATTAACCCTTTCATGCACGGAGTCCACTACAGTGGACAGGCTTTTCAAAGTCTGTTTTTAACATAGTCAAACAAAAACATTTCTGATCTCCAAAAAATATCAGAGCAGATTCCTTGCACCTTTGCCTACATTTTGATATGCTCCATCTTGTTACATTTTATTGGCCTTTCTAGTTTTGATACAGTGAAGGTCAAAATGGCATGTGGAGGTGGAAACATACAAACTCCCTCGGGTGTAGCTGTGAAAACCTTCTATTCATAGAGAACAGAGCATGTTAAAAAATATATTCTTATTAGGGAAGATGCAAGGAGCAGAATTAGTTATATTTGTAACAAAAAATTAGCGTAGTTCTTGTATACGAAAAACCTTCTGTCCACTGAAGTGGACATCATGCATTAACAGTTGTCATCTGCATGTGTGGTCTATGTTTTCAAGGGGCCATTTGGGGCACATTTCTGTGACCTAGGCAGGTGAAACACATGCGGAGTTTGATGTGAAAAAAATATTGCTCTGTTTTGTAATGATTCATGCATGAAAGGGTTAAAGGTTTTCAAGTCCATGACCTGTAATTGTCTGATATGAGACTTTGTATTTTGTCGTTATTTTGTTGCTAGTACCGCTATCTGCACTGGCGTGTTCATCAGCTTTTGTTCTTCGTTGGTACTTGTTACTATTTTGCACGTACACTTTTTTTCCTTCTGATGTGGCATTGCATTTTATTGTAATTAGCTATGTTTGTACTACATTATACTTTTTTCCATTGGGGCATGTTTCTGTTTCTTCTTTCTGTTTTTGGCTAGTACTGCGATGTGTGCTGCTGTGTTTCCAGCAGCTATTTTTCGTATAGGTATTCGTTACTATTTGCACGTACACGTTGTATGTCTTGACGTGACGTCGCATTTTATTGTAATTGGCTACTAGTTGTTGGACTACGTTCTTTGCGTCGTTGTGAGTCTTGGTTGGAGACTCAGGTGAGCCAAGGTGCAGTCACCTCTGCTGGATATGTATTGCCGACGTTCTCTAGCTTGAGGTTGGTTCATTTACACTCTGGGTTAATTTTCTCTCTGGCTAACGTCATGCATGTTGTCAGCGTAGCTGTCGTGCATAAGTTAATTCTTCAATAATCCGGAAGGAGCCTAGGTGTAAACACAGAGGTCCGGAAACAGGACATTGAAGGCAACTTAAAAGGGGTTTTGGTATTGTGGAGAACATTGTGTCGTTCTCAATTCGGGGAGGTCGGTTACAGTGGTTCCGACGCTTCCCAGTTCAAAACCGCCGGCCGTCGTCTCTGTTTAATAGTCTGTAGAATCCCAATCTCATTGGTTTGTCTTCGTCTTAATAAAAGCTACAATAATGTCCTGTTTTAAGACTTCTTGCTATGTCGGAGGCCTTTATGTCTAAGCCAATAGCAGTTTTTTAAAGAAACAGCCAAACGTGCTTTTATTTTGAATCAATTTCTATGCTCAGTAATAAAATGGAAACTCACCCTGGTTTTATGCACTTTCTGTAACTTGGCCTACATTGGCTATTCGGGAGGCACTTTTGTTTTCCGGGCAGAGATAGTTAGCCTTTAAAGATATTAAAGCTTAGGCGAGTTAGCTTGAGCTTCCTCCAGTTTTGTTACCACTGCTCCAGAGATAATAAAATCTATTTTTGTTTATCTTTATTTTTTACCAGGTTTAATTGAGTATACACACTGTGTGTTAGACCCTTTGCTACCGCCTGGTTATTGTAACGCAGGTGGATTCTGGGTCATAACACACGCACACATATAAATACACATACAGGCACTCACACACACGCATACAAATACAAGCACTCATACATGCACACACACAAATACAGGCACTCACACACACACACACACATACAAATACACATACAGGCACTCACACACGCACACATATAAATACACAAACAGGCACGCATACAAATACAGGCACTCATACACACATGCATACAAATACAGGCACTCACGCACACGCATATTATACAGACACTCACACACGCTCACATACTCATGCACACACACATACAAATACAGGCACTCACGCACACATACAGGCTCTCACACATACACACATACAAATACAGGCACTCATGCACACAATACAAGCACTCACACACGCACATATACACATACAGGCAATCATACACACACACACACACACACACACACATGCACACATACAAATACAGGCACTCATGCACACACACACATACACATACAAGCACTCACACACGCACATATACACATACAGGCAATCATACACACACACACACACACACACACACACACACATACAACTACAGCCACTCATTCAACTAAAGGCACTCATACATGCACACATACAGATGCACACCCTCACCCCACTCCCGCTCACTCACATACATACACATACACACAAAGATACAACAGCACCCATGCACACACTCACACACACACACACTCACCTCTATGTACACACGCATCCCCTATACACACACGTAGATACACACACGTGTACAAACACTCAAATAGACAAACAGAAACACACACACACACACATACTGGTTAGGCATTTTCAATGACTAAACTAAGCCTCCATCATTGCGTGCTACTTGCAGTCCAGAGCGTCACTTTGAAAGCCATGCAATGTTGGCAAAGGCGTTCTTCATTTACTTTGCACTTCAGATAGTGCCACGTCAGCATCTGTTTGCCCACACAAGATGCTGTCGCACTGACTTGAGCGGCCTGACACTGAAACAATGCCAATCACCCAGCCAACAAAAGCATCTCCTGCCAAAGTTCTGAGTGGTGAATCACTGTGAGAGATTTGGTATTGAAAACACAGTATTTCTCAGAGTGATTACCAGACCATTGGTTCTGTGAGTGGCATGTGAATCCCTGCTCAGTGTTTGTGTGAGTGATCAATGAATCCATACCCAGTGGTTTTGTGAGTGAACAGTGAATCCCTGCCCAGTATTTTCTGTGAGTGATAAATTAATCCCTGCCCAGTGTTTCTGTGAGTGATCAGTGAAATCATATTCAGTGTTTCTGTGAGTGATTAGTGAATTCATGTACACTGTTTCTGTGAGTTATCAGTGAATCCATATTCAGTGTTTCTGTGAGTGATCAGTGAATTTATATCCAGTGTTTCTGTGAATGATCAGTGAATCCATATTCAGTGTTTCTGTGAGTGATCAGTGAATTAATGTCCAGTGTTTCTGTGAATGATCAGTGAATCCATATTCAGTGTTTCTGTGAGTGATCAGTGAATTCATGTCCAGTGTTTCTGTGAATGATCAGTGAATCCATATTCAGTGTTTCTGTGAGTGATCAGTGAATTCATGTCCAGTGTTTCTGTGAATGATCAGTGAATCCATATTCAGTGTTTCTGTGAGTGATCAGTGAATTCATGTCCAGTGTTTCTGTGAATGATCAGTGAATACATATTCAGTGCTTCTGTGAGTGATCAGTGTCTCTCACATTTGGCCCTGCTGGAGCCGGAGGAGCTGGGCCGGGAGCTGCTCTTGGACAGCAGTCTGTCTCTGCTGTGGCGCAGGCTGGAGGAGGTGGTGCGGGAGCGCTTGGCCAGGTTGGGCCCATGCGGGATGGGGGTGATGGAGGCTGGGACGCGCTGGTAGTCATACACCCTGTGGAGGGAACACACAGTCACTACCAGCCGCTTCAGCTGTGCCTTCTTAAACACCTGCAATTACTGTCAGAAAAGCATTTACAGAGACTGGCTTTAATGAGCTATCGGATTGCCCCAACCGTCTGATATTGATTTGTATAAACACATACTCAGTCTGCGAGAGGTGTTTGAAAGCAGCTCTTTTGTAAAGAATAATAACAAAGAGCAATTAACTCATGAGTCCACTGGTCAGAGTCGATGGATGTCTGTGTAAGAGACGTGTCGCTGTGTGTGAGTGGTGAGTAAGTGTGTGTGTGTGGTGTGTGTGAGTGTGTGTCTGTGTGTGAGTGGTGAGTGAGTGTGTGTGTGTGTGTGTGGTGTGTGTCTGTGTGTGAGTGGTGAGTAAGTGTGTGTGTGTGAGTGTGTGTCTGTGTGTGTCTGTGTGTGAGTGGTGAGTAAGTGTGTGTGTGTGGTGTGTGTGTGAGTGTGTGTCTGTGTGTGAGTGGTGAGTGAGTGTGTGTGTGTGGTGTGTGTGAGTGTGTGTCTGTGTGTGAGTGGTGAGTGAGTGTGTGTCAGTGCTGAGTGTGTATGAGTGGTGAGTGAATGTGTGTCAGTGCTGAGCGTGCGTGTGTGTGAGTGTGTGTCTGTGTGTGAGTGGTGAGTGAGTGTGTGTGTGTGGTGTGTGTGAGTGTGTGTCTGTGTGTGAGTGGTGAGTGAGTGTGTGTGTGTGTGGTGTGTGTGAGTGTGTGTCTGTGTGTGAGTGGTGAGTGAGTGAGTGTGTGTGTGTGGTGTGTGGGAGTGTGTGTCTGTGTGTGAGTGGTGAGTGAGTGTGTGTGTGTGTGTGTGTGTGTGATGTGTGTGAGTGTGTGTCTGTGTGTGAGTGGTGAGTGAGTGTGTGTGTGTGTGTGTGTGGTGTGTGTGAGTGTGTGTCTGTGTGTGAGTGGTGAGTGAGTGTGTGTGTGTGGTGTGTGTGTGTGTGAGTGTGTGTCTGTGTGTGAGTGGTGAGTGAGTGTGTGTGTGTGTGGTGTGTGTGAGTGTGTGTCTGTGTGTGAGTGGTGAGTGAGTGTGTGTGTGTGTGTGGTGTGTGTGAGTGTGTGTGTGTCTGTGTGTGAGTGGTGAGTGAGTGTGTGTTAGTGCTGAGTGTGTATGAGTGGTGAGTGAATGTGTGTCATTGCTGAGCGTGCGTGTGTGTGTGTGTGTGTGTGTGTGTGTGTGTGTGTGAGTGAGTGTGTGTCTGTGTGTGAGTGGTGAGTGAGTGTGTGTCAGTGCTGAGTGTGTATGAGTGGTGAGTGAATGTGTGTCAGTGCTGAGCGTGCGTGTGTGTGTGTGTGTGTGTGTGTGTGTGTATGTGTGGGTGAGCACGTCTCGCTGCCAGAGAGTGAATTAATCTCTCTCCTGTGATAGATGATTTCTGAGTATCTGCCTGATGGTAGAGAAAAGTAAGATAAGAAGTGAGGAAAGAAATCTTAACATACCGAACGAGAAAAGATAAGTTGAAGGGAGGATACAAGAGCCACTTATTTCCTTATTTTCATGTGTGAACCCTTCATATTCTTTCATTAAATACTTCATATATTTTTAAGGCTTTAAAGTACCAGGGAAGCGAGAAATGTCACCAAACACATTTGAGACACATTTGAGACTGGGAAGAAGATATAACGTGGGCTCTATGCTTAACTGGAGCCAGTGGACTGCAGGGGTTCATGCTTACTATATCACTCGGACAGATTCCACTCCCGTTTGCCCACAAAGAGAGAAATCTTACAGCCTCAACAGGCAGCAGATCGCGAGTCGGAGGACTGATTTCCACTTGTCCCCTGACCAGTCAGCACTGTCAACATGTCCATCAGGGCTAATGTGGGCGGACACTGGGTATCGGTCATCCTCAAACTGAGACGGTAAGCTTTCCATCAAGGCTAACATGGGCGGACACCGTGTATCGGTCATCCTCAAACTGAGACGGTAAGCTTTCCATCAGGGCTAACGTGGGCGGACACCGGGTATCGGTCATCCTCAAACTGAGACGGTAAGCTTTCCATCAAGGCTAACATGGGCGGACACCGTGTATCGGTCATCCTCAAACTGAGACGGTAAACTTTCCATCAGTGCTAACGTGGGCGGACACCGTGTATCGGTCATCCTCAAACTGAGACGGTAAACTTTCCATCAGTGCTAACGTGGGCGGACACCGTGTATCGGTCATCCTCAAACTGAGACGGTAAGCTTTCCCTCAGGGCTAACGTGGGCGGACACCGGGTATCGGTCATCCTCAAACAGACGGTAAGCTTTCCATCAAGGCTAACATGGGCGGACACCGGGTATCGGTCATCCTCAAACAGACGGTAAGCTTTCCATCAGTGCTAATGTGGGCGGACACCGGGTATCGGTCATCCTCAAACAGACGGTAAGCTTTCCATCAGTGCTAACGTGGGCGGACACCGGGTATCGGTCATCCTCAAACTGAGACGGTAAGCGCCAGTCACGGTGTCGGTGCGGGCGAAGCAGAAAGGACAGGGAGCGATCCTGTTTGAAATCATCTCTCTGAACGTAGCCTCCACACAGCCTCGCCTGTCACCTGCTCTCCTCCTGGGAGTCCAACGAGGCCGTTTCTATCTGGCCGTAAATCAAATTGGTACTGTCAGCAGGAGTCATAAGCTTTTTTCCCAACGTCTCCGGGACAATCAGGGGGGGATTTTGAGTGTGTATCATTGCTGCTTCGGATGGCAGCGGTAGAAAGAGACAGCATTAGAGGAGGCGTGTATCTCCTCCACCTCCCCCACCCCCCTAAACCAGCATTAGAGGAGGCCTGTATCTCCTCCACCTCCCCCACCCCCCTAAACCAGCATTAGAGGAGGCCTGTATCTCCCCCACCTCCCCCACCCCCCTAAACCAGCATTAGAGGCCTGTATCTCCTCCACCTCCCCCACCCCCCTAAACCAGCATTAGAGGAGGCGTGTATCTCCCCCACCTCCCCCACCCCCCTAAACCAGCATTAGAGGAGGCCTGTATCTCCTCCACCTCCCCCAC
>CM056388.1:6670368-6705368 GCA_029718625.1 Synaphobranchus kaupii | reverse complement strand
GCCTTTAGTCTCATTACAAGGCTAAAACGCTTGTTAAGACAGTTTTGCAGCGTGTGCGTGTGTGAGTGTGATCCTCCACAGAGATATCATTAACCTCACAGCTTAACGCCTGTAGGCTCGCAAACGTCACTCACATAAAACCCGCGGCTGCCGAGGCGCCAAATCGACCTTCTCGGGACAGGACGTGTCTTTATCTCTGCATAAAAGCGCGAGGTGCGCGCCAATGGAGGCAAAATCACGGAGAGAGAGAATTAAATGGCAGGAGCCTCTAAGCTTTTAATCCGCTGCCTAAGAAGATAAGTCTAAGTAAACAATTACACTGCTACTCCATTAGAAAGCTGTGTAGACGTTTGCGCTCAGGCCATTTTGCAGATTGCATACGTGTAATTTACATATCCAACGCTAAACAGAGCAGTTCTTGTGCAACACAAATGGCTTCTTCCTCAGAATGAATGTAACAATAGAAAAAAAGCCTATATAAATAATAATAAAAGCCTATACACCAGAGGTTCCTGGAGGGCCGGCTTGTATACAGTTTTTTTACCCACCAATTACCCTAGCTAAATTAGCTAATTTGCTGTATACACAAACACTGCTTCACTGACAGATTAGATCACAGTCAAATGTTTCATACACGGATACAAAAACAGTCTGTCATTCACGTGCGCATCAAGATGGCGAAAATGTTTGGCTAATAAAGAAATTAATGCCAGAAATTGGCACGAAAAACCAGAAACAGACACGGCCCTCGTTGCCCACCTCTGCAATACAGACACAGCCCTTAGAGTACTCCCTCGAACTGAAAGTACGACGGAAGCACGCTACTCCGGCATTTTGACGAGCCATTTTTTCGAAACGGTTCCCCAGTGAAGACAATGAGGGAAAGTCTCCTGATATGCGGGGATTTAAAAATATATATATATATTTTTAAGTCTGCGCCACCGTGGCCCTCAGCCGCGGGAGAGTTAACTTTATTTCTGTTCGCGTGTTATTGGGGTTATGGAGAACCGGGCAGGTTGGAATCATGTACCGTGGGTGAACCAAATTGAAAATCATTGCTAAATGTTTTCTCTGGTGCGGGGAGAGGAGGCAGCAGGCCGAGATTACAGTGCCAATTTACCCCGGTGCAGCGGGGCCTGTACAAGGGGAAGAGGGGAGCGGGGCAGTCGAGCGCTTATCGCACATCAGTCTAGAGCAGCTGAATTAGCTCCTCACACTGATCGGGGGCCCGCGAGTGAAGGGCTCGTTTTTCATGCTGTCAGCTGTTTCCACTCGCTCCCTCCCTCTCTCTTTCTCTCTCTCCCTTCCCCCCCTCTTACTTTCTCTCTCTCTCTCTCTCTCCTGCTCTCCCTCTCTCTCTCTTTCTCTCATTCTCTCTCTCTCTCTCGCTCTCCTGCTCTCCATCCCTCTCTCTCTCTCTCTCTCTCCCTCCCTCCCTCCCTCCCTCCACATGCTGTTGTGGAGGCTGACAGAGCTTGTTTTTGCTGCTTTGTGTAGGATCAACGGGGGCCTCCAGTCAGCCGTGCGAAAACGGTGATGTTCGGTGATTTGTGGTGTTGCTGCTGCCGTCCAGGGGAGCGGGGGAAGTTGGGTGGAGGGAGGGTGTGTGGGTGTGTGGGTGTGTGTGGAGGGGAGGGGGGCACTTCCACAGGTCATGTGATCAGGGTGTGAATTGATGGGAACTCTCACAGCGAGCGGGTGCCGGGCCTCGGAGTGGCGATTACAGGGCGTTCAGGTCCGTTTGAGGTAAGGTGAGCCTGGCAATGTCAGGTGAGTGGATTGAGATGGATTCTCTGAAGAGAAGGCAGCCCATCACTCGAACCATACCCGTGCACACACACACACCTGCTGGCAGGCAGGCAGGCGTGCATAACGTACACCCCACACAACTCCCTCACACACATTCACACAAACAGGCATGCACACGCACACACAGACACACAGAAACACACACACTGAGACACAGAAACACAGACATGCACACACACACACACACACACACACAGGAAGCTATTACCCACCAGGCTTCATTGTTGCTAGGAGAGAAGCAGGCTGTGCTGCTCTAACAGCTCATAGAAGGTGCTTGTTAAAAGTGCTTGTTAAAGTTTAGGGTGACAGAGCTGGAAGCCTTCCCGCTCTCTGTACCCACACACTGCGAGGCGTCTCATAGAGCTTCGCTCACAAAGAGAAAGCCCCCTTTGAGGAGGGAATACTGCGCGCTAGGCGCCAGCCCAAATTAAAACAGGCAGCAGGCAGAAAGCAGGAATCCTGGGAATACCGTCTTCGGAATGAGCGCGACACGGAGGAGGGGGGAACAGGTGGTTAAAGTGGGGAGCAGTGCCTGTGCGAGCAGCTCTAGCGGGGGCGGCTAATTACTACAGCCCCCATACCTCCGTCTCGCACTCCGGAGCTCTCTCCGCACACAGACCGCTATACCGCCGTGACGCCTGTGGAAGCAGAGGGAGGATACCCAATGGACTGTTCGACTGCCAAAAAAAAGCCTCCCTGTGTGCAGCTCAGAATGGGATTTAAGGAGTAAAAGCGCCGTGCCGAGCCGAGCCGTTTCATGTATGCACAGCAAAAATGCAATTTACGATTGCCATACTGGTGCTAAGTGCAAAAAAAAAAAATAATAATATATATATATATATATACTTATATAGGTAAAAATATGATACTGGAGAGATTTTTTCTCCTCATCACTACACACAGTGCTTAATTCCGGGAAGGGGGAAATATGGGCCGATGAAAATTTTCGATTTTTACCCATTAATAGGACACAAAAATGTATAAATTTTCGTGTCCTATTAATGGGTAAAAATCGAAAATTTACAACAGTTCAAGAAAGTCTGGCCCATGAGTTTATGTTATGTATTACATGGCTATATGAAGTACCACATACAAGTAAAACTTTCCCATAAAGTAAACACAAGACACTTTGGTAAACAAATGAAAATCACTTTAAAAAATCTCTCCAGTATCATATTTTTACCTATATACTGTATATATATATTTGGGGTCATCACGTGTGAGCTGTACACGCGTGTGCTCAGCTAGCTCATGTCAGCATCACAGCTTCTGCATGTTATTACGACTGAAGACAGTAAGTAGCACCTGTTGTTTTATTTATTTTTTCCTTTGTTCACATGAGGCGCTTTTGTTAACGGCAGATGTCGGGCCCCGCTGCCGACGTGAGCCAGATCTCTGGAAGCAGGTTCTCAAACGACGCTTTGCTGCTGGCCCCCCGCCGAGGCAGCACCTGCATGTCAATCCTAAAGAGTGATTGACAGGTGCTGCGCCGAGTTTTAAAAACTCAGGCAATGGAAGGGAGGAATTGATGAATGTCAATCTGTTAGAGAGGCATAGAAATGGTGTCAGGGGAACTGTACCTGATGAAACGTATAACCATGCCTTTGTGTACTGCAGCCGCAAAAAAAAAAAGAAAAATAATAATTTGTTTAAATCTGCTGAGTCCTGCTTTTATGAGCACTGCTGGTCACCTTCAGTCTTTCACAGGCCTATATTTCCCCCCCTCCCTCCCGGAATTAAGCACTGTGTAGTGATGAGGAGAAGAAATGTCCCACTTCCCTTCTGTCAGGTACTGTTATGATTCTGCATGCGTCTCATGCCAACTGCAGTAGTAACTTCTTCATTCAATAAATCTGCCCAGACAGGAGCTCGGAGGCTTTGGATGGCATTTCTCAAACCTCTAGACAAACAGTCTCATTGTAACCGTGAGCACAGAGAGCAAGAGGCACTGGAAGATGGAACAAAACCGTTTTTAGAATTCAGATTCCCCACAGACCACCCCCCCGCTTGAACCAACACACCCCCTCCACCCAACGTTCCCATCCGAAAAGCCTGTTTCTTATCGCCGTTTGGCTTCCCGAATTCACCAAAATAACCCCAGCCAATCAAAGCTCTGCTAATTGCTCGGTTCATTGTGTCGCCGTCGGCTCAATGCAGGGGAGAGAGCCGCCCGCCGCCGCCACGCTCCAGCCCGGTCGGCCCGGCTCGTGCCCAGACGAGAGCCCGCGCGCCATCACCACCCTGCCTCGCTGTTATCACCAGCAAACCGCCTCCCTGTCTCTGCACGGTGTGAAAACCATTCTTCAGAGAATCCCAGAGAATTATTGAAGCGGATCAGATTTTTATTTTGTCTTGCTCTACAGCTTTTTTTTGTAGGCCGTCTGAAAGGCAGAAAGAATATTCCCTTGCACTTGTATCCTGAGCCCCTGACACAGCAGTTTCATTACCAGCCCGAATTACCCCCCAAAAAAAGCGTAGCGGGGAGCCATCTGGAGCCGGTGACAGGCTTTCTGATGAGACGCACGCAATTAGAGGTGAACAGAGAGAGAGAGAGCGAGGAGCTCCTCTCAGACCAAGCTGACAACTTTTTAAAAACAAGAGTGCAATTACAGTACGTGAGCCCTCAGGGATCCATCCTCTCTCTGCTGTACAGGTTCCCATCCCCATCTCTCGCGGGTCGCCACAATCCATCACCGCAAAGATGCGGCAGCACAATCTGCCTCAGACAATAGTTAATACACAAACATTTGCCGCCGTTAAGGTAAATTCTACAAAGGCGTAGAGACATCCCTTGATTGACTAATAAACGGCTGAGCAGATTATTTGCGGCAGGTCTTTTTGAACACATCGTCCCGTCGTGTAACCATTAGAAATTTTACCTGTATTTTTCCTGCCATTTGCCTGACAGGCCTGCTCACTGCCTGGTCCGTACGGAAATATTTAATAAATGTCACTGTCAACCGCTGTCAATGAGTGACTGCACAGAGTCCTGATGGAATGGCGTTCCGTGACAGCCCCATGTTACTGTCTACCATATGGCATCACAGATATAAAATACAAAGACGGCACCTTTTTTCAAGTGAGAAAAGTAATGGACAGAGGTTTCAGAAGTGAAACTAATCCCGCGCTGAAAAAAACCCCTGAATGTGATGGAAGATCAAAGAGCAGACAGTCAGGGAGACAGGGAGACTGGGAGACAGGGACAGGTGAACAACATTTTCTTTTCTTTTTTTTAACATTTCCATTGTCCTTTTCAGACAGAGAGCTTAAAAATCCTCCCTGGGTTTAAACTGAAGCCCAAAGACAGTACCTGTCATAGAAGTCTTCCTGGTAGCACTCATATTCCAGGTCATAGTCAGATCTGTGGAGAGAGACAGGAGAGCTGTCAGACGGAGACAGACCTGTGGAGATGACAGGAGTCTGAAACAGGGGCGGACAGCTCTCTTATTACCGGCACCAAACGCACGCAGGCGTACACACACACGTACTCACGCACGCGCACACACACACACACGCACACACACACACACACACAACAAATACACACAGACAACAAAGACACATCAATGCACACACACACCAAATACACACACACATGCATGCGCACACATACATACACGGACACACAACAAATACACGCACACACAACAAACACAATATACATAAGACATGGGACATGCACTCAATGCACATTTCAATACTGAGGGGTAGATCCAGTAAGAAAGGATATTGAGGGCAATTCCTGTTACTTATTGCCCATCAGCTGCTAATGCTATTAGTGCCGTATTAAAGACTGGTTCACTAAGGCACTGATGCAAATAAAATAACTGCGCAATCACACTCCGAATAGTTAGGGAGTGCAGTAAAAGATGGTTTAAAAGCTGAAGACCAAGATATGTGGACTGGAAAGGAGTGAAAATTGTGTCAAGGAGAGAAAATTCCAGTTTTCCGAACAGGATTTGGGGATCTTAGCAAGAGGGGTCAATGCTACCTTGTCAAGACTAAATTCAATAAATTTAACAAAAGAAAGATCTTACGCCATGTTACAAAAATGGTCATTGGTCTTGTACCAAGTTGTCACCCAATACACAAATAAAGTAAAAGTCTGGTTTTAGTCTATTCTATTCTTTAGCCTACATCTATTCTAAAGTTGAACAAGTGCTGATTTGACAACATTCATTGGAAACCTTTTATTTTACAAAGGAATCGTTTAATTTGTTGTGCGCATAATGGTGCATGAATAAGTATTAGGAAAGAAACCATAGAGCCAGTGCCACAAATGAGATTGGATGAATGACCAACAAATGGACGATTTCCATATTTCTGGGAATAATTTACTAACTTGGAATGATTTAAAGATGAATAATTTCTGACTCAAAGAGAGATAATCTTGTACAGAATAATTCTTGCATGGCTAACATGTTGGAGGCATATTTTAACTTGTGACTATGACAGATGTCATGGTCAATGGTCCAGTTTACACACTCCAGTTTACACACTGCATGGCTTTAAAATAGACTGCACCTAATTACCACCAGGTTTCAGGTAGTCTTAAAAAATCCATTCTAATTCCTTGTTGTAATATGCAATCATCTTTGTGAATAGGACACATCCTGCATTGAGCCGTATTCACATAAATACAAGTCATTTTGGCACTGGAAATTATGTAGATAACACGCTTAACCCTCAATAGGTTGACATTTTATGACACCTTTTATGTTTGGGGTCAAATTACAAACAGTTTAAACCGACACAAAATTGTAATATAAAAATTTTGACACTTTGTGTGTCACCTTCTTATCTTCTCCCAATTGACAAGCGTTTTATCTGTAAATGTAAAATGTAAACTTCTCATTTTAGAGCCAGAGGTAACTGAACATTTGTGAAGTTTAAAACCTGTATGAGAAAATACCCAGAATCACCCACAAAAGAATCTGAGATAAAAAAATAAAAAACGGTTGTACATTTTCTTATGTTTCATACAGCTACAGAGCCTGGGGTCAAAATGTCCCCACACAACACCTCTGTACACAAAGCTGGTACAGGACTTTTGAAAACAGCATTATGTTTATGATATGTTTACTATTTAATACCGCCAAATTAGGAAAAGTCATACAAGATAGAAAAAATAAGGTTAGCTGGTTTTTAAGAAGCACTGAATGGGGTCAAATTGACCCCAAACATAATAGGTGGGTTAAATGTGTTTGACCCCGATGACTGTGCATTTGCTTTCCACCCCACTGAAGGTACTCTGTGAAACTTATGTATTTTTTTTCTGATACTTATGATTTATTTATTTATTTTTTTTTATTTGTTTCATTTCATTTTGGTAGCCAATTGAATTCTAATTCAATTCCCCCCGTGTAGCAACCGCTAGAGAATCACCTCACAACCGTACAACCGCACAACCCTGTCAGCCGGTAGTAGGAAGGAGGGAGCCACGTCCTCTGCAGGGCGCGACTCCTCGAGCTCCTGACCGTGATTCCAACTCGCCCAGGGCCGTTCTGTGCGCAGCGATTCTCTCCGAGCCCCTCCCCCCCACCCGGGACCAGCCGCCAATCACCGCTCCCACAGGGCACCGGCCATGCTCGGATCTGGCAGGACCGGGGATCGAACCCCCGATCCTCGGGGCGCAACGGCACAGACAAAGTCTGCGCCTTAGACCGCTGCACCACCGTGGAATTGTGTAATGCTTGTAATTGCTATATATTGTCATGTCTTATGGGTGTTTCTGTCTCTTGGCTCTGTCTACACACATAGTAGTGCTTGTGTGCATATGTGCTTGTAGTGTGTTTGTGCGTGTGTGTGCGCGTGCGTGTGTGTGTGAGATATATGCGCAAGCACGCACACTGCCACTTCCTATCAGTTCGGCATGTTAGGCAGACACTCCGAGTGTCTGGTATACCGCTGGGGGACCAGACAGCACACACACCCGAAACCCGGCTCGCTCTACCCACACATGACTGTGTTAACAGGTTCTGAAGTTTCTCTTTATTACAATGGCAATGGGAAACAATCTGCTAGCAGGACCCCAAGGAGAGCGAGAGAGCCACACTTCTCTCACACTTCACCGTGTGAGAGCCGCGTTCTGGCACAGGGGAACGTGCCGCTACGCCGAATGGCACCTCGACAGGGACCTAGGGGATAGACCCCCACTGTCGCTATGGAGCTGCTGAGATTCTATCTACTGTGATTCACTTACATATGCTGATTACTGCACCTAAACATATTAATGGGAGCCATCACAATTAGTGCACTAGTACAGCCGAAAAATCCCCATACCGTCACAGCTTTTGCAAGGAATGTTACATTTTTATGAACTGTCAATTCAATGAAATATAGGTGAAAATCTTGCAAAACATATGTGATTTTGAATGCAACTAATAATAGGAAATACATATGTACATCGCTCCAGCCCGGTAACCTTCAACTGGAGACAAAAAAATATAAAAAAGACTGTATTCATAGTCTCAAGCCAGCTGGAAAAAGTGATTCTCCTGCATGACATTTAATTTGTATTTTCACTGTTCCCAAGTTGGAAAATCCATAACAATTGTCCTGCGCCATGCACCGATGACCACAGGGGCCCAGATATGTCTTTACATATTCCATTTAATTTACTGCAGAGCCAGCCTGAGCCTGAAAAACTCAGTCCTTTCTCCGGAGAGCTTTACAGTAATCTCCAGCTGTCACCTGTCTCACTCAGCCCTGATTGGACGGCCTCCACACACAGACGGGACACACACACGCACACTGGGCCGCTCACAACTTTATTTACGGACCGCAGTATCCACCCGCCCAATGATTCCACTATACCCTGTACAGTAACTACCTCTTTATAGGCCTTCTTATTACACGCACCAATACCCAATTCCTCGCCCTGGCAGCAGCTATTTATAGAATTTTAGATTGTTGTGTGTGTGTGTGTGTGTGTGTGTGTAGCCAGGCTGTTTCAATCTCTCGTAATGCCATCTGAATAAACCTTAAAGGTCAGAGTGACATTAAGCCTAACAGTAAGCAGTGGATGCACATTGCCCGTTTTATGAGGTCCCGCTCGGCAGTTTTGGCTGAGTGGCTAATCCCCCATATTCCCGGTGACTAATGCACACGGTGGCAGAGCGCGACACACAAATCCGACCTCCATTTGCCTGAGAAAATCCAAGTTAACCCAAAAGAGTACAGAGCTCCCACTTGCCGGAAAGCCCCGCTTGTTACTGGCGAGTTACACGGCGCAGAGCCGTAATGGCCGCTGACATTCACTCTGCGCTTGATCTATCCTCAGTGTTACCTTTAGAAATGTCAACCCAGGCGACGGAGCAGCACGGAACCGAAAGCCCCGCGGCACAGGAACGCACAGCGTGCAAATATCAGGGCGGTGTGGGGAGAGAGTAAACACACACACACACACACACACACACACGCGCGCGCGGCGCGCACACGTTCAGCGACGATCCGTCCTAATCCAGCCGCTGTCGAGCCGAGACGCGACCTGCTGCGCCCCTGCGGTCAGAAACGGTCAACCGAATGACCGCAACAGGACAGACGCTCAAAACACCAGGCTGCCACTGTCCAGATCCACGGGACTGCCGGCAGGTTTAAGCCACGATGGATACATTTTTACTTGCTGCAATATCCACCATCAACTTCTACTGTAGCGGGTGCAGACGAAACCACAGAGCACCCTACTGACTGGATGAGTCAGTACAGCTCAATGAGGTGGGAAGCCCTTTCATTGATGGATCTCAAGGGTCTGCCAATCAAGGTCACTATTGGGACAGCGGGGGTGTCTATAATGGCTACTGCTTTAGTGTTGTAATCAGTGGCGGTCCTGGGTCATTTTGTGCCCAAGACGAGACTAGAAATGAGCACACTCACGGCGTGTGTCTGTGTGTGTTCCGGGTGCGCCGATGAAAACATCGTCTTGTGTTCCCAGGGGGCAGTGGGGAGGGTTGGTGGCGCATTTGCCACCGCATCATTAGGTCGCCTCTGCCTAAGACCGCCACTGGTTATGACATCTATAGTTACACCTGATGACAGGCCTCACTGTGGGTCACTTCCACTAAGGCCCCCCGTCCTGTGTGACGTGGCCTCTCTCGGCGCTGGGCACCCGCAGTGCCAGCCGGGGCGTGGCTGGTATCCAGGGTGACGGGGCCACAGCGGGGGCAGACCCGGTTGGGCGATTAAACGCCGAGCCCCGGGGGCAGCTGGAGCGGATCGAGTGTCTGACTGCGGAGCGAGAGACTCCGCACGTCCCACCTGGAGCAGCGGGTAGGGGAAAGCCAGACTAAACGAGAGGAGCGCCGCGGACACGGGCCGCCCGTTTTGATTCACGTTCCTCTTTGTCCTTGTCACAAACGCTCCTTTAATCCTCTTGAGCTCAAACTGGGCCAGCCAAAAAAAAGGCTAGACTGTGGAAAAGAACAGGATGAGTGACTGTGTCAGAGAGGGGCGGGGCTGGGGAAAGGGAGGCGGAACAGGATGAGTGACTGTGTCAGAGAGGGGCGGGGCTGGGGAAAGGGAGGCGGAACAGGATGAGTGACTGTGTCAGAGAGGGGCGGGGCTGGGGAAAGGGAGGCGGAACAGGATGAGTGACTGTGTCAGAGAGGGGCGGGGCTGGGGAAAGGGAGGCGGAACAGGATGAGTGACTGTGTCAGTGAGGGCGGGGCTGGGGAAAGGGAGGCGGAACAGGATGAGTGACTGTGTCAGAGAGGGGCGGGGCTGGGGAAAGGGAGGCGGAACAGGATGAGTGACTGTGTCAGTGAGGGCGGGGCTGGGGAAAGGGAGGCGGAACAGCATGAGTGACTGTGTCAGAGAGGGGCGGGGCTGGGGAAAGGGAGGCGGAACAGCATGAGTGACTGTGTCAGAGAGGGGCGGGGCTGGGGAAAGGGAGGCGGAACAGGATGATGAGCATTTGATGTCTGTGGATCTGTTGTGCTGGGTAGCAGGTAGTGGTTAGTGCCCTATTCAAGGTAAGAAATATGCACACTGTACTGCAAGCACACACACACACAGGCACGTACACTCGCAAACACACACACACACACACACACACACACACACACAGGCACGTACACTCGCAAACACACACACACACACACACACACACACTCGCACACACACACACACAGAAACACAAACACACACACACACACACACACACACACACACACACACACACTCGCACACACACACACACAGAAACACAAACACACACACACACACAGGAATTAAGGAGGAGAAGAGGAGCCAAATCTAATTGCTTCAGCCTGGGTCATTCATTGATAGAGAGTGTGCTGTCAAATAAACAGAAAGGGCCACTGCAGTGTTGTGAGGTGAATGAGTGTCTGCATTCTCTCCAGCTCCCTGCAGTGAAGTCCCTGGAAAACATCTGGCTTTTTCCATTCTCTGATGTAAGGCAGCTTTGTTTCAGACCAGGAAAGTAGCGGGATATGAATCACGGGCAAAGATTTGGCAATGTTTACGCCTCAGCCATCCTCGCCAGCTGCAGTATATCATATTGCTCAAGGTAAGAACAGTTTCAAGGCCAATTCCCTTTTTTTTTTTTTTTTTCTTTTTTTTTTTTTTTTTTTAAACAAAAAAAATTTGACATGCTTTATGGGGGGGGGGGGACATCTCAACTTCCCAGCGGCCAAACACCTTAATAACCGGCATGGCAGAGAAATGGGTGCATTTATGTCCCTATTGTCCCAAATTCCTTTTTCCAACCTTTCGGGGTGCAGCCGGAGGGGGGGGGGAGGGGGGGGGTGGGCACCTTTGAGCAGCAGTCCCGCCTTCTTCTCCTGCCCCATCATCCTAAAAGCCCATCCAGGGGGCTGAACTGTGCATTAACAGGGCACTTTTGATTGGATCACAAAATCGCACCACGCAGCGGTAAAAGCGCCTCGCGCCGCCACTCGAATAACAGGTTCTGCGTTTTTTCCCCTGAGCGAAAGACACAATGGCGGTAATTTCGTGCTCTCTCGGGGAGGCGAGGCCCAAGCTCCCCACCCCCCACCCCCCACCTGCATGCAGTTCCACAGGAGCGCTCCGCCAGGTAACCTGTGCCATTAATAACGCTGGAAAAACGGGACAATTTCAGCAGGAATACAAAATGTCCCAGTTCAGATTAAAAACTGCATTTGAAAAAGAGGAGAAATCTGATAATGGTGAAGCCAACAGCGCTGAGCTGCCCCTCAGTGTAACCTGTTTAACAGCTGAGGGGGTTGAGGGGTATGAGCTGCCCCTCAGTGTAACCTGTTTAACAGCTGAGGGGTTGAGGGGTATGAGCTGCCCCTCAGTGTAACCTGTTTAACAGCTGAGGGGTTGAGGGGTATGAGCTGCCCCTCAGTGTAACCTGTTTAACAGCTGAGGGGTTGAGGGGTATGAGCTGCCCCTCAGTGTAACCTGTTTAACAGCTGAGGGGTATGAGCTGCCCCTCAGTGTAACCTGTTTAACAGCTGAGGGGTTGAGGGGTATGAGCTGCCCCTCAGTGTAACCTGTTTAACAGCTGAGGGGTTGAGGGGTATGAGCTGCCCCTCAGTGTAACCTGTTTAACAGCTGAGGGGTTGAGGGGTATGAGCTGCCCCTCAGTGTAACCTGTTTAACAGCTGAGGGGTTGAGGGGTATGAGCTGCCCCTCAGTGTAACCTGTTTAACAGCTGAGGGGTTGAGGGGGTATGAGCTGCCCCTCAGTGTAACCTGTTTAACAGCTGAGGGGGTTGAGGGGTATGAGCTGCCCCTCAGTGTAACCTGTTTAACAGCTGAGGGGGTTGAGGGGTATGAGCTGCCCCTCAGTGTAACCTGTTTAACAGCTGAGGGGTCTCGGACATCAGAACCTGGGGGGCTGCCCTTGACAACCCCCCCCCCCCCCCCCCCCTAAGGTGACGTCATCCCCCCGTCATGCCCCCTGGGTGTGGGATGCTGCAGACACAGCGGGGGACAGGTGATTAGGGCGCTGATACACAGGGGGGGGTGCAGGGGGGGTTTGCAAACGGCAGCCTGGGAAAAAGGAACATCAGGGTTCTGCCATGACAAGTGCCTCCCATTTAAATTCTAATTACCTCCACTCTGGGCCGCCGGTGTCAGGGGCTGGCGGGGGTGGCTGGCGAATCCAGGAGGCGTTCTCCGAGGCCGAGCCGGCCTCTTCCCCTCCACTGTGGGCGGAGGTGGGCGGGTGGGTGGGTGGAGGGGGGGTAGCCTCAGCCTGACAGCGAGGTCGCTGAAGGCTAATTAATTTTTTTTTCTTCATAATTTCACTAGCGCCAGGGCAATCCATTAGAATCGGCTCATTATAAATCATTTCTTTCCTGTCTGTCTTTGGGGGGGGGTGAGTGTGAGTGTGAGTGTGGTATGGGGGGGTTGTGTGTGTGTGTGTGTGAGTGTGGTATGGGGGGGTTGTGTGTGTGTGTGAGTGTGGTATGGGGGGGTTGTGTGTGTGTGTGAGTGTGGTATGGGGGGGTTGTGTGTGTGTGTGTGTGTGTGTGGTATGGGAGGGTTGTGTGTGTGTGTGTGTGTGTGTGTGTGTGGTATTGGGGGGTTGTGTGTGTGTGGTGAGTGTGGTATGGGGGGGTTGTGTGTGTGTGTGAGTGTGGTATGGGGGGGGTTCTGTGTGTGTGTGAGTGTGGTATGGGGGGGTTGTGTGTGTGTGTGAGTGTGGTATGGGGGGGTTCTGTGTGTGTGTGAGTGTGGTATGGGGGGGTTGTGTGTGTGTGTGAGTGTGGTATGGGGGGGTTGTGTGTGTGTGTGGTGCGTGTGGTATTGGGGGGTTGTGTGTGTGTGAGTGTGGTATGGGGGGGTTGTGTGTGTGTGTGTGAGTGTGGTATGGGGGGGTTGTGTGTGTGTGTGTGTGAGTGTGGTATGGGGGGGTTGTGTGTGTGTGTGCATGTGGTATGGGGGGGTTGTGTGTGTGTGTGCATGTGGTATGCGGGGGGGTTGTGTGTGTGTGTGTGTGTGCATGTGGAATGGGGGGGTTGTGTGTGTGTGTGTGTGTGTGTGTGTGTGTGGTGTGTGTGTGTGTGAGTGTGGTATGGGGGGGTTGTGTGTGTGTGTCGTGAGTGTGGTATGGGGGGGTTGTGTGTGTGTGTGAGTGTGGTATTGGGGGGTTGTGTGTGTGTGTGAGTGTGGTATGGGGGGGTTGTGTGTGTGTGTGTGTGTGTGGTATGGGGGGGTTTTGTGTGTGTGTGTGTGTGTGTGTGTGTGTGTGTGTGTGTGTGTGCGTGTGGTATTGGGGGGTTGTGTGTGTGTGTGAGTGTGGTATGGGGGGGTTGTGTGTGCGTGTGGTATGGGGGGGGTTGTGTGTGTGTGTGTGTGTGTGTGTGCGTGTGGTATTGGGGGGTTGTGTGTGTGTGTGAGTGTGGTATGGGGGGGTTGTGTGTGTGTGTGCGTGTGGTATTGGGGGGTTGTGTGTGTGTGTGAGTGTGGTATGGGGGGGTTGTGTGTGTGTGTGAGTGTGGTATATGGGGGGTTGTGTGTGTGTGTGCATGTGGTATGTGGGGGGGTTGTGTGTGTGTGTGCATGTGGTATGGGGGGGTTGTGTGTGTGTGTGTGTGCATGTGGTATGGGGGGGTTGTGTGTGTGTGTGAGTGTGGTATGGGGGGGTTGTGTGTGTGTGGTGAGTGTGGTATGGGGGGGTTGTGTGCGTGTGTGAGTGTCGTATGGGGGGGTTGTGTGTGTGTGTGTGAGTGTGGTATGGGGGGGTTGTGTGTGTGTGTGAGTGTGGTATGGGGGGGTTGTGTGCGTGTGTGTGAGTGTCGTATGGGGGGGTTGTGTGTGTGTGTGTGAGTGTCGTATGGGGGGGGTTGTGTGTGTGTGTGTGAGTGTGGTATGGGGGGGTTGTGTGTGTGTGTGTGTGAGTATGGTATGGGGGGGTTGTGTGTGTGTGTGAGTGTGGTATGGGGGGGTTGTGTGTGTGTGTGAGTGTGGTATGGGGGGGTTGTGTGTGTGTGTGAGTGTGGTATGGGGGGGTTGTGTGTGTGTGTGAGTGTGGTATGGGGGGGTTGTGTGTGTGTGTGTGAGTGTGGTATGGGGGGGTTGTGTGTGTGTGTGTGTGCGTGTGGTATGCGGGGGGGTTGTGTGTGTGTGTGAGTGTGGTATGGGGGGGTTGTGTGTGTGTGTGTGTGGTATGGGGGGGTTGTGTGTGTGTGTGAGTGTGGTATGGGGGGGTTGTGTGTGTGTGTGTGAGTGTGGTATGGGGGGGTTGTGTGTGTGTGTGCGTGTGGTATTGGGGGGTTGTGTGTGTGTGTGAGTGTGGTATGGGGGGGTTGTGTGTGTGTGTGAGTGTGGTATGGGGGGGTTGTCTGTGTGTGTGAGTGTGGTATGGGGGGGTTGTGTGTGTGTGCATGTGGTATGCGGGGGGGTTGTGTGTGTGTGTGCATGTGGTATGGGGGGTTGTGTGTGTGTGTGTGTGTGAGTGTGGTATGGGGGGGTTTGTGTGTGTGTGTGAGTGTGGTATTGGGGGGTTGTGTGTGTGTGTGCATGTGGTATGGGGGGATTGTGTGTGTGTGTGCGTGTGGTATTGGGGGGTTGTGTGTGTGTGTGAGTGTGGTATGGGGGGGTTGTGTGTGTGTGTGTGAGTGTGGTATGGGGGGGTTGTGTGTGTGTGTGAGTGTGGTATGGGGGGGTTGTGTGTGTGTGTGAGTGTGGTATGGGGGGGTTGTGTGTGTGTGTGAGTGTGGTATGGGGGGGTTGTGTGTGTGTGTGAGTGTGGTATGGGGGGGTTGTGTGTGTGTGTGTGTGTGTGGTATGGGGGGGTTGTGTGTGTGTGAGTGTGGTATGGGGGGGGTTGTGTGTGTGTGTGAGTGTGGTATGGGGGGGTTGTGTGTGTGTGTGTGAGTGTGGTATGGGGGGGTTGTGTGTGTGTGTGTGTGTGTGGTATGGGGGGGTTGTGTGTGTGTGTGAGTGTGGTATGGGGGGGTTGTGTGTGTGTGTGAGTGTGGTATGGGGGGGTTGTGTGTGTGTGTGAGTGTGGTATTGGGGGGTTGTGTGTGTGTGTGTGCATGTGGTATGGGGGGATTGTGTGTGTGTGTGCGTGTGGTATTGGGGGGTTGTGTGTGTGTGTGAGTGTAGTATGGGGGGGTTGTGTGTGTGTGTGTGAGTGTGGTATGGGGGGGTTGTGTGTGTGTGTGAGTGTGGTATGGGGGGGTTGTGTGTGTGTGTGTGAGTGTGGTATGGGGGGGGTTGTGTGTGTGTGTGAGTGTGGTATGGGGGGGGTTGTGTGTGTGTGTGTGTGGTATGGGGGGGTTGTGTGTGTGTGTGAGTGTGGTATGGGGGGGGTTGTGTGTGTGTGTGAGTATGGTATGGGGGGGTTGTGTGTGTGTGTGAGTGTGGTATGGGGGGGTTGTGTGTGTGTGTGAGTGTGGTATGGGGGGGTTGTGTGTGTGTGTGTGAGTGTGGTATGGGGGGGTTGTGTGTGTGTGTGAGTGTGGTATGGGGGGGTTGTGTGTGTGTGTGAGTGTGGTATGGGGGGGTTGTGTGTGTGTGTGTGTGTGGTATGGGGGGGTTGTGTGTGTGTGTGAGTGTGGTATGGGGGGGGTTGTGTGTGTGTGTGAGTGTGGTATGGGTGGGGTTGTGTGTGTGTGTGAGTGTGGTATGGGGGGGTTGTGTGTGTGTGTGAGTGTGGTATGGGGGGGTTGTGTGTGTGTGCGCGCGGTACAGCGAGCGCCAGCTATGCGGCCTGTATTTCTGCACTTGCCCTTCAGCACTGCAGTCCACACCACTGCAGAGTGGACCGGGCCAATCTAACCACAGAAAGCGCCGGTCCTCAACCAGGAAGGCTCGGCACGTTCCTCTCAGTCAGTATAAACAGTGGTGCGAATGTTAAACGACACTGCGATCTATCTCAATGTGGGGGACGGTAAACACCACACCGAGGACTATGATGGTTGTGCCAAATGACGAAGATGGTTTGTGTAACAAATGAACTCCGGGGGCGTCTCGGAGGCGGAGCCTGTAAGAGTGCCGTCCACACGTGCTCATCGCGAGCCACGACGTCGCAGGTTTGAGTCCCGGCCGTGTGACCTTTGTCTCCCTCTTTCTCTCGCTCCCCGTTCTTCTCGTGTCTCTCTACACCGCGCCGTCCAATAACGCTGAAAAGCCCTAAAATATAACTCAAGAGTCAAGATGCTCTGAGGGGGGATTAACGCCCACAGTCCCTAACCCAAACAGGCCGACTATCAACCGCCCACGGTCCATAACCCAAACAAGCGGCCAATCAACTTTAAACACCATGAATGAGAGGAAGGAGGACGGTAACCCCTCCTCCCCAGGGCGGGGCTGATCACTCAGAGCCCCGCGGGTAAACGGCAGAGTGAAAACACGCTAAAATAGTGAGCTCACCTCCTGTACGGCTCTGCAGCCCGGTCTAAAGTCTCTGGACTGATCCCCAGCATTCAGTCACTCCCATCACAGTAATGATCCTCCTTAAGCTTTGTATTGATCTGTGTATGACGGACCGACCAACAAACACAGACCCTACGCACGCACACACGCACACACACACACACACACACAAACACACACGCGCACGTGCGCACAGACACACACGCACAGGCACACACACACACGCATGCGCGCACATGCACGCACGCACACACAGTTGTCAATCTCACTCTGAAAAATATTAATAAACATATTTGTGTTCACACGATTGGGACACCAAATCAGACTCCACTCCCCTGTGCAGTCTCACATATTCCTTCATGTGTTTTTGTGCTATTTGTTTATAAAGTGATTCACATAGCAATGAAAACACACAGATATACAGTGCGTAAGACATGGAGCACATGGCACTTTTACATGGTGATATTACTGTAAACACGTTTCATTTTTTAAAGTAAGGTATGCAGAGGATGTGACAGAAAATATGCAGGCAGCCACATAATTACATACAGTTTGTTGATAATTTAGACTGACAATAAAACTCATTAATATTTTTTGTTGCGCATTGGTAGATATGAGAATGAGTCCGTCGTCCTTGGTGATATCTCTTCTGCGTTCATAGAAGCCCGTCTTTGTTTTGTCTGTGTTATAACAGGGCACGGATGTCATTTGTGATGATACTGTACAATATAACATGCTGACTAATGTAAGTTAATAACATCCATTGCCATTCCCGCATTGGAAAACAGCGAGAAAAGAAACGTTGTCGATAAACTGGTGTTTGTTTCGGAGCGTACGTGTGTGTGGGTTCTATTCCCTTTGCATGATCTTACCCCAACCCAGCACCCCCAATAAGTGATGTGCGTGTTTTTGTTAATTTTCACGTGCGAAAACAGAAAACAACATATCAATAATGAAGAACATAGCACAGCACAGAACTGGCATATAAAAGCCCATCATTATCGTGCACAACGCCATTTACTCTGTTTCTTTTTATCCCATTCTGTTTTTTATTATTTATTTGTATTTGCAGGGACGGTGGATTTTTCATCCGATTGAACACAGGATTAACAGGCCAACTGGCACAGTTGTTTCTGAAACCATTACAAATAGCCTCAAAGACCTGAGGTGGGTTATATAGGGCACTAGTGACTGATTTGGGAAAGACTGGTAGCTGTGAGCACCCCCCCAGCCCCCCCCCCCCCCCCCCATCCACCCACGATGCACATATGAGCGCGCGCGCAAATACATAAGCTAAACTGTGGCGCTGAATGCCGTATTCTTCTCAATACCCCCACCCCCTATTGGAGCCCCCTCTGAGGTACAGATTGATTTATTCTGAGATAATGTTCACACTCAAAAATGCGCTGCAATGTAATAAATCAGGGCCACCACAGCGTGACGGGGGTTAATGGGCTGGAAATTTGATTTCCTGCCACTTCAGCTGTTCTCAAATGGAAGGGAGTGAGATTAATGCCGAATTACAACTGCTGACTGAGAGACACACACCCTGGACACTCAGGCCACCATCCGCACATAGACCAGAGCATTAACCTACCCAGCACGTTCTCAGTCCAACTGCAAACAGGATCAAACGCAGTATCAAACAGGATCAAACCCAGTATCAAACACATTGGACACACACCCTGGACAGGCCACCATCCGCACACAGACCTAAGCATCAACCTACCCTGTGCATTCTAACTCCAGCTGCAAACAGGATCAAACGCAGTATCAAACAGGATCAAACCCAGTATCAAACACATTGGACACACACCCTGGACAGGCCACCATCCGCACACAGACCTAAGCATCAACCTACCCTGCGCATTCTAACTCCAGCTGCAAACAGGATCAAACCCGAAGGGCTTCAAAATAGCCACAATCTGACAAATACACACACACACAGTCACACACACAAACATGCACACATGTAAAACCAGACCCTCTTTCAGAGTGGACCACGGCAGCTGGCAGGAAAGGGCTTGGCAGTGATACGGCACGGCAATGAAATGAATAGATTAAAAGATTAAACTTACTGCAGTCAAAACAGAGAAAGCCATCCTAAGCGAACAGGAAATGGTCAGGGATTCAACCTCTTCCAAGCGCCTCAGCCGGGGGTGAGCATGATACACGGCCACAGAACCGGATAAGAACACATGGCGTTTTTGCGGGCTAGCAGCTTGCTAATGCACGAGCGAAAAACATTACCGGCTTTGCGGTCTTCAGTGATGTCATCACCCGCACACTGCCCTGTTTTCAGAGTCGGGCGGTCAGCGTCACATCAAAGTTTGATGGACAAACGTGGCTGCCGACCTCACACACCATAGATGAGTGGATGCTCGTCCAACAATATTGGAAGAAAACAGAACTACAGAACTATTCAGGATTTAAGATTGCAAAATAATGCTCTGACATTCCATTACTTTATGTCAATGTTCTAAATTACAACCGTTTACTGTTTATCCCCTTTTTTCCTTTATTTAAATTTTGGAAAAGGCCAATTGTAGAGTGAGATCAGCCTATCACTGCAACATCCACTGTCAATCCAGGAAAAAAACAAATATGCACAGCACGTTCCCCCTAAACTCATACAGCCAGTCAATTTTATTTTCACTCTACAGGCTACTGGCTGAGCCACGCAGGCGTTGTGCCGTGGTACTGTGCTGTGGTTCCAGGAAAATTTCCCTTTTTGAGGAATTTTGAGGTAATGCTGTTAATATTTTTCATAAATCGTAATTATGTCTAATTAATCCCTTCCCTCTTATGGGGTGCCAAATGTCAAGTAAACCACAACACGTTTTTCTCTCAGATTTAACTGACATGCTAAATAAACCTTTTAATTAATATTTTCAGATTTAATTGATAAATCTTAAAATATGTAAGCTGAGCATTTCCTTAATATTTAACTGTGAATGTTAAATCTAATTTTTCAAAAATAAATATTTAAAAAAATGAATAAATATTTAGCTCATATCTTATATCTCTGTTTCAGAAACAAATATTTAGTCAAATATAAATATTTAATTAAAATCTTAAATCTTGGTTTCAAAAATAAATATTTAGTTAAAAAATAACATTTAGTTTATATCTTATATCTTTAGTTTATATCTTAGTTTTCCAATATTTAATTTATATATTTATTATTTTACCAAAAATATGTGTTTAAAAGTTAAATATTTAGCAAAAAATAAATATTTATTTATATCTTAAATATTTTGTTCCAAATTAAATATATTTATCTCATATCTTAAATCTTGTTTTTTTTAATAAAAACTAAAATTTAACATTTAACTTAATGTTTATTTTATCACAAATCTTGGTTAAAGATATAAGTATTTTTGCAAAAAATACATATATATATATCTTAAATGTTATGTTCCAAATTAAATATGAACTTATATCTTAAATCTTGGGTTTTATAAAAACCAAGATTTAACATTTAAATTAATATTAATCTTAAATCTTTTGATCCAAATTAAATATTTAGGCAAAAATTAATACTTATTTTAAATCTTTTGTTCCAAATGAAATATTTAGCTTATATCTCAGTTTGTAAATTAAATATTTAGCTAAATCTAAATCTCTGGTTTAAATCTTTTTAAAGATATACTAATTAGGCCCATTCCCAGGTGACTGGCATCCAATGGAGGGAGGAGGAGAAACGGCTGCTTTAGTGATCGAGGGAAGGTCTTCTAGCAAAGTGTGGAACGTTACAAGGACTATTAATTCCTGTTTGACACAGACTATTTAGATACATAAGGAGAGTGTCTGTTATCATGTTACATGTCTGACGTGACTAAGCATGTAGTATCCCACTCTAGGTTTCCTGGCTAACTAGCTAATTAACGAGATAACATCGTGATACATTTTGGGAATACTTCTGGTGTCCTTGACTGATTTGTTTATGGTGAAGTTGAATATTGACAGCCAGCCAAGCCAAATAACAATGGTACTGTGCTGTGGTACTGTGCTGTATCGCTCTGTGCTCTGGTACTGTGCTGTGGCATTGTGCTGTGGTGCCGTGCTATGTTACTGTGCTGTGGTTCTGTGCTGTGGTACTGTGCTATATTGCACTGTTCTGTAGTACTGTGCTGTGGTGCCGTGCTATGTTACTGTGCTGTGGTGCTGTGCTATATTGCACTGTTCTGTGGTACTGTGCTGTGGTGCTGTGCTGCCGTGCTATGTTACTGTGCTGTTGTGCTGTGCTATGTTACTGTGCTGTGGTTCTGTGCTGTGGTGCTGTGCTATATTGCACTGTTCTGTGGTACTGTGCTGTGGTGCTGTGCTGTGGTGCCGTGCTATGTTACTGTGCTGTGGTGCTGTGCTATGTTACTGTGCTGTGGTGCTGTGCTATGTTACTGTGCTGTGGTATATTACTGTGCTGTGGTGCTGTGCTGTTTCGCTCTGTGCTGTGGTGCTGTGCTGTTTTGCTCTGTACTATGGTACTGTGCTGTTTCGCTCTGTGCTGTGGTGCTGTGCTGTGGTGTTGTGCTGTATCGCATTGCGCTGTGGTGTTGTGTTGTGGTGCTGTGCTACTGTGCTGTAGTACTGTGCTGTGGTGTAGTACTGTGCTGTTTCACTCTGTGCTGTGGTATTCCGCTGTGGTATTCCGCTGTAGTACTGTGCTGTGCTGTGGTGCTGCTCTTTTATACACAGCAGTCCCCCAACTAACTACCTCTGAAACACTATGGTCAATCAGGCCACAGTCACACATTCAGATATGACAATTCACATCACTTTGTAGCATATTCATTTACAAATATAAAAAAATAATGACATTTACAGACCTTAAATAATTTATTTTTAACATACTGAACTAAAACGGTTTACTGGCGATGAGGACGGCAGCAAACCCCCCCCCCCCCCCCATGACCCCTCATTCAGAAACACGTTGAGGTGCCGCAGTTTAGCAGAACATTAACACGATTCAGACCGCCGTACCATGGCTAATTAATCTAAACTGTGCTTCAGGGGGGAAAACGCGTGCAGTGCTTGAGTGCTTGACCTGGAAATGTACACAGTGTCACAGACCTGACCCCTTTGTGCACGCTCTCCGGAGGACACCAGCATATGTGGCCGTGTAATAACGTCACAGTAGATTTTATCGGACAGTATGTTATGAAATTATAAGTACTGTGCATGAATTAGTAAACCCATTGACAATGCAATTCTCCACGAACCTCCAAGCCTGATTGTGACCGGTGAACTGACCAGTGAATTCTGCATTGGTGGTTTATTTCACCGTCTCTACGAAGGTTTCAAGCTTTGTGTCCCAGCTGACAGAGCGCTGCTAGATGGGGTCCAGGGGTGTGCTACGCAAGGCTGCCCTTTGCTTGTTCCACACTTTCCCATAATGTACCGAGCATTTCCTGCGAACTATGCAGGAAACTGTGGCTTATTACCCCTGACATCGCCAATGTGCATTGTACCAACACTGCCTGCTTCACTTTAAAACAGCTTAGCGGAAACTAAGAGGTTAAATGGTTCTGGCTTCCTACTGCTGGAATATTAGACAGCTATTAAAAAAAAAAAACTGCTGATTCCTCTTTTCTATTAAATGCACATCTGAACAGGCCCGTCTCTGGGACGGAGACATAATTACACCGTGTACCCTCTGTGTGTGTGTGTGTGTGTGTGTGTGTGTGTGTGCGTGTGTGTGTGTGTGTGTGTGTGTGTGTGTGTGTGTGTGTGTGTGCGTGTGTGTGCTCTGCAGTAGACTCCAGCCCAGGCAGCTGCTCCCACTCCTGCATCTCACCACAGGGACACAGGGGCGTGCGAGCAAGTGCCAATCAAACCTCTCACAACGCCCACACATCCCCCCTCCCACGCGCATCATACAGGCACGCAGGGGAACAGAGACGTGCAAGGACACACACACACACACACACACACACAAACAAATGCACCTACAAAAACGCACACAAACGCACACGCGAACACACACAAACAGAAATGCACACTCACACACCCAGGTAGACAAACACTGATATTATTATAGACACATGCGTACCACCCTTCAGATGATACATTAAACAGAGGTCCTGATCAGAGAGATCCCACTTTTTGAAACGGTAAAGATTTTATCTTTAGAAAATACTCACAATCATCCCGTCTATGTCTGATACACACACACACACACACACACACACACACACATAAAACACACAAATATATACATGCACAAGGATGCAGGGATGTAGACACGCAAGTATGTCCACACACAAACATGCACTCACACGCGCGCACGCACGCGCGCACGCACGCACGCACGCACGCACGCACGCACGCACGCACGCACACACACACACACACACACACACACGCACACACACACACACACACACACGTTGTTAGGGCTATAAAAGAAAAGAAGGCTATCTAAGGCAAGTAGAGTGAAGGAAAGGATGTTTAGTGATAAAACCACAGTCACTGGCATCATCAATCACTCAAATTGTCTGTTCACGCACCTTCATCACTGTCACACCAAGAAAAGCAGTATTTCCACACCACCGCCTTTTTCCACCAAGTGCCTTCTGGGTTAAATAATGCACAGATCAAAATCTCCCGCACTTTTGGTCCATCTGTGCTTCTTTCTTTTAATTAATTTATTTATTTTTTGGTTGCGAGTAGTGAGTGAGCTGACGTAATTCCAAGTGACGGCTCTAAAGTTTGCCGGTGCGCAAACAAAACACTTCTGCGAGAAAGCTACATCTACAATGCCTCCTTCTTACACCTCGGCTGACAGCCGACGGTAAACACAAAGGTCAAACGGTGGAGCGTACATTTGTGTCGCCAACATCAATCCAGCCGACGGAACCACTGAATTCAGAGGGAGCAAAGGACGTTTTGCGCTGGCGAGAGAAAAAAAAAAGAAAACGCTCAAAGTCGTACGATGAATGAATTTCTCTGTAGTAGTTTCATGACACCTCTGGAAAAAGTCCAAGCCTAAACAACAAGGACATTACAGAATGTGTAGAGCGGTAATCCGAGGGGAATATGTGCAATTAGATGACTCAAGCCTTTGCAAAACACTCCACTGCACTAGGATACGATATCCTGCTGCTCCAGAGGAAAAACATTAAATTCTTGCGTCACGCCAGCGAGGACACCGGCCACTTAAATTAGACCTCTGCATCTCCCTACATCGCAAGCAGCGTAGGAAGGAACATCAACAGAAGCCAGACATCGTTGATAACCTCAAAGTCATCGTGTTGATCCCTTTAAAGCCACTCGCTCTTTATTATGAGGTGGCGGGAGGGAGACTTGTCTCGGGCGCAAATCAAAATGGCGGATCTGTGCCCCCCCCCCCCCCCTCAAAACGTAATGAGGAAAGCCTGCTGGGGAGGGCTCTGGTTCCCACCAGCTTCCCGCCACATTAACACAAAGCCTGGCCGAGTGAATGGCGTGAAAGGGCTGGGCCCACAGCTCGTAGCCAGCCCTGATTACAGTGAGCTGTAGCAGCAGGGATGGGTGTCAGTGGGTCTGATTGGTCAGCTTGTGAATGACTGATCAGAGGGAAAATGAGATAGTCGCCAGTCTGGCCAAAGACCAGATTTAAAGGTGTTTATTAAATATAATATATATTATTAGGGAATAAGGGAGAGAGGGACTGTGGCCGGAGTTAAACCAACAACTGTTGTTCGATCGACCGGGCTTTTTCCAACTTTCCGACCAGGTGCACGGCCAGCGGTCCAGCCATTGTCAGACTCGGCCTTTGTCTGAGTTGAGCTGCTAAGCCCCGCTCTCTGGATCCTGGAGCGGGACTGTCCCAGCGCTGACCTTTTAACGTGACACCAGAGACCACACCCATAAGACATGTGCACTCCGCTCACAGCAGGGGATCACGGTCACTGTGAAGCCCAAAAAAACACAATACTGTTACTGTATCCCAGAGCTTCAAATACTCACCATAGCTCCATAGCTGTATCACAAGCCACATCATCACTATATTTTACAGTGATTTATTCATAAACCTGAGTCATTGTGTCAATGCTACACACGGGGTCAAGGCCTGAGAGTGCTCATATTACATTGCATAGTGTTTTTACATAGTGTACATTTATACAGCTGGATATATACTGAAGCATACTGCTTAAGGCAGGGCTGCCCAACCCTGTTCCTTTAGGGTTTCACTCCATCCCTAACAAAGCACCTCATTCAACAGCTAGAGATCTAGTTGAACTGCTAATTAATTAGTAGAATCAGGTGTGCCAAATTAGGGTTGAAATGAAAACCTACAGGACAGTAGATCTCCAGGAACAGGGTTGGGCAACCCTTGCTTAAGGGTACAATGGCAGTGTCCTAACTGGGAATCGAACCTGCAACCTTTGGGCTGCAAACCCAGTTCCCTACCCATGATACTACACTGCCGCCTCATATCAGCCCAAGACTCATCTATCCCACTGTCCTCACTAATGCTAATGCATAGAGAAACTCAAGCCCTGCCACTGAAAAGCTTTATAATTTCAGCCATAAATCTGATAACAAAACTGCAGTATATATTTTCCTCCAAAGCTACTATTCGAATGCTATCAGATCTTCATCTTATATTGCAGGGGTTTTTTTTGCACAGATCTATCAACAAAGAAAGAGAGAATGCAACGTCTCATTGTTCTCCCCTTACCCTTTCCAAACAACCTGCGCAACTGCATTATTTTGGGGGGGAAAAAACCCCTCAGAAGGCACTGCAGTCGCACAAATCTCCTCGTATGACAGAAGTGGCAGAGGGACACATATGTATGATGCCCCCCCCCCTGCATGGGGACATGGGAGGAGAAGGAGAAAGACAGAGCAGAGGCAGAGCGAAGGCTGACCCCTGACCCCTGACCCTGGCAGACAGTAATGCATGCAGCCACACCTCACACTGAGTCATCGAGGGCTCAATGTCACATTAAGTGCCACTCGATGCCAAGGTAATGGATCATGACATTATTTCCATCTTTACATGATTAGCCCTCATAGGCCAGGCTTCACCCAGAGAATGCAAGAGGTCTGTGGCAGGAAGAGGTGCAACATCGCAGACCTGAACCTCGAAGTGAAACCCAGGCTGCAGCTCCAGCGATTTAGACTGATTTGGCAGGGTTTATTGAAATGGGGTTCACACAAAAATGTGATGTATTTACTAAATTGATATCAGACGTAAACAACGGAGCCACTTTAGTTCTGGTTTGGCTTAAATATATGAATACATCAATCTGATTTTGCTCTATTTTAATAAACCACCTTTGAGGTAGAGAACATTGCCTGGCTGTACACTGCCTGGTGGATCCCACAAAAAGTGGGGGTTCCCCTGGATTTCACAAAAAGTGGGGGTTCCCCCTGGATTCCCCAAAAGTGGGGATTATCCCAAAGCATAGCCCACTGTGCTTTATACTTGATTCATGTCACTGGAAGGAGACAGGCGTGTGCGTGTGTGTGTGTGTGTGTGTGTGTGTGTGCGTGTGTGTCTGTGCGTGTGTGTCTGTGTGTGCGTGTCTGTGTGTGTGTGTCTGTGTGCGTGTGCGCGTGTGTGTGTGTTTGCGTGTGTGTGTGTGTGCGTGCGTGTGTGTCTGTGTGTGTCTGTGTCTGTGTGTGTGTGTGTGTGTGTGTGTGTTTGCGTGTGTGTTTCCGTGTGTGTACGTGTATGTGTGTGTCTGTGTGTGTGTGTGTGTGTGTCTGTGTGTGTGTTTGCGTGTGTGTGGGTGTGTGTTTCCGTGTGTATGTGCTGGCAGGGACACAGGCAGTGGTGTAAAGGTCATTCTTCAAGGCACTTGTAAAACGGAGAGACCATCAATATGCACGGACCGCTCCGTCTGCGTGACGACCATTTCCTGTCCACTTCTACCCCATCGATCGGATTGGCACTCGCCGAGACGGCCGGATTGATCGTGCTTTATGGACTGAGCTGCATCGATAGCGCTACATGTACACCAGCTCGTAGTGCCTAAGGGCTTAACGACGAGAGCGAGCCACAGGCTCATTGATCCGTACACCGGAGGGGACATAATCACTGCCATATCTTAATACCTGAGAGAGCCTGCACTGGACGTACAAGGAACGCCCCGCCCCGCCTCGCCCCGCCCGGAAAGCAAAGGTTTCTTAATGTATTCGGCAGAAGAAAAGCAGGGAGGGGGAAATGTGGGAACCACCCAGTCGAGACCATCGGTCTTCATCGCGCAGGGCTAAGACTCGCCTTGTGTGTCGTCTTCGAATGAATAAACGCAGTAAAAACAGCAGTCCTCAGAATTGCCTTTGTGCGGCCCTCTTGCGCGCGGCTCGTTTGTTAAACTACCAGGGGAAAACGCCGCACGCCTCGCAGTCGCAGCCTTTGAGATTTCCCAGCCAAAGTGCGCCACCAGCACAAAACGCGGCTGGAGACACATCCGCAGTAATTGAAACTGACAAGAGAAGAGGCCATTGGAACGATGAATGGATATCACATGCCTGAAGTTCGCTGGCTGAGATTAGTATCCCATTATTACATTGATCTGTGGAGGCCGGCGCTGTGCTATAATACTGAGGTCTCTTTGATTATGGTAGGAATCCCAGGTGGAGCATTACCCTTTAAAATTGGGGGCAAAGCACTGAGCCTGAATTGCTCCAATAGCAAAAAATAAAATAAGATAAAAAAATCCAGATGCATGATGGGTCATATGTGATAATGTAAGCAATGCGTGTGGCCCTCCATAATTGATAAAAATATTAATTTACTGGGCTTTTTGGCTGGTATTTTCCAGCAGAAAAAAAAAACAAACAAAAAAATAGTCAATAACCCCCCTGTGAAAGATAATGTCTGGCAGTCACCAATAATGGATAAAAACCCTGACTGTCTCTTATAGCAATATGTCCTCTATGACAGAGATTGCTGTTCAAAAATTGGAGAGACTTTTCCAAAATTTACCATTTTTACAGCTATATGACAACATGGGGGTGGGGGTAAAAAAATGAAAAACATTTTTCTAATATAAAAGCAAAGTGCAGTTCATGAAAAGAATGTTCCGACAGCAGACCTCTCCATACAATTTTATAGTGGCAACAATAAAACAGCGAATTCATATGTTCTGCATTGATAAGACAGGGGGTGGTGCCAGCTTGTGTGCATGGCAGAGTTTGCCCATTCAGCTGAATTTCAGAAAGAGAAGAAAAAGGCCCTGCAAAACTCAAGAGCCACGCGTCGACTTTGACGTGAATGCGGGCTTGTGTGCGCGTGTGTGCTTTTCAGCTTTTAGAATCATGAATTTGTGGAATTGCACGCGTAAAGTTTGAACAGTTATACACTCTGCACAATTCGTACACTGAAATGTGTCAAAAGACTTTCCAATCAATCAATCAGCAAATTTCATTATGAAGAATCTAAAATAAATAGAATAATAAAATTAGGTTTTATCAACAGCCATTATGGTTTTCAGACTCTCCAATGTGACAGTTTCTTCAATAGAAATTCTTAAAACACCAAATATGTTGAATTATTCCTGTTATTCATGAAAGACACAAGAGTGAGTTGGTCTGCAGGCCCGCCCATTGCAGTGTAATTATCGAGCCGTGTTGTGATGGATAAGGATGGAAAGAGGGAACAGAGGGAACAGAGAGAACAGAGGAGGGAGAAAGCTGAAAGCGTGTGAGGATTTGGGCATGCTGGATGAATGGCTCCAGCACAGCGGGCCAGAGGCTTCTGCACACATTTAGAGCCCACAGATAAGTGCCATCAGAGAGAGAGAGAGAGAGAGAGAGAGAGAGGCTGCAGCGGTCTTCATTACAACCGCCTGCCTTTCCTTTACTCTGCTTTAGTCCACAAACACCAAAACGGCAAGAGAGGCTGAACACACACACACTCACACACACACACACACACACATACACACACACACACACACACACACACACACACACACACACACACACACACACACTCACAGGAACAGACAAACACACACACACACAGTCACACACACACACACACACACAGACAAAAACAAACACACATGGATGTGTGCGTATACCCACGCACGCACGCACACGCACACACACACACACACACACACACACACACACACATGCATGGGTACACAGTGCACACACACACACACACACACACACACACACACACACACACACACACACACACATGCATGGGTACACAGTGCACACACACACACACACACACACACACACACACATACACACTCACACACTCACACACACTCACAGGAACACACAAACACACACACACACACACACACACACAGAGTGAAGGGGGGGTATCACAAGCAGAACCATATAGTCTAGCTCTATAGCCACTCACCACTGGCTTGGCAAAAACTGTCCCCATAAACAGCAGGCTTTTCTAACATCAGGACTGTAATTACCCACATCAGTCAGACATGGGGTCACTGCCAGTCAGCCCCCCCAGCCTATTCATTCAGGATCAGTAGCAGGGGCTTCCTGAAGGGCTGCCACATCGCCAGCCATCACTCGGAGCGATCGGCAGTAGCACGCCATCCTGCCCTCCTCTTCCAGCTGCGCTCGCCCTGCAGCCAACCTCATTCCCAGCATGCCCTGCTCCTCCGCCGACCCCCCTCCCGGCCCCCTGACCCCCCGCCCCCGACCCTCCGCAGTCCCCACCCCCACAACCAATCATCCTCCTCCTGCTCGTACGCAATCCTGACACCCGGCCAGCAAAGCCTTAATGACTCATTCCTTTCCCTTACATTACGTATTATCACAGGAGCTATTATGTGTTCCTTTTTTTTTTGTTGTTGTTGTTGTTGTTGATGTCTGACTGAAGCGTTTTCACTTTACCTCAAAAGGCAGCCTTCATAGACGGTCAAGAATTATTCTGGAATGTATTTATCAATAATGTTGATTTGTTTTGTTATCGGTTTCCACTTCCATGAAGTGTAACAGGGGAGAGAAGCTCAATTATGACCATCTGTCAGGGGATTCACAGGGGATACAGCATAAGCTTCACACTGATCTGACAGCATGTCCATTTAAACAGTGGAATGGCCTCATATATAATGGTCCTGATGCTGAGCGGTCCGGGCTGTACCTGGGGACTGCGCTGGGGCTCTTTTACAGCTGTAGGGATGCTGACGACAAAGGCTACATGGTTACCGTAACCAAGCCACAAATTCTTGAATAAAGCAAGAATGGAAGAGCAGCACCTTTTTAGCCTTTCAGTTGAGACGGCGCTGAAAATCACTCCCAGGAGAGTGCATTAAACCTCCTTGGGTCATATTAAAGTGGCCAGAGACTGCAGAGCTGTGATAAATTGTGCAGAAGTTTAACTTCACATCCCACACTAAACATCACGTGTCACTCATATATTTGCATAATTCTGACTCCAAATGTGGAAAGGGACACATTTTTGGAGACCCTCGTTTGATTTCTGCTAGCTAGCTCTCAAAAAAAAATGCCAAGCTGACATTAACTGGGAATGCTGTGGCACAGAAACAAATACTAAATGTTTAAATTCAAACCTATTCATGTAAACTAATCTTTTGCACAAATACAGCTTTCCTTGTCTTCCCATTAGCTAGAAATTCCCTGCATGCCACCACTGCTCAGAAAAGACTAAACTGGCCGGTCTCTCACCTCAGATGGGCTGTGGGAGAGCCAATTCACGCACTTGGAGGAGAGGAATTTTTCTGTACGGTCCTGGCACTGTTCCTCCTGTGACCTTAGAGCAGTTATTTATTTTCAGAACATTTTTAACTGAAAACAAAAACGAAAAAACGGATCTGACTTTTAAAAAGTTCTGGGTACAAAATTGGTGTCCCTGGTGGAAATTACGTCTATGCACCCACAAGAACATTCTGAACATTTTTGTCTGCAACAGTGACAGTGTGTGCAAACGTTGTCCTTGTGCCTAAACTCTGTTTCCAAGGATGCAAAAGTACATGATTGGACCTGAGTGCTGGAAATGGCAGGTTTCTGTTTTTTGAAATTGTTTTGAAGCATGAGAAGCACTTGGTGTAGGAAGGGCCATTCAGACCATCTGAAGCACACATTCAGTGATTAATTTCCGATGTGTCCTTCAGTTTTGTTTAACAATTTATCTCTTTTTTGTTCTTTTTTTTTTTGAGAAATAGCTTAAACTTGGGAGATGCGAGTAAAAGGTATTGTAAGCCATGACAAATAGGTTTTATATCATCCATGCAAAATATAGATCATCCTCCAGCACTGGGCTATTTGTCTTCAGACATGACTGATGTAGACTTTGGACAATGGCCTGATGTGCCACCCAGCCAGACTAATCAAGCCAGGTCTTGGGAAAGCCATTATTTGAGACGAGACGTTTTAGAAACAGGAGAAAGTAATTTAATGCTTGCCACAACGGTTGTCCATTTCCTGCTGCAAGGAGTGAGCGTATAAACACTGTCACGGTGGAAAAAAAGCTCACTTCAGGGGCTCCAACTTGCACATTTTGCTAAAATACTTTGAAGCTCAGCAATTATATTGTCAAAAAAGTTACTTGCAGAATTAAACTTGGCAAAGCACTGAAATAGAACAATACAACTCATTTTTCATCTTTTATTTTTCTTTGAGGATGGCTGCTGACGCTCTGGCCTGATAACCTTTTCCCACAGACAAATGTGAGAGCTGAAGGAGACAGTAGATTGCCATTCCGAGGTGCATTGTCCCCACTGGGAAGAGAAATTGGACAGTAGTTCTGTGGCACGCTCTGAGGCCAAAGACCCCTCAGACAGGCGCGTGATTACTGGGTTTCACAGCAGTAATGCAGTAACCGTTACCCAGAGACCACGGTGTGCGGCACCCGGACAACTCGCCGTTACTGTTCTCCCCGAGCTCTTAAGTGGCTCATAATTGCCCCAGCCTGCATGCGCTCTGCGGGAATGGCTAAACAGAGGGGACGCGTGGCATCAAAGTGAAATTAATGGTGCTTATTTCCAGGCATGAGGTTGCCCCCGCCCCCCCCCCTCTGACTTTGCAAGGGGTTGTTATGAAATATACATCAGTTCACGGAGACACTCTCCACATTGCCTTGTAATTGTAGGATTTTATGGAGAATGTGATGCATTTTGGCTCGGGATTCCAGTGACATCGTACAGTAAATCACACTGAGCGTGTGGGGTGCAAACTGCAGTTTTATTGCATATGCTGGGTACTGAGTGTATTTATAAACAGCCGGGAACGTGCCTAACATTAATCTCCGTTTCCACCACTCTGATTACAAACTGTGCCGCTGCTACTGCCGACCCCAGTGAAGTCAAGGAGTGTTTGTTATTCTCAAGGACTTTTAAAATGCTCTTATATCCTTTTTCTGCTGGTCAAGCTAAGAAATCATACACGTTACATAAAAAAAATAAAACAGAATACATTTTTTATGTATATTCCAGGGGATATGGCATCTTGAGCAGTGTCCTCATTCACTTGGGACTATGGCTGTGTCCGAATCAGCACCTTTCCATACTAGTGAGTACGCTTGTTGAATAGACTGGACGAGAAAGTAGTTCAGTAAGCAAAATTTTCTCTAAACGTAGTATACTTAAAACCACCGGATGATATACTTACTTCCGTGGTTTCACCGAGTATATTCGGGAGCGTACTTTTCAAGAAGTACGCAAACATTTTGGTCTCATAAACATGACGCACAGCTTCATTTTAAAAAATGAGCCGCAGCTTCGCTGACAATAACAACTAAAGCAGCACGTGACAAGGGTGGAACATCTTACAGCGCTTCCACAGTACGGTTGGTAAATAGTATGGAGGATATATTTTTTTGCATACTAAACAGTACACAGTAAACAGTATACGGCTGCTAGTACACAGTACAGGAGACAGGATTCAGTAGATAGGGCTCAGAATCAGGCACAGCCGATGTGCTTCATGTCAGCCTCAGTGAAGAAGAGCAGATTGAGACACGGGAGGGAGGGCCAATTGAATGATGCACATCCCAAGTCCAGACACACAGAGATTAACTCGTGCCATCAGTCAAAATGCTGCCAGGAGGCCCCAGCTGTCAATCCGCCCTGGTTTTAAAAAGAAAAGGGCAGCAGACTCACAAAAACACTCATAAAGAAAAAGGGCCGCGAGACATTAAAGGTCAGACTCAGTAGTCTGCGCACCTTGGCCCTTCTTTTTTTCATCGTAAAGAAAAACAATAGCGCGACGGTGTGAGCGCTCGAAGGCTACAACACTTCTTCAGCAAAGAGTTCTGATTCCTGTGACTTCTCTCTTCAGGATACTTTTTAATCCCTTTCCGTTATCATATAATGCTAAATAAATAAATAAATAAATGCTGCCACAGTCATCCTAAATATCGGGGATTAATATAAATTCTGTTGAACCCAGAGTTAGGCCTGAAATCCTGATTAGTCCTGTGCTAGAGCGGTCGGACGGACGGCCATGATAAACTGGTCGGTTCAGTCCAGAACAATAGACTTAAACATGTCAGGGAAATAGGTATGACCCCATCGTAACCACAGAAACAGACTCGCTGGAGTCAACCCGTATCCACTTCATGTTGGATTACACATGATGCAACACTAAGTGTGTCAGTGTTAGAGCATAGCTTGGCTGAGCAAAGCAGGAATAAGATATATGAACTAATTGGAAATTTCAAAGACGAACACGTTCATGCAGACTTTTTCTGCCATATTATAGAGAATTAACATGACAAACGACAGAGGAAAAAAAGTAAAAAAAATTTATAAAACTGAGCGCTGCCTCATGTTCCAAGCCAATGGTTGTGCTCACTTAACCCACACCATGAAATCATGCTTAATAACTTCCCCCGTGGACATGCGTGTGTGTCCGTGCATGTGTGTGTGTGCGTGTGTGGTTGCGTGTGTATGTGTTTATATGTGTGCATGTGTATGTGTGTGTGTGTGCGTGTGTGGTTGCGTGTGTATGTGTTTATATGTGTGTGTGTGTGTGTGTGTGTGTGTGCGTGTGTGGTTGCGTGTGTATGTGTTTATATGTGTGCGTGTGTATGTGTTTGTGTGTGCGTGTGAGCTTGTGTGTGTATGTGTTTGTGTGTGCGTGTGTGGTTGCGTGTGTATGTGTTTATATGTGTGCATGTGTATGTGTTTGTGTGTGCGTGTGTGGTTGCGTGTGTATGTGTGTGTGTGTGCGTGTGTGGTTGCGTGTGTATGTGTTTGTGTGTGCGTGTGTATGTGTTTGTGTGTGCGTGTGTGGTTGCGTGTGTATGTGTTTATATGTGTGCATGTGTATGTGTTTGTGTGTGCGTGTGTGGTTGCGTGTGTATGTGTGTGTGTGTGCGTGTGTGGTTGCGTGTGTATGTGTTTGTGTGTGCGTGTGTGTGCGTGTGAGCTTGCCTGCTTGTTTCTCAGACATGTCGAACACGTGGATTTGAAAGGAGAATTGAGAAAGCTTCACTCTGCCTCCTCCACAGTCTCTTTCACAGAGAAGCGGAGGAGAGACGGCTAAACGGGGGGGGGGGGGGGGGGGGGAGGAAGTGTTCAGGAGGAATAATAATCTACCAATCAGGACGGCCTCTGGAGAGGTGGCCAGGGCTTACCAGTGATTGACAGGGCTGACATTTGCTCAGTCAACCTCACGCAGCAGTCTCTCGGCCTCGTAGGAGGCGGGTTCGATCTGCAGCCAGGAGAGCTCCGCTCACCCACGGCCCGGACTTTACACCGATCTATATTCCCCTGGCCCCACCCGCCCAATCTCTGTTTTATCCCTGCTCCTCTGTCACATGGTCGGGTAGAGAGGTCCTCCAACGCCCCCTCACCGTCCTCAGACTAAGATAAATACAGCAGTCAGCACGCCATCCCAGCCTGTTTGCACTCACGCATATAGGTATATATACACATACACGCACACGCACACACACACACACGAGCA
>CM056388.1:6440526-6669868 GCA_029718625.1 Synaphobranchus kaupii | reverse complement strand
TGTGAAGCATTTCAAAATTAATCGCTCAGTTGATGGGCATAATTTTCTTTTATAATCTAGACCTGTTATATATTGTAGGAACCTTGACTTGGAAACGTGCAATATTATTAGACCCCAAAAACAATGGGTTTTTTTCCCAATTAAAAACAGATATATATGGTGCATAAGTCTTTTTAGAAAGACAAAGGTACATACTTGACCAAGTGTTTGCATGTCTGATTATAACTGGTGTTTAATACTTCTCTTTCAGGATCTCTGAAAGTTTCTCACCTTTGATTGCTGAGAAGAGACTGTGTTTCGGTTGGATTCCCTGTTTGTTCCCTGACCTTGACTTTCACAGCCTGTTGTGTTCTGGTGTAAAAATTTTAATAGTTCATTAGTGCATGAAATGTTATGTCATTGTCTTGCAAAGGAGTAGAGCCTTGCCAAGTGACTCCACGCCAAACGGCTCCCTGGGATACGTAGTCCTGTCCTTGGGTTAGACCCTCGTTCATTCATGGACACCAATATTACCTCACTGTTACTGTTTCCTAGTCTGTATGATAACTTCACATATCCCCTGTTTAGATTTGTGAGTCGTTTGAACTTGTGAAGAGCTCCGATATTAAAAAGGAAGTGAATGCATATGCGTGTGTGTGTGGCTTGTGTGTGGCTTGTGTGTGGCTTGTGTGTGCTCGTGTGTGCTCGTGTGTGCTCGTGTGTGCTCGTGTGTGCTCGTGTGTGCTCGTGTGTGCTCGTGTGTGCTCGTGTGTGCTCGTGTGTGCTCGTGTGTGCTCGTGTGTGTGTGAGACGAGACTTGTAATTTGTTCATGCTTGTAGAGGCGAAGGCACTGAAATGCTCGCTAGCTAGCCTCCCTCTTGGCTTCTTCCTTGCAAGCACCTGCAGAGAGCACCTTGTTCTCCATTCAGGCGTTGTACACCATGCACAAATGGACTAAATGCAGCCTTTTCTAATGCAGAATGATTACCGTTTCATCATCTGTACGATAACTGCGCATATCCCCTGTGTAAACTTGAGTCGTTTGAACTTGTGAAGAGCTCCGACATTAAAGAGGAAGTGAATGCAGCTCTTTCTCTTTCTAACTCTCTCCTCGCTTATTCCCTCTCTCCCCCTCTCTCTCTCTCCCCCTCTCTCCCCCTCTCTCTCTCTCTCCCCCTCTCTCTCTCTCCCTCTCTCCATTCAAGGAAGAATGCAATCTTCAGGCCACCGGCTGCGTGATGTTGAGCAGCACCACCCGCTGCTGGGTGGAGAGGAGGAGCTGGAGGGGTCGGCGGCCCCTGGGGAGGGGGAGGGGGTGTGGTTCATCCAGGACGGCTGCGGCATGGTGTGCGCCTTCATGACCTGGTTCCTGGTGCTGTACGCCGACTTTGTGGTCACCTTCGTCATGCTGCTGCCGTCGAAGAGCTTCTGGTACGCCCTGGTCAACGGCGTCGCCTTCAACTGCCTGGCCGTCCTGGCTCTGACCTCACACCTGCGCACCATGCTGACCGACCCGGTGAGTGAACGGCAGGAAGGAGGGCGTGGACAGAGCTGGAGGCGGGGTTGGAGGTTGGGGGCGGGGCTGGAGGCGGGGTTGGGAGCGTGGTGTGGGTGGAGGCCAGGATAAAAACGAGAGAGGGACAGGAGGTGATTTAACGCCGCTGTCTGTGGCAGGTCACTTTAGCATATCGGCTGTCCCAGGTTAGCAGTTTCTTGAGAAGAACTCACGACATAAAAATGTCGTCCTTTGGTAAGTGTCCTTTCAGTGGCTGCCAGCACTTGTAAGTGGTGATTTATGTTCATGATGTTCATGATGTCCATCAGATTGAACTATAAATCCCAAGTTCCTACACAGTGTTTGCGCTGTGGAGATTGTGTGTGTGTGTGTGTGTGTGTGTGTGTGTGTGTGTGTCTGTGTGTGTGTGTGTGGGGGGGGGGGGGTGTTGGGCAAGCTCTGTGAATGTGGTTGGAGTTGGTTACACAACAGTTCTGGGTTCTGAGGAACGGGTAATTTAGGTTTCGACAGCAATTTCCTGTCGAGAGGGCAGGGCCTTGGCATGCTATTGATGGCTGCTCTTAACCAGCCGCTAGGCTGAATGGCTTGGTTTCCTCATCAAGCAAGAATGTAGCTCCAGCCCCCCTGCCTGCGTTCCCCCTCCTCTAGGTAATGAGCAGTAGCAGGGTGCTGATGAGTGCTGGAGCTGCCGGGGGGGGTGGGGGTGGGGGGGGGGTCACTGAGGGGGGTCGTGACATCCATGGAGGTGGGGGTGGGGGTGGGGGGTGGCACGACTTTGTCTCTCGTTGATTCTCATTTTTTTTCAAATTATTGAGTATTTCCACACGTTGGCTTTTCTTGTGGCCGGTCATGAAGGCAGCCATGCAAAGCAGCGGAGGCTATTTTAAATTTTTTGTATTCCAATTTAATTCACTTAATTTGATATTGTATGTCTTTATTTGGTGTGTTTGTTTGTGTGTTGTGGGTCTGCCCCACTGTCTATGTCTTTTTTTTGTTGTTGCTGGGGCTACAACTGAAGTTCCCGAAAGGGAAAATAAAAGTTATTCTATTCTAACCACAAATTCATATCCACTACAGTTATTATTGTGTTCTATTCACTATGCACAACTCTTTTAGTAGCACTTGAAAGGTGTTGATTAGAATGACAGCCCAGTCCAGTCCATTAAATACCGACACTGTAAATGAGCTGAACTCAAGCACAGTGACGATAGCCAGGTTATGGCAGGCAGCTCTAATGCACTGAAGCTGAGGCTGCTGGGTAAGGCTCAGGTGTCCACTCTCTGTCCTCTCTCTCTCTCTCTCTCTCTCTCTCTCTCGAGTGTCATCCCACTCTCTCCATCCGCTCTCTGTTTGTGTTCTGTCCTTACTTTCTCTCGTCTTTCCTCCCTCTTTTAAAAAATGTTGTTTGTGTTGTCTCTTTGGCTCTCTTCTCTGTCCTTTCTCCTGTTCGGCCTCCGTGCTGCTATATCTGTCCTCCCCGTTTTCTCTCCGCACTCCATCTTTCCTATCTTTATCTTCCCCTTTTCACCTCTGCCTGCTCTCATTTCTCTTTCTGTCTGTACGTGCTCCCTCCTCCTCCTCTCTCTCTGTCTCTTTACCCCTCTGTCCGCTCGCTGAGCTGACTGCGTCCGTGCTCGTATCTGCAGGGAGCGGTGCCCAAGGGCAATGCCACCAAGGAGTACATGGACAGCCTGCAGCTAAAGCCAGGGGAGGTCATCTACAAGTGTCCCAAGTGCTGTAGCATCAAGCCAGAGCGAGCTCACCACTGCAGGTCAGACGATGGCAGATCACACTGTTATCAGCAGACGTACATGTTTAATATCTCTTTGAAGGGTAGGTTTTTTTTGGAATGTTTTTTTTCTGAATTCTAAGTCGGTGTTCTAGAACTCCATTGCTTTCGATTACCAATAGTGACTGTGACATCAGCATTAGAATGTTCAGTCAAGAACATTCTATTATCACATGTTTGTGAGCTTAGACCTTAAAGGGTTGAAAATGATGTGATCGATTTGGTTTCACTCTATCAGTTTGCATATGCTTTTGTCTGCCTACAACTCTGTGCTCTGCTAGGCCCACGGAATTGATCTCTATAATGTCGGGTGTAACTGCCCAGCATCTGCTTTACTTTTCAAGTGCTGAAGCATGTTTAATTTAAACCTAATTTGATCTTGCGTAATTAAATTGAAGGCCTGGAAGCTGGAGCTCTGTGCTCTGTCATTGGGAAGGCTGGTCACACTGCCCCCTTCTGGGGTGAGGCTGCCTTTGCAAAGAGAATGCACTAAGACAATTATACACTAGTGTCATGTAATGAAACGGAGGAACTGTAATGTCAATGACTGAGTTTATAGTATAACTAAGTTTATAGCATTTCAAACGCTTATGATCTTGAGCGAACCTTTGAGCCGAAACCATGTGGAGCAGTAGCAGGACCGAAGTTATACGGTCAACACTAAAACTAAAAGTGTCAGACATTTGTTAAACCCATCTTGCTAGGTAATAAGACGAGGATCAAGTCCAATGTTGGTTTAATGTGATGGCAGTTGATAAGAAGGCTAAGTCTGAAAGATAATATGAAAACAAAAATTTTTGCAAAAATGTTGCTGCGGTCTTTGTGAGCTTGTTTTGAAAGAAAAATTATCCTCTTGCTTTTCTGTGTCTGGTCTGTGTGCACAAGGCTATGTAGGTCGAGGCTTATTTTCTCATGAAGTTTAATAGTTGCAGTTGTGGCATCTGTTCCCCTCATCATTACTGGTGTATCACTGCCTTCCTTGCAATGCCTCGAGCTACAGAATTCAGTTACATTTCTTTGTGTCTTTTTTACTGATGACAGTGGTACAACTCTGTCCTGTGTTGTCACCCCCCCCCCCCCCCACAGTATTTGTAAGAGATGCATCCGGAAGATGGATCACCACTGTCCCTGGGTCAATAACTGCGTGGGAGAGAACAACCAGAGGTTCTTTGTGCTGTTCACTGTGAGTGAAAGTCACGTCGGAAATCGGGTTGCTGAATTAATTTTCACAGACAAACTGGTGAAAAAAGCAGTTGTATGAGAATCGTGCCACAGATGTGAAAGCTGTCAAACCACTGACCTCAGCTATGCTGGGGGGGCGGCTAAGTGTTAGCAAAAGCTAGCTGTTTCTGTGTTCAAAGGCACTACAGCTTCAGTGTTCAGAAAGATTTAATTACATTCCGAATTGGTAATTATTCCTTTGCTTGTTCTTAGCTTACAGTACAGAATACAGAATAAGTATGACCAAAAACAGACTGATGGTAGCATAAAACAAAAAAGTGATATATGCTACTGTGATTACGTCTGTACGCCATACACCAGTATGGGTCAAGTTCATATCTCTTTGTGTGTGTGAGTCTGTCCGCTGTACAAACAGCTGGCAGCTTGTCAGAATAAAAGAGATGAACACGTTGCCTTTAGCCTCTCGCACTTTGAGATGTGCTGAACAAAAAGCAACTTTAGTCATTTCATTTGAAGTCATTTGAGACCAGCCGGTACATTTGTTCTGTGCAGAAAGTGTGCAGAATAAAAGAACATCACTGGCACCTGCTCCATTGTAAACTCTTCTTTAGTCTGATAAATCACCGGTGGGTTTAAGGCTGCCTTTGATAATCTGTTAATTTTGTCGCTGGTGGAGTGGGAATGTATGCTGCATTCCCAATCGCATTTTTTATATGTAAATGTGGAATCGGCTCTCGAAAGCAAAACAAGAATAACCCACGATGGGCTGAAAAGGCTTATAGTCTCCAAGTAACATTAGCTATCGCAGCCTTTTTTTCTTTGCAGCAAATTGGGGTACAGTGTACTTTCTCGTTCCCCAGTGCAATTTTCTTTGTCTTTTTGACACTGACAAACGAGTCCTTGGAGGAACCAAGAGAGCACTGTGCGTCTGATGATGACATCACAAGAAACAAAAATGGCAACGTTAATTGGTCAAAGTCAAGCTAAGCTGGGCTACATGTGACAGCACTAAGCATTCATCTTCTCTTTCTCTCTTTCTCTCCCTCTCTTTCTCTCCCACTCTTTCTCCCTCTCTCTTTCACACTCTCTCTTTTCCCTCTCTCTCTCGCTCCCCCCCTCTCTCTCTCTCTCTCTCGCCCCCACCCCTCTCTCTCTCTCCCCCCCTCTCTCTGCAGATGTATGTAGCTCTGATTTCCACCCACGCTCTGGTCCTGAGTGGGTTCCAGTTCTTCACCTGTGTCAAAGTTCAGTGGAGCGGTAAGTGTCCCTCACTCTTTGACTGACGGTGACGGTGACGGTGACGGTACGCATGTTGTGTGCGGAGGCCATGTTCTACAGAACGGCTCGCTCTGGTCTTCCACACGGACCACGCCCCGCAGATCCCCCCTCTCAATGAGACCGCGCCACTGGCATGTTGAATGGAGCCTGGGCGTGCCGTTCCAGTGATCAGATCAGCCCGTCAGGATAATGATCAGTGCCCGGGGGGTAATGACCACTGCAGTGTCCTCTCTCCTGTTCCATTGATGCCCCCACTCATAAATTTACCGTGTGCGAATCCCGAGGCCGTAAAGGGAGTTTTACTGCTCCTGTGAGTGGCACGGGCGAGTCGTCGGCGTGAGTAACGGCTCGGAGACGCCGCCTGATTTGACGACGGTCTGATTAGCGCGGCGGCGGCGGTCTCTGACCCCCGCTGTCCTTGTGCTGTGGTTTGCAGAGTGCAGCGACTTCTCCCCGCCCGTCGCCGTCATGCTCATGATCTTCCTGTGCCTGGAGGGCCTCCTCTTCCTCACCTTCACCGCCGTGATGTCGGCACTCAGATCCATTCCATCTGCAACGACGAAACGGTGAGCTCCAGGGGGTCTCTGACATCACAGTGAGCTCCAGGGGGTCTCTGACATCACGGTGAGCTCCAGGGGGTCTCTGACATCACGGTGAGCTCCAGGGGGTCTCTGACATCACGGTGAGCTCCAGGGGGTCTCTGACATCACGGTGAGCTCCAGGGGGTCTCTGACATCACGGCGTGCCTGGACCCAGCCCTGCTCAAGCCCTCTGTATAGTGTTTACTACATCACCCTGCTCAAGCCCTCTGTATAGTGTTTACTACATCACATCACATTCAGTCAGCAGTGACTCCCATCCAGAGCCATGCACAGAGCACATATGAGCTTCAATAGTCAGTAAATACAGAGGGAGCAAGGCAACACTCTTACAGTTACTGAGCAACAAGAATGATAGAATCAACTTTACTGTTGCGTGTATATACTGTGTATTTACGTAGGTGTGTGCGTGCGTGCGTATGCGCGCGCGTGTGTGTGTGTGCGTGTGTGTGCGCGTGCGTGCGTGCGTGTGTGCGTGTGTGCGCGTGTGTGTGTGCTCGTGTGCGCGTGTGTGTGCGTCAATTGCTTTGAAAACCATCTTTTGGCACATTCATTGTTAATGGTTGAAAAGAAAACAAAGTATGCATCTCATGGCTATTAAATGTTGTTTAAAATTTTAAACAGTTTACATAATGACCATAAAATATAGCTAGTATCAAACTGAAAACTGGATGAGAATGAGTTTTGAATGTGCAGTAATGTATTCTCCCTCTTGAGGAACCAGCATCAGTCGAGCAATAAACGGGCACGCAGGCGAGGTACAGATTTGGCCGTAATGATATTACTCTTATCGCTGAGCCACGCACTGTACAAGAACAGATAGCTTGTTTCATTGCATTTTATTCAACAGGGAAATTCGACCATGTCATTGGAGACTGGAATTACAGAAATCTGCATTTTATGTTCGATGTATTCCGTGCCTTGGGTAATTGTATTCATCAGTTTGTCACATTTATTTGTGAGCAACCACATATCGCCTTCTGATTCTTTATTTTTCATTTGGCAGAAAATACATTTCAGTTGGAGTGGTAGATTACACTATATATTCAGCTACCATGTAACCAGGAACAGAGGCATGTTAACAGAAGAGGATGTTACAACATCAGTGTATAACTGTCGCGGGAGGCGGGCCAGACGGCTCTTAAAACAGTTGAAGCAAAGTGATCAGGCTTAGTTCATGAGCAGATGGTGTCGTTTACCCATAATACTACAGGAACGGACTAGATAGTGTAATATTAGCTGATGTTTTTATGATTGTTTTATGATGGCTGGTCACACCCGTTCATGAGTGGAATAATGTGCTCGTTGTTTCCAAAATAATTGAATATTTAATGAACAAAAAAATTGTTTCAGCTGCCTTTACGTGCCATTGCCTTTTAGTGCATTTGATCATATTCTTTTTTTATTACCAGCGCAGGTACAGTATTTCAAATGCTTCTGTATTATACGTTTGTCATACTTGTTACATTGTAATGCAGCTGAAAATAACTACTGCAAAAAGGTCTATTGTTGTAGATTTTAATTTACAAATTCAACATATGATACCAGTTGTTTCAGGGTTGAACCATTGTAAACCTGTACCTTGGATTATTGAAAACACCTGCATGTACTTCCAGTTACATATATATATTGAATACATTTGTTGTATATTCAATTCAAACTGAGGCAATATTTCTCATAAATGTGCCTTCCTAGGAGGGTCACAGTGATCTTCCTGATATTTTGGATCAAAATAATCTTAATCTGCACGATAGATTCTGTGAAATGTCACAGCAACATGTGATTACATATCAAATTGCTGAACCCAGATTGACATCGGAATGACCTTTCTGTCATTTGAGAATATTGAAAAAAATTAAACGATTTTTGAGATGCGATCCGTATCAAATCATATTCTGCAGTAAAGTGTTGTTCAGTTAAAATAAGCACCAACAATGCAACTTGCATCTCTGAAACACGATGGGCCTTTAGCATGTGCCAAACCTTTTTGCACATGCAAAACCAATAACATGACCAATGATTGGTCATGGTATTTGTTTTCCACCAATCATTGGTTGTGTTATTGGTTTTGCTTGTGCTAAAAGGTCTTGCCCACACTAAAGGTCTTAGTAAATCAAGTACTAAAGACAGCATGCAGACCAAAACCCTAATGCATAATCTGTTTCAAATGGCAGGACATATTTTCCGAGCCACTATGCACAGAGATAAAAAGGATTAGAAGTTGCAATCCGAGGGCTGTCTCCGTCCACATGCTCATTATGAGCCACGAAGTCGGCGGTACCAATCCGGCCGCATGACCTTTGTCACATGACTCTCTCCCTCTCACTCTCATCTTGCTCGACTCACTACTCTGCTGCGACTGTCCGATAAAGCTGAAAAGCCCTAAAAATATAACTTACAATAAAAAGAGAATAAGTTGTGATTGGAATCGGTGCAGTTCAAAGGGGTTCCACAGCGACACCAACAGTAGCCTGGCCAGTTGGTGAAGTGCATCACTGTGTCTGTATACCAAACATATGAGTCATCCTGTCTGAGCTCGATGCAGGGGGCTGTTGCAATTCCCCCGGCGGTGACAGCTTTGCGCTCCAGTTGAAAGGAGGAGAGTCGAGGCTTCATCTGAACGGGACTGCAGCAGACGCAAGGCTGCAGTCGATGTGGAAGTGCCAACGCTTTCTTCCGTGGGTGAGAGGGAACCAGGCGACCGCCAGCTTTCACACGTTAATGGGCCCGGTGATAAGCTGCTATGATATTAATAAGCGTTAGCGTTGCGCCCTGCCGGTACCTCTGGAGGACCTGGGATGCTCCCAGAAATGTCTTAGTTGTTCCGGGTCTATAAATAGGCTACCAAAAAGATTTTCCCTTGTGTGCTGACACGCTTAAACTCTGAGGTGATTTTTTCTTTTGGTTATTCCAAGTCAAACTGAATTATTAATGGATATTGGAAGGTGATGCACGTACATCCCAGACAAAGAATTGAAAAATGCGTCATTCTCTACCGTTTTGACTGCATTGAAACCCAGTCGTAGAAATTAAATGGTGTTTTTATGCAAACCCCCCCGGTCCCCATTTACCCCCCCCGGTCCCCATTTACCCCCCCGGGTCCCCATTTACCCCCCCCCCCCGGGTCCCCATTTACCCCCCCCCCGGGTCCCCATTTACCCCCCCGGGTCCCCATTTTGAGATTGTGCTTTTGCATTGAACCCTGAGCCTGCAAGGTCATTTGGGATGATCGGCATTTAGAATTTTTAAAAATCGGTCTGTTTGAGTATTTGTTTTGCTTTCCGTTCTCTTTTCCCAGCAGTGTGATTCACCAGAAGTATTCAGAGCCAAGGTTTTTTATCTATGGCTGTAAACAGAGGCAGCTGCTTGTGCAAAAATTACAGTAATGTGTTTGTTGAGAGGAAACGCATTAATGCGTAAAAGCTGTATAAACGCTCGCATGAAGCTGCCTCGTAAGCAGGGCTGGGTATGGGGATGTAATGAATATGTGCCCAAATCCGCCGTTTTCCCAAAGCTCGTCACGCCGGGACCTGAGGTCTTTCCTTGGCTACGAGCCCACCGGCTCATTTGGCGTTTCCTGGTGGGGTGGAGGGTGGACGGGGGCGTTCCCCCCCCGGACAGGGCGGCAGCGCCAGGACCGGGCAGCCGGGAGGCGGGGCCACGCAGGGTCTCCACGGAGACGGCTTTGTATCTGACAGGGAAGGGCGAGCGATGGCCTCTCTGAAGGCTAGGCTCCTGGGACCCCAGTGCTGTGTAGTGTACGCACATCCAACTGGCTTGGCCAGGTGCCGGGCAAAAGAGTGAAACATAATGCCCGCACACCAGCAAATGCTCCCTTGTGGTTTATTCAGCACGCAACGTTTTGACCCAAGAGGTCTTCGTAAGGCATAGCCTGCCTAGCGCTGTGGATCAACCTGTCTCTCTGTGAACAAGCATTCAGCAGGCTTGTTGAAGTTGGAAAAGGGCAAAGCCTACTTTTGTTTTGTTTTGTTTTGTTTTTGTCTTCTCGTTTGAAAAGGTCTTACGGGAGTGGTGGTAGCTCATCATCAGTCCGAGTTGATTGTTGCTGAAGTTTCAGATAACCCAGTCCCAGTCAAACGCTGGATAACTTAAAATCTATGAGATTTCTTCTGTCATTGTATTTCAGCAGTACGTGTCATCATATTACAGTGCCTATTGAGTTTTTTATGAAAAAGACCTGAGGCTTGCAGTTCTTTCGTTAAACTCGATTTAATTTAAACGCTTGTCATAAACCTGGATTGCTACAGTAAAGTACTTTTCATAAAATATGTGCAGTCTGTTGGATGGAATTGGAAAAACAACGCTGAATTGATGGAGGACATTTTACATTTTTACATCAAATCTCAAATTGATGCATTAGGTGCTTGGAGATGCAGGGTATTTTAATGAACGTAAAAATCATTCCAGAGGTGCAGTATTATGGTCATCGTGGGTTGAAAGGGTTTTGGGTCGGATTTACCGCCTGGCGAGGGACTCTTCCTGGCCAAAGCACACAGCCGAGGCCCAGAAGCAGTGTATATACAGTAACTGTGGAGCTTGCGCTCAAACCAGGCCGTAGGCTTACCTGTGCGTCCGTGCGTCTGTCCCTCAGGAGATCGAGCGGCTGAAGAACGAGAAGCCCACGTGGGAACGACGCGTCCGCTGGGAGGGGATGAAGACGGTGTTCGGCGGCCAGCCGTCCTTGCTGTGGATCAACCCCTTCGCCGGACTGCGTCTGCGGCGCCTCCTGGTGGCGCGGTCACGCAGGGGCGGGCCCGAGTTCTCCGTCTGAGAACGGCCCGCCCCTCTCCTAACGCCGCGGCGGTCAGCTGCAACCACCCCCCCCCCCCCACACACACACCTGTGCACTGTCAGACTTGGGGAACGCTTCAAGGAGCTGGGGGGAGGGGCGTTGCCAGGGGAACTTTCAGCTGGTACCGCCCTCATCAAACGACAGGGAGGAGTCGGCCTGCATGTATTGCAGTATCTCCAGATGTATACATTAATCTATATAAATGTATAAATATATATATATCCACACATATTAATACACAGATTATCTTGTACTGGACACTTTTTTTTGTGTTTTGCCTTTTAAGTGAACCTGCAGTATGAACCTAAAGGAACAAGAGACGTGACTCATCCGAGACTCAGGCGTTGGTAATGGGCTTATGGTATTAAACGCTACGTAAAGCCTTCTTATTAAAATCAGGGCGGGAGACAGGATGTCAGGGCGGGAGACAGGATGTCACTCGTGAGAAGAGGAGTAAAGAAAGTTTGCCCACTGCGCTCCCTTTAATGACTCTTCAGCTGAAGATCTGACGAGTTTCGATGTCGATGCTGCACCTGTCCTCTCCCTGGGGCCCAACAGTGTGTGAATGGCGGACGGGGGGGGGTGGGGGGGGGCTGGGGCTGCTGGACCCCCAGTGTGTGAGAGAGCAGGGCTTCCGTCCTCAGGCTCACTGGGGGACCTGATTAACCACTACAACAGTACCACCCGCAGCCCCACCTGAACCCCCGACGGGAAGCCGTTGATTATGATTTGTCTTTGTTTTTTTGTTTTTTAAACTTTTTCAAAAAGAATTGGTTTTGTTTTGTTTTGTTTTGCATCTCATGTTCGCCTCAATAATTAGACCGTTTTTAGAAAGCTACTGCTGGAGAATAATTTTAGATGACTGCTCGCCATGACGATGGTGTGTATATTGGGGGGGGGGGGGGGTTTTCCCCCATCCTCCTTGTACATGCATCTTAAAACAATGTACATAAAATATATTTGTTTGCTGTTCGGGGGGGAGAGTTGGCGGAAATGAGGAGAGACGACATTCTTGGTGACCTATGACCGTCTTCCCACAGCCGTTTCCCGGTTCTGCTGGCGTGAGGTGGGGTAGATTGAGGTGCCCAGCTGTAGGCGGTAAGGCTGTGTGTCCGTTTCTGAGAAACGGCGGCGTTGAAGTAGTGCGGCGGTGTGATGTAAGGGACTCGCTGCCTCGCCAGCCAACGTGACCCGCGTTCTGAATAACTCCCGGTCCTGCGCAAGGCCTGCTAATGAGATCACTTGAAGCTTGTTTTATCATGCAAACGTCTGGCCCACCAGTGATGAGCAGTTATGCTCAAAGGAATAGTCCTCTGCTCAGAATCTTTAAGCAGGGGGGGTGGGGAAACCACACAGGATGGTCAAAAACAAACGCTGGAGAAACACTGTACAAAAGAGCCTCCCTGCCCATTGAAGCTGCTGGAGGTCCTGCACAGTGACGGCTTTGTGCTGTCTAGGAAAGCTCGACAGAAATCTGACATGAGGAGGTGTTTTTGTTTCTGCTAATAGGGCCCCTCGGGCAGACAGAGCCTAGCTTGATGTACAACTTCACAAGTATTTACCAAGTTTTTAAAAAGCTTCCGTGTGAACGGTTATCACTGACGGGTATGGGAGGTCTTCAGTGTCCCCACAAGCCATGGAAATGTATCTGGCTGAAGAATGTGTATTTGCGAGAGTCAGTCAAGGCGTTTCTAGTCAAAGCATTATGGGACATTTGGAGTAAATTAACTCCAGTCTAATCCCACCAGCAGCCGAATGGGGACGGCAAGCTCAGCCCCTCCCCTCTCGTATTCCTGTCAATCAAAACGACCTTTGCCCCCTTCTCGTGTTTTATCTCCTGTCTCTTACAACGGGTGGAAGTGTTGTCTGATTCGGTACTCCTGTTCCTCTTGACTTTAGCCCACCGTCTGAAGCAGTTATAGTGAATTAATTGCCTGCAACCATCATCATAGTTGTTTGACAAAGGCCAAATAACTTAACTTGTTAGTCCCTCAGATGTATGTGTGCATGCATTTTATTTAAGAGATGTCAGCCGCCAATGCCAAACTTGTAGTCAGCCTGTAAGTGAATAGAAACACTTTAATAATAAATCACTTTAATGATATGGTACAATCAGCTTTATGAATAGCATTGCCTCTGAACAAATCTTCATGTCTTATATTGAACGCTGCAATTCTGAAAATAATGGAACTTTTATTTTTTGTTTTGGGGGGGGGCTGTTATTTGGTAAAATAAAACACTTTGTAGACATTTTAGAAGGTGGACAGGGTCGATCCCTATGGGAATGTATCAGAGGAAACTGGCCTTTTATTTAAATACTGTACTGAGAATGTACGGCATGTTATAAAATTGGTTGTCAGCGGCAGTTAAAAATGCAGGGAAATCAATCACGGTTTATTCTATCATCTCATGAACACAAAACCTAATATGTTTTCCACTTAACAAAGCAAGAGAAACGGCCATTTTCTGAGATGTCTTTCACTCTACCTGTATAACTTATTGTGTTAAATCTGGTCAGGGTCCAGATTTCCTACTCGTAAAGCAGCACATACAATCTACGGCAGAACTGCACTGGACCTGGCTGCAGGCCGAATCCACTGTGCTCATTGAAGCTTGTTGCTAATTCTTGTGAAGCCCAATCGGCCAGGATGTTGACGCATATCTTTGCCGAACAGGACAGGTGTTAATCAGAGCAGGAATATGGATTTGCCTGAAAATAGAATAATCAATATGTCAAGCTTTGTAACTGGAAAGCATACACAGGTTATTCATTATCCGTTATCTACAGTATATCGTTTACTGGATTTAAAAAAAAAAGAGAAATATCTGTGTTATAAATGGTCTTTCTAATGTGTAGTTCTTTTGCATAATAAAGTTGTAAGGTTTGAAAGAATGGATGAAGAAGGGTTTCGTCTCCTACGTCTTTCAGCCAAGGTCCGATACGACTTGCTTTGTGTGTGCTGTGTTACACTGTTGTCCCAGAATAACCCTTTGGGAAAAAGAATATACTGCAGTATATTGTAAATATATCAAAATTATCTTCACAATATATTTAAAATATACTGCAGTATATTACTTTCCATAAGGGTAGAACTCAAGCCAGCCTCCGTAAACATCACATCAATATCAGAAAATAGGACACACCAGGCTATGGGAATTAAAACATGAGAGATTATCTTACTTCATTGCCTTCTGTGATTGTTTTTATCCTTTTTTTTCTGTGTTTTGATAATCTGTTTATATCCACCTCTGTGACATGGGATCGCTGTATCTTTGATGTGAAGTACATTCAGCCCTTGGTTCTGTGGAAGAGCTGAAAGGGTCTTGGATTTACAAACGGCAATTCTAAAAAAGTTGGGACAGTATGTAAAATGCACATAAAAGCAGAAAGCAGTGATTTGTAAATTCTCTTTACATATATTTAATTGAAAATGGTGCAAAGAAGAGCTATTTAATGTTTTACCTTTTTTTTACCTAATTCTTTTTTTTTTTTACATACTGTATATTTGGAACCCATGGTTGGCTAAATGGCTGCAAGTCATCAAGGATCTGCTGTATGAAACGAGCCTCAAACCATCACCCTGCTGCCAGATATGCAGTAGATATGGATGGATCACTTGAAGGGTTGCTTCTCCTGACTTATTTTTCCATGGAGTTGATGGTTTCTGAGTTTTGTCCTATAAGAGTAATTATGCATGTATGTGTGTTGATCAATGATTTGGTGTAGCAGGCCTCTTCCCTCTCTGACCCGACATCTAGTGGCATAAGTTATCGGGCATGACTAATGCCGTTGGTTGTTATCCATTAATACTTAAAATTATTATTATTATTATTATTTTTACAAATGGTCTCAAAACTTCATTGACTCATTGGGCCTTAAATTAAGCCAGGTGAAAACAATTCCACAGCTTAATAAAAATCTGACCCTTCTAACCTCTCAGGGTGCTGTGTGTACTGTACTTTCAACAACCATGGGCGCCTTTAAGCAGCTGACAGAGGACTTGAAAATAAAGGTAATTGACTGTTGTAATTGACTCTTACAAAGCAGGGTACAGTTAAAAGAAGAAATTCCAGGTTGGAATTTCCACTGTCAGAAACGTCATTAAGTAATGGTAGTTAAGGGGAACTGTTTAAGTCAAGGCAAGATATGGAAGACCGAGAACATTCTCTGATATAGCTACTCTTAGACCGGTCGGGAATGCAAAGCAAAACCCACATTTCACTGCAAAAGACCCACAAAAAGGTTTAGTGACACTGGAGTAGAGGTGCACCGGTCCACTGTGCAGCATTGCTTATGTAAAAATGATCTGCATGGAAGAGTTGTCAGAAGGAAACCTTTCCTGCAATCATCACAAACGTCAATGTGTGAAGTATTCAACACAAGACTTCTTGGGGGGGAAAACAGTGCTGTGAACTGATGAAACTCTGTGACCAGAATCACAAAAGATACTTCTGGAGACAAACGGGAAGCATTTGAAAAAAAGAACACCTTGAAAGTGATTAAGCTTAGGGGTGGATCTATTACGCTTTGGGTTTGAGTGGCAGCCAGTGGCACAGGAAGAATTGTGTCGGTCAAAGGAAGAATAGATTCACCTAAATATCTAGAAATCCTGGAAACTAATGTCCCAGAGTCAGTTAAGAGACTGAAGCTGAATCATACCTCAAAATCAACAATGAACTACGTAAAGAAACGAAAGATAATTTTTTTTGGAATGGCCTTCACAGTCCCCAGACTTGAATATTATTGAAAATCTGTGGGGAGATCTCAAAGCATGCAATTGTACATGCAAGAAGACCGAAGATTATTTTTCAACGAAAATGTTTCTGCAAGGAAGAGTGGGTCGGGGGGAATCCTAAAGCAAGGATAGAAAGACTTGGCTAGCTGCACAAAATGTTTGGGAGCTGTGATTTCTGCCAAAGGAGGCTTTACAAAGTAGTGACTGACAGGGTGCCAAAACTTTTGCACTTGCCACATTTACGGTTTCATTTTTCTCAATCTGTTAAATTCACATTCGAAATTCAAATTAAATCAGGAACATGGTCATTTACCTATGTTCCCTCAACAAAATATGGTCCTCTTTTGATTGTTGCAGAGAGCATGTGAAAATGTATGAATGTGTAGCACAAATTAAGAATTATAATACAACGGATGGGGGTGAGAATGCCGAAGGGGGAAGAAAGTGGGTATTCAGGAAGTTTGTTTTACGGCAATAGAAGGTTAATGTAGATTTGAATCGTTTTACTGTCAACACCTCAGGTATCAATTCATCTTATCAAGGAAATGAAGCAGTTATCCAAATAGAAAGACTCTTTAAGTTGGCGCAAGTTAATTATTAGCCATCTGTGAGCGTGCCGTTAGCATGGTACACTAGGGGTGCTTCCCACTCCACAGTGCAGTGTGACTAGCCTGCATGAAGGTGTGTGATCATGTCAGGTGTGCTGTGTTACCTTCTTCTTCTCTTCCTGCTTGGGCCGGGGAGTGTCGGACGGAAGACGGAGCCACAGGTCGATATCGGGGGTCAGGACCTGTTCCGGGGTCACGATCAATACGATTTTTCCATCGTTTTGGCCGCGTCTGAGCGGCAGTGCTTTTGGCACTTTGCACATCAGAGTGGACACTTCTACTTGACTTACATGGTAAGTGACCGTGTGTCTTCATGCATTGTCAGGGGACACAGTTTATCGTTGTACTGGAGTGGCTTTTTTCAAGCTGTGAAGCCCAGGGAAGACTGCTTAAATATACAACTGGCTAAATTTCTCCAGAGAGCTTTCTGTGAGCTGGCCTGTTGTCAGTTGCTGACATGCACTTACATATTAGTGCAAAATATGATTTGTGATTCATTTTGTGAAGTGTTTTTTTTATTATTATTGTAAAAGAAGTTTGAATCTCTGTTCTGAATCTCTTGTATGTGAACTTGCTCATGTGGATAGTGTAAGTAATAAGATGTTACATTGTAGGAAGAAAATAAGATGGTATCTGATGACAGAAATAGGTTTTACCTAATCAACAGACCCTAACACCAGAGAAAAGGTTGTATAGCTTGTAGTAAAATGTCACAGTAAAGGTGAAACTTACTGTGTAGTCCTGGCTGCCCTTGGCCTTATCACCTGTAATTTTCAAGTGATACACGATATCAAAACGTTCTATTAATGCTGTTGACTTTCCCGGAAAATCTCTACAATCCATGTGACTTTTTGCCTTTCACTTCAATTTAAACAATAAATGTATCAGTTATGTCCCTGTCGTCACTTTTCCTCAATCTGGGAGAGCATAATTTATACAATGCCGTCTACTGAACATGCAATATACAATTTAAAGGCATTTCCTATATGGTGGTGATTCCTGTGGATGGAAATGCTCAAGGGTTGTTTAGTAGAACCTACAGTATTTCTGAGGCTATTTGAATGCAGTTGACTCCAGGTTATAAATGTGGATGACACTCGCTCTGCTATCACTGTTCGTTTGTGTTCAGGTCCAGTGGGTGAGGGGCATGGGTAATGACAGGCACCTGTACAGCACAGTCAGCTCCCCTCAGGGGTATCTGGTGGCCTTTACTAATGACGCCGCAGGTCAAATCAACTTCCCGACACAGGAGACGGGTAAGGCACCATATTAGCACACGTAGGTAGCAGTCATATACTAAAGGGATATTCTTTTTTTATATAGAATATAGATTTTTAAAAAAAATAATTTATATTGTTTCAGTTTTGGTGTACGTTTTTGTACGCCTGGACAGTTTTTGTAGAAAACGAAGAATTTTTTAGATATTTACAGAGCTTATGACCTGCCTGCTTTACAATGACTGGTATAGGGCATAAGTGGGTTTGTGCTCTGAAGTTACAAAATACACTTCAGGTAACTCCAAAACAACTTGTACAACTTGATGTTTTGCCTCCAGAGATTTTTTTGTTGTTGCTTTAAACCACTAACACCTGACTGCCCCTATACCAGGCATTGTATTACTGGCAGGTCGTCACAAAATTATGTCCAAAATATCCTTCATCACACCCAAAACCTGTATGGGTCAATTGAAAATATACTCTAAATATGACACACACACACAAAAAAAACAAAGTGAACTGTCCCTTTTAGAACAACATGCAGCAGAATTGTACTCTTTGTCTTAAATTACTTTTAGTTGTCTTCTGACAGTGAAGCCTGGCGTACCATCATTTCCTTAAACAGCTGACCAGTGTTTCAACGATTCATTATTTCCTCAAACTGTTACCAATAGATACTAGATTTTCTAGTTTACCGGTACTGTCACAACGACCGCAAAATTAATCTAAAACTATGACAAAATGCCACTTGTTTTGTTCAGCCGTTTTGCAACCAATTTTGTGAATCTAGGTTTTTACGAGATGTGCTTGAGCAACGTCCACAATACGTTTGGAAGAATGCAGGTCTTCCTCAACTTTGGCGTGTACTACGAGGGCTTTGAAGAGGCCCAGAAAAATAAAGAGGAGGAGAAGAAACAGCTGAATGATACCCTGTCCACTATCCAGGTACAAACTACTCTCAATTACCTGACTAAAGTAGTAACACAAGTGTCCACCACGTATTGTTCTTTTTCCCATTTTCAAGAACTCACATTGACACGACGTATTTTTATGCCAGTTTAACAATGAAAATGTAACGTTTTTCACCATTTTCCTGAACAAACTACGAATAAATGCTTGTTTTGCAGGGGAGTGTCAACAGACTACAGGACCACATTTTCCACATATGGCGGCACTACAACTTTGCACGCATGCGCAAAGGAGCGGACCACTACCTGCTTCTCTCAAACTACAACTATGTGAACTGGTGGTCCGCTGCTCAGAGTGTGATCATCGTCGCCGCGGGTTACCTGCAACTGTTATTCCTCAAGAAGCTTTTCAACACGGACATTAAAAAGCCTCGCTGTTAAACCCCCATCTCTGTGCCTACCATAATCCCCCATTTACACCACTGGAAACAGGATTTTTACAGCCTGCAGTTTGAGGGTATATTTACCCAGGTCCTGAGGCCTTCCTTCCTGAGAATGATTTGATTTGATCTGATCCTATCTGCCATTTTGCATGAGCAAAGTTCGATTCCCTGTGTGTCAGTTAGCTGGGCAGTCCTCGAAAAGATTTTAATCAAAATCTATAGCTGGACGTAGATTTAAATGGAAATCCTCCTTCCGTCTTTGGGATAAGTAAGAAGGATGTCTTAATTGTGGGATATAAAGGTTGAGCTTCAGCATTGATTTTCTTGCATTGTTATCAAAGAATCCCTACACACTGGTACAGGATGGCCCCGAACCTTTAAGCTGTTGATATGACATTTTACTTTATTATAAAAATCAAAGCTTTTGAAAGACACAAACAAGAATGTAACCTGAATTCTTCTAAACTTTTTGAATGTCTTGTCCAAATCAACAATTCTGCAAATATAAGTTATGGACTAGTCCACTGCTTACTCTGTGTGAGAACATCACTAAACCATGTTGACCAGGAAAAAGGAGTCCCGTTTTCAACAATGAATAAAAGATATCATAAAACATTTATTTAATCTTAGGGGAACATCCCTGCTGTGATATACGGCGGGTCACGAGCTGTGCTCTGTCAGCACGCCTGGAAGAGTGATGAGGACAGTGTGCGGGCTGTCAGCAGTCTTGTCTTGCGGGTTCACGGCTGCTTGCTGACACAGAGCTTCCAAACGGTCCGTGTGTTCACTGGCCCGCTGGGCGAGTAAAAAAAGAACAGAACTGGTGCTCCCCGGGGGGGCTGTCGGCGGTACAGTCTGGCGTAATGAGATTTGTTTTATGTGAGTGTGTCCTCGCTCCTAATGTACTCCCCGATGTCGGCCTGGTGGAAAACCACGATGGATATGGGGTCCACTCGCCGGCACTCCTGTGTGGACTTTGCAGCCACTCCAAAACCCTGAGGAAAGGAGAGTAATTGATTAGAGGACCTGCACACGTCGCATAAAACTATAGTGGGACACACTCGGTGGAAGGCATTCATGTCTTGCAGTTTTACAGCCCACAAGGGTATACCACACACGCGCTTTAATGCCATTCATGTATATAAAGGAATAGTGAGATTGAGAAACGTATTCATTTAAGGTGTTTGCAGCTATAGTGTCGGAGACAAAGAGGCCCTTACCAGCGGTACGTCTGCCATAGAATACACCACAACACCCTGGTATTGCGCTGTGTTCTCCGTGATCCTGCCAAGGCCTGCCTTCAGAACGTGGTTCCCATACACAAACGACTGCTCCGCTCCGGGCTTCACCCACACCTTGAACTGAACTCGGACAACATTCAAAACAAAGTCAGTCGTCGAAATTGTAGATGTGGATTTTAAATGTTGTGAATTCACAATGCATGCTAAACACGTAGCCTATATCCTGGGACAGGTAAATGTGATTGCATCGTGATGCACATTAACCTTAGCATAAGGAGCAAGGAAGTCCAATGCCGTGATGTGCAGGCGGAACTTCTGGGTTTTGGTGAATTTTCCAAAACATGTGCCCACGGAGACCAGCTTGTCCCGAGAAATGTTGGTGGCCAACTTCAGAATTTTCTCGCTGAGAATTCAAAGTGTAGAAAAAAACCGTATCAAATCTCGTTCGTTAAGCAGAGCACTGTTTTAGGGAAAAAATACAATTTGAATTATATCAATACGACAGTTAGCTATACCTGACAGACCTTAAAAGCCAAAAGTCAGTTGCCCATCACACCTTTTTAAAATTTGCTTATAGTAACAATCTACTTTTTAAGTCTAGAAGATCATTCAAAGAAACACAATTATCGAACGTTGTTACCTTATGTAATACACACGGTCGTTGTGAAGTCTGAAGCAGTACGTTCCATCAGGCCGATCCACCAAAAGCTTTATGTTCTCTCCAATACTGTGAATGCAGATTATTTTAGTACCGACACTTTTGATTAAAGGACAACCAAAACTCTGTATTAGATCAAGTGCCTTTAGAAACACAAACCATGGGAGCATGTTTACAACCACATCTTCACAAATACAATTTGAACACCCCTACTTACTACTTTGAGAGTTTCTCGAACATGGTCTTTGTTTCGTCTTCTGTTAACGGCCGCATTCTGGAGGAAAAAAATATTTTTTAACCAAAAGCTTGGCGATTCAGATACTTTAAAGTGCCCGGCAGCCAACAGTAACGATCACTCCACGTGTTTGGCTTATTCAGGAAGAGGAAGTTGTACAATCTGCTCTTTGAACTGGATGGGTAGGAGGGCAAAGATGGAGGATGGCAAAATACAAGATACCCAAGTCATAATGGAAGTCAACGGGGAACGGTGTCCGCAAATACAATTTGTAGTCACAGTTGTCAGTCGCGGAACTTAAATGCGTTGCCACCAGAAAATCTTAAAATAGAAATATTTGCATGACTACACAGGCAGAACGCGACCATTAAGATAAATAATAATCTTGAGAGCTTGCTTGAAAGCTTGCTAGCTAATTATCCAGTCTTGTCAGAAAATGTGACAGCACGAACACATTATGGCAACGGTACGGCGATGCAACGTAAGTATCATAAAGTATGCAATAAATGTGTAGTGTCATCCACAATTATTTCAGCATAAAAATATACATGTCACGTTCACATTTTCATCATTATATGTTCTTGACTGTGTATATAGCCCATTACCAATGAACTTTTAAAAAATTGGCTCATTTAGTTACCAAGCAAAATCGCTTGTTTGGACAAAATCGCACTAACTCATTCAAACCAGAATATTTTCATTTGTTGTTGCTCGTGCTGACAGAAAATCCAGCGGCTTGTGTATCTCAATAGTTCCTCTAAGATCTTTCGTGACAGTCCTCTCAAATCTACTTCCTATTTCCCGTGACGTCAGAGGGAGCATATTATCAACAAGATGGCAGCTGTGGACGTGGAAGATGAGAGCATTCTTGCTTCTATTTTCAAAGATAGCTTTCCAGACAACTGGAGAGACAATCCGGACTTCGCAGCCTATTTGGCAGAACTTAGCGCATATGGGGTAGAGAAACTGAATCGGGAGCCAGAGAAATTAGCGGAGGAGCGGGGGCAGATTCAACAGCAGACTCGGGAGTTGGCCTTCTCGAACTACAAAACCTTCATACGCACGGCTGACTGCACCAAGGAGATATATCGGGATTTCGGCCGTGTCGAGAGCAGTGTATCCAAAGTGCTTGACAAGTTGCCTAGCTTCGGGGAAAAATGCAGGTTCGTCCAGTCACCTTTTAAATATTATTTGAGTTGCCTACGTGATAATCTTGGAACTAATCATTTATAATTCATGCATACAGCTAACTTTAGTTGTGCTGCAATTGCATTGAGAAGTTAGAAAGGAATTAGACATTAAGTTTAAAACAGTCATGACCATGATTACTAAACATGACTGTCTTGTTCGTACTGGTATGCCACGGTTGTGTGACCTTTCAGTTGTGCTGTTCGGTCCTTGCAGGGGTTTTGTGAAGGAGGCGGATGACATTGGGGTTAGTCGGCGTATGAACAGCTTGACCCTGAATCGCCATACTGAGATTCTCGAGATCCTTGAAATACCACAACTCATGGACACCTGCGTCCGCAACGGCTACTACGAGGAAGCGCTAGAGCTGTCCGCCTACGTCAAAAGGCTGGAGAAGAAGCACTCCTCCATACCGGTCATTCAGGTAGGACTTTTTCTGCAGCCAGCCAACAAAGCCTCGACCGGCAGTGTTGGCTCACGCAAAAGAAAGCTTAGATGTAATTATGAGACGTGAAATGTACTGTAGCTGGCTAGTTATTTACCGTTAAACCTCTCTGTTAACTGAAAGTCAGGATAAAGATGTTGGAAATTTATTTTCTAGTGATCCAATCTTCAACAGCTTGTTTTGCCATTTGCTTCAGTTATACAGGCAATACAAAAAATGTATCTTCAGAGGAGTGGAGTGATTCACAATTCTCAAAAGTGATTCCAATGTCTTGAACCCACAGGGTATCATACATGAAGTTCGTCAGTCTGCCCAGCTCATGCTGAACCAACTGCTTCAGCAGCTGCGCAGCAACGCTCAGCTGCCAGTGTGCCTCCGCGTGATTGGCTACCTGCGGAGAATGGACGTATTCACCGAGGCAGAGCTGCGGGTGAAGTTCCTGCAGGCGCGAGGCAGCTGGCTACGCTCAATCCTGGCTGCCGTCCCAGAGGACGACCCCTACCTCCACATCACCAAGACCATCGAGGCCTGCCGCGTGCACCTGTTCGATATAATCACCCAGTACCGTGCCATCTTCTCGGATGAAGACCCGCTGCTGCCCTCTGGGGTGCAGGCTGTGAACGAGAGCGCCATCTTCTACGGCTGGGTGGTGCAGAAGGTCGCCGAGTTCCTGGAGACCCTGGACCGGGACCTGCAGCGTGGGGTGGGCGGCCGTTTGGACTCCCTTCTCGGGCAGTGCATGTACTTTGGCCTGTCCTTCAGTCGGGTGGGCGCAGACTTCCGTGGGCAGCTGGCCCCCATGTTCCAGCGGGTTGCCATGGCTACGTTCCGCTCAGCTGTGCAGGAAGCTGTCGACAAGTTCCAGGAAGACATGAATATGTTCACGCTCATCTCTCTTCCCACCATGCTGGGCGGTGCCCTCCCTCCCGTGCCTCCCAGCACCCAGCCCGGCTCTCTGCAGCCCCCTATGTCTCTCTTGGACTTTCCGCCGCTCGCCTGTTTCCTCAACAACATTCTGACCGCCTTCAATGACCTGCGGCTGTGCTGCCCAATTGCGCTGGCCCAAGACGTAGCCAAATGCTTGGAAGAAGCCCTCATGAAGGTACTGGGAGTGGCCACCTCCTGCTGCTGTTAGGGATGAAGAATCCATTTTGAGACGTTGCTGTGCTGTGCTGTAATGTCATGTGACTTGTGTTGTGGCAGGATGCAGGAGGTAACGCGTTTCCTGTTCCGCCTGCAGGTGACTAAGCTGATCCTGGCGTTCCACAGGGCCGAAGAGACGGCCTTCAGCAGCCGGGAGAGAGAGCTGTTTGTGCAGTTCAGCTGCGCCTTTGCGGAGGACATGGTGCCGTTCCTTAACCGCTGCCTGCAGGTCCTGTTTCCTCCTGCTCAGCTGGCCGTCATACTGGGTGAATATCAATTCTCGCGGTGCTCCGGGTGCATTCATTTGGAATGCTGCAACTCCCCTGTTGTACCTGTTAACCTGGCATGGAGTGTGCTTTGCCTGGTAAACAGTTTAGCTTGTTGATTTGAAAAGGGGAAAAAAAATGGTTTTTACATCTTGCTATGTCTTCTGGATATGTGTTGGTTTGATAATGAGTTGCCGTTTTTTGTTGTCCAGGTATTCCTCCAACGCAGGTGCACAAGTACGGCAGCCTGGGCTGCATTGATACGAACGCAGTGCTGGAGCCTCTGGACTTTGTTGTACCCAAGAGAGAGATTCCGCCCTCGGAGGCGGAGCTAAGCGCCCAGCTGATCAGCATGATGGAGGACGACCGCCTTGCTGCACCCGACGCTGAGGCCACGCCAAGAGAGGAGGCGGCAGAGTCCCCGCCACCATCGGAGCCCCCTCCCCCATCTGAACCAATCACAGACACAGCCATAGAGGTAGAAACCGCACCCCCAGCAGAGGGCAAAGGGGAGGATCTGGAGGAATCACCGCAGACAGGGGATGGAAGTTTATAGTGTTGCCCATTTCTTCAAAAAAGACCAGAAGAGTTTAATTCAAGCTTTGCAATGCTCACCTGCCAAAAACACAGTTTTGGCCTTGACATTTTTGTCTGGTAAACTTTTCACAGCCAAGTGCACTTCAGGAGAACCAGTGTAGAAAAAGTTGTCCTCTGTGAAAACTTGAAATTTTGTGTGTAGGCTATTCTTGTGTGTTTAATCAGTTTTCCATCTCCAAGATGATATTCCCCATTCTCAAAATGGTGCACATTCCCTGCCCATTCTCATAGAAGTGTTGGGCCATCTAAGTGGTGGGGTCATTGTATATGTGATTGTAAATATGGATGTGACTGGGCTTATTTAACCAATAAAGGGTGTTGTCATATTTTTCTGAAGTACACCTTCCACATGAATTATAGATAGCTTGAATTCTAAGTTAGCCTAAATAGCAACTGCATCAGTTCTACTGCATTGAACACAGGTAAACAGCCAGGTATGTCAAGAAAGGAATTATTGCTTCAACAAAAGACTTCAATTAGAAATTTTAATGTGGGGTATCAAAAGTTGTTTTTTCCCCCAAAAGGGCATGTGACAACAGCTTTACAGACCGCACTTGTTAGTTACATTTGCAATTTGAACATGGTATTTGATGACGTTTTAAATATTGTTGATTTAAGCAATACAGTTGACCAGTATTGGACGTGCCAAGGATATCTCATCGGTTTAGGCATACATTTATTAGTCTTACTGGAGCTGGTCTGGTTTGTATGAGAAAATGTTTGCCTTGTGATCCCTATCTCTATGTTGTGTATACACAAGGCAGATGTGCTCAATTTAAGTACAGTAAAACAGGTGCTGGGGTTATTTCTTCTTCACAAATTTCTTGCGGGCAGCATTGGGGTTGGTACGGCGTCTGCCCCCACCAGCTTGTGCATCCCGCAGCTGCAAGCCGGCAGCTCTGCTGTAGATGTCGTTCTCTGCGAAGGGTGACCCGCCAGCCACGTAGTCGGGGTTTAGGACGTCCGTCTTCTGCCTGGCTTTGCGTGACAGTCGCTGCTGAGGGAACTTCTGGTCCTCCACCAGCTGGGGGTTGTTGGCATGTTTGCCCCCCTGTGGTGTGGGCAAGGAGTACTGCAGACGGAGGAAGAGCAAAACGGGTAAATACGCCACATTTAACGACCACTGCAATTATGTAATTAAACAAGCCTAAATCAAAATGGCATGCTGTGAAGTGCTGTAGTGATGTGAACAAAAATTGTTCTCATGCACCCAAAGATTCAGAAAATTGTATTTCTGTAAAGAGGTTTTTACCAAATTGTTCTTTTTCATGGTTCAATAAGTAGGCCTATTCTCTTTTTAAAATGAGTACTGGTCAGTATCGTGTGCTTGGGTGACCCGTGTTCACTCACCCTCATTCCTTTGGGATTCAGCACTTTAGGGTTCTTGGAAAGGTGCATTTGTAGGCTACCGTCGTCTTTTATCGTCACCGCAATCTTCTTCAGTGTCTTGTTCCCGCAATGGGGGCAAAATGCTTTGTTCATGTTTGTTGTGGTGCTAAAATGAAGGGAAGGAAACTCGGTTCATAGCTTAGTCTTGACGCAATATTGGCTGCGATTCAATCAACATTTGTCCTCAACCTTGAATAACAAATGCAATTATTGTTTTCCTTAACAGTTTAGCAATCATTAAAAATAAGAAAAAAAAAAGAGTTTGAAGAAAGTGTATTTAAATGTTGATTGAATGCAGGCCATTCTTTATTATCATTTTAAAAATTATTTTATCATTCAAAGCAGTGCCTGGAGGAGTCTGCATGGTCTTTGCACTGTTACTCAAATGTACTTACTTGAAACAGGCGTGGCAGCGCAGGATATAGTTCCTGCTCTGTTTGATCAGCATTCCATTCACTGAGAGGACATGAAGGCCGATCTGAATTAGAACGTTCTGTCAAAGAAAAAAAAGATTGGCTCAGTTAAAATCTCACATTTTCCTTGAGCATTGTTTTAGGAAATTCAGTCAGTAAAACACAAACAAGTCCTCAAAAAAATAGCAGTTGAAATAAATGGGACTAACACAACTAAGATGTTACAGCTTCACCCGACCCGGTGTATGGTTGTCAGCATGCAGGAGTAATTCTTACCTGCATCGCAAAATCTGTGGTCATGCAGCCCACTTTAACATCTGCAGGAGACTCCCAGTTTCCCACATCAAGCTGGACCTGTTTGATGTTACCGGGTGTGATCCAGCCTCCACCATCGTCATCCTCCTCATCCTCTTCCTCTTCACTGTCTCCCTCTGAGCCACTGCCACCCCCAGGTGAGCCCCCACCTTGCTGGTGCGCTCCACCTTTCCTCTCAGGAGAGAGACCCACTGATCCGGCCCCTGTGCCAGGGCTGTCAGCTGTTGAGACCGTCTGAGCACTCTGTGGGTAAATCAAAATGCCGCAGTTAATTTCTCATCCAGGCTGGTTTTGGGCCATGATGTTTTGTCTCGTTACATAGCCGGAAGGAGCAAAGCTCTTGACACTCCTGTGACCAGCGTTGTTCTCACCAGAAATTCCAGAAGATCAGCCTCGATGTTGGGCAGAGGGTTTCTCCAGAAGAGGAAGCTGTTGAATTCTGCACTTTCTGGAGCTGTGGAGCTCTGGCAGTCTGTCGCTGGCTTCTCTGGATGTTTCTTTATTTGGGATCATTAGTTGAAGAATGTTTATGGTGAGATGATTTATACTCAAACGAGGTAAGACTTGGAGCTTCAGAAAATGCTTTGCCCTTTTAAGGAGCACAACTGACTCACTGCTACTTGAGAAAATATTTTCAGAAACAAATTGGCTTAAGTCCCATGCATGCATGACACCAAACAAAGGATTGAACACATTTGTCCCATTTATACAAATTCAAATACATTTTTATTGCAAGGTTTTTAATGTTTTCTGGCTGAAAGTCAAATTCCAGCATAATTGGGTAACTTCAAATGATCCGATTTTTTGAGACATTACTTAAAATAGGTTTTGTGCAGATATTTTCTGGTGTGCTTGATAAATAAATGCTAACCATTTGGTTGCAAATTGAATTAACTTAAAACCACAGAGAGCTAGTCTGAACCCTGAAATTGTTAGACTGTATGCAAAATAACATTAGGATAGTGTGTTGGTTGTATTTTGTTCCCAATAGAAAAGAAAATAAGAATGTTAATTATTAATGTTAAAATTTGAGGAATATCCCATGACTTTCCAAAGGGCAGTAGGATATTTGAGGACTTTCCAGGATTAAAGCATTCTCAAATTTAAGAACTATGTGAACCCTTTAATAAATATGTTTTTTGACAAATTTCTATAAGTGCACCAGACAGTAAATGGTTAGCTTCTGGCTTACCTTTGAGGGCAGATGGAACCCAGCAATGTCTACTGGGGCTTCAGGATGGCGCAGCGTGTTGCACACTTTAACCTGGTATCAAGAAAATGCATTTTTGCCAACTGTATACTTCACTTTAATTGTAAGTATAATACATTTACACCATCTGCTTTATGTGTCCTTACTTTAACTTCAGGTTCTTTCTTTAAGTGAGCTTCCCCCACATTTTCTGCTTCCAATTGATATGTTAAGGCCAATACCTTGATGTCTGTGGCAGAGAGACTGGGGTAGTCTCCTGTCTTTTTGGAAAACTCAGTCACTGGAAAATAATTATAAAAGACAAAAAAGTAACAAACAATAGGTGATGATTATAGCAGAATAACTAATTGAACCCTTTGTGGACCCAGTCATAAAGGGTCAATTATGTGGTTCTAATAAAACAATACGATTTAAATAGTCAAAACACATTTCTGCAAATCACCCACCGAATCGTACATATTCTGGAAATGGCTCCTTAAAATTAAGTTTGTAAGGGAGAAAAGCCAGGCTCCTCCTCGTCTGTTTGTCCCGGATTTCATCGACAACCTCCTTCAGGGTGTAGATGTTCGTCCCTATATCCTAAAATAACAAATGCAAAAATGTATCCACTGTAATGCCATTTATAGAATAATAATGACTGCCAACGTGATGTAGCCTAGTGGAACTGCTGACACCAAACGATGTACCAGTGTCTGACATTAGACAGCCATTACTTTACCTTAATTCTCTACTTGGCTAACGTTACGAGTTAGCAGTTCCCCGGCAATATACCTAATTAACAAACCATTTGAATTCATACAAGGACAATGTAGAACACCGATTTAATAATGTTACAGTAGGGTTCGCAGAGGCACTCTGCTAGGTAGCTAACAAATAGCTACGCAGAGACAAATAAACAATTTGCAGCTAATAGATAGCTATGACTTTTGACAAATACGTCTGGCACGTCAGCAATTATTTGTTACTAAATCAGAATTTTTGCCATTGAATCTCACCTGCAATGGTGCTTTTTTCAAGAAAGCTCCAGCATCAGCAACAACATGTTCAACCATGGTGGCGGCCATCTTGAAACACTCTCCGAACGTACCGGTACCCAATCAGAGACACGTATGTCAACCATCGATGTCAGCTGGCCACTCGGCTCTGCACCGTCTATCTTCGGAATGCACCACCAACAACACTTGTTTTTCCCTGGAAGCTTGTCGTCTTCATAATAATTTTCATTTTAATGTTTTGTATTTGCATAAGCATGAATGCGACACTAAAAATGCAGTAATTTATCAAGATAGTTATGCACTAGCTCCACATAACTTGTGACGTTAAATAGAAAGGGTCCCTCTGGTGGTGAAGTGTTTCACTACATTGAGCTATTTGTGGTCGTTAACTTAAGTTAATAAAGCTCAGTTTTTAAATCAGGTACCAATGCCACACTATCGTCGTTGTAATTGGGTGTATCAATGCGTTTGATAGATTAATTGTGACACGATACCACTCTGTGGGTGATAAGTTAGGTTTCTATTTGTTTTGCGCTTCCGAGTGACGTCACGACATTGTTGTTGTTACGGTGGACGGAAGATGGCGGCCCGCTGGAGCAGTGAGAATGTTGTGGTGGAGTTCAGAGATTCTCAGGTACTGGTGGGGAGAGTGGGGAAAGCTGAGTCACAGTGTTTATGAAATCCTAACTATTTGGGTAAACTGGTACATACGACGGTGAGCTATTTGCACGAAATGCTATGACCAAGTGTTTTGCACAACTTGGTTTGCAAGGTTAGTAAGTTAGCTGTCTAGAATTAGATACGTTACAGTACAAGTGCTTTTGTAATGAACTTATGTCATGTACTGCTTTTGCAATGGAGCTGAATTTGCTCGCGAATGAGAAAAGCCAGCCTCACTTTTTCACTCACTACTCACGTCAGGACTACTCCTGTCATTGTCCCCTGCTACTTCTGAATCGTCCCCATGTGAAAAAGTAGTGTACTTAAGTGTTATTAACTAAAGTATAAAATAGGATAGGTCTACTATATTTCAGCATACCATTTCCACACGGGCGTCCCCTAATCAATTTAACGTTAATCATTTCCAAACTTATGAACCAAAACACGATAGTTGACAAGTTTTCATATTATACTAGATGTGTGTCGCCGTAATTAAGTAGCCACTGTTATTATTGAACATTGATGAAGTGGAGAATTAACTAAATCACTTGCTTAAAAAAGATTATCTTGTGTTTATATAATTTAATATATTGGGAGTTAAGATCAGTCAGTGAAATGAACAGAGAATGCAATTAAGCACTATTGCAAAGGGAAAAACATTTGTGACATATGGTAAGACGACAGGTGAAAGTGGTTTTCATAAAAAAAAGATTTGTATTGAAAAGTTCACACTAATGTACTTGGTCTGATTTACCAAGACATTTAGCACACAAAACCAAGAAAACCCAATAGCACGACCAATGATTGGCAATAGTATTTGTTTTGCACCAATCATTGGTTGTGTTATTAGTTTTGTGTGTGCTAATAGGTTTTGCACAAGCTAAATGTCTGAGTAAATCAGGCCCTATATGACCTGTTTTGCACAAACTGTCATTGCAGGCCACCGCTATGTCAGTGGACTGCCTGGGTCGCCATGCTGTGCTCTCTGGGTGAGCCGAGCAATTCAACACCAACCTGTAAAAATTCTGTCACCAGAGAAGCAGTGTGCCATTTTTAGCTTTATTATTTCCATGTACATTATTATGCTTTGGAGTTTTTCTGTTTGGGTGATTTGATTTTACGAAGCTCTTGGTATCACATTAGCCAGTACAAAAAGCAATAAAGATGTGTATTTTACAGACCGTAGATTAGGATTTGTTTATTGTAATGTTAAGTCATTAAACTGTATTTACTTAAGATGTATAGGATTTAATAATGCACCAGGCCAACCCAGTCACACAGTGTTGATGTTTTGGGGTCGTATGTGTTCTAGGAGGCGCTTCCTGTATGTCGTCAATCTTGAAACCCCCTCAGAGGCCCCACGGAAAATAGGTCGTCAGAGCAAGTGGGATGTGGGGACAGTGCAGTGGAACCCCCATGAATCTGGGGCCTACCTCTTCGCTGCCTCTGTGAGTCTCTTTGGAAAGGGGCAGTCAAAAATCAAGTGATTATCTACAGCTGTAACAAACGTGTTATGGATGTTAGATGGCGGAAGAAAGAGATTTCAATTTTGCACAGTTCAGACGGTTGAAGTGACAATGCAATCATTTCCAAACTGCATTTTCAACCAAAATGTTTAAATCTTTTAGCCCCATCTTAATTTAAAAACGCTGAGTGCAGATCTTTCCTGAATGTCATCGTTTCAAAACCACCATGCATGAGTTCTTGTTAGGTTTTTGTAAAGGTTTGTCTGAACTCCACGTGGATGTTGTCTTGAACTCTGCTTTTGTCGTGATCTCCAGTATCATGAACTGCACAAAGCGGGACTCTCGCCAATCAGCCACATCTCACCCCTCCCCTGTCCCAACAAATGTTGATCGCTGCTATGCCTGACTGATTTGCAAGGCAACTCATAGCATCTGTCATTTCTGATCCAATAATGAGTTCACATGTCGTCTGAAACTGAGTTGTTGCTGCTCTAGAGTAATCAGCGGGTGGACCTGTACAAGTGGAGTGACGGGGCTGGGGAGATCCACACATCCCTGCAGGGGCACACGCGTGTCATCAGGTAACACACGTGAACTCCTGGAGCTCCTAAACACAGCTACAGCTTTGGCTCTGTCATCAAATGTTGGCTTGTTCAGTTAACCCCTTCTCTAGGGCCACCAACACAAGCCCAAAAATGAAATGGTTACTGTTCTTGAACCCCTTTCACTACTGGCATAATACTGGTTTCTTCTGTAAGATAACCCTTTGGGAGTTTGTTTTCCAAGAGTCAGAATTACTCTTAATTATTACTGAAACAAAGTAACAGAAGCTCAAACACAGTTTTTCTTTTCTCGGCTAAGAGATTAAAAATTAATTTTTTTGCTGGGATAAGGATACCGACTTTACCGTTATTTGTGTCATCTGTGGCTTTCCGTGGAACACATAGAACGTTCATCGTCGTCGTTTTGATTGAGCCTGTTTTGTGTCATGTTACAAAATAAGGAACCGTTGTCGCTATAACATTTGGATTGTAAAATTGTTTATTGAGATAGAATTGTGAGTTTTAACACTTTCAAACGGTATATTGTGTGACCAGATTATTTAACAATTTCTCCGTGAAAAAACGCAATGAATGCAAATAATATTAACCGCTTCAGGCCTGATTGCTAGTTAAGGGATTAAGATGGTCACATACTTTGACACAAGAGATAATCACGTTACTATTAATTATTTAAAAAACATGAATTCAGTACAGCTCATTCTGAAATTAATTATTTTCTTTTGTTACACACAGTGACCTGGACTGGTCTTGGTTTGAACCAGAATTTCTTGTCACCAGCTCTGTGGACACCTATATTTACATCTGGGACACCAGGTAAATGGGACGAGTGTTTTACTGCAGAAAAGAACAGCATGATAACATAGAGGGGTAGAAAGCATTAGTATAATACTTCATTAATATGATATTTAATTGATAATCAAATATGCATATCTTAATAACATCAGAGTGATCTCTCTCACTAAACACAGATGAGATTTAAGTGAGAAAAGAACTTGACTGAGTTTGTCTTTTCAGAGATACACGGAAGCCGACTGTTGCCCTGTCTGCTGTGGGTGAGTGTCTGTGGTTCTTAACTAATGAATACGGTTGTAGTGTGACTTCCCCAGGACTGACTGTATCTTTCTCTCCCACGTTCCCTTGGTCTTTATCCCTCTCCCATTTCCCCCATCCCTTGGCCTTTGACCCTGTACCTCTCTGATGTCACGTGAAGCTGGGGCCTCTCAGGTGAAGTGGAACAAGCGGAACCAGTACTGCCTGGCCTCCAGCCATGACGGAGACGTACGCATCTGGGACAAGAGGGTGAGCAGGGCGGACGTTATTAGTACAGGCCAATAACGCTGATTTGTCATTTTATTAGCCTCGAGAGCAGAGGCTTGTGTCCCAGCCTTGACCCTTTACCCTCTCAAATGGAATTATGGGTAAACGTTTAAAAAAAAAAAATCTAAACACAAAAGTAAAGACCCGGGTGTCTTTGTTTGCACTGTGCTTGGTTTTGTTATTTCTCTTGGCTCCAGTAGACGCTACGGGTTGGTAGTTGTTTGTGCTTGGTTTTGTTATTTCTCTTGGCTCCAGTAGACGCTACGGGTTGATGGTTGTTTGTGCTTGGTTTTGTTATTTCTCTTGGCTCCAGTAGATGCTACGGGTTGATGGTTGTTTGTGCTTGGTTTTGTTATTTCTCTTGGCTCCAGTAGACGCTACGGGTTGATGGTTGTTTGTGCTTGGTTTTGTTATTTCTCTTGGCTCTAGTAGACGCTACGGGTTGATGGTTGTTTGTGCCTCTTTTCCTCTGTACTCAGAAACCCAACACAGCTGTGGAATATGTGGCTGCCCACCTGTCTAAGATACATGGCCTGGACTGGCATCCAGACAATGAGTACATCCTCGCTACTTCCAGCCAGGATAACTCAGTGCGGGTAAGCATATGGATACGCACTCTATATTTTTTTATCAAAATGTCATTAAAATGTGTGTGAGTCCATATATGTATTTTTCTGTTTTATACATTGTTGTTGATTTTTTTGGTTTGTTTGTTATTGACTGTGCTTTGCCTGTCCGTCTGTCTGTCTTTGCAGTTCTGGGACTACAGACAGCCACGGAAATACCTGAACATCCTGTCGTGCCAGGTGCCCGTGTGGAAGGCGCGATACACAGTGAGTAGCCTCCAACAGCGCTGTGAGCGTCAAACGCAGTCTTCATCAGACACAGTCTTCATCAAACACATCTTCATCAAACACAGTCTTCATCAAGGACATCCCTCTAAACCGGTCAGTTTATGCACACAGCCCACAGGCCTGGTACAGTATGAGTATGTGAGTTTATGCGCCTCTTCGGTCTTCCGCCCTTGCAGCCCTTCTCCAACGGGCTGGTGACGGTGATGGTGCCCCAGCTTCGGAGGGAGAACAGCCTGCTCTTGTGGAGCGCCCTTGACCTGAACAACCCGGTGCACGCCTTCGTGGGCCACGATGACGTGGTGCTCGAGTTCCAGTGGCGCAGGCAGAGAGAAGGTGAGTCCCCCCCCCCCCCCCCTCCTCACAGCGTGCAAGGCCTGCTCAGGCTATGCTGCGGGCCCCACAGAGAGCAAAGCTGTGTTTAAATCAGGGGCCTTGGTGGTCCGGCGTGTCTTCCATGGGCCGGTGTCTCCAGCTGCTTGCTTTATGTCCTCTCCCATAGGCTCTAAGGACTACCAGCTGGTCACCTGGTCCAGGGATCAGACGCTGAGAATATGGCGTGTGGATCCACAGCTCCAGAAGGCAAGTTTAATGGAGGCTATCTGTGCCGTAGCCATTTTCATTGTTCACAAACTGCAGATACCTACAAGACATCTGGACAAATAGTATTGCCGTGATACAGGTTTAGTATCCGCAGTATTCTTGCACTGTGTATAATCAGTGGGTTGATGTGTTCTGAAGCTCTGTGCCAACGACATTGTGGAGGAGCTGATCGAGGGGATGACGTTGACCCCAGATTCTGAGAAGCAGTCGCAGGACCCTGAACCCCCACAGGCCCCCAGCCTCACTACAGGGGACCCCGGAGGTGAGGAGCAGGAGGTTATGAGGTGACTGTAGTGGAAGAGAACAGGTCAAAGGGTGTTTACTGATAAGTATAGGGGGCATAACCAATGGGCTGTAATTTTATTACTTCTCAAACACTGGTAGTCATTAGCTTTTTTTTAACTTATTGGACCTGGTCTGAAATACAACATTCAGCTTCCAGTAGTTACTTTAGTTGCCAAAGTACAGCGATAACCAGCTGTCCACAACGCCTTTATTTATTTATTTTTTACATTCACTTCTATAAGAAATTGCTCTTTAGCTTTGGCTATTTCTGATCTACAAAAATCACTGAGATGAGAAAAAAACAAAAAAAAACGAATATCTGTCCAATCCTAGCACAAGTATGGCTTTTTCAGCTTTATTGGACAGCACAGTGTAGAGAGACAGGAAGAATGGGGAGCGAGAGAGAGGGAGAGACATGTGACAAAGGTCGCTCAGCCAGATTCAAACCATCAACGTCTTGGCTCACAATGAGCTTGCGGAGGCTACAGCTCCGAGACGCCCCTCCGCTGACCAGTCTGACCCGTGTCGTGTGTTCCCCCACGTTCACAGATCAGGATGACCCCCAGTCTGGCATGATTCCCAGCAGCAGACAGGAGCCCCCTGGCCTCCCCCAGACCCTGCAGCAGGAGTTCTCATTGGTCAACCTGCAGATCCGCAACGTTAACGTGGAGGTGAACCACGCCCCCCGAAGCTACACATGGTCTCGGGTTTCTGTCACTCGCACACCTTCAGCGTTTGAGAGCAACATTTTTCATGTTTGTTTTGGATGATAATGCAGTGGTTAAGTTAAATGGAGACTTTAAGGTAGCTGAAAATAATGATTACGGCACTAAATTTCTTTAAAGGAGAGCACTGTGTTCAGTGATTAGCTTAGTACCAGGTGCTAATGCAGTGTGTAGGCCAGATGTGGTAATCCGTGTAGGCCGGATGTGGTAATCCGTGTGCGGGCCGGATGTGGTAATCCGTGTGCGGGCCGGAGGTGGTAATCCGTGTGCGGGCCGGAGGTGGTAATCCGTGTGCGGGCCGAATGTGGTAAGCCGTGTGCGGGCCGGATGTGGTAATCCGTGTGTGGGCCGGATGTGGTAATCTGTTTGCAGTTGGACGCTCTGAACCGGAGTTGCTTTGTGTCGGCACACTGTGGCACCAACCGGGTCCGCCTCGTGGTCAAGTTCCCCGCCCAGTACCCCAACAATGCAGCACCCTCCTTCCAGTTCGTTAGCCCCACTACCATTCAGACGTCGATGAAGACCAAGATCCAGAAGGTAACGGTTCACTTTCATCACAGTATGATCAGAACACATAAGCCACTTAAGCAGCTTTTCCACACAACTGTCATCATACCTCCCTGAGAGTCGCGCTTCTATGTCAACATTTTATTATTGTCTGTGCGCTTCTTTACATAATTGGTAGAATTTCAGACGAGAGTGAAAGGAAGTGCTCCTGTGTTTTAGATCCTGACAGACACGTCGCTGCAGAAAGTAAAGAGGAATCAGAACTGTCTGGAGCCGTGTGTGAGACAGCTGGTGTCCTGCCTGGAGTCCTGCATGGTGATCACACACGTTCCTGTACACACATGTTCCTGTACACACGTCCTGTACACACACGTTCCTGTACACACACGTCCTGTGCACACACGTTCCTGTACACACACGTTCCTGTACACACACGTTCCTGTACACACACGTCCGCTACACACTTCCTCATATTCCTCATATAATATCAGCAAAATATTATCATATAGTGCTCATATTCCAGAGGAATTCAACTTCAACAACTCCCAGTTTATATACACTTCCTGTACATACACACACACGTCCTATACACACACTTTCTCATATTCCTCATATTTTGCGCTATTATATTATCATATAGTGCTCATATTCCAGAGGATATGAGGATATCATGACCACCCCCCCCCCCCCCCCCCCCCCCACACCGTGTGTTCTGCAGACTCAGGACGACGGCTCTGTCACCAATCCGTACGTGGTGACCCCAGCACTACAACCATTCCCCCGTGTCACCAACACTTACGGCTCGTACCAGGACGCCAACATCCCCTTCCCCCGTACCTCAGGGGCTCGCTTCTGTGGGACCGGTGAGTTCATATCAGCGCCTCTCCACCGCTGGAGCCTGTTTTTCATACACGTTTTTCTGAAATATGCTTTCCAAAGATTTGTAACGGGAGTGAAATTGCACGGGACACTTTTGCTCATAATGTGAATCTCACAGTTGCTTCCCTGGCTCCCTGTTCAATGACACACTGCAGAAATCCCCCTGCTTAATATAGCACTCAAACATGTATTTAACACTGTATTTCATTGTGTTTTCATTTTGGCGAGTGGAGTTTGGCCAGAATTAACCAAACTGCATTTGTGAGAGAAACGGCTGTGTTTATTCTGTAGTCAAAGTTCACGATGAATGTTGATTGAATCTAGCCCAAAATGTCAAATGTGTGCCAGTTAAAAACAATGAAACCGTTGTCATTGACACCAAGGGCACTCATCATCTCCCTTGTTTCTGACACTCATTGACGGATCATCGTTTCGGTCCACAGGCTGCCTGGTGTATTTCACCAGACCCGTCACCATGCACCGTTCCGTATCCCCCACGGAGCCCACCCCCAGGTAAACCCGCCTGTCACATGACCCAAGGTTTACGTCTGTTAGTCCTCCGCACCTGAAAAACCCGTCAATCTCTGTCCGTGCTAATCGTGCTAATCGTGCTAATCGTGCTAGTGATTTATGGGTTACGTCGCTGTTTGTGTTGTGTTGTTGTGCCGGTGACGGGCAGTGACGTGGCCCCGCCCCCTTGTGTCCTCTCAGGTCCCTGTCGGCCCTGTCTGCCTACCACAGCGGGGTCATGACCCCTATGAAGATGCGCAGCGAGTCGCAAAGCACCCTCCGGCTGTACAGCGGCAGCCCCACCCGCGCCGACAAGGAGCAAGTCTCCATCTCGTCTTTCTACTACAAGGAGCGGGTAGGGACAGGGGTGGGAGGGAGGAGACACGGTATTCTACCTTTGTGTGGCTTTCCCCCTCACCTCCATTCCTCTGTAGATACGAGGTCCTGAGATGCTGGTATAGAGCTATTGCTATTGTTATTTTGTTAGTTATATTGTTAGTTTGTTTGTTGTTTTTATGGGTTGGGATCTTCAAGTTGTGGTCAGAATGCATGGCTCATGCACTGTGACTGCTGTAGCTTAATTGCCTTGTGATTTGCTGTCTCAGTTATTCTCTTGGTGTTTTTAAATTTGTGTTTCTTTTTTTCCCTTTTGTGCATGTTTTTAAAAAAAATTTATCCTGTGCCCCCCTCCCACCCTCCCCTTGCTTCTCTTTGTGGCTTTATTGATCCGGCTCTGTGTTTGGGGCATGGGCCTCTCCCCCCGCCCCCCCCCCCCCTCCTCTGTGGGCTGTTCTCTGCCAATCAGAAGCATCCCCTGTCTGGCCCACGCCGCTGGTCCATTCAGACCATTCCGGACTGCCCGGTACCCAGTCGTCTCTCTCGCCCCTCCTCCTACACATGGGGCTGGGCTGCCTGCAGAGCAGTGCATGGCTTTGGGCTTCCTCCTGCTCCTCCTCCAGTTCCTCCCCCTGCTCCTCCCACTCCCCCTGCTCTCCATCTCCTGCTCCTCCCACTACCTCTGCTCTCTATCTCCTGCTCCTTCTGTGCCTCGTGCTCTCATCTCCTCCTGCGATCCATCTCTGGTCTTTCTGCATTTCACTAAAGTCCTTTTCCGTGTATTCAAGCACTGCATGACAAGCTGTGTTTACGGGGCGGGCACTACAGTGCCCAAATCCCAAAACTGACTGTATCTGGTCGGATTTGCGGATGTGTGTGTGTCGTCGGTGACGGACATAATCTTGTGCACGGAAGGTGTTCTTGTCCAGAAGTCTGGTAATTTATGGCAAATATGGCCATCCGCTTCTCCTAGTCGGGAATATCCGAGTCCAGAAATCCAAATATCCCATGACAGACGTGGCCCAGGAGTGTGCTGAAGTCTCTGTTTACTAGTTCCCTGTGTTTTCCTGTCTGTTTATTATAGTTTATACTAGTATTTGGAATGGAAGTGTGGTGTTGCTGATTTGCCCACAGCTTACTGTGAACTACAGTCGACGTTCATTGCTAGGGATAGCTGCTACATTATGCGAAGGATGTGCTTTGCCTTGTCTGTTCTGTAGTGATCTTGATGATGTCTCTGTACGCACTTACTGTACGTCGCTTTGGATAAAAGCGTCTGCTAAATAAATGTAATGTAATGTCTCTGGAAATGTTCGTGTCGACGCGGAAACTACCGCTCACGACCGTCACACTGCAAATTTCACTGAAATTTAACGGGTCGGATATCTACCAGAAACTCCGCTTTTCATGCAGTAAAGGGGATGCACAATTCTCTCTCTCTCAAAACACACATCTTTCTTTCCTTCTCTCCTTCTCTTTCGCATTCCTTCCCATTGGTCAGACACTATTCTGTAGGAATTTATTGTACTGTAACCAGAGAAATACTGTAAACTCCTGCGGCCCAGTTCACTTGCTCCCTGACATCACTGGTTGTCATGGAGCAAGTTTTCCTTTAGTAAATGGAATAGACTGAAAATATATTGAAGTAACAAGATAATTCAACACTTCACAATATATGGGCAATCAAATTTTTCGATAAAAATACTGCTGTGGGATATTCCTCATATCTTCACAAAATTATTTGTAGTTACAATGTACTGGAGTAGATTCCATTTCCATAAGGGAAGTAACAACCACGTTTATTCCAGAGACACACAAACAGCTCAATGGGAGGTCATTGTTGCAAGTCATTTGCCAGTTTCAGTGAACTGGCCACACAGACGAAGCCTGTTTTGGGCAGTCTTTCATTGAATCGGGATGAGATAAATAATGGCTTTTACACAGACTTCTTCCACTTTCAGCTAAAAGGTCTGCTGGTTTGGGAAGGCATTTGTCTCGCAGTCACCGGTAATTGCCTGTTCAAGCCCCTCTAGTCCCTCTTGCACTAGTGTAATCCCCTTCTGCTCACGTCCATGTCTGTTGTACTGGGCTGGCCTTTTCTCGTCTGATCAAAATGCCTTTTTCTTGTGTTTCATTGAGATGAAGCCGAGACAATGTGGGCTTATAAATAGTGCCTTTGGTGACTTTTTCCAGGTTGACAGTTTTAACAGTGAAATTTTTTAAAGTTCATTTCAAATCAGGTCTCTGTCATTTCAAATCGTCATCGTCACTCACGTTATTCTCCCTTCACTGTTTGCGTCAGAAATCGCGCCGTTGGAAGAGCAAACGAGAAGGGGCCGACTCCAGTAACCGGCCAATCAAGCTGGCGGGCAAAGTGATCATCCAGGAGATCTCCTGTCTGCTGCCTGTTCACAAAATCCTGGGGGAGACGTACATGTGCGTGCTTTTCTCTGCTCAATACTGAATATATTACTGTGAAAATGCTGGAGCCCAGTGGCAGAGAATATGTCAGCCGTGTAGAAGAGAGAGATTAGCAACCTGTGTAGGTTAAACAAGGAGTACAATTTTACCTGTCTGTTTATTATTCAGTGATAAAAGAGCAGTAGTCTTTCTTTGCCATTCATAAATCACTGCTTTCCTCTTTATGGTCCTCAATATGCTTTGGACCAATATTGTACAGGAGCCGATCCGGCCTTGCTATTCACACTATGTTTCCTTTAGCATCTCGACTTCAACCCATACAAATGATGCTACGTGCCGTTGCGTTTGCTAGATTGCACTTAATCACATAGCTTGTGATTTAAAAAGGAGTGATGCTGTGTGCGGATGTGTGGAGATCATTTCTGATGCTCGTAATGCTTTTAATGCTGTTTTCAGTCTGAATGTGAACGACATCCAGGACACGTGTCAGAGAAACGCAAGCGCATCGCTCACTGTGGGTCGCAGGGACCTGGCCAAGGTACTGTCTGTGACTGTGACCGCCTGACATCACATGCTGTCTGTGACTGTGACCGCCTGACATCACGTGCTGTCTGTGACTGTGACCGCCTGACATCACATGCTGTCTGTGACTGTGACCGCCTGACATCACACGCTGTCTGTGACTGTGACCGCCTGACATCACATGCTGTCTGTGACTGTGACCGCCTGACATCACGTGCTGTCTGTGACTGTGACCGCCTGACATCACATGCTGTCTGTGACTGTGACCGCCTGACATCACACGCTGTCTGTGACTGTGACCGCCTGACATCACATGCTGTCTGTGACTGTGACCGCCTGACATCACATGCTGTCTGTGACTGCGACCGCCTTACATCACACACTGTCTGTGACTGCGACCGCCTGACATCACACACTCTCTGTGACTGTGACCGCCTGACATCATGTGCTTTCTGTGACTGTGACCGCCTGACATCACATGCTGTCAGTGACTGCACACAGTGTAAATCACACAGTGTCCTCTACACATCTTCACATGAGCAGGCTTGGGGCCACATGTACCGGTCACAGTGAGTCCCCTGCCAGCAGCAGCTGGATCGACCTGACATGCTGGAACTTTCTTCCCTGTAGGTTTGGGCACTGGCTTCGGCCGCCACCGGCTGTGACCTGAGCCCAAACTCGGACCCGGACGCTGGCACTCCCTGGTCCAGGCACCCTTTTGGGCGCCACCTGCTGGAGACACTGTGAGTGTGCATCGTTCACTCACCCTGGCCCTGACAGGGTCACGTTTTTTTTTAACTGTGATCACACGTCAGCGTTCTGAACCCTGCCTGCTCCCTAGACTGGACCACTACAGCAAGATGAGTGACATCCAGACTATGGCCATGCTGTGCAGTGTGTTTGAGGCCCAGTGCAGCCCCCAGGACTACTTCTCTCTGTTTGGGCACCACCCTCACCGTTCCTCCATCTTCACTCCGCACCACACCCGCTTCGTAAGCTCCTCCTCCTGGCTCACAGTCCTGGCTTTGCCAGTAAAACCCAAACAAAGCCAGGAATCACAGCCCTTCTACTTAGGCTCACTGTAAGTAGATTTACAACACCAACATCAAGGGAAGAAGCTCCCAGAAGACATTGGCCTGTATTCAGTCAACATTTACCGTGAAATTTGACTCACAGTTAAATTCAGGTGTTAGCATTTATCATGACCAAGTTTGCCAAGTTCAGCGAATATACTCACCATACTATGAAACAAGTAATACTGGTATTTATTTTAAGTCAAATTTAAGAACAAATGTTTCTCGAACCCAGGCCACTATTAATAGAAAAGCATTTGCTTAGTCAGTACACAAACGGTATACAATCTACACACTTTATACATCCTGCAAACAATCTAGCTTATGTCTTCGTGAACATGGACAGGACATGAAAAGTCTCTAAAAAAGAATAACAGCGTGGCTCTTTGTTGTTTGTGTATTCATGCAGCTGTCTTGCACTTGTGTCTATTGACATAAGTAAAAAAATTAAATAATAATAATAATAAAAAAAGTATGACAGTGTTGCGTGTAGGAAGTTATTCCTTGATTTCTTCTCAGCCTGATTTTTACATTCCTTCCACCCCCCCCGCCCACCTCCCCCCATCAGCCCAGCTACACCTCTGGATCGGTCACATCTGGCTCCTGCTCCAGCGCCTCAGACTCTGGGGTAAACACAACTGCCTGGAACATTGGTAAGAAACTGCCCTTCTGTCTCAATATTTGCAGTTCAGAGAACATCAGTGAGTGCTGAAAGTGATAATCTATTTACAGCCGCTTTTCTGCTTTTCTGGTCGTTGGTTTAATCCCAAATTAACGGAGAAAACCTGTCAGCCTGTGACTTAACCACTTTTTATACTCAAGGCGTAACCAGCCTGCTGCGAGATGATGTAATTGGTGAAATATTTTGTTATAGAAATAAAATTTGCTACATTTTTCTTTCATGAGTTTACATCTGTGCTTGTCTACTTCTTCCATGAATGTGAAAACATTTGAACATTTTTACATGCAGTTTTACATGTTTTCTATAATGTAAAACAGGGAAGTTTTCGCACCAGTGCTGGCCAATGTGGCCAGTAAATATTGGTCGTAATATTGCCCCCAGAATTTCCATGTTGTGTGTCCCTAACATTGAATACATCCCAAGGAGAGATTGGCTCCTGGAAAGATTCTCCTCTGGTCATTTCAGTTGGCCGAGACCCTGAGCATACTTCTGCCTGGCCCGAGTCTTCTCCAGATGATTATCGCTATGGTAACCAAGTGTACACCGATCCACGGGAGCGGGAGAAAGAGCAGCACGACATGAATAAAAGGTGAAAGGTCACGTCTTTGTTTTTCAAAACGTTGCTCGTCATTGAAGCGAGCTAAACTCATGCAGTTTCTGTTATATCGTTAAACATAATCGTTAAACACATTTTAAGTTTTTTCTTTCTTTCCGTTCTGTCCCGATGTAAGGAGGGACTGTAGGGACTGTTATGTCCTTGGATCCACATGTTATAATATATATTTGTTTCTGTTATTTTATTGTTTTTAAAAAAAGGTACATTTTGGTATCATCTGACCATAACACCGGTTCCAATGGAAGTTCCAATGCAAAAGGAAATGACTTAGGTTACCTTCCTTAAAGTCCTTATAATGGATAGAAAGGGTCTTTGAGAGTTCTCTTTCTCTCTCTCTCTCTGCCATCTGTTTGTCCTCCTGACGCCCAGGTTGAGTGACACCATCGGCGGCTCTGACTCGCTGGTGTCTCTCATTGTGTTTATTCCAGGCTCCTTGACCCAGCGAATATCCTGCAGTTTGATGACTTTAAGAAGTGCTATGGCGAGATTCTACACCGCTGGGGCCTGCGTGAGAAGAGGGCGGAGGTGCTGAAGTTCGCCTCCTGTCCTCCAGAGCCACACAAGGGCATTGGTGAGCCACGTCGCTTGTTATATTTTAAGATGTACTTTATTGACCCCATTGGGTAATTTGTCCTCTTGCATTTGACCCATCCTAGCCAAGTTAGGAGCAGTGGGCAGCCACAGTGCAGTGCTTGAGGACTAACTCTAGTTCTGAGACCAATGCCTTAGTCAATGGCAATGTCAGGAGTATACCGTGGATTTTCTTGTTGTTAGTTTAATAGTAGTATGAATAAGAGTGTTATATTATTAGTGAAAGAGGGGAACATGTTGGAAACACTGGGGATTTTTGTATTCTTTCAGAAATGTGTCATTTTTCTTGAAGAGAGTTTTTTTTTTGTTTAATTTTATACCTTCCAATGAACTGATAGTTCCTGGATGGCGGCCTGTATGAGGAGTAGGGACATAAACCTCTCTGGTCTTGATGAACGCTTGTTCCCGAACTCTCGCGCCGTGGTGATTTCCTGTTTAGCGGTGGTTGTCTGGCCGTGTGATTGGCCGCTGTGATTCTCCCCTCCGCAGAGTTTGGGGTGTACTGCTGCCACTGCCGCAGCGAGGTGCGGGGGACCCAGTGCGCCGTGTGCAAGCGCCTCACCTTCCAGTGCGCCATCTGCCACGTGGCCGTGCGCGGCTCCTCCAACTTCTGCCTGAGCTGCGGTCACGGCGGGCACACCAGCCACATGATGGAATGGTTCCGCTCCCAGGAGGTCTGCCCCACGGGCTGCGGCTGCCACTGCCTTCTGCAGAACACCTTCTGAGCCTCCCCGCGGCATTCTGGGATACGCCTGAATACCTTAACACTTAAGCCGCTTCGCTTGCGCATTGCCCCAGCAGACATCGAAAAACACCCAACAAACGCCGACGTCTGTTCGGTGTGGGGTTGTCTGCTGGCGGTTGTTGGTTTGTTGGGTCAAGTTTTTTTTTTGTCTTCAGATGAAAAATGTGATGGTATAAGCTAGGCTACTAATAGGAACCCTGTTAGTTTGTCTGGGTAGTGTGCAACTTGACAGTTATTTTCCTCAACATTCTAAATACAACTGCCAATGTTGGGATGTTGGTCAAAGTTGGGGCAGTGTGCAAGCAGCTTTAGAAAAGTCACAGTTGTTCACCAGGGGACCCTGAATGGTACGAGTGAGGGACAGTGCTCCAAAGCCCACCCTTCTTACATTGCCCTCAGTATGTTCGTCCTGCTGAATGTCACATGCTATGCACAGAAGTAGATTTATATGGACTCATTTATTTTATTGTATTTTTTTGGACCATCTTTTCTTTTCTTTTTTTTTTTTTTCTTTTTTTCATTAAATACAGTCTTGTCTTTGTCACAGAGTCTACTTGAAGAAAGACTGGTAAAATTCACGCCAATGTGCCAGACGGTTCCTCTGGTATATTGGAATATTACTCTTGCGCTTAAGTCGGTGATATTTATTGATGAAGAGAATCTTTACGGTCTAGTGTTCTATTTTGTACTTGTGCTATTTCTGAAAACTGCATTCAGTGTGAAGTAGCATGTACAGCCAAATCTGTATACCTTGCGTGTCATATGTAAAGAAATAAATATGATTGATTTATGCCTTTTCATCGCCCTGGCTTTAATATGGTAAACTGGAGTAGAACATACAGTCATGTGAAAAAGTAAGTACACCCTCAAACGGTAGTCAGTTTTTTTTGACACATCTAGACACAAGTTTATTTTATTTAAATTTCAACCATATTGATTGATTAAGGTAAACTAATTCAACAAATGATGCTAAAAAAGTAGACTTTGGAATCACTTAAGCAATTGAAATCAACATAAATGCTAATTCATCATGAGGAAAAAGTAAGTACACCCCTACCTTTACTATCAAATATATTGATTAAAATTGATGTCTGGTGCACAAAACAGGTATAAATGATTGTCAAATTATTAGATAATAATTTGGAAGTTCGGAAGACTCTTGATATCATATTTTCAGGTACTCTAACAAGCGATACAATGACCTTTCTGCATTTGAATGGATCTCTATGGGAATTTGGGGTGGGACTAGATTAAGCTGTAAATTACACAGGAATAGTATGGAACTCATGGTTGTCTAAATGCCAGTAAGTCATCAAGGGTCTGAGGTATCAAACGAGCCTGAAACCATCACTCTGCTGCCTGATATTCAGCAGATATGGATGGATCACTTTAAGGGTTGTTTTTTCTGAGTCATTTCCCCATTGAACTCGATGGAAAAATAAGTCAGGGGAAAGCAACCCTTCAAGTGATCCATCCATATCTACTGCATATCTGCCCTTAAAGTGATCCATCCATATCTACTGCATATCTGCCCTTAAAGTGATCCATCCATATCTACTGCATATCTGCCCTTAAAGTGATCCATCCATATCTACTGCATATCTGCCCTTAAAGTGATCCATCCATATCTACTGCATATCTGGCAGCAGAATGATGGTTTTATTGTAGGGTCCGAGGCATCAAATGAGGTTCCAGTATGATTTGAAAAGGTTCCAGTATGATTTGAAAAGGTTCCAGTATGATTTGAACTGCTTTGCAGGAGTAGAAATGCATGATGCAGATAAAATATCTGGAAAACGCCCTCTTTCGCCCAGTGACTATAAATATAAACATGAAAGTTGTAAATGTGAATAACTTATTAAGAATAAAAACAAATTAATAGGTAACACAGTGATAATTATACATGCAACAATATTCTGTGCATGCCTTGCTGAAGCTGTTACATTTCTACCGTTGGACTTTGGCTGAACCTGCTTTTGCACTCCATGTCGTTTTATTTATATTATTCTACACTGGTTGCCAAGACCCTGCCCAGTCTAGAGATGAAAGTCTCCCCAGGTTTGTTGGTGGTACTTGGGATGAAGTTAAGTATTCCTCATAGGCAATGAAACTCAATGAATATCATAAAAGCATTTGAGTATTGGACCCCAGAGGGTGCAGTCCCACAATAAGCATTTGGCACTCTACCCTTGTCCTTCAGCACTAAAAGCTTATTTCACCATAGTTGTCCCTTGCAGCTTACTAGGCCCTCCACAGGAGGTGGTCAGATTTGTCCTTGTGGTCTCTGCTTTTCTGACTACAAATCCCATTGTGGTCATGTCGGCTTTGCTTCCTGTTTTGCAGGGCGGATTTCTCTGGCTACTCTGGTTGCAGAGTACTGTCTATTTCTAGTGGGAATCGCTGTCTCCCTATTTAATGCAAGGCAAAGATGCGGGAGGAAATAGCTATCATATTCTGTATGCATAATATGCTACGTATCACATAGCATGTCTATTTTAAGATGCTATGCCTATTTTAAGATAATGGTGCCAGGTGGCAATTAAAATTGATGTCTGGTGCACAAAACAGGTATAAATGATTGTCAAATTATTAGATAATAAAAGTTGCTCTTTAAACAGAACAGATTCAACTGACACCCCCCCTTCAACAGTGAGGCTGTTTATGAGACTATTAACTTGTATATAATTTGTATTCTTTCAGCGCAGGAGAGGGAAATACACTTTAATACTTGTTTTTGAGCAGGGAAATGTAATTTTAAAAAACTTAACATTTAAAATTCTCAGTCAATTGTACACTGTCAAGGAATATACTCAAGTAGAAACACTAGATATTCTTTTTTTTAATGTTTATCTACTGAATTATGAATATGCACAACATTTTATCAAGCTGTTTGCCCCTGTCTTGTCAGACAGATCCATGGTGTTTTAGGTAGATTAGTTTTTAAAAATGCATACAGTGAAAGATTTAAAATTAGCAGTGAACGTGACGGCTGGCTGAACGCCGTGCCGTCACTGCAGCAGGCTGCGTTCCGTTGTAAACGTGTGGGGCGGAGTCGGTAAAGAGGTACAGGAAGAAGAGCCGCGCAACCTGTCTGAGTGACTCGCGAGCGAGGCGTTTCATTTTCAAACGAGTGCTGAAGCAAGTGACTGGAGGAGACATTTTCCACAGTAAGTACAACAAGTTCACCTCAAAAGTGCTTGGTTGCTCTCATGTTACCAGTTTCAGTGGGTCAGCAGTAATATGTTAGGAGATTATGCATGTGTGTTCTTTTTCAGCTTTGAAGTGTGGCTCTTTTTTTATTTATTTATTTATTTGTTTATTTATTTATTTATTTATTTATTTTTTGGATCTTTCACAACATCAGGCGAACATTCCAAGTTGAATCCTCCTTCTTGTCAAATGTGGGTTAATTAATTGAACGCAACAAAGATTGAAAAAAGTATGTGGGTGACACAAAGAATAACGTGAACAGAATGTTGCTGTTGCTAGAAGGTCTCGTGTTCTTTTTTTCTATTTTTTTCTATTGGGTTTATTTTACTTTATCTAGAAGCCACTTAGAGGAAACCGTAAAACAAGGAATAGTCCAGACATAGGAATGTTATTGGATAGAACTACAATCCACCAAATGTACATTGAAGGTGTCACCAAAGAATTCAAAAGTCAACTTATTCTACAGCAGGATCGGTAAGGTTTTAGGCATTTATTGAGTGCTGCATTTTCTGTCCTTTCAAGCTATTTAAGCAGATATAGAAAATGCTGAAGAAGGAACTCACTGGGCTCAACTAAATGGAGAAGGGGAAGTGCAAACAAATTAGTTCTGAAAAATGTATTTCACAAGATAATTCCCAGGATGAACAATGAATTGTACGGTTTGTTATTAAGTGAGCAGGCTATAGATCATTTGTGTTGATTTATGTCTGTGTGTGGTGGAACAGTTTGTATGGCATGTATGGCATATGATTTTGCATAGCGCCTCTCTGTGTTGAGTACTGAACGCAAGTATACTCAGTGACTGAAAAACACTTACTCTTCAGCGTGTTCAACTTTGAAGTATACAATTAGTGACTCTCTTCTGAGTCACAAAGGTTGAACTAGATTCCAGAATCTGAAAAAGGACCATGCTGAAAAAGGACAAATCACCAGACTGATTCATCTATGACGCAACTCCTGCCTAAATAGCCTAAATGGTTTAATCACAGAAAGCCACATGTTAATGATTGTTAATTGTGTGCTCTTGGTTTTACAGAATTGAGAAATTTGCAATCAACAAGTTTTCCTCTCTCAATGATTTTAGAATAACCTAAGGTCCACTACTCCATTTTGATGACTCAGATTTCAGTCATTTGTCTGTAATGCCTGATATAACTTTATGCAGCCATGGAAGGGCCTGGGTATTTTAAATCAAGTAAACCTTCTTATGGTGGTAGACCATGAGATTAACATCAGTGAGTGTGGACTGTGTTATGCATTGTAATTTATTTCACTTCCAAATTGTTATTTTAGTATATAAATATCTTATATGTTTATAATGTTACATTATACAAATTATTGCCATATCTATTTATCTGCTTCTGTCCCTAAGAATTCAATGACTATTCAGCAAACCTTTTGTTGTCACAATGCTGTCCAATTGGTTGTTTTATACAGTTTGTTTTATAAAATGTTCATCCAAATTTCTTTCTTTCCGCCCCTCCTTGCCACACAAGCGCCACACTTTTCTTTACTGCCTGCAGGTTTCAACTTGTTTCAATTTTGTTGAAAGCAAAGGAGGCATTTCTGTAACCGAATGCTTATCTGGGATGGAATATAACCAACGATACGCACTTTATTAATCAGCGTGTGTATGCAAGTACAACCTGTATTAGAGCAGAATTGGACTGCTCGTACCCTTTCTGTGGAGAGGGAAGATATTGAAGTGCATTATTTTCTTTCTGTGAGTACACCAGTGTACTCACACCAGTATACTCACAGGCAGAGAAAGAGACAGACGGAGTCACATGGCACACATTTTGTACCACATTCTGTTACCGGCCATCACTGAATGATATAATTGTGATTCGTTTTTTTTTTGTATGTGTTTGTTTGTGTTACCAATGGCTATATCACCCAGTAACACAGAAGTAAACACAGGGCTGTTATTTCAGGCTTATTTCACGTTAATAATTGAAATGTTGACACTTTGTTAATGAGTGGGAGCTTGTGACCTTCAGTGTCATCTTCTTAACAAGTATTGACCTTACTATGCACTGCTATAGGCATATATTTCAGTAGATTCTCCATAATGCTGTTTTGTCAATATTTTTTATTTCTCTTTTGAAATACTTGGCAAATCCCTCGGCTGATCTTACTGATGATGGCAAAGACAAGACTCCATAAAATGATTGTTTTTTTTATTATTGGAAACTTCAGATTAAGTAAGGGTAGAATTTATTAGTGTCAGAAAAGCAAATAGCATCCCCACATGTTTTCAATTACCAGAGTATTTACTAAAACTACTAATTACTAATAATTATGTAAATTTACTTTTTATTGTTCACTTGTTTATTTAGCAACACTGCTATATTTGTAAATGCTAAAAAGTTGTGTAAGTCGCTCTGGATAAGAGCGTCTGCTAAATGCTAGAAAAGTACTGAAATGTAATATTTAATTTCCAACAATGTCAATGTTGTTGATATTGTATTAGAAGACACATTATTGCTCTCATGACCAAGGTGAGTGCCTGTAGCTTGTCAGATACCAGCTGAATTTGTCCTTGCACATTGAACATGCAGTTTGCAGTAAGTGGTTTGGTGGCAGTAGGGATGGCATTTTTCCGTTCTACATATGGATCCAGGGCATCATTGAGCTCATTGACTAAGGCACTGACAGCATGACCTGTGAGCCGATAAGTTATTATTATAGTCTCCTTGATATATGCCCCTTATCCAAAAAGTTGTTGTGTGCTTAGGGAATTGTTTATTTGATCTTCCCTGTTTTGAAGTCAAACTTCTAGAGTGCTCATGTGTACTACTGCACAAAATTAAGAATGCCTACTCTGTGAATCCCCTCTGAAGTTTCTCTCTCCTTTGAAGCCCAGCCATGGAGATTGTGGATCACGTCCTGGGTATTGCAGAGAAGCTGTACTCTCTGTGTGGCGAGGTGAAGGCCAATAAGAAGCGCTGCCGGAGGTTGGCCCATCGTGTGCGTGCTCTGGAGGAGATCGTAAAGACTGTGAAAGTAAACGGCCTAGGGCCGGAGCCTGAGGTGGTACAGCAGGGCCTACAGGAGCTCAAGGTCACCTTGGAGTCGGCGCATGAAGTGGTGAAGAAATACACCTCCAAAGGCTTCCTGCGTCGCATCGTCAAGGCCTACGACCTGGGGGACGAGTTTCAAATTCTGAACGAGAGGCTGAACGACAGCTTCCAGCTGCTCTCCCTGGCCCTGCAGGTAGACCAGAGGGAGAATCTGACCAATGTGTTCGAAGAGATCAGACGCGGGAAAGAGGATATGGCAGACAGGGAGAAAGATCACAAGGACCTGAAGACATGTAAGACGGAACTGAACAACTCCTGAACCATGTTTTGTAAAAGATTTATGTGCATTGCGCATGTACTCTCATTCTTTCTTTAAAGTGTGGGTTTCTCTGACTATTTCAGATGAAGCTTTGAAATCAAACTGGCAGCAGTACTTGCATTTTAGCTACCAACTATTTGAAAACATGTGGAGAAACAAAATAATTTTTCATATTTCAAGATGATAAATTCAAAGAAATGACAAGCCATTAAGGCACAAGTATACTCACACAGTACTGTTTGTGAACTGATTTTCCCACAGTGCTAGAATCAAATAAACACCTGGAAAAAGAAATGCAGGAGATCAAAGGCATGCTGAAGTCTTGTGAGTACCCTCCTTTCCCCTAAAAGCTCTGAACGGCTTTGAGACGGCCTCCATTTTGAAGGAGAGAAAACAGAAAGAAAGCTCCACCCAGTCAATGCACAGTGAGTGCCATAATTCATTGGACAGTGACACATTTTTTGTTATTTTGGTTCTGTACTCAAGCACTTTGAGTGTAAAAGGATGTGTTGGCAATGAGGTTGAAATGCAGACTGTCAGCTTTAATTTGAGGGTATTTTCATCCATATCGGATGAACCGTTTAGAAATGATAGAATCTTTTGTTCATAGTCCCCCCCCCCCATTTTCGGGCATCAATTTGGTCGCATATCCTTTGCATGCCATGACTTCCTGATGTCTGTGACCCAACAATATCAAAAGACTCTTGATATCTTATTTTCTGGTACTCCTACAAGTGATACTATAACCTCTGCATTTGAATGCATCTCTGGGAATTGGGGGGTGGGACTTAGATTAGGCTGTAAATTGCACGGGAATAGCATGGACGTGGTTGGCTAAATGTCTGTAAGTCAGCAAGGGTCTGAGGTATCAAACTAGCCTCAAACCATTGCTCTGCTGCCGGATATGCAGTAGATATGGATGGATCACTTGAAGGGTTGTTTCTCCTGACTTATTTTCCTATTGAACTCTATGGAAAAATAAAAATGAGTTAGGAGAAACAACCCTTAAAGTGGTGTTGATGTTGTTGGGTCACAGACATCAGGAAGTCATGACATGCAAAGGATATGCGACCAAATATTAAAAATTATTACTTTATTCTACATTATGTTAAACTGTCCAATATTTTTTGATGCCCGAAAATGGGGGGGACTATGTACAAAAGGTTCTATAATTTCTAAACGGTTCATCCGATATGGATGAAAATGCCCTCAAATTAAAGCTGGCAGTCTGCACGTCAACCTCATTGCCATTGTATCCTTTCAAACTCAAAGTGCTCAAGTACAGAACCAAAATAACAAAAGATGTGTCACTGTCCAATGAATTATGGTGCTCACTGTATTTATAAAGTAATGTTGTCATTATCGTTGGATTTGTTGTTGTTTTTGAATGATATGAATGTTTCTGTGTCTCACTGCATCAGTGAACCCAGTGGCTCAGGAGGCTAAGTTGAGCAGCTGTGAGTTGTGCTCTATCAGTGCGGTGTAGTGCACGTGTTATGCTGTGTTCCATGCATGAAGTTACATGTTACATTGACATGTGTGCTTTCGGTACCCCAATGTCCATACAGAGATTGGGAAAAAAACTCCCTGCCAGTAGGCTACTCCACTGTCCTTGTTGAACTTCTCTTATTTCTGCTCCCTCATGGTTATGCAATGCTATTAGTCCTGCAGAGTCAGAGTGTGAAATGAACACCCCCCACCAGCCAAATGCTGGTAAAAATAAAATTTGATTGAGGTTGGTAAGATTTTCTACTCTAGCAGCCACTTTGGCAGGTAACCAACCAGGTTGTGTTGTATTGTAAAAGGTAATGTGGCTGGTAAAATGTTGAAAGTGGCTGGTGATTTTTCGAATCCACAAGCCACTCTGACTCTGGCCAGTGGGTGAAGAGGTTAATTCCATGCCCTGGTCCTGTGTTTGGAGTTTGGACCATGCTGTTCTGTTTCAGGGACGGTATACAGGCCATTTTATACCCACTGGACTGTCCCAGGTCTGTGGACTTCCAGACCAGGTCTTAATTAGTTTACGAGAGCCATTGACTGGATGGAGACTTGAATCACTTGTTCCTCGACTTTTCGATCAGCTGATGGTGCACAGGCATCTCTAAAATAACAATAATAATAATAATTCCTTGCATTTATATAGCGCCTTTCTATTGTCAAATACTCAAAGCGCTTGCAGCGATGAGGGGAAACTCGCCTCTACCACCACTAAAACACCAGTGGATGCCCCAAAACAAGTACCTCCTCTATCCTGTGTCTTCTCGGCAGTGAAGATGGCCAGTCTCCCGCTGCCGGATATTAGAGAGATCAAACTCGAGGAACTTGTCTACGATGTGCCCAAGACCCCCATCATGACGTCACCCAGCCATGAGTTGTACAAAGGAGAGTACAACAAATTTACTGTGGCCATCAAAAGATATATCTACACCGCAAACACTACCCCAAGGTACATACGTATTTCTCATTCAGTACCCATGTAGGTATCTTGGCACAATATCAGGGATCATGACATCATATCTCTCTCTCCTCCTCCCATATGTACAATTTGTTCATGCAGGAATGTAAAACACCCATTCGGTTTTTTTACCATCATTTATTTTGCCTTCATTTAGTAGCCTATTTCAGATGTATTATAAAAGGTGTACAAACTCCTGCAAATAAAGTGAACAGACAATAACGTTTCCGTGGAGAGGGTGTGAGGTTACTCTGTGCAGGGATTGTGTTATATTTCTTGGCAATGTCGGTTCTGTGAATACTGAGAGAGAAGCAGGCAGGTGAATGAGTCAAAGCCTGTGAACATCAGTACCACACCCACTTACATGAACAGGTTTGCACGCAATTGTTCTTTCAGGCACATAATGTAATACCTGAAAAACTGGATTTTGTTAACATGTTGGAGCAGCAATCCCTTGTGATACAAATTGACAGCTGCTAAAAATTTGTGTGACCATCTGTTGGACAGTGCTCTATTAGACTATACAATGTGGCCTTTTGTGTTGTTGTAGCAAAGAAAATAAGCGAAAGGAGAACACCGATGCAAATTCCTATCTGTTGGCTGGCATGAAGGGCGGCCATGTTGCATTTCTTCTTTAAACCAGAAACTGGATATGATAATTTGGCAAGTTGTATGGTGCATGTAATTACATTTTTAGGCAACTTGCCCTTTAACTACACCATTGAAAATGGCCTGAGGTAGGTTTAAATGAAGGTTCATAGTTTTCTGACTGCCATACCATGAATGACAAAATACTCTTTTTAAAAAATTTTTTATTAAATACTTTTTACAATTTTTGGATCAGTGAAAACTGAACTCTGTTTAAATTAAGTACAGATGACTTGTATTTTGTGAGCGTATGTTAATATTGAAGTTGCACTCGATTAAAGCACAACTGAACTTTGGTAGAACTTTGGGTTGTGTAGTTACCTTGGGTTGTGTCGTGACAGAATCCGTTTCGTTCGCGTTCGTATACGTGCTAGAAGTGTCATTTTCAGTCCGTTTTAGCCGCCCTGTAGAAGTGAATGGAGAGCGACAAATACCCTATTCTGGATTATCACCCCAGGGGCACCCCACAGAGCAACTAACAAACATATTTTGCCACCATTTGGACTCATACCGTGGCCAGGTAACTACACAACCCAAAGTTCTACCAAAGTTCAGTTGTGCTTTAAGCTGTAGATTCCCTTCTATAGAAATACTTGACGCTAGATGGTAATACAAGAGGTTCCTTTTTGTATTTTCAAATTATAATACAGTATCTGCTGTCATATTTGTGCCACAGAGAGGTGAGAAGCATATTCAAGAAGGAGGTGGAGACCATGAAACGCTTTGAGTCGCCAAACATATTGCGCATGTTTGGGATTTGTGTCCAGGATGAGAACGGTGAGCCTGACCTTTCAAAGATAAAATCACTACTTTTATTTCGAGTTTTATTTATAGCACTTGTTTCTTGTTTTTTTGCTTGTATCCTATACCTTAATTCTTGTTTTTGTGATGTTTAACATGTCTGACTGACTTAGCCTTAAGACTTAAGCTTACTGTGTGTACTAGACTCAATGTTCATGTCTATGGATAGCTGCTACGTTATGATAGAAATGTATTTTAGCTGTCCTGTTTGTAGTTTCTTCAGTGACCTTTGGTATGCACTTGTTATATGTCACTTGGGATAAAAGCATCTGCCAAATGAATGTATGTAATGTAATGTCTCATCTAGTAATTTCAGCTTTGTTGAAAGAATTAACTTCATGACAGTGATACTGCATTGCCCCCTCCTCGGTACTCGTCATGTGACCGCAGTGTCGCTTGTGTGTTACCTCAGGACCCAGCCCAAATTATCTCATTGTCATGGAGTTCTGTGAGAGGGGAAGTCTGCAGGATGTGCTACGATCCGGAAAGTACAAACTTCCCTGGGAAAGACGGGCTCAAATGAGCCTGGAGGCTGCCCAAGGCCTTTACAGGTGACCTGGCGCTATGTGCTTGCTTAATTCAGCCTTGTCACCCCCCCCCCCCCCCCCCACACACACACACACACAAACAAACACTCTTTCATTCATTGACAGGTTAAATTTGAACTTTGGGGCTGCTGGGGAAGCTCACTGTGTAAAACTTGACGCATGAGTGACTACCACGGTCTTGGATCGATTCCGACCCATCCGTGCCGGTGCCGACTGTGGACGGCAGCCCCGCAGGGGCGTGCACAATTGGCCTCGCGTCGCCCAAAGGGATGTATGGGAGGGATTCAGTCGGACGGTGTTCATTGCTCGAGCGACCACTGTTGGCCGTCCGGGTGCCCGTGGCTTGCTCCCTGCACAAGCGTATGATTGGGTCTCCTCCACCCCCGCTCTCCACATGCGCGGCTTGCAGCTGCGGAGTGAAAAGAAGCGTGTTTTGGAGAAGAACCGCAAATTGTCTTCGCTCTCCCGAACCAGCAGCAGGGGCCACATATATTTGAGCACGCTTGTACATAGTTTGCAAATTGGACATTCCAAATTTGGGTGGGATAGGAAATGGGAAATAAAAAAATAAAAAATAAAAAACATTAAATAAATTTTTTTTTTTACTTCAAACTGTATTTCCATCACAGGCTTCACCAGTCAGAGGAGAAGTTTAAAGTACACGGCTGCATCAACAGTAGCAAGTTCCTGGTGGATTCTGGGTTCAGGGTGAAGGTATGAATGCTGGCTCAGGTAACAGGTGTCTTTGGCGAGGTGGGCCTGGGCTGAGGGATACATAGCAGTATTTATCACCGTTTGGTCTCTTAATGTTGTCTCTGAAACAAATGCAATAATATACCCACATTTGGCATTAAATGAAATGTAAATGAGTTGCTGTCCATTGTGCTTGAAAGCAGTTTCCTAACACTGCAGCACTGCAAAAAATGTCTGTCTTAACAAGTGTTTTAGTCTTGTAATGAGACTTAAAATCTTTTTTTTTTCTCTTAAGAAGAAAATATTAGCTTGTTTTAAGTTATTTTTTGCTTGACAAGTGAAATTATCTTACCCCATTGGAAAAGCTTGAAATTAGTAAAACTACCTCACCCCATTGGCAATCTTTTTGTCTTATTTAGCAAAAATGCAATATAAATGTAATAGAAAAAGATTTTATCTCAATATAAGACTAAAATGCTTGTTAAGATTGACTTGTTTTTTTGCAGTGCATGACTAGTTAATGTGTGATGCTTTCACGATCTAACCCAGGGGTACCCAAACCTTTTTCTGATGAGACCCCAAATTAATGCTCACAAACGTATGCGACCCCAACACCCAACACACGTGCACGTACGCCTCTGTTGAAAATGACATAAATCACAGAGTAGATGCAATCTGTGATTGGTTGAAATGTATGAAGTAACAATTACAGGTTGTTGAAATGTTGGACATGTAGTACATTCACATATTTGGAAGAGACAAAAAAACTTTATATTCTTATTTTCAGAAAAAAAACTTTTATAAAAATTTCAGGCGACCCCATCCTCAAATCAGGCGACCCCACTTGGGGTTTGCCACCCACAGTTTTGGGAACCCCTGATCTAACCACTTGTTCTGGATGTGCAGCTGGGGTGCTTTGAGCTGGCAAAGACAGAGACTTCTCTGAGGAGAAATAAAAAAGGAACCAGCACCTCTGTACACTACTGCTCCCCACAGCAACTCCAGAGCATTCACTACTCTTACAATAAGGAGTGTGAGATATACAGGTCAGTTCCGGTTCGTGCCAGGTGTCAACGTACACATTTCTGTTTCATAATGAAAGGCTATCATTTGTTGTGTTGAAATTGTCCATGTCTCAGACGGTGTTTAATAAGTCTTCATTCCATCCCTGATAATTGTGCTTACATCGAGATCATTATGTTTTTGATTTTTTCCATATGGTTAACGATTAACATATTTAAATGCCTATGTTAGGTAATATTCTATAGGTTGAACTAATGTGTAAAAACTGTATGCCTGCAATGGAAACGCAGGTAGTATTTATATACAGGTTTAATGCATCATGATCATGATGTCTGTTAATTTAAAGCACAAGGAAAAACAGGTGAACAACTGCAGATCATTTGTTAACCACTAAAAGGTAAAACAGCACTAAGTTGTTGAAATGCCTTTCAGGAAATACTTTATAGATCAAACTAATGTGCCTATAGTGAATTTGAATATTGTGTATTCTGTAGCTTTGGAATTGTCTTGTGGGAAATTGCTACTCAACAACCTCCCTTCAAAGGTATGTATTTGAAATGTATGTATTGACAATGTAACATGTTATTATATGACGTCTCTGTAGGCTGGCAGGGTTAACCAAAGAAAGCCCCCTCTTTTCTGTGACCAGATTTCCCCTTACAACCATGGTTTCTGTTCTAATATAACACTCTCTTTACCAGAAGTCTCCAGTCACAATAGTGTGAGATTGAAAAAAGCATTTACATTTTTGCAGCTTGCTCTACCACATTAAACCCAATACATTGATCAATACATTTGCAAGTGTCCAAAAAACAAATAATCTTTATACTTCCCAACAAGTTTGCAAACGTGTTGTCATTTACCTCTTTTAACAAACCTTCCTTTCCATGATTACACCAGGATCCGAATGCCTGTAAACAAGTAGATACTGATATTTGTCCAACCTCAACCATCTTTTCACCTTTGGTTTCTCATAAGATTTGTCAGAAAACGAAGTCTTCAAGAAGGTCTGTGAAGAGAAGTTCACAGAGCCCACCCCTGAGGACTGCCCCAAAAGCCTCTCAAATTTGATTGACACCTGTCGCTCTTATGATGTTTTCCACCGGCCAACAGCGGGAGGTACAGTCATGTTGTTGCACCAGGTGTTGATGTTGTGCACCTATCCATCATGGCCCTCTTTACACTGCCAAAAGATCGTGGATCATTCAATTGTCTCTGTTCAAAAACAAATTACTTCATGGATTTTCTTCCATTCAGCCAGAAGAGCATTAGTGAGGTCGGGCACTGATGTCGGGTGATTTGGCCTGGCTCACAGTCAGCTTTCTAATTGATCCCAAAGGTGTTTGCCGGGGTTGAGGTTAGGACTCTACAGGCCAGTCAAGTTCTTCCACACTGATCAAGACAACCCATGGCTGTGTCCGAATCAGAGCCCTATCTACTGTGCCCTGTCTCCTGCGTCCATTGCACTGGCACAAGTGTGCTGTTTAATGTGCACTGTTTAGCAGTATGCGAAAAATATCCAACCGTACTGTGGAAGTGTCTTAAGCAGGTCATAAGACGTCCCACCAATGTTGCCATGTCTGTGGTTTTACAGCTAAATTGGGATACTTTCAAAAGGCAGTCATGGGTAAACATGAAAAGTCGCAAAGCACGCACTAAAAAATAAAATATGATGATTTCTATTTAAAATACGTTGGTTTCGGTTAGAAATATATTTTGGGCTAGTTTTTTGTCGCCATTTGGCTGGAAAGTCTTGCAAAATCCGGCAACCCTGCGCCCCACCCTTGCGCTGCCATGTCACATGTTGTTTTTGTTGTATTTGAAGGAAAACGTCATCGAAGCTGCGCCTGATTTTTTTTAAACGAAGCTTCATGTCATATTTATGCGACCAAAATGTTCGTGTACTTCTTGAAAAGTGTGCTCCCGAATGTACTCGGCGAAGTGTGAAGTTTGAAGTATACTGCAATTAGAAAATTTTTCGCCTACTCAACGGCTTTCTCGTCCTATCTACTCACCAAGGCTACTCAATAGTGTGGAAGAGTGCTGATTCGGACACGGCCCATTTCTATATGGACCTAGCTTTGTGCACAGGGGCTTCACTAGAACTGAAGGGCCTAGCCCGAACCATGAAAAACAGCCCCAGACCAAGGGTTGTTCAGATACTTTTGGCCATATAGTGTAGCTAGAAAGACAACAATTTCCAATAAATCCTCCGCTTGTTTCCAATTAACAAACAAATACTATTCAAACACAATGATCTTTAATGCACTAAGCATGTGACCACAAACCACCTCTACCAATCTCATGAAAGTCATACACAGTGAGCACCATAATTAATTGGACAGTGACACATTTTTTGTTATTTTGGTTCTGTACTCTAGCACTTTGTGTTTGAAAGGATACAATGACAATGAGGTTGAAGTGCAGGCTGTGAGCTGTAATTTGAGGGTATGTTCATCCATATCGGATGAACCGCTTAGAAATTATAGAACGTTTTGTACATAGTCCCCCCCCCCCCCCATTTTCCGGACAGTTTAACATAATGTAGAATAAAGTAATCATTTTTAATATTTGGTCACATATCCTTTGCATGTCATCTGATATGCATGAGAATACCTCAAATTAAAGCTGACCGTCTGCACTTCAACCTCATTGTCATTGTATCCTTTCAAACTCAAAGTGCTAGAGTACAGAACCAAAATAGCAAAAAAATGTGTCACCGTCCAATGAATTATGGTGCTCACTGTATATTCAAGGCAGAAGTGTAAAGAGGGCCCTTGTGATAACAGTGATGCATACTGGATGTGTGATACTTTTTTAATAAGATTAAGCTCTATATTGCCACCACTGAAGTTTCTATAGAGATGAATGACATTTCAGAGAATGCTGTTGATTACTCTGATACAGCCTAAAACTTACACTAACTGTGTGAATTAAAAGGAACAAGAGGGAGGGAAGACCAGAAAACAAATTTTAAATGATATTAAAACTGTAGAGTACATTATTCACCTTACATTTTGAGGTGTTTTCGACAGTTATCCTCGCCAAATACAAAGCTGTTTTACTTAAATTATTCAAATCTTGTAGAAGCTTGAAAAATTCATATTGCATCAGTTGGTAACCAGATATTACACTGCCTGGCCAAAAGAAAAGTTGCACACACTAATATTTCGTTGGACCGCCTTTAGCTTTGATTACGGCACGCATTTGTCCTGGCATTGTTTCAACAACCTTATGGCTCAGCCTTTTGGCTGAGATCTTGTATTGACGACGGGAGAGTCAAACCACTCTGTAAAGTCGTCTCCAGGACATCCCAAAGACTTTTACTGGGTTTAAGGTCAGGACTCTGGTGGCCAATTCATGTGTGAAAATGATTCCTCATGCTCCCTGAACCACTCTTTCACAATTAGAGCCCGATGAATCTTGGCATTGTCGTCCTGGAATATGCCCATTGATGGGATAACCTGGTCATTCAGTACATTCAGATACTCGGCTGACTTCATTTTATTGCTGCATAACGTTGCTGAGCCTAGACCTGACCAATTGAAGCAACCCCAGATCATAACACTGCCTCCAGAGGCTTGTACAGTGGGCACTATGCATGGCGGGTGCAACGGAGACTTTTTTTTTGGCCAGGCAGTGTAGCATGATAAAGTAACTGAAAGATTATGAAAATTTTCAGAATTTGTGAGATTTTTACTGAGTATTCCATAAGGCATAGTCAGTCATAAAACCATTAAATGAGCATGGAAAACCAAGCTTGGTGTATTTGTTTGGCCTTGCCCTGACTTACTATTGGGTTGTTCCACAGTGCTGGTGGACAAGCTGAGGAAGGTGGTAGAGGAACTGTATGAAGACTGACGGGGTGATGGATGCCACATTACCCTGGAGGGAACAGGCTTAAGCCAGTAGAACTGAGGAAGGCCTGGAATATACATTCTCACTAAGACTCAAGACTAATTTTGTTGGAGTTCACCCTAAAGTTTCACTATCCTCCAGTTCCAATTCATGTTGTTTCAAATTGTTTTGTACTTCTCAAATCCTGATATGAATATCAGTTTCATAAGATATTTTATTGTGTATTCTGGGTTTTTTTAAATTTTTTTTTTACTCAAAGCCCAACTCACAAAACCAGTGTTTCTATCCCCATCTGCTTATTTAGGTATAGCAGAGGTGTAGCAGAGAGAACCCCCCATAGTGAATATACTCCCATAAAATGGAATGCTCCTAAAAAAGAAAATGGTTGAAATGTAGGAATCGCACATTGTTTTTAGAACTGCTTTTCAGAAAGAGTAAAGGCACAAAGTAATGAGAAAGACATTGGAAAAACACAATAGCCTACTAAGTGCAAATTAAGGATTTGGTGTAAATATTCAATAATTTTATTTTTCCCCAAGAACTAGCCATTTGTGATCTAATACCAAATTATTACTATATGGTATCTTGAAATAGCATATGGCAATTGCTTTCTGTGAAGATGCAGTGTCCTAAAATTTTCTGTACAAACTGAAACTGTACAAACAAATGCTGATGTGTTCCAGTATGTGCAAAGACTTTTCTGTATGGGTTTATATCACTTACAAACTTTTTTTATTTGGATGACAGGTAAGCCATCCACTGCTTGGCTGGGGCAGGGCATACATGATATATCTATTTTTGCAAAAGTTTGTGTGGAAATAATGTTAAGGGAATAAAGGATATTTGTCATCAAAACACTGTCTGCTGAGAGTTAAAATGTTCAGGTTGATGACCAAGCCATCGCGTAACAAATCTTTTGGCTGACAAAGCTAAATGCCTGACCAAGTAGCTTATAGGATGGGTAGGTATGTCATTTGCTAATTCATGGGTTGGTGGGGCATACTCCATACCTATAGGCCTACAGTACTGAGGCACTTTTCAGGATTATAATAATTACAATGACTGAATGACACGTAGACTATATGACCTCATATAAACACAGAATACAGATACAACCTCACAAAGCCACACAATGAAGCCCAGCTTTGGGTTGAAAGTGTTTCTTCCTAAATTTGTTGTTTTTCTCCTTGATTTTCCTGCCAATTACATTCTGAAATGCTCCAGTCCAATTAAATATCTACTTGAACCAGAAATATCTGTTTAGATGATCGAGATGCTTTAGATCCACATCAATTAATAACATCCGTTGATAGCAGCCAATCGCTGGACACATGCGATACTATTTCAGCCAGTAGAACGTATAAAAATTAAAAAATTACCTAAAAATTCATAGGTCTACTTATTTAGATGTATAAATTTGGGTAACGTTAACATTTCTTTTGAAGATGGCTTGTGTAGTTTCTGTGAACATATTTGTGAAAGTTTAGTTGTAACTTGGCATCATTTGATAGTGTATTTTTCAAACAATTTAGAACACAATTTTTTGTGTGTAACTATTTAGGCCTATACATTCGCAACTGTTGAGATTACGATACATAAAGAAAGTATGATTGGCAGTTATTTGTAACCAATCGACGAACGATAAAAGAATAAGGCGGGCTAATATTTTGTCTGGCGGGGAGATTCGACCCTTTCCATGATCAGGAAAGCGACAGTGGTGCAACGGCGGAATTAAATAAAATAATAACAGTCCACTGTATCAAATTTAGTTCAATTATTTATTAATCCAACCTCTGGCGTGACAGTGGAGAGGTTAGACGGGTAATAAGTCTGAAGGTAAGTTTGACGTATTGATAAAATGAGTTTGATCGTTAGCTGGCTGGCTAACTTGGCGTCTAACCTTAGCTATCGAGACTCATTTAGCGTTACGTAGTAGTCGATCATTTTCTTATTCGTTGTTTTCTGGTGTTTGTTTGATCGAGTCGTTGGCAGAAACGAGATAATTTGGCTCACTGTCCTCTTCGTAAACTGTTTAGTGAAAATGGGCCTGTTCTGTGCGGTCTAGTGATCCCCAGGCTCAAGTTGATTAAGTATCCGAAAAGACGGTCTTGTCCTCCGCCTGGAAGATGTGTGTCATAACGTTAGTCGGCTAACTACGTTACTCCAAGCTGCACAAGCGTCAATAAGTTTGCCAACGCTGGGCAAGGTTTGTCGCTTAACTAACGTTACTTAACGTTAATATTATATATGTATATATATTATATAATAATAGTATATCTTGGTTTGGTAATTGTAGCTCGCTAGCTGACCATAGTGCCAAATGAGACCTGCCTGCATCTAACTTTACTTAACGTTAGCTAGTGCTATAGATTTATAAAGTATTTATACGATAGCTAACGTTGGCTAGATTGTTTTAATCGTAATGTTAATCAACTCGTTAGGTCATCATTATATTTGTAACTTAGCTAACTAAGTTAGCTTGCCAAGGTAATATTGAAAAATAACGTTTTGAAACACGAGAATCTTGCTCTTTGACCTTTTTCAGTCAGTAACGAAACTAGTTTGCTTGGTAACGTTAGGTTGGTAACTTAATAGCTAACTTACAGTTACTTAGGTTGAAGTCATTAAAACTAATTTTTAACCACTCCACAGATTTCATGTTAGCAAACTATACTGTTGGCAAGTCAGTTAGGACATCTACTTTGTGCATGACACAAGTAATTTTTCCAACAATTGTTTACAGACAGATTATTTCACTTTTAATTCACTATATTGCACTTCCAGTGGGTCAGCAGTTTACATACACTAAGTTGACTGTGTCTTTAAACAGCTTGGAAAATTCCAGAAAATTATGTCATGGCTTTAGAAACTTCTGATAGGCTAATTGACATTATTTGAGTCAATTGGAGGTGAACCTGCGGATGTATTTTAAGGCCTACCTTCAAACTCAGTGCCTCTTTGCTTGACATCATGGGAAAATTAAAATAAATCAGCCAAGACCTCAGAAAGAAAATTGTGGACCTCCACAAGTCTGGTTCATCCTTGGGAGCAATTTCCAAATGCCTGAAGGTACCACGTTCATCTGTACAAACAATAGTACGCAAGTATAAACACCATGGGACCACGCAGCTGTCATACTGCTCAGGAAGGAGACGCATTCTGTCTCCTTGAGATGAACGTGCTTTGGTGCAAAAAGTGCAAATCAATCCCAGAACAACAGCAAAGGACCTTGTGAAGATGCTGGAGGGAACAGGTACAAAAGTTTCTGTATCCACAGTAAAACAAGTCCTATATTGACATAACCTGAAAGGCTGCTCAGCAAAGAAGAAGCCACTACACCAAAACTGCCATTAAAAAAGCCAGACTACAGTTTGCAACTGCACATTGGGACAAAGATCTTACTTTTTTGAGAAATGTCCACTGGTCTGATGAAACAAAAATTGAACTGTTTGGCCATAATGACCGTCGTTATGTTTGGAGGAAAAAGGGTTGGCCATCCCAACCGTGAAGCACGGGGGTGTCAGCATCATGTTGTGGGGGTGCTTTGCTGCAGGAGGACTGGTGCACTTCGTAAAATAGATGACATCATGAAGTAAAAGCTTGGTCGCAAATGGCTCTTCCAAATGGACAATGACCCAAAGCATACTTCCAAAGTTGTGGCAAAATGGCTTAAGGACAACAAAGTCAAGGAATTGTAGTGGCCATCACAAAGTCCTGACTTCAATCCAATCGAAAAATTTGTGGGCAGAACTGAAAAAGCGTTTGTGAGCAAGGAGGCCTACAAACCTGACTCGGGTTACACAACTTCTGTCAGGAGGGAATGGGCCAAAATTCCAGCAACTTATTGTGAGAAGCTTGTGGAAGGCTACCCGAAACGTTTGACCCAAGTTAAACAATTTAAAGGCAATGCTAACAAATACTAACAGAGTGTATGCAAACCTCTGACCCACTGGGAATGTGATGAAAGAAATAAAAGCTGAAATAAATCATTCTCTCTACTATTATTCTGACATTTCACATTCTTAAAATAAAGTCGCGATCCTAACTGACCTAAGACAGGGAATGTTTACTAGGATTAAATGTCAGGAATTGTGAAAAACTGAGTTTAAATGGATTTGGCGTATGTAAACTTCAACTGTACATTTGAACAAGGGCAAAAGTGTAGCCTAGCGTTTTACTGTAAATTGGCAACTGTTGCAAATATCGGTTAGCTGGCTAGCATTAGCTAGCATTATCAGGGTTTAGTTCGAGATTATTGAAATTCATGGTTCAAAACAAAAAGCAAATTCAATGTCGATGTGCGCCACAGAAACCCCTTGTGTCAATATTTGTCAAGACGAAAGTATGTTTCTGTTCGCTGTAACTTAACTTACAAATGTGCTAACGTTAGATGTGCTAATTATTTATTGCCGTTTGAAGCTGGCACCGTTAATGCTATTTAACTACCTGTGTCTGTTCTAAATGAATTTTCTGCTTTACTATAGTCTAGCCAGTTTCTAAGCCCTCTCTGATGGTCTTGACTGTCCTTGCTATTCCAGCGGCTGTCCCCCCCCGCTTAAAGGAGACCCAATGGAGGAAATGGAGGTGGATGTGTTGCTGGGGGGCACAGAGACGGTGGCGGGACAGGATGGTGCCCAGTTGCCCATCCTAATCCCAGACTCTGGGAGCAGCACTGACGAGAATGAGGAGGCGGAGGTAGAGCCCCCTGACCATCCACGGCTCCTGATGAGTGCCTGGGCCTTCAGCCAGGGAATGGACCCTAGGCTGAGGAGGACTGCACTGGCTCCGCCTGCACCACGGGTCATCAGAAGACATGTCGCTAGGTATGATGTGGACAGGCCAGGTCTCGCTGCCTCTTTCAAAACGCACCTGAACGCCATACAAAAACCACACGTTTATAATGATAAAAAATAACAATTCATACAAGGTGTTGTGGAAATTGTACGTACTTTAAAAGTGAAATTGCTCAGTTGGTAGAGGTGGGAACCGACCCCTAGACAAGAATCAATGCAGCATCGTTACATCACTTCAGGGCCAAAACCAGGGCATGAAATTAACTCATTGGACTGAGAGGCTTGTGGGTTCTAAAAATCGCCAGCCATTTTCAACATTTTATCAGCCACAGACATTAACTTTTACAATATAACACAACCTTGTTGGTTACCTGTCAAAATGGCTGCTAGAGTAGAAAATGTTAGCCGCCGCAATTAAAATGGAAATGGCTACCGCTAATCTGAGTCAAAACAGGGAAGGTTGTTGATATGTTTTTAGGGATAGCTGCAATACCGTCTCTGCACTACAGGTCGAGTCTTCATCGGCACTTCTCGACCCAGCCCGCCCTCTCCCACAGCCGGCCGCTGGACTTCCTGCTTCGGGTGCCTGCAGCCACAGGTGGGGAGCCTGGCTTTGGAAACGCCACTGAGGTGAGTGAGTCTGAAGATGATGAGGACGAAACTCCAGCCCCGGGGAGCCCTCTCATCCCTGCTTCCCCGTCAGATATCGGCCCGAATGCTCCAGCAGTCCCAACGCCGCTACAGGACCCTGCAGCTGCAGGTAAACCCTTCTCTCTGTCCATTGTGCTTCCATTATCGGTACTTATGCCTGGGTGATTTGCACAAAATATCATATCATGTATGATATTTTTTACATTACCACGGTGTGAGATTAACACCGGCCGGTACTTCCAGGTAGGACTGGGTGATGAATCCTATTGACGATTCAAATGTTTAAGTGTATCATCCTCGCAATATGGCATATCCGCTTTCTTTCATCTTTTAGTCGTCCCCGATACAGTAGTAAACATCCAAACTTCAGAGACCGCGTGAAATGCTTCCGGGAAACCAAAAAAAATAACAATACCACTCCTATCGATTGGGTGTTGATCGGACATCCACTCAACAGCAAGGCCTTGCAGCGTCCATGTGACAACATCACATGATCACGGACAAGAAAGAAAGATAATTTAAAAAGCATTTGGTAATCGTTGATATGGTTTGTCGCCCAGCTCTCCTAGTCATACCTGAATAATTTAAAAGTGCAGCCGAAAGCGTGTGAGGTTTCGCTGCTGGTGTCGCTTGCCTCCGACTCCATCGTCTTTTCACAAACTGTCTCGTTTGCAACGTCACGTTTAAATTGGTGCGAGTCTAATTAAAAACGGACAGTTTGCGGCTTTATCATACTGTTGCAATGTGCCATTTTTTATATTAATTGGATGAACAACGATAAAATACCGTTGACGACTGTTACAAAACCGCATACCGTTGCGTGAATTCATACCAGTGTACCGAAAAATACGGTATACCCCCCAGCCCTATCTGTAGCTTGTGTATTGTTTGGGGTTAACATTAATTTTACTAAGCAAGTACACCGGGTATGTATGTAGTAGCATGGTCAGTTTGATTTGTATGCGAGTGTAATGATAATGACATTACATTATGCTGTCCAATAGATTAAAGGCTTTGACTTCAGTCACTTCCAGATAGGGCTGCCCCCGACCAAAGATTTGGTTAGTCGACCCTGTAGTCGTCAGTTCAGACCCATAGTTGACTAATTGTCGCACATTTATGATATGAATTTAATTATTTAAATATGTATTTTTGAGCATCAGAAAATGGTTTGACTTTCATATGATCTATAGTAGGGTTACTAGATTACAGAGAAATACAAGACAGTCATTATGAGCATTTAAGATTTGCTGGCCTGCGCTGCCTATTAACGGCATCAGTTTGCTTATGGCCCGCACTGTAGCCTAGGCTATTAATGGCATAGACAAAGCGGTAAATGAATGTGTCAGAACAACAAGCAATGAGACATTAAACATTGTTATTTTTATTTCCACTCTTTATAACAAAAAACTTAAAAATAGTGAATAACTAAATTAAAAAGCAGCCTTTTGTCCAGTGATACATAAGAGGAAAAACAATGTAGCTAATTTAACAACTTCACCGTTATCAAAACTAGATGAGGGGGGGATAATCTTTTATTTTGTTTTTAAAATGCAAATAAATAGGCTATAAATTATAGAAACAAACAAATAAATAAAAAACACAGCAAACTGAAACACTTAAAAGAGAAATATCAACAACAGGCCAAACGAAAGATTAATTATAATCTGTATTAGAAAGGTAAATGTGTTTGAACCTTGTCACATTAGGCCTACTCACTGCTGTTTTTCCTCCGATCGCAGTCTTCTCAAATTATGTGTGAGGAATGCATGTTTGTTGACGTTGCTCGGGAGAAGTGAGCTCCGTGTTTTGCTGACAATGAAGCCAGTCTTTGAGAAGATGCTCAGTCTTTGAGAAGATGCTTGAATGATCGGCGAATTGTTGTTTGCAGATTTTACATTTAACTTTTCTGGGGTCATCCTTTAGACGCTCGAAATGCTTGCTTACTTTTGATTTTCTCTCAGACATTCTATACAAATGATCTATTCCTTAATTAATAGACACCAATTGTTCGTAACAAGGTGCACTTCCGAAATGAATAGTTCCACTCTCGTGTTTTTTCACACTGTGACGCGTCGACTAGTTAAAATTGTGGTCGGCCAAGTTCTTTTGATCAACTAATGGGTTAGTCGACTATTTAGGAGTAGCCCTACTTTCAGAATAAGGTCACATAGGTCTTCAGCAAGGAGGTAAAATGGTACTAATCTTTTATATGTTCTTATGTTCTTATGCTGTTACGAGGCTGAGTTGAAGGATCGGTGGTCTTGTATGCCTCTCTTACACAAAAGCACACGTGTACACACTTTGTTTTTCTTTTAGACAAGCGTCGCAAACACAATTTTCATAACAAGTAGGTCACTTCCTGTCCAAAGTAGGTCAGGTGTGACCTCACCACGAGGAAGAGGAGGGCGTTGTGGAGAACAGGCCGCAGCGTTCGTCTAGCTGTTTTAAATAAAGTTTTGTTGGCATATGTAGTATGTTAGCTCAGTTATCACATCCAAAGAGCTTCTCATCTCAAAGATTGCAATCAAAATCATAATTTTCTATAGTTACACGTAAAGATCCAAAGAAAACAAATGCTACAATATTAAGCTTATTTTATTCAATTGAGATTTGAAATGAGTTTTAAGTCCTGAAAGAATGCTCTACTTCCCATTACAAGAGGATTTTGTGTTGGTCTTTTGGAGACCACGTAGCTTACACAGTCAACATGGCTATTCGCATTTATAACCATTCAGCAGTGTCCATTTTGTGGGCTGCCAAGCAGAAGTGATCTTAAAGAGAGTATCAACCGACGCACCGTGTTAGCCGTACTGCTCATGTGCTCATAAATACTTCACATCAAAAATAAAAAAATAAATTATTTTCCTCAATAATTACGTGTCTCTAAATGGTGGAATAGAATCGTCTTTATTTTGTGGCTTAATGACCACTTTAAATACAGGGAGAAAATGGTGACTGCAGGGTTTTTTGAGGTTTCACCGTCAGGTAGGGTGTTGTGTTGTCCTTTCAATGATCTGCTTTGTTCCCATCCATTGTGCATGGCCCTGGCTGCGCTGTTCTCGGAAAGATGGCGGGATCTGATTATTTGTGTAAAACGCAGGTGACGGTGTTGCCGTGGAGACGGAGAGGACGGCTCCACGACGGCCCAAGGTACCACTGCCGACTGCCAATCGAAACCCTTTGTTTCCCTTCAGTTGAAGTGTGTTTTTCTCACGTTTTTCTTTTCGTACTCATTTAAGGCTTCGGTTTGGCCCGTTCTCACCCACTTATGAGGGCTTCATATTCCTGAATGTAGAGTTCACTCTGAAAGCTTTTTTTTTTAAAAATTAAAAAAAAATCTCAATGATTATATGGAAGCTTTTTGTTTTGTGCCGAAACTCATTTATGTTCAGAAAGATGAACAAATAATTGAGGAGATCCCAGTTTTGGCAGTATTCTGTACTGAAACTTATTTATAATTTGCCAACCATATGCTCATACAATGCATTTATACAACACTGCACCGTAAAGGATAGTCCCTGACCTTATTGCATAGCACAGCCTCACTGATGGCTTTATTATCGATAAATTTACCTTTTAACCTGCAGCTTCTCGTGGGTTTCAATGGGGTCTGTGGGCAATATGTCTGAGCAGTTAGTTCCCTGAATCTTCCATGGCGTAACAATTCTACTTGTTCAAACTGACAGAATACACATTGTATGGGTGGTAAAGCAATCTCTCTCTGTCCTTAGCCTGCACTGGCCCAAGCGGCTCCCACCGCCCCGACAGCTCCCCCTGCTGGTCAAGATCAGGGTGACGAGGGCGAGGGGGAGACCTGCTCCATTTGTTTTGAGTCCTGGACTAATGTCGGGGAGCACCGGATAGCCACCCTGCGCTGTGGTCACCTCTTCGGCTTCAAATGCATCGACCGCTGGCTACGAGGCCAGGGAGCCAAGTGTCCCCAGGTCAGTGCTCCCTTCCTCCCTCCCTCCCTCCCTCCCACCCACGCTCCACCTCAAGTACTGCCTGTTCCTCTCACTGTTCCTCTCACCTGTTCCTCTCACCTGTTCCTCTCACCTGGTCCTCTCACCTGTTCCTCTCACCTGGTCCTCTCACCTGTTCCTCTCACCTGTTCCTCTCACCTGGTCCTCTCACCTGGTCCTCTCACCTGTTCCTCTCACCTGTTCCTCTCACCTGGTCCTCTCACCTGGTCCTCTCACCTGTTCCTCTCACCTGTTCCTCTCTCCTGTTCCTCTCACCTGTTCCTCTCACCTGATCCTCTCACTGTTCCTCTCACCTGTTCCTCTCACCTGTTCCTCTCACCTGGTCCTCTCACCTGGTCCTCTCACCTGGTCCTCTCACCTGGTCCTCTCACTGTTCCTCTCACCTGTTCCTCTCACCTGGTCCTCTCACCTGGTCCTCTCACCTGTTCCTCTCACCTGGTCCTCTCACCTGGTCCTCTCACCTGTTCCTCTCACCTGTTCCTCTCTCCTGTTCCTCTCTCCTGTTCCTCTCACCTGGTCCTCTCACTGTTCCTCTCACCTGTTCCTCTCACCTGGTCCTCTCTCCTGGTCCTCTCACCTGTTCCTCTCACCTATTCCTCTCACCTGTTCCTCTCACCTGTTTCTCTCACCTGTTCCTCTCACCTGTTCCTCTCACCTGGTCCTCTCACCTGGTCCTCTCACCTGGTCCTCTCACCTGGTCCAAGTGGTATGAGGGGAGGGGGATAAAAAATAAATTATTTTTTCATTCTGTCTGTGAGCTCTACAGGTGTCCAGTTGCCTGTGGTGCAGCGGCGGATTTGGATGGTCTGTCGATGTTGAACCAGTAAACATTTAAACTAATTATTTTTGAAAGATTTACGTGTGAATTCCATTACAACTGGAATTTCTGTTCCGCCTGAAATGCAGGAGCTTGCACAGTGCGGTGTCGAGCTGTATCGCCGTGTCTCCTCTAGGGTTTTTTTTCCCCCAGCTCTGGGTTTCTCAAGGGCTTTCAGGTTTACGGTGAAACGCACAAGCGCACACACACGCACAAGCGCACACACGCACGAGCGCACACACGCACAAGGGCACACACGCACGAGCCACACTGCTGATTCTCGAAACGACTAACAAAGACCGAAAACGTTACTGACGTTATTGGTCCCGAACATTCTTGAAGTTGTTATTATCCTGTTTAGCCTACTAATGTGTTCGTTGCATATACTCTAATTGGTGTAATATCATCAGTGAATCAATTTAAAGTGTAGCCTATTTATTTTAATTAATTGAATACATTTCAATTAGTGATTTCAAAGCCATCTTGCGCCTTCGACGCCTGCGCATTTGGTGGAATCGATGTTCGATTAATTTTCCCTGTGACCTGCCTGTACCCCAGTGACGTAATTTTAGCACTTTTCGACTCGTACCCACAAACTTGAATCTGTATTCGTAAGGAAGAATTCGTAGCCGTAGAAATCTGTTTGTATCCATAAATCTTTGCAGTCGTAGCTTTTGGATTCGTACTCTCATAAAAACACACACATTTTTACAACTTCATATTTTATGTATGACTTACGTGTATGAAAACACAATTTTGTGTACAACAAATGTATTTGCGCACGAATGTTTAAAGTTATGCACACGAATTGTGTACAACAAATGTATTTACGCACGAATGTTTAAAGTTATGCATACGTATTTTTGACAGCATTCTTACTCCATATTCTTCCATTAAAATATGCTCTAAACGCATAAAACAAATCATACAAAACCATACAAAATAGCCATAAAGTCCTAGAATCCATCACATTGCTAACCAGCACAAAATCAAAATGTTAAACATGAAACGTACGCTGTAATTAAATTGAATTCCCACAACACTGATTTCCACAAGGAGAAATAACAGATTTGATCCAATATTTCATTGCAGGGCTGTTTATGATATCGCTGTGTGTGCGTGTATCCTACTAACATTTTAACCATCAAGGGACAATTAAATGTTTGCTAAATTCTCATCGTTTAAATGGTCAACTCCCCGTGATACAACCCCTAATGAGATTTCTTTGATGTAAAACCTGGTTGAGATGGGACTTTCTTGGGAGGTTTCTGACCTTAATGAAAATGTGACGTGACTAAGCTAGTTTGAGCGCTGTTTCCCATTCAGAGGACAGCTGATTTAATGAGTGACACCCTGCAGTAAAACACTACTTGTCTTTTTTGTGAGTAATAGGAGCTCCAGCTGTGTAGATTAGCAGTGTGTGACGATTTCACCTCCCATAGAGAAGTTGGTGATAATGTGTCGTCGTTATTAAGCCTTTTTATTCTACAGATGCAGGCAGTGATGCAATGCGCAGATCTCTGAAATGCTGTCCTCCAGGTTCCACGATGCTTGTCCTTTATCGACTGTCCACTGTGTGTCTGCAGTGCAATAAGAAAGCCAAGCGATCGGACATCGTCACGCTGTTTGTACGCAATCTGAGGGTGGTAGACAACATCGAGCAGGAGAGCATGAAAAGGTACGGTGTGTGTGGTGTGTGTGTGCTGTGTGTGTGTGTGCTGTGTGTGCTGTGTGTGCTGTGTGTGTGTGCTGTGTGTGCTCTGTGTGCTCTGTGTGCTGTGTGTGTGCTGTGTGTGTGCGTGCGTGCGTTCGTGCGTGCGTGCGTGCGTGCGTGTGTGTGTGTGTGTGTGGGACAAGTCTTTGAACCTGAAGTCTAATCCCTTTTAAGGGCACAATTGCAGGCCTTCAGCCTGACTGATAATTTGATGTTTTTTTTTTTTTTTGGCAGGTCGCTGGAGCAGGAGCAGTCGTTGCGCAGGAAGGTTGAGTTGGAGTCTGCGCAGTGCCGGCTGCAGCTGCAGGTGCTGACAGACGAGTGCGGGAAACTGCGCAGACAGCTGCAGGTACGCAGGCTTCGTCTGGATCTTACAAATTCTCCAGATGAGTGTTCTTTAGTGATGTCTGGCTGCACACAATTCTGATGCATGTACTAGTCTGTGCCCTCCAGAATTTATGGGGTATATTGCAGGTGATGGGACAGACGTACGGTTATGATTTCTATTGACACAGAAAACTTTGGGAATGGGGAAAAAAAAATAAAAATAAAAAGGCAATTTGTAATATCTCATGTTTGTCAGAGTGAAGGCCCATTCTAGTGGAACGGAGAGAAATTTAGGAACATGACTGAGTTTGCAGTGTGGTTAAAATCAGTAGCAGGAAAAAAACAAAACAAAAGGTCAAGCATTGGAGAACCAATTATAATTTGGGGGGAAATAACAAGCTTACTCAAATGCTCCAAAGTGTCATTGGTAAACTATGAACACCCTGAGTTAGGAGTTCATGGGTGATTTCCAGTAATTACAGGCTGCTCTGTTGCCAGGAGCTGAAGACGCTGATGGCCCAGCCTGGCTGTGGCCCTTCTCAGCCCTCAGGGGCCACTACCATGGGTCTGTCCCAAAGACAGGACGGTGCTAAGGGGGGCCACTACGTGTTTGCGAAGGCTGTGCTCGTGTCCCAGACGGGCGGGTGCAGGGTGCTGTCCTACTGCGAGCCTCTCAGCTGCCTCCTGGCCTCTCAGCCTTCCCCACAGGCCACCCTCGTACCCGGTTAGTCCCAAAACTCGTCCTCTTCCCAGAATCAATTACCTGTAAGCTTAAAATATTGATACCTGTCTTGTAAGTTTATTATATTGACATGCAGGTCACAGTAATTAGATATGTTGTATAAAATAACAATGATCTGGTGCGAAATTAGCACCCGCCACCTGCCAAATGCTGGTGAAATTTTGATTGTGGCTGGCAAGATTTTCTATTCTCGTAGTCGCTTTGGCAGGTAACCAACCAGGTTGTGTTCATTTGTAAAAGGTAATGGGGCTGGTAAAATGTTGAAAATGGTAAAATGATTTTTAGAATCCACAAGCCGCTCTGGCCAGTGGGTGAACAAGTTAACTTCATGCCCTGGATATGATAATTGTTTGTGTTGGAGAGAGTTGTGGGTTATAATAATGATGATAATTATCATATCATCATGAATATGGGATCCCATGTTTGTGTTTGTGCCACACGGGGTGTATTTTTACCGGTGTGCGCTCGCTGAGTTGTGTGTACCGGTGTGCGCTCGCTGAGTTGTGTGTACCGGTGTGCGCTCGCTGAGTTGTGTGTCTCGGTGTGCGCTCGCTGAGTTGTGTGTCCCGGTGTGCGCTCGCTGAGTTGTGTGTCCCGGTGTGCGCTCGCTGAGTTGTGTGTCCCGGTGTGCGCTCGCTGAGTTGTGTGTCCCGGTGTGCGCTCGCTGAGTTGTGTGTCCCGGTGTGCGCTCGCTGAGTTGTGTGTACCGGTGTGCGCTCGCTGAGTTGTGTGTACCGGTGTGCGCTCGCTGAGTTGTGTGTACCGGTGTGCGCTCGCTGAGTTGTGTGTCCCGGTGTGCGCTCGCTGAGTTGTGTGTCCCGGTGTGCGCTCGCTGAGTTGTGTGTACCGGTGTGCGCTCGCTGAGTTGTGTGTACCGGTGTGCGCTCGCTGAGTTGTGTGTCTCGGTGTGCGCTCGCTGAGTTGTGTGTCCCGGTGTGCGCTCGCTGAGTTGTGTGTCCCGGTGTGCGCTCGCTGAGTTGTGTGTCCCGGTGTGCGCTCGCTGAGTTGTGTGTATCGGTGTGCGCTCGCTGAGTTGTGTGTATCGGTGTGCGCTCGCTGAGTTGTGTGTCCCGGTCCTTCGGGCAGGTTGTGGGGTGAAGAAGATCAGCACGGCGAGCCTGAAGGCCTGTCAGTACGTGCCCATACACGCCAAACAGATCCGAGGCCTGGCCTTCAGCAAACAGGCCGACAGCCTCCTGCTCTCTGCTGCGCTGGACAACACAGTCAAACTCACCAGGTACCCACCTGCCAGAGAGAGAGCCCTGCCGCCTTCCTCCTCACTGGGGAATTTAAGTGCCAGGGCTCTACGCGAACACGTGCTCCTAAGTTTGAAAAATATAGGAGCACACTAATGCATCCAAATTGATAGATGTGCTCCAAAACTATTTTTCCCCATTAGCACACATCAACTTTCAGGAGCAAATGCTCCTAAAATGGGAGCGCCGTCGAGCCTTGAGTGCCCGTTTAAAAACATACTTTCATCTGGTCCAGATAATGAAGGGGGTCAGAGTTCTCTGTTTAAAACGGCCTCATAATGAGGACTCTGTATGTGCTGTTAGCCCCATAAACACAGCCTCATAATGAGGACACTGTATGTGCTGTCAGCCCCATAAACACAGCCTCATAATGAGGACACTGTATGTGCTGTCAGCCCCATAAACACAGCCTCATAATGAGGGCTCTGTATGTGCTGACAGCCCCATAAACACAGCTTCATAATGAGGGCTCTGTATGTGCTGTAAGCCCCATAAAAACAGCCTCATAATGAGGGCTCTGTATGTGCTGACAGCCCCATAAAAACAGCCTCATAATGAGGACTCTGTATGTGCTGTCAGTCCCATAAAAACAGCTTCATAGTGAGGGCTCTGTATGTGCTGTCAGTCCCATAAAAACAGCCTCATAATGAGGGCTCTGTATGTGCTGTTAGCCCCATAAAAACAGCCTCATAATGAGGGCTCTGTATGTGCTGTCAGCCCCATAAACACAGCTTCATAGTGAGGGCTTTGTATGTGCTGTCAGCCCCATAAACACAGCTTCATAGTGAGGGCTCTGTACGTGCTGTCAGCCCCATAAACACAGCTTCATAGTGAGGGCTCTGTATGTGCTGTCAGCCCCATAAACACAGCTTCATAGTGAGGGCACTGTATGTGAAGACGTGCTGCAGTCAGCTGAGGCTGGTCCTTGTGATCTCGCACCACAAGTCTTGTGGACAGAAAGACCGTAGTACCTGGTACTATGGAAAGGCCGATTGAGCGGTGTATTTAAATTGCATCACTATTATAATGTTAAATCCTTAAGTGTGTTGATGAATATCACAATCTAGGCTGAAGTGTGTACTCACTAAAGGGTAAGCAACTGAATGCTTTCATTACCTTGTCTGTGTTAAGTTTTACTGTTCAAATGACACGGAGCAATATAAGATCATTTAACCCCTGGTAACTGTAAGCAACAGGATCTTCTATTACGCAGTAAACCTTCCTGAAACCATGCTGTTTCAGTGCCAGCTTCTCATCTGTGACGGAGGGATGCAACATTTCTTTTATTTCGCAAAAGTCCCAAAGGAGGAAAAATATGGACCAGGGAAACGACCCCTTTGAGTTCTATTCCTTGTAGCTTTTGCCTTGAATGATTAAAACGGTTATTTACAGTTTTAAAATGTCTTTTCACACTAAAGTGATGTGGGGGACCAGTGTGATGTGTGGACGACGTGTCGCTGCAGGCCCGTAAATGTTTGGCTCGGTTGATGTGTGTCGTCTGCAGCTTGCTCACCAACACGGTGGTGCAGACTTACAACACCGGCCGGCCCGTGTGGAGCTGCTGCTGGTGCTTGGACAACAACAACTACATCTACGCAGGCCTGAATAACGGCACAGTCCTGCTGTACGATACCAGAGACACCAGCACCCATATCCAGGAGCTCAACCCTCTGGGATCCAGGTGAGGGGGCGGGGTCCAGGTGCGGGGGTGGGATCCAGGTGAGGGGGCGGGGTCCAGGTGCAGGTGTGGGATCCGGGGGAGGGGTCCAGGTGAGGGGGTGGAATCCAGGTGAGGGGGAGGGGTCCAGGTGAGGGGGTGGAATCCAGGTGAGGGGGTGGAATCCAGGTGAGGGGGCGGGATCCAGGTGAGGGGGAGGGGTCCAGGTGAGGGGGTGGAATCCAGGTGAGGGGACGGGATCCAGGTGAGGGGGAGGGGTCCAGGTGAGGGGGTGGAATCCAGGTGAGGGGACGGGATCCAGGTGAGGGGGAGGGGTCCAGGTGCAGGGGTGGGATCCGGGGGAGGGGTCCAGGTGAGGGGGAGGGGTCCAGGTGAGGGGGTGGAATCCAGGTGAGGGGGTGGGGTCCAGATGAGGGGGCGGGATACAGGTAAGGGGGCGGGATACAGGTGAGGGGGCGGGATCCAGGTGACGGGGCGGGGTCCAGGTGAGGGGGCAGTGACATATCGAATCTAATGAAATTGCCTACTGTGTCCACACCTACCTTTGTAAAATTGCCTTATACCAGTGATTCTCAAAATGGGGTCAGCGGCATTGTAGTCAGGGGGTCTACAAAACATTTTTTGTATGGTACCAACAATTACTGTTGTTAAAATGTCCCAAACACCTGTGACTATAAGCACGTTGAGGACGACTGAAGCCGAAACGTGTTTGTGCTATGTAGACAAGTGCAGAATAAAATTAAGGGCTACAATTGCCGTGCATTTATTGGGTCAATAAACATTTTGAGTGTCAAGCTGATTCTGCCCCATTTTCTGAAACGAGTGGAGAAATGGTATATAGAAGATGTACATGTGACCTTTGACCTGTGACTCAGGTGTCCCGTGGCCTCCCTGTCCTACATCCCGCGGGCTGCCTCCAGCGCCTTCCCCTGCGGCGGCCTCATCGCCGGCTCCCTGGAGGGCGGCTGCTTCTGGGAGAAGGTGGACGAGACGTCGTACCGCCCCCACATCCTGCCCCTGGAAACGGGTGGCTGCACTGACATCCAGGTGGAGCCAGACAGCCGCCACTGCCTGGTGACCTACAGGCCAGGTGCGGTACTGCAGCCTTCTGCTTGCCTGCCTCCCTAGTGGCTTTCTGTCATCTTTCCTCTGGGGGGAAAAAGGCTAAATTGTTTGGATTTCATTTATTTATGTATTTTGGTAATTGAAATAATTTAATACTTTTAGTGTTTCCTGTTCTAGCTGTTCTGCTGTTTGCCCTTCTTTGAACATAAGTGCTCAGAAGTGGTAGTAAATGAATGACTGAGGTCTAGTGTTTCTTCCAGGATGTTAGGTAGGCTTTATGCTGTTTTAATGTGTTTGAGGACACACAGCCTTGTTAGAGTGGGAGAGATGAGTGCACCGTCAGCCTTACTCCGCTGTCCCGCCCCCTTCCCAGGCCGCTCACACCCGTCCCTGCGCTGCGTTCTCATGGAGCTGAGCCGCGCCCCCCAGCAGGACTCCGCCCAGCCGCCGGCCTGCTCCTGCCACCCCGTACAGACCTTCAGCGCGGGCTCCTCCTGCAAGCTGCTCACCAAGAACGCCGTGTTCAGGAGGCCCGCGCGCGACGACTCAACGCTGGTGTGCGCCGGAGACGAAGCCTCAAACTCCACCATGGTGAGCGTGAGCGCCGGGGGGGGGGGGTGGGGGGGCTGAGGTCAGAGGTCAGAGGGCAGCCTCGGGTGTCGGCACGCACATCGAGAGGATCTGAGGCCTCTCGGAAGGGGCGAAGGTCGGGGTGCCCACGAGACAGCGGGCCCTTTGTGTGGGGATGAGGGAAGGAAGGTAATGCGATTAGATCAGACTGCGGCTGTTTCAGTCAGAAAGGAGGCTCTGGTGGACCTGATTCTGCTGCTGGAGTTCTGGGTGTCTAAGGCCCCACACCCCTGTGAAACTAATGGGATTAATGAGTCACAAAAAGGGGAAATTATACAGCCTTATAGCAGCAGGTCCCGACTCTCTCCCGTTCTTCTTCACTTATTTGACTTATATTCCCTCCGTTTTTGTTCGACCCCCCCCCCCCCCCCATCTCCCGCTCTCTTCCAGGTGTGGGATGCCAGCACTGGCGCTCTGATCCAAAAGCTGCCCGCGGACCTCCCGGTGCTGGACATCTGCCCCTTCGAAGCGAACCAGGGCAGCTACCTGGCCTCCCTGACCGAGAAGATGCTGAAGATCTATAAGTGGGAGTGAGGTGCATGCTGGGAAGCCCGGGAGGGAAACGGTCTGCGGGAATAACAGTGTAGCGATGCTGCACGGGAAGGGCTGAGCTGCCCGATTTATTCACTTCTGCGCTGGGTCTCCCCCAGTGCAGTAAGACAGGTGCTGCCTCAAACAATAACAGGATCCTGCACACACACGCGCACACACGCACGCAGTGGGGAAATCACTGCTCCCGGAAAAGAAGCAGAAACATGCCCTGCTTTTTGTATCTGAAGATATTTTTGAGAAATTCTGTCCCGTCCCTTTTTACTGGGAGGCAGTATCCACCTGTGTTGCCTGGCAAACATGAGAGTGAAGAATCTTTGTACTAAAACCACGGGGCAACCGTGAGGTATAAAATAAAGGTTGACATTCAGAACAATCAATCTCCCTGCGTAAGTTTTCAGCGGCGGTCCCGAGTGTTGAGTTTGTCTTCAGCGGGACCAATACAGTCAGCGATGTTATGTGAAATTTGAGAGCCGGGTTCTGTGCTGTCCCATGTAGGTAACGACTATATAGATTATACGTGAGTTTCTTTGGCAGCGTTTACCATCTGATGCATAGATTTAAGGTGAGACTTGTGTGCAGGGACCGTTTCTCCTGAATTTGCCGTTTTTATCTTTTGCCAGTAGCTTATGTGACATACTCTGCTTTAGGGTGAGTATGAAACTGATTTCATGTCGAAGTTAACACAGCAGTTTTTCCATGTTTGAAAAATAACCGGTTTTCAGTCCTCAGATGTGAATCGGCAAGGTCGGTGAATTATGAGGCAACTTTGACATTTCCCGAAGCGTCGTCATCTGTAATTGGCCCGTTTTTATCTAGCTGCCTTTCACAGGGATTGCATTGTGACAATTTGTTCAGAGATAAAGCCGCAATGTCAGAGCAGTATGGAGAAAATGCGTCAGCGCTGAGCGCATAATTGCACTCGCATTATGGAATGGCTACCGAAGCATTTGAGAGAGCATGGAGTTTGTAAAAACGGGGTACACCAATGGCCCGAGTCACCAGTATCTTTACAGCAGCTGTAGGTGACCAGTTGCAAAAACACACTGGTTGCTTGCCAGTCCCTTTTTTTATAATTTTTTTTTATAACTGGGTCAGCTGCACGCCATGGTTTCCTTTGTCATGCTAATCTAACAAATCACTGTTGGTTTGAAACGTTCTACTAAACATTAACGAGAACTTACCAGGAAACGGTATAAACGCTATTAGATGACAGTGTGTCATATGGGGACACGAGGGGGAGAGTGGGGGAGGGGGGTCTATAACATCATGCCTTGACAGTACAAAATTGTGAAAAGCTTTTACTTTAATTTTAAATGTTTATTTTGTTCTCAGAGATTTATTGTAAGTGTATGTATTTTGGTACCAATTTGTTTCATAATAAAATATGTGACTTGTCTTGGCTTAACATTACTGGTGTTCGGCAGATTAATGCTCTTAACAATAGTTACTCGGACCATGTGACAACGGAAGGAAAACGTAAAATTTTTTTCTGTCATCTTTCATTTTACATTGATGTGTGTTCAGTTATGTTTTTTTTTGGTGTACGCACAATTATTTCTTGGGCTGTTTGTGGTCAACTTTTCCTGGCAAACCATGGAGTCCTTTTAGTGGTGAGCCCCTTGTCTAAATTCAAACTGCGCCCAGTGCGGACCTCAGGTTTGTGAAATTGATGCTTTGGTCAGCAGGGAATCCTCGTCCGCTCTGATCAGTCGAGCATGTGTGGTCTGCCTGTGTCGGCTGTGCATAGTGTGCTCTGATGACGCACTTGCTGCAGATGAGTTGGGAATGCTGAGTGAAAAGAAGCCAACTTGGCTGTGTGCACTTTAGAGAGAACAGTGGGTGCTCCAGAGATGAGTATGGGTGCATCCCAATACTAAAAAAATGCACCCTCCTTTCCTCCACTACCACCTCCTCTCCTCTGTGCCCCGCAAACGGAAATGTGTCCTAATCTCATGTTGCTGATTTAATATTAATGTCTCAACCCGAACCGCAATGTCAGGTATATATTGTATACTGTACAACCCCAATTCCCAAAAAGTTGGGACAGTATGGAAAATGCTAATAAAAACAAAAAGGAGTGATTTATAAATTCTATTCACCCTTTACTTGGGGTTGTACTTGAAACGTACAGACAGTTTTGCATATTTCCGGGTAGGAGACGAGTGGAGGAAAGGAGGTGGGGAGTGAAGAATATTGGGACACAGCCTATGAGGCCATTCCAAATCTGGGATAAATTTAAAAAATGTTAAGTTTCACAGTCAAGGTGCAGTCCGACAAAAATTATTATAGATAGGAATGTTAACACGCAAGAAAAATGCTATTAACATTGCTGCCTACATCTATTTTTTTAAATGATCTTTCCAAAACTGACATCGGCTTAACTGGAGTTAGGTGTAAAGAATTGCTACAATTCAATTATTCACATTTTAAGGCCTCTAATTATTAAAGCTACAGTGCAGTCAAGTATTTGGACAGTTTGAATTATGGAAAAATAAGTCAGGAGAAACAACCCTTCAAGTGATCCATCCATATCTACTGCATATCTGGCAGCAGAGCGATGATTTCAGGCTTGTTTGATACCTCAGACCCTTGATGACTTGTGGCCATTTAGCCAACCATGTGTTCCACACTATTCCCATGTAATTTACAGCTTAATCTAGTCCCACCCACCAGTTCCCATCGAGATCCATTCAAATGTAGAGAGGTTATATTATCCCTTGTAAGAGTACCTGGAAATAAGATATCTAGTCTTTTGATGTTTTTGGGTCACAGACATCAGGAAGTCATGGCATGCCAAAGGATATGCAACCAAATATTAAATATGATGACTTTATTTGCGTTTGTTAATTTGTTCACTTACTTTTGGTCCCCTAAAGTGGGGGGGGGGGGGGGGGGGGACTGTATAAAAATGGCTACAGTTGCTACACGATTCACCTGATATGGATGTAAAAATCCTCAAAGCTGAAAGTCTGCATTTCTTTAACCTCATAGTCACTGTTCTATTTCAAATCCAATGTGCTGGAGTACAGAGCCAAAACAACAAAAATTGTGTCAGTCAAAATAGTTACGGACTGCACTGTAGGTCCTCTGTTAATGTTGCAAATAGTATTAGGGGCTTAAGTTCTCACTTGTAGAGCATTGTGATACCGATTGCTAATGTATCCCAAAGATTATACTCCTCATCTGCAATTAGTTTCATGCACCTCTGTGACAGATGTCTACTCAGAGGACAAGGTATAAACATCCAGATTGTTTCCTTGTGGTTGATGATTAAAAAAAAACATGTTCACAGCAGGGCTGCCATTATGATGTGCTATTAATAGAGTAATTGCACTCATCTCCTGCGTCCATTAGCAATTCATCTTTGACTTGCAAATTGCAAAGTACATGGGAACTCCTACCAGTGAAATAAGTGGGCCATTGTAACAAATTGTTCTGTTGGTTTTGATTTTGAAAACCATGCCAATGGAAAAACACGTAATCATGAATTTACATTACAGTTAATAACAATTGTCATGCATTTGTGATTTGCAGAGTTCACATATCTATATAACATTTTTGCATATTGCAAATTTCCTGGTTATATCTGGTTCTGATGGAGGAGAATATATTGGCTGAACATATTTTAACTTCGTCTCTCTGTAAATTAAATTTTTTTAAATGTGTTGCAGTCCTGCTTCAGTTTAATTTTCACCTTTAACCTTTAAAAGAGGGCAACTGATTTTTTTTTTGTATTTTCACAATGTTCACGTTTGTATTGCTTGAAACAGTTTAATCCAGGTTCAAGGAAAACATTTAAGCCCCATTACGGGTGAAGTGGTACAGGTTCAAAATGTGATATTTCAGATGTTATAAGGAAAAAGGTGTTATGTTTATAGACCAACCTAGCTTCTATCCAGTCCAAGTTGATCACTCAAGGAATTGGCATGTTGGGAAGGATTGCTGTCCCACATGAAATTCCAATTTGCAAAATTAATTTGTGCAGCTCAGTATTTTACCTTGACCTATATGACGTTACCCAGCAAACTTCTAATGTGCCAGAAGTTGTACAACAAGATCCAGAAGAATTTGTGGTATGAGAGTTAGTGTTCGATGCCAAAATAATTACGTTTATAATATTTTGTGCACATGACTAAGAACATTCAACGGCAATCTTTTTATTTTCACCAACAATTGATTAATGGAAGCAGTGATTTGCTTTTTCACTCTCATAGACGTAGGGGTTATAGCTTACCAGGAGGGTCACGTGAAACATACAAGATCTTGCTAGCAAATAATCTCAATGGAAGAATACAGAAACAAACCCAAACCCAATTTATTAATGATCCAAAATTACGAATAACGTGCAATCTTTATTTTCTGATGACGTTTTGTATGGTGTCCAATAGTTTGAGGCAGTCACAAAAAGAGGAAGCAGAGGAGGAAGGTAGATCTAGAATGTCAAGATGGTATATTTGTCTAATGATCCTGCATTATATTTATGCCCGTGTGCTGTTTTGGAATGTATGTCTAGGAAATAAGCCTGCAGTTAGAACAACTCCGATGAGCCGCGCTTTATTCGCGTTTATACAGCCTCGGATCTCTAGCATGCCTAACCTGATACGTTGCGTCCCGACCAAAAAATACTGTCTGCGTGCAACCTTCATACCCTCTATGTAAATTACTGCCAACATGGCCGTCCTAGTCGTACATATAGTGGTACTTTGATAGGTGTTCCGATCTATTCAGTTTAGATCTATGAGTCGGACTGCCTACAACCAACACGCACGCCGACGTTCTGAGCTGGGGGGTGGCGTAGCTACTGCCGTCTGCCGTCCTGCTTTAGCAATTTCCCTGAAGATGGCGGCGTGTAGACGTGTTCAGCTGCTCTTACTGTTGATGTCTGTTTCGATCTATGTATGCCCCGTTCGCGGCGGTAAATCGCAAAGCAATGTCAACAGCAACGTTAACGTTAATGTTCCCTTGAACAATGGAGGTCCTCAATTTCAAGGTGCAGCAGCACCTGCGGGAAATCCTGTTCAGGCAGCCGGGGCCTCGCAGCCCCGTCGGGCGACCGGCTGGAAACTGGCCGAAGAGGAGGCCTGTCGAGAGGACTTGACCCGGCTTTGCCCGAAGCATACGTGGAACAATAACCTGGCCGTTCTGGAGTGTCTTCAGGATAGAAAAGAGGTGAGGACGGAAAGGGGGCGATTGTGAGATGGAAGAAAAACCTTGGGTGTGCCTGCGGTTGGGGATCGGGCGAAGCTGAGATGGATGGATGGAGGGAGGGGGTCTGTGTGGTCTGCATCAATTGCTTGCGGTATCGATGCGACTCCCCCACTCTGCAGTGGGTCTCCACTCCAATTTGGCACGGCGTCCGGGAAATGACTGCTCCACACACGCAGCACAGTTTTCTAAATATAAGCGAAGGAGGGTCCATTTTGTAATGCCATGGCCAACGTTAATGTGTGCTCGAAGAAGAAATCAGCGCAGCTAACGTTAGCTCGCTAGCTATAGATGATCGGCATGCGATACTATCGTTAGCTAACGTTTGGTGGCTAGATGCTAACGTATACAGCTCGTTTACGAGGCCAGGGAAGGTAACGAAATCGCGATACTACCCTGGGTTATTCCTACCCTGTATATAGCTAGCTAGTAAAACTTAACGTTATCAAACTAGTTAACGTTTGCTTTCTGGAGTCAATAACTCGGTGTCAACGGTAATGTAACTTAGCTTCAGGAAATAGCCTGTAAGCTCGTTAGACTAGTTAGTTATTGTAGCGCTCGTTACCTGCTCTAAAGTAGTTATTTGATCTGAAGGCGATTGTTTTAAGGTGCCGTAGCTAGCTAGCTAACATGAGACGGTTTATTTGCGCTGACGCCTAATACTCTTAGCTAAGTTAACGTTAGCTATTTTGTTTATCTTGCTGTGGGAAACGGAAACCTAGTATGTATTGGTAAGGACTCATTACTAGCAATGGCATGCAATGCAGTTGTTGGCTACTTGCTTTGCTACTGAGTATTGATGGTTCTTAAATTTTGAACCATAACTTGTCATAAGTTATACATTTTTTTTCGTGCTAGTTTGGTGAAACGGTGTTGCAGATAACGTTACATATGTTTCAGACAATACGGGTAACAAACTATGGAAACGGTCTCTTTGCTAAATGAATCGGATATCAGACGTGGAAGGTTTTTTTGACAACGCTGACACGAACGTTAAGTTTCTTTATGGCTTAAATTATTATAGCTAACGTTAACATTATGTTATGTGTTTTAGGACTAGAGACTGATAATTCCAATTTGACGTAACGTTAAGATTTTTGCAATTTGAAACGCACTAAGAATTTTGTCACCAAAACTGTTTGCTGTCGTATTTACCAAGAGAGGCAATGTTGGGCTTAGACGTTTTTAGTTTTATGCAATACCCGGTCATGACCCTTTCCACAGGAAAATTAAATTGTGTGTTTTAACTTAAACGCAGCGAAGTTCGGCCTAACCATAATGACAGGAGGTGAGTTGAAGATGAAAGTGAGGGAGCAGTTAACATAGCCGTGATATTCTGCCTTCACCTTCTTAAGGGGAAAAGCCATAAGAGACCTTTATTAAACATTTGTGGGTGTTTTGGGATGGGCGGAAGTAGTACGCAAGAATGAAAATATGTTTGTCTTGGAATAACTGGGCTCTGGTTGTTTGCCCTGCAAGAGTTCCCATTCGTGTGTGTGTGTGTGTGTGTGTGTGTGTGTGTGTGTGTGTGTGTGTGTGTGTGTGTGTGTGTGTGTGTGTGTGTGTGTGTGTGTGTGTGTGTGTGTGTGTGTGTGTGTGTGTGTGTGTGTGTGTGTGTGTGTGTGTGTGTGTGTGTGAGGAACGAACGAATGAACATTCTTCCCCCTTCTCACCTATACCCAACTGCCAAGTAGTAGATTGCCTTTGTCTCAGTGAAGTGGTAACTAGTGTTGACCTGAAGTGTCTATTGATTAACATAGTTTTCTTCAGCCTCAGGTTGTATTCTTTATGATGGTTTTAGAAGCACATTCATTATTTACACATAGGACGTGTGGGGATGGAGCGGAGAAAGTTTGCCGTGTGTCTCAGTAGATGTTCCTGTGTTGAGCACACGTCAGCATGAAATGGCTCAGGCCCATACCCTGCGGTGCCAGTGTTCAGAAAGCAGGGCTTTGGGCAACATTCCTAGAAGGAAGAAGGGTGTTTCTGGATCCACCCTCTGCTCTGTTATCCACCTCCCAAGTGCAGTCACAAGGACAGAGGATCATTAGCCTCAGGGAATGGAGCCATTTCACCGGGAAAACTTCTCCAGCATCAGTTTCACTGTGCAAGGCTCCTTGTGCTATTCACTGATGTCAGTGACACCGATGTGAATATAAGCTTCTCTGTGCACCTCTCCTCACAATCACATGTTCAACCCATGTGACATCCTTACCGCAGTTCTTTCTTGGTTTGGGCCACGCTACTTAAATGCCCTCTCTCTTATTGTGTAATGTGGTGGCTCAGCTTTCTCATTAACAAAATAAGAAGCAACACAGGCCTGCTCGGTACATCTTCTGTGCTAGAAACATTGATTTATTATTATTATTATTTTTTTTATATTTGAAGGCTGATGGAGCTAAACAGGGGCCATTATGTGTGCTCATGGGCTTTGGAGCTCATATAGATTTTGTTTTTAGAGTTCCAGTTAATGAGTGCACTTTATCTTTTTTTTTAACCCTCTGTTGCAGTTATCACAATGCGTCTCTCATGTCTAAGAAAGTATCTTTCTTTTGCTCCCCATGGCAGTGATTATACTTCAATGAGATGTCCAGCAAAGTCTCACTGACTTGAGGTTAACTGATATAATTAATCAAATTACTCTCTTCAGTATGCAGGACCTGATTTGAAGCCAGCCATTACTCTGTTGTTGGCTGAATGCTTTTTTTTTTTTTTTGAAACGATGATTTAGGCGTCTTCAGTTGAAATGCACAGTATTCCACAAATTATTGCAGATTAATTCTTGTTGTGCCTGCGTTTATGTATCTAGATGAAATTGGCGTCATCAGGAAGAAATGATCAGATTCTACAACTACAGTCATATTTGCAACCCATGAGCAAATTAGAATTAAAAAAAAAAATTAAAAAAATAAATTTAGGATAACCTGCAACTTTCACCTATGCCAGACTCGGTTGCAGTGAAAAGTGGCCAGGGTGGTTTATCTTCATTCCGCTGTCCTTCCTTTCTCTTTTTGTGCTCGCTGATTTGGCAGAGCGTCGTGCTTTCCTGCATGCCTTTCTTACAAATATTTGGTTCAAATGATTCTTCAAATTATATATTTAAATTGGGCTGCGTTCTGTCCTGTAACCGCCTTGCCGAAGAACATTGGCAGTTATGATTCGGCTTGTATGCGCACTCTTTATTTTTGCGGTTGTCAAATTGTTACGGTAGGATCGTGGTCGCTATAGTGGCCGCAGTTGTTGAGAGAATGCGAGCTTTCTCTCCTTGTTTAGATGAGGCCTTGATGAAAACCCACACCATAGCCACCAATCATTTTTCATTTGTATGTGGTTCCCTGTTTTATTGGATGCCAAAAATGAGCACTTCAGGTACTAGAACCATCTCAAAAGTGGCTGTTTATAGTAGATGTGCACAAATGTCTTTGGGGCAGAAGTCCACTTGTTTTTTCCCCAAAGCCTCCAGAGAGTCTGTTGATGTGCTGTAGCGTTTACTGATTTTTACTGATGATGTAGCTGAAAAAACCGGGCAGCCGTGGCGGCCTGCAGCTGAAAATGAACATGAATTGTGTTCTTCAGGGCGGGATTCTGTGAGCGCCTGGGCCAGCGTGGGCCCAAAACTGTCTGTTGGTCTCCCCACGCACTGATAGGTGGAGAGAATCAATGCACTACAGTTTCCATTCGGGCCCATATAGTTTCATTTGACTCTTGGCTGAATCCTCTTTGTTCCTGTAGGCTCTGGAGTAACAAACGGCCGACGTGACGTGACTGACGGTGGCACGTCGTCATTTCTGAGACTCCAAAAAATGGAGAATAAGCACAGTGTGTGTCACCCGTGATTCACTGTTTGCATGGCGCTCCCATGGTGTGAAAAATGCTTCCCTGTAGTCTTTGGTCTGAAGACCAGGAATATGTGTGTGTTGGTATTGTCGTCATACCAAAATTTTTACTCCAGTACAACTCCCAGCGAAAATATCACAATTTCAATACTAAAAGATTACCACAGCTCACAGAAAAACGTCATACTGATATTATAGATAATAGATAACAGACAACAGTTAGTTCTGACCGCGCATTGTGATTGGCCGAGACCCATTCCAGAGAACTGTTGTATAAAAGCAATATCGCACGGGAGGGAGTGCTATTATACTGTATGTCAGCACGACTGTGATTATCTTCGGCACTCTGCCTACGGCCTCATACCTATGAACGAATCACAGCGGCGCTGAGATGCTGTATAACAGCACTCCCCCTCGTGTGATGTTGCTTAAGTAACATACAGGAGGGATGGAACAAAAGGAACATTCTATAGTGTATAGTAACGCATACAGGGATGGGGCATAATAATAATCATAATAAACTTTATTTGTATAGTGCCTTTCATACATAGTTGCAGCTCAAAGTGCTTTACATAAAAGTACAGATTAAAACAAGAATACAGATTTGAACAACAGATACACAGCATAAAGAGAAAGCCCATAAAATTTCACATATCAAAGCACTGCAGTTCACCATCGGATTGAATTGTAATTAGAAGAAGATGAAGGCGAGGCAAGTTCCCAGAGACACAATATTCTTGGAACGGCTTCGATTTTTTTTCATTTCGCCTCTCGGATGAATTGACAGTGATTGCCATTTACCGCAACACCACCTTAAATTACATCAGACCAATCCGCTAACCTGCCTGTCAATTTAAATGCCCGGCTAAGCTGGTCTTTTGCACAAATGTCTGTGGGTTTTCCTTTAGCATTTGCTGTATAAGAAGTGAGTAGTGCCATATTTAGTTTCTGGCACCTGTTTTGTCCACGTCTAAGTTTTGATATTCTGCACAGCTCCACACAGAACATATGCAGTGGATAGAAGAACAGTTATCAAAAAACGTTTTTATGTTGAGGGTTTTGTGGTGCTATTTGAAGAACCTGTTCATCATGCAACACTAGTGCGTGCGTGCGTGTGTGTGTGTGTGGTGGGGAGGGGGGGCACGTGGACGGACTGAGCTTTAATCAGAACTCTTTGATGTTGGTGGCGTGGCTATCAAGGAGCCCGTTCATGCGCGACAGTCCTGTTATTCCTCTGAATTATATTTCGACAGAAGCGTTTGCCGTGCCATTTTAATGAGGTAAAAATGTTGCGCGGCAGAACCTGCGCTACCTCCAGGTTTTTTACCGTGAGCTGCTGGAGCTGCTGCAAGAGTTCCATTAACTGTCTGGCCACGGGAGATGATGCGTCATCATTGGACAATCAGCGCTCGCTGTCTGTTCGGTAATTGCCTTGAGAAAATGCACGGTAGATGGGCTCCAGTGACTTGGGCTGAGGGATCGTGATTCTGCGGCCTAGGTTATATTACGGCTCAATCTTCGGCTACGCAATATGTCACTAAAATATGCACCAGCGGGTATTTCGTCATGGTGCCGACCAGAAACAGGCAGGCCGGTTTTTTTTTTACTGTCCGGATGAAAATGAGTAAGCTATTTCTCTCTTCCTCTTGGGTGACTGACTGCTCTACAAGCAGACCCGGTGTGAATGTCACTCTCTTTCTGCGAAACTCCAGTGAGAGTCGCTGCTCTTTTGGTGCGGCTGGGCTCATGAGCGCGTAGCACGTTTCCCCCCCCTGTCCCTTAGCAGCTTTGTGGCTCCTTACCTCGTTCAGGCCGCAGGTTTGAGGCAGGGAGACCAGCGCAAACCGGGCTCGTTCAGGCCGCAGGTCTGAGGCAGGGAGACCAGCTCAAACCGGGCTCGTCCAGGCCGCAGGTTTGAGGCAGGGGAGACCAGCTCAAACCGGGCTCGTTCAGGCCGCAGGTCTGAGGCAGGGAGACCAGCTCAAACCGGGCTCGTTCAGGCCGCAGGTTTGAGGCAGGGAGACCAGCTCAAACCGGGCTCGTTCAGGCCGCAGGTTTGAGGCAGGGAGACCAGCTCAAACCGGGCTCGTTCAGGCCGCAGGTCTGAGGCAGGGAGACCAGCTCAAACCGGGCTCGTTCAGGCCGCAGGTTTGAGGCAGGGAGACCAGCTCAAACCGGGCTCGTTCAGGCCGCAGGTTTGAGGCAGGGAGACCAGCTCAAACCGGGCTCGTTCAGGCCGCAGGTTTGAGGCCGGGAGACCAGCTCAAACCGGCCTCAAAGCTTTTTCAAATGCTCATATTGAAAGATTATACACCAGACAGACACAGAAAAAACAGATTATTCTCTTTTTATGAAGGAGTTCTGTGTACGGTTGATAATGCTAATCTTACGTATAATAAAGATAAATTGTATATTTCATAGCATGTGTGTTTCTGGCTTTTCATAACGCAGGATAACTTGTGATGCAGCTAGCATTGTCCTTTGGAAAAGTAGCAGGTAATTATTTATCGCTAAATGTTGCTTTGCACTGTTGATTTCCACCTTCATCTTTATTATCTAAGCGTGTGGCTGTACGGCCTTGCAGTTTGTTGCTGGTAACGGTGTGCAGTGGCCTTGCAAAGCCTAATTGTGCTTGTGCAAGCGATCTTCTGGCACAATGTGTCCTGAGGCGCCCATTCCGCTGGTGTCAGTTGGCTTGTTGATAAAATCGTAGATTACATGTTTCCTGTTCTGAGAAGGCGCTTGAAAGCAGTCTAATAAGTGTAAATATAGCTGTGATAGCTCAGCCATAGACATTTGCATGATCACACGTTGCTAGAAGATCTGTGTGGGAGTTGAAAGTCTCGCAGAACAAGGTTCCTGCAGAGCAATTTTTTGTAGGTCTGTATGATTGGATTAATGATTCATTTTTTTTTTTTTTTGTAGCGACATCGCCACGCTCCGCTCATCAAAGTTTTTTGTTTTGAACGTGTGATTAAGCAACATCCTCTCCCTTTGTCTCCCCCCCCCCCCCCTTCTTTCTGCTGAAAAGATGGGGCCCTGGGTGGCCGCGTATCCACAGCTGGGCAAACGTGCTCAGGCCAAACGTGCTCAGGCCAAACGTGCTCAGGCCAAACGTGCTCAGGCCAAACGTGCTCAGGCCAAACGTGCTCAGGCCATGTCAGTTTGCTCAGATGTCAAGGCCCCCAGTTTCAGCCTGTCGTCAGCTGCCTCCGCTGGTCTGGAAATGGGTAGCAGATGTAAGAGGCAGTCTGTTGTGCTTTAAGGTTAAGACTTTAGCAAAGAAAGCATTGGTGTGACCAGAGGGACACTGCCAGGGGGCGTTAGCTTAATGCTACGTGGGTATTATTCAGATGAGTTTTCGGATACCTGTGCTGAGCTCTTTGATTCATCACTGTTTGCTGGTATTGCCCATCGTCTGCCTTCGAGGTTTGGCATCCAGATTAATCTGTTTTGAGGCTGTCCAGAAACCAATATACCAATTAATCTTGATTGCTTTGCTTTAGTATTTATTTAATTAAATACTTGGATTAAAATAGGCTTTTAAATTGTCATACAACGTCATAAAAGTGATTTCTAATGCTCGGTGTGACGATATGTTGATGTGCTTGCATAATATTGATTTGTGTTCCAGTTGAGTTGGAAAATTCATTGGTCTGCAGGGGTAGCTTTTGGGTGGTTGTTTAGGCCCGCTAGGGGCTGCTGTGATGTGTAGCAGTTGAAAAGACAGGGTTGTGTGTGGTATCTGTTTTAAAGGAGGTCACATGACCTTGGCTACTGTGTGTGTGTGTACGGTTCTGTATGATAAATCAACACACCCAACACATAACTTTTTCAGCAGGCACACAATATAGGAACTGCAGCTTCTCCTTGGGGAATATAGTGTTGTGGAATGTTTTTGTGAAATCTCAATATGCAGAAGTTTATGCAGAGTTCTAACCACACTGTTGCCAGTTGAAACATCTCATCGCGCGTTTTAAATGATATGATGATGTAATTGTGTACTGTGAGCCCTCTTGTCGTGTTCAAATGTGAATCGAAAAATCCTAATGGTGCAGCAGTTATCCTTGCATTCTGGGGTCAAAGTAAGGAAGAAAATCCACTTTGGGACAGGAAATGTGAGATTTGCTTGAGATCTTTTGTTTGAATTTGCATGCAGTTCAGGAAGAGCTCCCCCACAGGGCGTGCTCATATTTGCCTTGGGATTGCAGGAGCCTCATTTATAAAATCAGCTTGGAATTAATTCTAAATGTGAGCGTACGATCATTTCCTTAAACAGTCCTACGAAGAATTTATAAAATGTCCATGTGCACAAATAAATGCTTCTAATTCTTCCGACGCATTATCTGTTTATAAATCACAAATCATTGCGCATTAATGAGCTTATCAATCCCACCCAGTGAACGCCTTCAAATATCCTTATTATGGTCAGCTTTTCTGCTATATACTCCCTGCAAACCCATTGTCACATGATTGATATAGAGCCATTTTACATCTTTTTTTTTTCTTTATATTTTGATAGTTTACAGCAATAATACATTTCAGTAATGAATGGCTCAATATTTGTTCCACTTATTTTATTTCATTGGAGTTGTCATTGACAGCTGTCAGTACCAGCTTATTGTTGCTTTTTTTCAATATAGTTCTGAACTGCAGGATATTACCCTTCTGTTTATTAATCATTATGCCGTGATGTATTTAAAAATTTAAATGTATTTAAATTGCGCATTGATTTTAAAGTTTTAATTAATTAATAGCAAGTCCTGCAATAGCCTGGTTACTGGCCCACAACATTGCGTCTCCCACAACATTGCGTCTCAACATAAATCTGACGTGTGCGCGGTCTAATTGCCTACAGATATGTCCATATGAGAGGGGGTTGGCAAAATACTCTCACGTCTGGATAAATATGCAGTGCCTGCTGTACAGCTGCATAGCCACAATGGAAATGTTTGCGTACGCATACTATGGAGTTTGCGTACGCAACTACGCATAAGAACGTTTTCAGGTCAGTTTCATGTTTCATAAATCTCAATTTGTACATCTTTGTGTAAAAAAATAAATCCATTGAATTTAGGATCAAATCCATGCATGCTAAACGTTTCATAAACGAGGCCCCAAGATGTGCCACCTTGGTGTAATATGAGGTGGGAAAAATGTATTTCGTTTTTTTCCACCTTTTTTAAAAGCTGTTTGCTGCTCTAGTGGAGGTACCCGATTTTTGAATCAGCGTAATCACATTTGAGCTGACGACGAGCCCATGGGACGAGTTCAGTTTATGGAGGGAAATGGGAAATTCTCGGCAGGAGAATTTACGGCTTGCGACTGAACCCTGGAGACCCCAAAGGTGTTTTCTCACTGTATTTCTGTCTTGTGGTGAAACTACTGTCAGCGAGGTGTAACGTTTCAGAAAAGGTTTCCTGCAGAGCTCATAGTACGAAGTTCATACTGAAATGTAAATATAGCCCAGTTGATTTGAAACGCTAAGCTTCAGTTTAGAGTGGAAAAGCACCGCGCTGTTTGCCTGGAAAACTGAGGAATTCAAAACACTCGGTACGATCATTTGAAAAGCTATCTACGATTGTGCAACCACAAACGACTGCATCAGTCCCAATGCAATTGTATTACATTGCATAAATGCCATTAGAATGACAAAATGAATGTGTGTACATTTTTGTTCTTGTATTTATTGTAAACCAAAGTCCAAGCCACTGGGTTCGCAAGAGCAAAAAAAATTTATTCAGGGATTTTCTGTGTAAGCACTCTGGCCTCCTTTTTATGAAAATGAGTGCGGATTACTGCCATCTGTACTTACAACACAGTTTTTGCGCCAATACTATTTTTATAAAAGACATTCCATGTGTATATATATTTTTATTTTCAAAAAGCGTTTCGCCCTTCTCAAATCTTTTACATGCGCATCCTTCGAAATGTGTATTGCCAGTCACTGTTTCTGATCTCTCTGTAGTCTACCAGCTGTGCCGTCCAGCGTTGTGCCCCACCAATTGACATTAAAGCCAGTTACACATCACCCTGCAAAGCTGGCCACAGTCTGTGATGCTGCCTTCTATGGTAATAAATGCTGCGTTCCAGAACGGACGACGTTTTACTGCTTGTATCAAACGCTCCAGCTATTCCTTTATATTGATCACACTTCCTTTAGTCATTAGGCTATATGGGTGGAATGAGCACTAATTCTTTCATCACAGCTAAATAAATTCCTTGTCTTTTTTGCTTCTGCGTGGTATGTAATTTTGGACCGGCGCTCGCATCCTTCGCACTTGTATCATTCTCTCCCTCTGTTTTATCACCGTGCCACATGAACCAGCTGGTTATTATTGGCACGTTACGTTATTGAACGGCTCTATTTCATTGGCTGTTGATAGTCCCTCAAGGCCAGTGTGAAACCTGACACTGAAATGGAATTTGTGTAATTTGCAAGCTAGCTCAGTGCGAGAGCAGTTATTCTCCCTTCTAGGCACCGGTGATTTAAGGTTTTATGGGTTAAACTGAGGTGAAATTTGTGTCCATCCACTAGACTTCAGAAAAAGAGATTACATACTCATAACTATATGAAGTGCAAAAAAAAAAAAAAAGCCCTTAAAATTCTAACTTGTGTTCTGTGTATTGGGGCTTAGTAAACCGTATCACGTATCCCACATCCCACTGACCAGTTTGTAATAAAGGTGGTACTCATGAACAATAGAAGATGTACTGCAAATAAATAAGAGAACCTGACGCAGAATACCTGACAGTTTTTCTGTTTATTGTTGTCTGTGGATGGATGCTTGATAAACCCAAGTGTAATGGTCACAGTCAAATTCCATCTCATTTCCCTTTCCATGTAGGACTAATCAAATATAAAGTAAACCAGGCTTACTGCATGTATTTACATAATATACCATATAGGCCATATATAATATACCATGGAGTCTGAATGGCTGAATATATTAAAATAATGGGGCTAAGCAGATAATGCTTATGAAACGGTACACCATATGGCCACAACATGGTCCATTCCTCATCTTGTACATCTGGCCAGCGTGTGTTTTACTCTCCCTCTGTTGTCTTTAGCCATTCATTATTCACAAGCTTTGGCCGTTCTTCACAGTATTTCAATCCCAAACCTGATTTGCGAACGTTTTCAATCCTGGTAGAAGGCCACGAGCTTGTAGGCGGTTGAAGAGCAATCCTCACTGCCTGCACACACCGGGGGACGCTATTTTTTTTTAATGGTCCTACACCCAGATTCTTGCTCAAATATGGAGGTATGAAAGCAGACAATATGGGGATCTGCTGATCTTTGTTATATGCGTCTGTGTGTCCCTCTAGAAGTGTGTGCAGCATCCTCCTCCAGATGAAATGAGGGTTATTTGAGTTGTTATCTTCACTGAACTCATCTTTAAGAACTGATGAACAAACGGCAGTACTGTGTCACATTACTACAACAGAAAGCTGCAGCCATAGGCCGCCTTTCAATGGGTCTGTAAAGTGTGATCATAATGTATGGATTTTTAGGGCCATTTACTTGTATTCCTGTTGTTTAACTGCAACCGACAAAAATACAAATGAATAGTAATAATTGTGTCGACAATAACCGTAGCGATGCCCTGACGTCGTTAACTCTTCAATTCCTAGAAGAACATGCTGTATGAACAGGGAAAGATAAGGGACGTGGCATCTTAAAGGAAAACTGGCTAAAGCGCGTAGGCCTACATGTTGAATGTAAACATGTTGCAGCGAAGTACAGTTAATTTCAGGGTTCATTATCTGATGTGTGTTATATAGGCTGAAAGCAAAGTCGGACATTGTTGCCACACCCCCAATCCCCTGTGAAGCCACACTGTTGCATTCTGACTATTGAGGCTGCTCGCACGGCAAGAATCGGTATGTTCACTTGACAAATGATTGATCTTTCAGTAGGAGTATTGCAGGAAGGGGATTTGCAGGGATTCGAGGCAAAACCCCTGACTTGTCCCTAATAGGCTGAACCGAATATATGATACTTATAGTTGTTGGTATAGCGAGTTGAAGACGCACTCTCATATCAGACTCCATTGTGCCTGCTGTGGCTGTCTCACCACGTGACGTCACGTTGTCTGCAGAAATCGAGTTTAGCTGCGGAATTCTGAAATGCTACACAAAACGGTGAAATGGGAAACCTGGTTTGTGTTTTACGTCACCAATGTGCAAATTCTAACAATGGCGAAGCGTTTTAGCCGAGAGTTTTCCTTTTAAAGGCTTACAGGAAGGTTCCTGAGAGAACTGGATCCTGGTTCATATGTCGGTGACTCACGCTCTGCTCTGACACGCGTTATCTCCTGCCGGCAGTGCCCGACTCTCTCGCTTGTCATCCCGATCGGCCCGCTCATTTCACCTGCACCGAATCCATCTCAATTCCAGTAAAGGCCAAAAATGATGACGGATGATGCCAGAGGACGAAACGACAACACTTTCAAGGGTCTATTGCATTAAAGGAAGAAAAAAAAACGCACAACTGTATCTTTTTCCATTACATGGCCAAGGGTGTGTGTGTGGGTGTGGGGGAGGCTGCTGTCTGGGCCACGATGTGCCGATGGTGACATTTATCCAGCAGGATGCGTCGACCGGGTGCCGTGATCTGAATGAGAATACAGCGCGATCCTGCGGTTCACCTCCGGTTCACTACAGTTAGGGGAGCCGCGGGGCCGATATCGCTCGTATTCCCGCGCCTGTGCTGCGTTAAGCCTGCCTCAGCGTGACGAGGCGCCTTCACTCACGTGCTGCTGTCCACGCATGGGCTTGGCACATGAACCTGCTTTGATACGCCCACACTGGTTTCTGTTCGGGGCCGTGGAAATTCTGTGGAAAGCAGACGGCAGTAGTTTGTTTGTTAGCTCGGCAGGTACGATCGCTGCTTGGGACACAAGAAGAAATCCCTATCCTCTCAAACGAGGAATGTGCGCTATTGGACTATACCTCATAGGTCTGCGGAGAATGATGCTCGGCCCAGCGGAGGTGATTGCATTGACGGTGGGCTTTGGCGGTGTGTCGTCAGCACGGACACGTTCGTGACCCTGGTGTTGAATGCCTTCTCAGAATCAACATTGTATCCGTCCTGCTTGCGGATGATTGTATTTTACGCAATGACCTGTTTCATCCACGTATCAACCAGCGAAGGATTGGAAACTGCCGTTTCGCCATTGCGTCCAATCTTAAACCTTTAATGAGTTTGACAGCAGCGCAAGCGGTCTTCGGTGGAATCTGCATTTTGCGTTCGCAGTGGGAATTCTGGACCGGTGACTTCAGCTGAACCCCCCCCCGTGACACGCGACCCTTCAGATTCAGTCATCTCTAATTACCTTCTGAGAAACGTGCCAGATGCCAGATGTCCGGCTTAAATCGTCTTCTGCTTCATTGAGCAGGGCTGAAGTGCATTATTTAACCAGGTAAAGAGAGGAGACCACGGTGTGAAATTAACACCAGCCAAATGCTGGTAAAATTTTGATCTTTTGTTTTAAAATAAAATAAACATCATTCTACTTTTCTCTCATGCAAGCAAGCACACATTTGGGTGCAAAAAGCAACAAAACTAATTTCAACATTTCAGCCCTGTGAAGCCAGTCAGGCAGGGTGTGAAATTAACACCAGCTACCAGCCAAATGCTGGTAAATTTTATTGTGGCTGGTAAGATTTTTACTCTAGCAGCCACTTTGGGTGGTCACCAACAAGCTTGTGTTATTTTGGAAAAGGTAATGTGGCTGGTAATTTGTTGAATGTGGCGGGTGATTTCAAGAATCCACAAGCCACTGTGGCCAGGGAGTGAAAAAGTAAATTTCGTACCCCGCAGGGAACTGTGTTGTGGTTTTCGGAGAGACACGGCGTTCAGTGATTGTTTATTTCTGTTAAAGGAAAGGATGCGTTATGTTTGAAGCACATTTAGCCTCTTTTATTGCGGAATGAGGTGCAGTTTTCTAAGAGCATCCAGGTGCACTGTATTGGTGCCTGTGGTTGGCATGTAAAGGGAATTATTCTACTGAATTTAATTAAATTTTTTGTATATGTATCTTGTGTGGTTATTGAGATGAAGGTGTAGCCAGAAGGCTGTTCAAGTCATTTCTCACTGGAGTTTCACACTTCTGCAAAGGCCTTGACCTGAATCGCTTCTGTAAATAGCCAGCTTTAAAATGGGAGAAATTATTTAAAACAATCTGTCCCTTTGGATATGGGTGAGTTCTTATCAAATGGTAATGCAGTGGAATATATTTGGTAATCATTCATAGTTAATCGTGTCATTTGCTCTAACCTTCTGTAATGGCTTATAAATGGGTATTGGAAGGTAGGCCTAATTGCATTTAAACAGAAATGATAAAAAATGGCAGACAGGCAGGCTTATGTTTTTGTCCATCTTGGGAAAGAGTGAGGTGGTGTTATAAGTACTTCTTTATACCACCTACAAAGTGGTCGAAGAGCAATTAGAAAGAATGACCTCAAACAGGAAATAGGGATTTTACCCTGTGATTCAGGACCTCCCTCAATGTGATTGAGACTTCCCTGGAGAAACACTGATGTGTGTGTGTGTGTGTGTGTGTGTGTGTGTGTGCGTGTGCGTGGCGTGTATGTACGCCTGTTTGTGCTTGCATGCATCTGTGTGTGTATCCGCTAATGTGTTCCTGCGTGTGTGTCTGTGCATGTGTACCCTGTGTGTGTGCGCCTGTGTGTTTGTTAGAGAGACCAGTTTGGCTGTCTCCACTCGTATTTCCTAATGGCAGGATGACGGGCTGTGGTCCTGATTGGGGAGGAGTTGGCTTGTGTTTGGTGCGGCCCTGCTGAGTGTAATTAACAGCTGGAACACTGAGAAACGGAAGGGGACAGCCAATGGAACGGCTTCCTCAATCCCTCCAGGCTCCGCCTAGAGAAACTCTGGCCACTCTGCTGGAGGGAGGGAGTGAGGGAAAATGGTGGAGGACAGAAAAGGGTCTGTGGTTGGGGGTTAAATGGTAAAGCTGCTGGCTGCCGGTGACCCCAGAGAATGAACCCCTCTGTCTCAATGGACACGAGTGAAGTAAGGAAGAGAATGCAGGATTTAGGAAATGTTTCTCCAGCACATAAAAAATGAGCAACCCCCTTCCTCCTGCCTGGCTAAAATCAACAACCCCCTTTCTACTGCCTAGCTAAAATCAACAACCCCCTTCCTACTGCCTGGCTAAAATCAGCAACCCCCTTCCTACTGCCTGGCTACAGGGCCAAAAGTGTGCCTGCATTTTGTGCGGCATGCTAATCTCAAGCCTTTCCAAACGCTACACTGCATGCATGCAAATTTTAAAAAACTGAAGTGTCCCGTGGGGCTTTTGATGCACGCACGCACGTCCTGCTGTATGCATCGGGTGTGGAGAGGAACCCTGGCTGACCGCTGCGATTGGAGCCAGCTCTAACAATGGGGGAGCGACTGTCTCAGCTGACAGAGGAACCAAAGTGGACTTGTGCTTTTGTTGTAAAACGAAAGCTTGTTCAACAGGCCACGATACATTACTGTCATCCGCAGATCAATGCAGCTGATTAGTCTACTTGGTAGGTGATTTTTAATTTTATTTTTTGTAGGAAGACTACATATACTGTTAGACATCTCCCTCCAACTCTAATGCGATCTACCCCTCCTGCACTAACAGGATTACAATGTTCAGAAACGATGGAGGTCCAGACTTTCTTGGCATTTCATTGTTTTCTTTGGTAGGTAGAAGTAGCAATCACAACTACGTGGGAAACTGAATATTAAACAAAAAAAACATTTCCTGTTTGTGTGCTCTTGTTTAAGGCCAGTGCCGAGAACACCAACGGCAAATAATGTTCCGTTGCCGCAGTGGCATATGGGTGTGATTGAGCGAAGCCTGGCAGCCTCTGCCTCTTCCCCTGACTCATTTACACATGCCTTTGTGTGGGGACTCTATGCACTGGGTCAGTGGGTCATTGTTTACCTCTTGCGTCGCTTTCCTGAAAATCTTAAAAGGTTGAACTTTCAATAAATACGTGACCTTGCGAGGTTACTTCCTAGGTTTAGAGAGTGGAATCGACAAACCGTGAGACCTCAACAAAACAACCGTGGGTGAAAGTCGCAGATCGTCTGCGAATCCTCAACGTAACTGGAGAGTTAAAACTCTTTATTTTTCTGCTGTGAACTAGCTACATGATGATGAATATGTTAACAAGGCCAGGGGAGCGCATTGGCCGATTTCCTGGCTAGGGAATCTCACACCTACACCTGCCGGGCTCACTTATGCTCCAGGGAAGCTGACTATCATATCTTGAGTTTCCACATGTTGTGTCTGAATGGGTACACCCCCCTTATCCCTCCAGCTTGCCTCAGGAGTAGCAGGCTTACAGCTTAGGTATGCCAGTGGAGTTGCAGGTCTAATTATTGCCTGCATCTCTGTCCTGCAAAGTTAGGACTTTTTAAATTGGTTTTTATCCAGGATGTTGCTCGTCTGCCTACCCTGTGCGCCTCTGGCGAATTGTGGCCCATTTTGCCCTGTCTGCCCCTGTCTGCCCCTGTCTGCCCCTGTCTGCCCCTGTCTGCCCCTGTCTGCCCCTGTCTGCCCCTGTCTGCCCCTGTCTGCCCCTGTCTGCCCCTGTCTGCCCCTGTCTGCCCCTGTCTAGCCCTGTCTAGCCCTGTCTAGCCCTGTCTAGCCCTGTCTAGCCCTGTCTAGCCCTGTCTGCATACGTGGGTCCAACCGCCCTTTTCTCATTTTGTTTCTGGTTTCTTTCATCCTTCCCATGGCCGATTCTGGATCAGCGCATCCCGTATCCTCACTGCTCGGCTGCGCTGCGTAAAACTAGAATTCTGATCCGGGATCAGTGTTTTTTTGGGGGCGGAATTCGCCGAACTCGCCGAAGCAGAGGGCCATCGATGTTAAGTGAATTGAGCGAACCGTGCTGTAAATATTACATTCCCTGACTCTGTCAGACTTGAGCGCCAGTCTATGTCTTCCCTCGGAGGTCTTCTTTGACGTGCGATCTCGCCAGGAAGACGTGATGGCCTGCTCATGCTAAAACACCTGTATTACCTAAATACCTGGTTATAGTGTGTCAGAATGGAAGGGTTTATTCCGGCGGTGTAGACTTAGTGGTTCGGGAACTGGGCTTGTAACCCTGAGGTTGCTGTTCTATTCTCCAGCGGGGCACTGCCGTTATGCCGATGGGCAGTCTACGTTAGCTGTGTAAGTCCATCAGCGTAAGTCCGTCTGCTAAAGTCCTGATTGAATGAGTAAAACGGCACTGTGGGTAACTGCAGGGTGAAGCCGTAGAGAAACAACATGGCTGCCTCTTCCTGCTCCACCTGTTCCGTGTCCTGCTTTACGTCCGCGTCGCGATTAACGATGTTACGACCGATGATCAGCCGAGCGCGGTGCCGCTAACGCTGGACCGGTAGAGGCTCAGGACGCATCTCTGACGGGTGAGTCGTGCTTGCTGAAGCTGAGGCAACAGCGTGACTATTAAAAGCGGGGGGATGTTATTTCAGGTTATTTACAGAAGTGGGAAGACACCAGCGTTTTTGGGATGTGGTACACCATGGCAGGGATCGTTGTTTTGATGTGGTGTATTGCATGGTGTGTATGATGTTTACTTTCAATCTTTCTGCTTGTGTCTAGAATGAATCCTGTTGCTCTGGGACTGGCATGTTGGTAGTTCTCCAGAAGCCTGTTCTGTAAGTGATGCTGGGGATTAGGCCGACCATTTCAGATTTCCTCCATTTTGTTTGTGCAAATTAGATAGTTAGTCTGCATCTTTTGTCCCCTTTTAGTCATTGATGGTGATCTTGGGGTGAAGATAAGTTTTGTAAATATGATGAGTGCAGAAAATGATTCACTTTAAATGTATGTGTATCACCGGCATTGCACACAGGAGAATTTCTAATGGTTAAGATTTGCAGCCATTAGCATTATGTGCCACATGGTGACAGTTATAGGAGGCATTGGTAGTTTCTCTGCCGTGCGTTTCGTTTGATGTCACACGTTTCACTGGTACTAAAATGCTTGAAAGCAGTTGGTAAGCTTCTCTGTCAAGATTGTTAGTTTCTGTCGGTAATGGCGCGAGCACTGGTCAGGTCACGGCAAACGCACGAGGGAAACTCGGGAGAATCGGCTGAATCAGAAAAGATGAAAGGACAAATATGAAATTAAAATAATGAAATAAATAAATAAAATAAACTCGTAATTGAAGTCGCATCGAGGTGCAGGGCAAATGTTTTGCAGAAGTTGAATGAAGCAAAGAACAGAGGGATGGATACTGTGATCTCATGAACTTCACAGTGAATGGGAAGAGGGGGGTCTCTCTGTCCAGTCAAATGAGTGATGTTCTGCGATTAACACATTGCAGTGACAAGGTAATAAAAATCCAACCTAGAATCCCGGTCCATTTTCTTTTGTTACTGGTCACTTTTTCCCCGATACGCAGCCATAGAGCAGATGTCTTTTTCGGCGCACAAAGGCGGCCTGTTGTGAGATATAGAGCGCAGGGGTGATGTTATGGGCGGGGCCCTTATGCCTCTTTGTGCTGTTTTTGGAGAGCCTCCCTTGTTTTAATGTGCGACATCTGGAGCTGCCTCCCTAAAGGGGGCGGAGCTTGGCCAGACGGACAGGGGAGAAGGATGTCGAGCAGGCCAACCTGTGTTTCCTGTCCAGGGCTCCATTTTCTGTGGAGGAGACGAGGAACGGAGTCTTCTAGGCTTTTATTCGGGCGGGGGTCTGCCTTTTCTCAGAAACGTTCACCCTCAGGGATTGAATTTGAACAGTGGAGACTGCAGAAGATGATTTTGTTTTGATGCGTCTTTATTTTATCCTGGCGAGGGGCTAGCTTTTCTGCCTTTTCTTGCTCTCGGCTGTGGAAAATCACCAGTCTTGACTCCCTACCGTAAGCCAAACAGTCAGAAGTGTCGCTGCGTGTTTGAAGTGCGAACCGTTTGGGAAAAGCTTCAGCTCAGGGCGCATGGTGTTAGATTGACACGCAGCTGGAAAAGGTTTTCAAAAGGCAGTGGTCTCTATTCTGTACGCCAGTTATTTGCAGTTATTTTGTGTTTTGAGGTAATCCTAAAAAAGGACGACCGCCCCAGAGGCGTCAGGTGGTGTTTTTCTCAAGGGCCGCTTCAAACGGCGTTCTCCGACTGCCATGCCCTGCCTTCAAGATTTAACGGTCTTCTTTTTTCCATTGTACTTTAAAAACAATTTTATAAAATAAAGATTTTTGTCAGTGCAGTCAGTTGATGGAGAACGCACACTTGCGGTCTCCGGGCAGCGTCCGAACACGCAGCAGACCAGGATGTAGATGGACAGAGACAGCGAACGAGGGCCCCGGATGATAGAAATCTAATCGCCCCTCTCCTTACCTGGGTTCCCTGACGCGGCACGCATGCCAGCTCTTCCCTTCGCTGGGCAACAGCACCCTGGCCTTCTAAGGGAGGGTCGCATTTGCCAATCTCAGGACTGTGGGAGGAGTCTGTACAAAACGCCAAGCTCGCTTCACTCTGATTGGCTGTAACACACAGATATGCGTAAATGCATGTATCATGCATACATACCGTACATACAGACAGTCTCCCTCTCTCCCCCTCTCAGGCTTATGCTCTCTCGCCCCTTCATTCACTCGCTGCTGTAAGCTGACTGACGCCCATTGGCCCTAGTGGCAGCGCAGAGGTACTGCAGGGCTTTGTATAGGAGTGTGTGACTCTTTTTGCCGTGCGCCAGCTGTGCCAGGCTGGGCTCACACGAGGCCTGGGTGGGACTCTCCTCCTCCTCCTCCTCCTCCCCCCCCCCCCCCCCCCCCCCCCCCTGCCCTGAGAAAACAGGCAGGCTGCCAGCCCCACACAGTCTTATTTTAGGACTGGGGGTCAATCAGTCAGTCAAACAGCAGTTTGGGCTCATCTTTTTTACCATACATTATGTGATACTGTATGGTACTATAATATGATGCAGTTTATTATTAAAAGATTTGGTGGGGCTTTCCCTCAGACACAGGACAATGCAAAAAAAAAAAAAAAAAACTGAGCAATGGTTTCTTTTACCTTACAGTTGAAGGTGCCATATTTAGATCTCTGGCTAAAGCTATTCAACTGAGATGTTTCTTTCACCCCTTGTCATATACGCCATATATTTATCAGGGAATATCACATTTTCATGCAGGGTGTTGAAAGCAGACTTTCTGGATTACAAAAAAAAACCGTTCAGTGCGAAAATATGAATTCTCAGTCTGTCTTGTAAAATAATTCTGAACGTGTCTGTCTGCAGTGTCTGGCAGTAAAAGTAACATCTTTCACTTCCCGTTAGCACTCGGTGGTGCATTTCTGGCACTGCAGCTACAATTATTATTATTATTATTTATTAAAAGCTGTGCTTACGGGCAGATGGGCCCTTTGGCTCAGACTAACTTTTGTTGAAACGTAGTAGAGTAAAGCTGTGGCCTATTATCTTGCAAAACATTGTTTCCATGACACTACTATCAGCAGAACATGAATCTTTTGCATTATTGTTCATATTTAGACATTACATTACATTACATTACATTACATTACATTATAGGCATTTAGCAGACGCTCTTATCCAGAGCGACTTACACATCTTTTTAGCATTTTTTTACATATTATCCATTTATACAGCTGGATATATACTGAAGCGATTCAGGTTAAGTACCTTGCTCAAGGGTACAACGGCAGTGTCCTACCTGGGAATCGAACCTGCAACCTTTCGGTTACAAGCCCAGTACCTTAACCATTATACTACACTGATTTACTTTTACACTCATTTACTTTTACACTCATTTACTTTTGTTTTTAAGTCGACGTGTAGCGCGCAACGTCTTCGGTCTTTAATTGCACCAGGGGGCTCTGTGGGAGTCTCTTGCGGTTTTGTTTCGCAGCTCGTTTGTTTGTAGCGAGCGGTGAACGCATGAGCGATCGGCGACTGGCTTTATGGTGCCGAGTGAACGAGATGTTGGCGCGAACATCGGCGAATCAGCCGAGGCGCCAACCAGCTGTAGTGGAGTTCTATGAATCGGCTGTGTGTGTGCTTGTGCGCGTGTGCGCTCGTGTGTGTGTCTGTGTGCGCGCGTGTGCCCATGCCACATTGAGTTGCACGGTAACCCGGAGAACCCTTACGGAACCCGTGCGCTGCTGCTGGAAGAACCCCCTCGGGGGGGGGGGATACGCTGCACCTCTGGGCTTTACATCAGTCTCAGCATTAGCCCTTTAATGTGAAGCCTGAGGCGGTTTATTCCCTCATTTCAGACTCTTCCCATTGTCTCAGTGCCATTAGCTTCGCTCTTGCCCCTCTCTTGCTAGTATATGATGCTGAACCAGCTAAGTTTGGAGCGGAGCTGGGCGGAGCGGAGCTGGGCGGAGCAGGGCAGGGCGGGCTCAGTGAACACTCCATGGATCTGCTGCAACCTGCACCAACCAAGTAGAAAACCAGTAAAGTTTTTTTTTTAGTAAAGTCCAGTAAAACCTCTATCATATGGTGGGGTGTGGATGGCTCGTTCGGTTAAGGGCCCACACTGTGGTGCATGGAGGAGCCTCACGGCCTCGGATCGAATCCGAATTGGCAGTGGGGTTCGCGCCATGTACGTCGGCTGCGGTTGCAGGCAATTGGCCGTTCCAAATTTGGAAGCCGGTGCCCTGTAGCGTTAGCGCTGCCTTCATTGGGAATGAGTGGACCCCTGCCCCCCCCCCCCCCGAGCTGGCCAGGATGAAACGGGGAGAGGAAGTGTGTTGCGCAGTGGTGCGAAGGCTAATCATCTCCCTCTTGGAGCCTCTTGGGAAACTGAGTCCATCGTTTTAACTTTCTCATCGCTCTGGCTGACTGTTAGTTTGCTGTGATTCATGAGGAGATGTGTTTGTTTCGATGGCAACGGGGCAGAAACCCTGAGCTGAACTCTGGGTAGCATTATCCAACATGTACATGCATGCCCTTCACCACACAGGGCCAATATATCTCTGCATATCGATTGTCTGTTCTGTGAAAAGACCTGCATGCTGTCCTTCAGAGACGCCACTGTAATGAGATCAGTTAAATTCCCCAGCTCCCCCAGCTCATCCCAAGCTTGCGTCACCTTTACCTCTGCTTTCCAATTTGGCTGGAAACGAGGGTGCGGGGTGGGATGGGGATTTTTATTTTGGTGGATATTACTGCACCGCTCTCATTGGACAACATGAGTGTGCTTTGCAGCCGTTCGGTAGCAGTGATTAGTCAGTGATGTGCTCCTGCTGTTTTGGGGGAGGGCCCTGTATCCTGTGGTTTGGCAGAACGAGCAGGAGACTGGCGTCCTGCGCGAACTTCATCGCTGAGGCAGGGGGGGGGGCGCGGCTCAGTGGGAACGCATCACAGTGGATATGACTGTACTGCCTTTGATTGGCAGGTACTGTCTGTTTCAGTTCAGGAGCTGTATAGTGTTTTTTTATTTCCCCGCGGCCTGCCTGGATGACTCTGCTGCGTTGGCTGAAGGCCACACCGCTCTCCCAGTACCTCCCCGTACCGTCCCCCCCCCCCCCCCCCCCCCCCTCTCTCTCTCTCTCTCTCTCTCTCCTCCTCGCACAGCTACCTCCTCCTTTCGATGAGTCATCCTCTGATTGTGTAATGACCGTGTAATGAGGTACCCCCGCCCCGACACCCCCCGCGCATCTCTGGCGCTGTGGTTTGGGCCGGGCGTTCTGACAGCGGCTCGGGTCGCGTTTGGGTCCACGGCGGGGCTCGGGTGGGGGAGGGGCCTAGGTGGGTGTGTCCCGTGAATGGCGAGCTGGATGGTGACTCTGCTATGCCTGCCCTCCCCTCCCCGTCAGGCTCGGTGGGGGTCGTAATGCTTTGTGCCCTATTGCTGCCGTCAGCTGTTCGGGCTGCACGAAGGTCGGGTTGTGGGCCCCAGTGGAATAGATGGTGCAGAGCCGTTTGGAATGGGGGGAGCTGTTTAATGGGGGAATTCGGCTCTCGGTGGAACACAGTGTATGAACAAAAACTGCTGATGTGTAGCTGGGGGGGTGTGGGTAGGGGGTGGGGGGGTGGGGGGGTGGGAGTGGTGGTGGGGGGTGAGGGGGCGTGTGCAGACAGCGGCCGATCGTTTGTACTTGTTCTTTGTGTTACCCCCGTTCATTTGCCAGCCCTGTATACGATTTTGCAGCAAATATTTACCACCTCACTGTAATCTTCCCAGGTTCCCAAAGATTCAGTGGCATAGACAGTACCTAGTTTTTGCATAACCTTGACCACAGACTCCAGTCCTCTCCTCCCTGGTTGGTTGGTTGGTTGGTTGGTTGGCTGTTACATGTCCCTCACAATCAGGCCTGTTAGCATGGAGCTAATTTTAGCTTTATATTTGTAAACCTTAAAGCCGCGAACAGAGTGACGTCATTGGAAGCCGAGCGCCACGCTGGGCAGGCCGTCCCGGACGGCGTGTGTGTGTGTGTGTGTGTGTGTGTGTGTGTGTGTGTGTGTGTGTGTGTGTGTGTGTGTGGGGGTGGGGGTGGGGGTGGGGGTGGGGGTGGGGGTGGGGGTGGGGGTGTGTGTGGTGTGGATTAAGGGAAGAGATTGTATGTCGCGGCGGTGCCGTCTGTGGAGTAGGTATTGATGGCACCGAGCTAACAGCAGCGACCGTGACATTCTGCCGTTTTAATCGCCCGCCTCCTGTGACCGAGCCCAAAGGCATGTCTTTGTGCGTCTGTCTGTCTGTCTGTCCGTCCGTCCGTCCGTTCGCTCGGTCCTCCTCCTGTAACCTTGGGAAACCATTCACAGACCCCCCCTCCCACCTCCATGAACCTCTGCCTGCTCCATAGCATCTTCTATGTATATAAGCTCTGTGACAGACAATGTCTGACTTGTATTTTTTCTTCTTTCTTTACAGGACACGGAGATTGCTGCTGACTGCAACCATGTAAGTGTTGAAATTCCCAAATTTACACATTCCAGTTCCTCGCCTCTGGTTCCCTGGCATGGTTTTCAAAGCGTGCTCTTTCAAGTGACCCTGCTGAATAAGTTACGATCCCGCGGTTAGACGTTAAGAATAGCGTTTTTATCGCTGCTTTTGTGAATTTTACTAACACACTTTCTAAATGAACCTTTATGGGTTAGGCATTTCGCCCTGTGACGCGCTTATGTTTGTGTGATATGAAAATGACCCTCTAATTGTTGCAGTAGTTGCGGCCCCTGGCCTAGAATGATGTCACATACGTTTTTCTTTCCCTTTCTGCTGCTCTGCAGATGGGCGGAATTTGAATGTGATCTCTGCATGCGCTACAAAGTACTGAACGCTGAACTGGCTTCCAGCCATTTCCTTCAGCAGTGATGAAAGCGGCTTAGTGCAGGTGTCAGAATGATCTCTCTTATACCCAGTGCTTAGAGCGTTCCGGAACGGACCGGTACGCCCCTCCCAGGACTTCTCTGTTTCACTGACAATGAGTACCGGCACTTTTTCTAGTGCTCCATTACTTCTCATAAGTTCTACATACGCGGTGTTTGTCCGCCCATGAGATTCTCTCTCTCTCATTCCCACAACAGACTTCCAGCTCAGCGTCCGTGCTGTAAAAAAGTCTAGTAATGAGTAATATACATAAGACCAGGTAATATAAAAGCAATATACATAAGATTTTATATCTAAAGGTAAGACTAAAATACTTGTTAAGATAGACTTATTTTTTGGTTTTTGCGGAGCTGTGACTACTTGTGCTGTTTGCAGTGGACTGCAGTCACCCTCCGTTTCCCTCGTCCTTGGACCATCCCTTCTCCTTTATAAAATAACACTACGAGTAAAGTAGTGATTTATCTGCAGTGGACCTCTGCGTAACGCCAGGCCCACGCCGTGCTTGTAAACTTCATCGTGATGCAATAAAATGCAGTGGCTGCGTAATGGCCTTGTTCTCCGGCTTTACAGCCAGGAGTGGTGTCGTCAGCCGCGCTGAGCAGGAAGGAAAGGGATGGGGGTTGTGTTTGGTTGCGACCCGCCCCCCCCCCCCTCTCTTTACCACAGCCCTTTATTACCCGGGTGTGGCTGTGGCTCCGTGCCTGTTCTTGGAATTCGGCGTGCTGTTTAGCCTCAGGAATGACAAGAGCATACTTTTTATTACAGCAGACTTGCTTATATATTGATAAGATTACTTAAACATGATTTAGCTTTAAGGACGGATAACGATTTTTACAATATACAACATGTGAATTCACCCCAGTTTAAAAGTGCTGTAGTAGTTTTATGTCGCAAGCATACACTCTGTCAACCGTCCTCGTAGAGCATGTTTATAAATACGTAGTTTAACCCATCAATTCACTTTTTCTTGGTTTTTATATTCTCAGTAAATGACGCTCTATGCCTTTTATTTTTGGTGCACTGACGGTTCATTCTCAGAACAGCAGGCCATCAGGAATGCGCTGTGATGAAGCGTTTGAACAGAATTTCTTCTTTGCAGCTTGTTTTGAATGTATAATTCTTTTCCGGTGTTTTCCGCAATGGTGCACCGGGCCAAGGTCAAAGAGAACGGACTGCGTGCTCCTGACATCCTTTCTGTCAACAGTTTAACACCATTAACAGAAACCCGTTTCCTGCTGACTTTGGCCGAGGTTCTAATGACGTTTTGTAATGTAATCTCTCTGCTTTCTCTCTCTGCTTTCTCTCTCTCTCTCTCTCTCTCTCTCTCTCTCTCTCTCTCTCTCTCTCTCTCTCTCTCTCTCTCTCTCTCTCTCTCCTCTTTCTTTCTTCCCTCTCCTCCTCTCTCTCCTCTCTCTCTTTTCCCTCTCCTCCTTCTCTCTCACACACAGCTGCTGTGGAACTACAAGTACAACTTAACGACGGATCCAAAGTTTGAGTCGGTGGCTGTAGAAGTGTGTAAGAGCACCATCACAGAGGTGAGCCCGGGTCAGACCGCCGGCCCCGCCCCGCTCACGTCGCCCTTCCAGCGTTCGCCACAGTGTGTGCTGCTCAATCGCTTCCTTTCCGAAAGAGAGCTTTATTAATCGCAGGGCTAATTTAGGACCACACCCAGTCCACAGGGCGCTCTATATGGGGGAAAAAAACAACCTGTTGCATGCATTTAGATGTGCTTTAATTGACTCAATTAAGGTGGCAGTGGGTGTAATGAAGTCCTAAAGTGCACAGTAGGAACAGACGGTAGAACGGCAGCCCTTGAGATGCAGGATTGGGGACTGGCTGCTAATCATTATTCCGGTGATTGAGGCCTTGTTCCGCCTCCCATTGAGCTCTTAACCCCACATGGCATCTCAGAGAATTGCAGGCACAGGCCAGCAGCCCCTACAGGCCAGGTACTGCTGATGAGAAATGAGAGCTTCAAGACCCTCCAGAGAGCACAGTGTTTCTGTGCGTGTGTTAGCGTGTGTGTGTGTGTGATGCTCAGGACAGTTTAAGTGTTTCTGTACGTGCGTGTTTGTGCGTGCGTGTGTGATGATAGGGACAGTTCCTGTGTGTGTGTGTGCGTGTGTGTGTGTGTGTGCGCGATAAGGACAGTTTAAGTGTGTCTGTACGTGTGTGTCCGTGCGTGTGTCCGTGCGTGCGTGTGTGCGATGATAAGGACAGTTTAAGTGTTTCTGTGCGTGCGTTCGTGCGTGCGTGCGTATGTGCGATGATAAGGACAGTTTAAGTGTTTCTGTGCGTGCGTGCGTGCGTGCGTGCGTTCGTGCGTGCGTGCGTGATGATAGGGACAGTTTCTGTGTGTGGTAGCGCGCGCGTGCGTATGTGTGCGTACATTTCTCTCACAGGGCGGGATATCTCTTGGCCTCATCTAACCTGCGGTTTCTGCAGAAAGGCGTAGTGCTAATTGATTCCCCAGAGACATTCCCAACAGGGGGGCTGAAGTGTGAATTTCGAGACGCTGGGATAACCACAGCTATTCTGCGGGTACCTGTAGGGTACGAGCGCTTGGGGACGGTGGAAGCAGTCCTGAAAAGTTGTGTAACATCTCTGTGGGAAAACTGACAGGGAGGCTGAACATAAACACTGTGCACGCTGACTCCTCCCCCAAGATTTGACGTTTAAGAGATAAGTTCTGTAAGTGAGGAATGACATGCATGTGAAAATAAGGAGCAGGTAGGTTTTTAGAAACCGTATGTGGGGGTACGTGGAGCCCCTCCATGTGGGAGCCCCTCCATCACTTCACGCCGCCTCTCTCGAATGTGCCATTGGCTCAATGCTGACCCGTGCACTCCCCTCCGCACGCTTCTCTCAGATCAAAGAATGCGCGGAGGAGGAGAGAGGGAAGGGGTACCTGGTGTCGTGCCTGGTGGACCACCGAGGGAACATCACCGAGTACCAGTGCCACCAGTACATCACCAAGATGACCACCATCGTCTTCAGCGACTACCGGCTCATCTGCGGCTTCATGGATAAGTGCCGAGAGGACATCAACGTTCTTCACTGTGGGAGCATCAGTGCCGGGGAAAGGTGAGGTTTACCGAACACCCCCTTCGCGCACGCACACGCACACATGCACACGCACACGCACACACACTGCCTCTGTGTGCAACCTCTCCACATTGTTCCTGTTCATCTTTGCTCCACTGCTCTTAAATCCAGACTGACAGCATTCTTTAACGCCACCCTGTACTGTCGTCCTAAAAACGCTGTTTAAAAGGTCTGTGTGTTTTAAGATTAAATCCTGGACATCTTGTAATCTTGTTTGTTCAGGTGCGGTCTGCTGTCAGTTGTGTTTTGTGCAGGCAGATAACCGGGTGCCTTTTGCAGGTTGTCGGTGGAGCTGGAAGCACATTGGTGTCCGAGCTTCTCGTGTTCGCCTGCTTTGTGCTTGTTATTTTGTGGTGTTTCTACTGATGCTATCAGCTTGTCTCTCTTATCCTTCTTCGCCTGTGTTCATTCACAACCACCGCAACCAAAAATAGAATGGCTCCTTGTCTCTCTCTTTTATTTTAGTTTTTTTTTTTTGATTTGAATCATTTGCGATTATTGCCTGTAGCCACATTGTGTCACTCAGGGGAAAATTACTTTGACTTAAGCCAGTTTTTATGTTTGGAGTTTGCAGAGTCCAGTTTGGGTCAAAGGAGGGGGGAGTCTTTCTGAAATGTTCCCTTTCTCTCCCATCTGGTGTTTACAGAAGTATTTTGAAGCTTGCAGGATGAGCTGAAGTCTTAACCCCAGAGAGGTGGCAGTATTAGCGGTTTGTGGCACACGCTACGCTACGCTAACTGACCGCATTCCCTCTCTTCCCTGGTCATTCCCTCTTCCCTGGTCATTCCCTCTTCCCTGGTCATTCCCCCTCTTCCCTGGCCATTCCCCCTCTTCCCTGGTCATTCCCTCTTCCCTGGTCATTCCCTCTCTTCCCTGGTCATTCCCTCTCTTCCCTGGTCATTCCCCCTCTTCCCTGGTCATTCCCTCTCTTCCCTGGTCATTCCCTCTCTTCCCTGGTCATTCCCTCTCTTCCCTGGTCAATCCCTCTCTTCCCTGGTCATTCCCCCTCTTCCCTGGGCCATTCCCTCTCTTCCCTGGTCATTTCCCTCTCTTCCCTGGTCATTCCTTCTCTTCCCTGGTCATTCCCTCTCTTCCCTGGTTATTCCCTCTCTTCCCTGGTCATTCCCCCTCTTCCCTGGTCATTCCCCCTCTTCCCTGGTCATTCCCTTTTCCCTGGTCATTCCCTCTCTTCCCTGGTCATTCCCTCTCTTCCCTGGTCATTCCCCCCTCTTCCCTGGTCATTCCCTCTCTTCCCTGGTCATTCCCTCTTCCCTGGTCATTCCCTCTCTTCCCTGGTCATTCCCTCTCTTCCCTGGTCATTCCCCCTCTTCCCTGGTCATTCCCTCTCTTCCCTGGTCATTCCCTCTCTTCCCTGGTCATTCCCTCTCTTCCCTGGTCAATCCCTCTCTTCCCTGGTCATTCCCCCTCTTCCCTGGCCATTCCCTCTCTTCCCTGGTCATTCCCTCTCTTCCCTGGTCATTCTTCTCTTCCCTGGTCATTCCCTCTCTTCCCTGGTTATTCCCTCTCTTCCCTGGTCATCCCCCTCCCTTCTTCCCTGGCCATTCCCCCTCTTCCCTGGTCAATCCCCCTCTTCCCTGGTCAATCCCCCTCTTCCCTGGTCATTCCCTCTCTTCCCTGGTCATTCCCTCTCTTCCCTGGTCATTCCCTCTCTTCCCTGGTCAATCCCTCTCTTCCCTGTTCAATCCCTCTCTTCCCTGGTCATTCCCTCTCTTCCCTGGTCATTCCCTCTCTTCCCTGGTCATTCCCTCTCTTCCCTGGTCATTCCCTCTCTTCCCTGGTCATTCCCTCTCTTCCGCTATTCCCCCTCTTCCCTGGCCATTCCCCCTCTTCCCTGGTCATTCCCTCTTCCCTGGTCATTCCCTCTCTTCCCTGGTCATTCCCTCTCTTCCCTGGTCATTCCCCCTCTTCCCTGGTCATTCCCTCTCTTCCCTGGTCATTCCCTCTCTTCCCTGGTCATTCCCTCTCTTCCCTGGTCAATCCCTCTCTTCCCTGGTCATTCCCCCTCTTCCCTGGCCATTCCCTCTCTTCCCTGGTCATTCCCCCTCTTCCCTGGTCATTCCCTCTCTTCCCTGGTCATTCCCTCTCTTCCCTGGTCATTCCCTCTCTTCCCTGGTCAATCCCCCTCTTCCCTGTTCAATCCCTCTCTTCCCTGGTCATTCCCTCTCTTCCCTGGTCATTCCCTCTCTTCCCTGGTCATTCCCTCTCTTCCCTGGTCATTCCCTCTCTTCCCTGGTCATTCCCTCTCTTCCCTGGCTATTCCCTCTTCTCTGGCTGCTTCAATGCACGAGAGCTCCCTGACCTCTGTTTTCATTTTTATTTTTTAATTCTTTTTTAAATGTTTTAATTTTTTTTATTTTTAATAAAGTGTATGTTCTGGCCACACCAATTTACAAGCCCATCTCCGCAGAGAGGGTGTAAAAGGCCCCACCCCTTTAGGACCCTCCTCAAGACCTGATTGGTTGCTTGGATCCTGATTGATTGGTTGCTTGGACTGGGTTGCCCAGGGCTCGGGAGTCGCAGTTGCTTTTCTTTTTGTGCCAGCGCTTCCGGGGCTTTTTCTCCCTTTACGGCCTACGACCCTACGTTTATATACACGTACACACACACACACACACACACACACACACACGCGCGCGCACATACACGCACACACACGCACGCACACACGCACACACACACACACACACACACACACGGCACCAGCATATGCACATATACCATCCATTCACGCATCCATACACTCAACCCCTTTGTTTAAATAAGCTTATGTTCTTTATTTGCGACTCATTTTGTCTCGTGCGTTTTGCGTTGGTTCAGGGAGTGGCTAACAAACGACACAAGCTAGGAAAAGGGATGCCATGTGATGAGTAATATGAACAGAAATGTGCCTTGTGGAAGCATTCACAGAGTAGATGAATAGGTAAGGGTTTTTTTTAGTCCTGATCTATGAATGTAGGCGTGTTCATCTAGAACACTTCCAATGCCCGAGAGACCAGGGACTCATTTGTTTCCTGTCCCTTCACTGCCGGTGGTATTGTATATATTTTAGCTGCTTTTGTCAGTTTTACCAGCATCACATAGTCGTAAACAACGAGATTACCGTATCGACACGCAACCTGCAATTCCGGCGTGCTTCTGAATAATTGAGAATCTCCAGTCTGCATCTCTCTGACCCGTTTGAACAGCCGTAAAAGCAAAGTAGAGTTATTTTTGGATTGTGTGCAGATCGAAGGCATGTGGGAACGAGGAAGGGCCTTCGGCTGCCCGTCACGAGGAGCATTGATGATGACAGAATTGTCCTGCCCCGTGGTTCGTCCACGTCTCTTTGTGAATAGGAAATGCTGTCTGCCTCCGCCTCTCTTCTGTTTCCCAACTGTTGTCTGGACTGCCTGTCGACACGGGGCCCCTCCTCCAGAGCGCTTGTCTAATACAGTAATGGAAGGTGCCGGGCACCTCTCTCTAAATCTCAAATCCCTCGCTATGATAACCTGGCCGGGCTGGCCCCGCCCCTCAGTACAGCTGCGACCTTTGTGTTCGGACTCAGATGAGACTATGGGGGGGGTCAGGTGCTCAGGGTGTGTGTAAGCGTTGAGGGGTGAGGGTCAGGTGCTCAGGGTGTGTGTAAGCGTTGAGGAGGGAGGGTCAGGTGCTCAGGGGTGTGTGTAAGCGTTGAGGAGGGAGGGTCAGGTGCTCAGGGTGTGTGTAAGCGTTGAGGGGTGAGGGTCAGGTGCTCAGGGTGTGTGTGTAAGCGTTGAGGTGGAGGGTCAGGTGCTCAGGGTGTGTGTGTAAGCGTTTAGGGGGAGGGTCAGGTGCTCAGGGGGTGTGTGTAAGCGTTGTGGGGGGAGGGTCAGGTACTCAGGGTGTGTGTAAGCGTTGAGGGGTGAGGGTCAGGTGCTCAGGGTGTGTTAAGCGTTGAGGATGGAGGGTCAGGTGCTCAGGGTGTGTGTAAGCGTTGAGGATGGAGGGTCAGGTGCTCAGGGTGTGTGTAAGCGTTGAGGAGGGAGGGTCAGGTGCTCAGGGTGTGTGTAAGCGTTGAGGATGGAGGGTCAGGTGCTCAGGGTGTGTGTAAGCGTTGAGGGGTGAGGGTCAGGTGCTCAGGGTGTGTGTAAGCGTTGAGGGAGGGTCAGGTGCTCAGGGTGTGTGTAAGCGTTGAGGATGGAGGGTCAGGTGCTCAGGGTGTGTGTAAGCGTTGAGGGGTGAGGGTCAGGTGCTCAGGGTGTGTGGAAGCGTTGAGGGGGGAGGGTCCAGGTGCTCAGGGTGTGTGTAAGTGTTGAGGGGTGAGGGTCAGGTGCTCAGGGTGTGTGTAAGCGTTGAGGAGGGAGGGTCAGGTGCTCAGGGTGTGTGTAAGCGATTGAGGAGGGAGGGTCAGGTGCTCAGGGGTGTGTGTAAGCGTTGAGGGATGGAGGGTCAGGTGCTCAGGGTGTGTGTAAGCATTGAGGGGTGAGGGTCAGGTGCTCAGGGTGTGTGTAAGCGTTGAGGAGGGAGGGTCAGGTGCTCAGGGTGTGTGTAAGCGTTGAGGGGTGAGGGTCAGGTGCTCAGGGTGTGTGTAAGCGTTGAGGAGGGAGGGTCAGGTGCTCAGGGTGTGTGTAAGCGTTGAAGATGGAGGGTCAGGTGCTCAGGGTGTGTGTAAGCGTTGAGGAGGGAGGGTCAGGTGCTCAGGGTGTGTGTAAGCGTTGAGGATGGAGGGTCAGGTGCTCAGGGTGTGTGTAAGCGTTGAGGGTGAGGGGTCAGGTGCTCAGGGTGTGTGTAAGCGTTGAGGAGGGAGGGTCCAGGTGCTCAGGGTGTGTGTAAAAGCGTTGAGGGGGACCGGCGGGGTTCTGCCGGTTTCCCCTCCAGGAGTGTTTTATTGTCAGCGCCACGGCTCTTCAGCTGTGAGCCCAATGGCGGCTGCTTGGGTTTCTATCACAGGGCTGCTGTAATTATGACTAAGTCCATGATTATAGCTGCAGTGCTCTAAGGCGAGGAGATGAGCTCGGTTTGAGTGCGTCTAAAGGCCAGGTGTGGTGCGTGCTCTGGAGAGAGAGAGACGGATGGGTGAAAAGTAGAGATTGTGATTGTGGATCGTTTTTTTTTTTTTTTTTCTTTTGCAGCTCTAACGTTATTTTCGCTTCCTTTTCCTTCCCTTTGCCATCTCACATCCTTTCATTTCTCCACTCTGAAAGATTTTGCCCTTTCTTCCAACTGAAGCATTTTTAATTGGAATGCCAGATTTGACTGACAGGTTCGAGTGACTATTTAGTGTGCCTGGTGTAGTCTAGACTTATTTCCTGCATGCCCCCTAGAACCTAAAAGGTAAAATAAAAAGACAAGCACGATCAATTTCCCCTTGCTTCTCAGAATCTATGGCCTGACCTGCACAAGTAGGCATCAACAAGCGATTTATTTGCCAGTGCTGTTTACAATAATTGGATAGTTTGATCAAACATTTTTTGACAGAAGCAATAGAAACAATATTGAATATTGACAGTTTATTTTATTTAGCAATGCATATAATGGTTGTTGGATTTATTCTGATTGAACTGTAGCTTAGCATTATCCAGTATTTTCTTTCCATTCTTCATTTTTTCCATCTCTCTGCTTGGAACAGGTTGTACTCAACTCTCCCCTCTGTCTGTGAATGACAATGAGTCAGTCTTTCTCTCCCTCACTTCCTCTTCCTTGTTGTGACGCTCTCGCTCACTTCCTCTCTCTCTCTTCCTCCTTATAAGGACGTCCACTCTCAGGGCGAGGTCATTTCCTGTCTGGAGAAGGGTCTTGTGAAGGAGGCCGAGGAGCCGGACGGGAGACACGTCATCAAGGAGGACTGCAAGAAGTCCATCATGCGCGTGGCCGAGCTCTCCTCCGACGACTTCCACCTGGACCGCTACCTGTACTTCTCCTGCCGGGAGGACCGGGAGCGCTTCTGCGAAACCGTGAGGCTCCGCCCCCTCTGTTTACGCAACAACACTGTGACCTGTCCCTCTGGCTGTACGGGTCCAGGGTGCCCGCGGCCAGCTGTGTGTTTGTGTGAGAATGTGTGGTCTGTGTGGTGGCACAAATGTTCCTCACACATGCCGTTCTGGGGCTGCCAGGGTTTATGGCGCTCCCATCAGCCTCTCCTTCACTGCTGCCCGACAGAGAATAACGATCTAGACTTCTGCCCTTCCAAACCCGGCATTAGCACTATCCCCAATTTGAAAACAATAATTTGCGATGATGTCTGTCGTGTACCTGTGGACCTTGATCGTTGTGTTTTTGTTTTGTCTTTCAGACTCAAGCTGGTGAGGGTAGAGTCTACAAGTGTCTCTTTAACCACAAGTTTGAGGAATCCATGTCTGAGAAGGTGTGTTTTATTGCTGCCATTGTGGTTATATATATTTTTAATTGACTTTGTTTATTTTTTTCTCCCCCATTCTTTTGTAATTATCACTTTGTGCATTGTCCTTTTGTCTTCGAGGCAACACCACGTACACGTTTATTAACAGGATCATCCTCTTCTTACAACCTTTCCATTTTATATTTTAGTTACACGCAACTGAGCATTTTAACTGATATGCTTAGAGACGACATGCGTATTAATATCTATCTAAATCCGGTTTGTCTATGTTGGTCTGACTGAAGGTCAAAATCTAAGCCCTTGGAAATGAAGTGCAGATGAAGCTTCTTGGATTATAATGTGATAATATTATGATAATGATGTGATTGTGTTTTTTCTTAGTGCCGAGACGCTCTGACCACCAGGCAGAAGCTTATTGCCCAGGACTACAAGGTCAGTTACTCCCTGGCCAAGGCCTGCAAGGTGGACCTGCGCAAGTACCGCTGCAATGTGGACACCAACCTGCCCCGTGCTAGAGAGGCTCGCCTCTCATACCTACTGCTGTGCCTGGAGTCAGCTGTACACAGAGGTGCGTATGTGTGTGTACGCGTGTGCGTGTCTGTGTGTCTGCGCGTGCGCGTGTGTGTGTGTGTGTGTGTGTGCGCGCGCGCGTGTGTGTACGTGTGTGTGTACGTGTTTCTGTGTTTGTACATGTGTTTGTACGTACGTGCGTGCGTGCGAGCGTGTGAGCGTGTTCGCTTTACTTTAACTCTTCAGCAGTGTAGTAAGCGGTGTCAGCCGCTCTGCGTAAGTCTGCTAAATGGCTGACGTGTTGAATGTGACTCCTGGGCCGCCGCAGGGCGCACGGTGAGCGGGGAGTGCCAGGGAGAGATGCTGGACTACCGTCGCATGCTGATGGAGGACTTCTCCCTGAGCCCCGAGATCGTGCTGCACTGCCGGGGCGAGATCGAGACGCACTGCTCCGGCCTGCACCGCAAAGGCCGCACCCTGCACTGCCTCATGAGGGTGGGCCGGGGCGACAAGGGCAACGTGGAGAACCTCTGCCAGCAAGCGGTAAGCCCCGCCCCGCCCCGCCCCGCCCCGCCCCGGCCTCCCCCCCGCCAGCTGCCCCCGGGCCGCATGTTGAAAGGCGTCTCCTCAAAACGTCAGCTCTCTGCGTGGTACAATGTGGGCATTTAGGGCCAGGAATGAGCACCGCTGTTGTTTATTTTATTTATTTATTTCACCCCTCCATTTCTCTTCCCCGCTGTAGTTAAAGCCCCCCCCCCCCCCCGTATATGACGTCTGCGCTCGCTCACACCAGATGTGCTTTCAGTGATTTTTTTTTATTATGCCATCTTCAGTTGAAGTCAAACTTCATAAGCAAACTGGGCTCTAATGGAGGACAGATCTCGTAGTCATAGGGAAATAATGAGAGGACTGTACTGTCCTGTTGGGTTAGTGTTCCCTCCTAGCCCTGCTTGTTCTCTGTCTCTCTCTCTCTCTCTCTCTCTCTCACACACACACACACACACACACACACACAATGTGAGTATTGATTGCAGGGATGAAATCCGGTTTGTGTCCCTGCAGCTCCAGACCCTGATCCAGGAGGCAGATCCAGGGGCAGACTACCGCATCGATCGGGCTCTCAATGAGGCCTGCGAATCCGTCATCCAGACCGCCTGTAAACACATCCGCAACGGAGACCCCATGTGAGCGTGTGCTCCGACGCACGCACATCTACACACACACATCTACACACACACAAAGGACATAAAGGGGCAAAGAAACACTAGGTACTTGGACCTGATTGGCTCGGCTCCAGCTGCGTTCAAGACGTATAAGTATATTGGTGTGCTCAGTAGCCTGGATAATCGCTTCCGGTTGATTGCTCCGGTAATGCAATTCTCTCATTAACGCTGGGGGGGGACGAGTGTGTCTTTATATTTGGGTTAATTTCTCTGCGCTCGTGACGCACGGACCACGCGGACCGCCGAACGGAACAGTCGGCTCGACGTCAATCGAGCGAGGCCGCTGGATGCGTTACTTTAAATAGCAGCGCGCACTCTTTGCCGAACGTGTTGGTGTCTGGCTGGAGGAGCGGTGCATTAGAAGAAGACCGTTTATTAGTCCGCCGACCTGGACTGTGACGCTATGCAGCAGATGTCGTACGCCGTTTCCGGTGACCTATCAGGAGGTGGGGTGGGCGGGGCTAGACACAGAATCGACAAGTTCCTGTGAGTTCCCTTTTAGTTTTGTTCATCTGAGGTTTGTTCTAATTGATTTAATGATCTGAGTGCCCAGCGGAGGGAAGTAATGAGTTTGGGGAGATGTCGGAGGAAGCGGTTGTTCCTGAAGCACAGGCAGGGCGCTTGGATGCGTTCGGCAGAGGAACGGCAGCGTGCCGGTGGGCGTAATGGCGGCCTAAAGCGAAGGATAATAAGCAGGCTCTTCCGTGCGTGGGCCCGGTGTCCGGCCTTAAAGAGCTTCTCTCGCCCCCTGCCTTAATGTGCAGAGCTCCCGCGCGTCAGAGCCGCCGAGGAACGTGTGAACGTTCTCACTTACCAACGACATGTCACCGGACCGGAGACGTGGTGGGAGCCGGTGGGCTGGTGCGGCAGGTTATCGTATCCGTGAGTTTAACTGGGTGTGTGACTGCACTGTAGAGGTAGAGAGGAGAGGTAGCTGGTGTGACAGGTTATCATATCCATGAGTTTAACTGGGTGTGTGACTGCACTGTAGAGGTAGAGAGGAGGGTAGCTGGTGCGGCAGGTTATCGTATCCATGAGTTTAACTGGGTGTGTGACTGCACTGTAGAGGTAGAGAGGAGGGTAGCTGGTGCGGCAGGTTATCGTATCCATGAGTTTAACTGGGTGTGTGACTGCACTGTAGAGGTAGAGAGGAGGGTAGCTGGTGTGACAGGTTATCGTATCCATGAGTTTAACTGGGTGTGTGACTGCACTGTAGAGGTAGAGAGGAGGGTAGCTGGTGTGACAGGTTATCATATCCATGAGTTTAACTGGGTGTGTGACTGCACTGTAGAGGTAGAGAGGAGGGTATCTGAGTGGGAGCAGTCTGGGGTTTGGGACTTGTACACGTTCTCTGATCTTCCCATTCAGGTGGGTGTAGCGTGTGCCTGTGCATGCGTGCATGTTAAGGGCGTTACTGCTGTTCAGTGTATTGATCCCTTGTGCGTGCGTGTGTGTCTGTGTGCGTCTCTGTGTGTCTGTGTGTGTGTGTGTGTGTGTGTGTGTGTGTGTGTGTGTGTGTGTCTGTGTGCGTCTCTGTGTGTGTGTGTGTGTGTGTGTGTGTGTGTGTGTGTGTGTGTGTGTGTGTGTGTGTGTGTGTGTGTGTGTGTGTGTGTGTGTGTGTGTGTGTGTGTGTGTGTAGGATCCTCTCATGCCTCATGGAGCACCTGTACACAGAGAAGATGGTGGAGGACTGTGAACATCGGCTGCTGGAGCTGCAGTACTTCATCTCCCGAGACTGGAAGTGAGAAAGTAACCCCTTCACTCCCAGCCAATCACAACCACACTTACACACTTAGTGCTAAACTACAGTATGTTTGTTAGACGGGAAAACGATTTGCGTGGATTAAATTAAATGATGCGCAAATGTAAGACTCGTTACAGTTGAACTCCGTCTGTAGCCAAGGTGTAGTTTCATAATTGTCCCACTTCTTGACCTAGTCCACCTGCCTTTTGTATTGCTCTTTAAAGAAATTTTGAAATGTCACCTTTTGTGAAGGCTTGGATGGTCATATGCAGCCTGGTTCCCACGGTGATCCACATGCAGCTTAAGGCCTGGCGGTGCAGCGGGTCGCTCGTGGGAGTGCGTCCTGTTTCTAACCTCCCACGTGCCTTTCCAGGTTGGACCCCGTCCTGTACAGGAAGTGCCAGGGCGACGCCTCCCGGTTGTGCCACACCCACGGCTGGAACGAGACCAGCGAAATGATGCCGCCTGGCGCCATCTTCTCCTGCCTGTACCGCCATGCTTACCGCACAGAGGAACAGGGCAGACGGGTAGGGCTCTCTACTGCTCCCCAGGGTCCCTGCCGCTGCTCTGGAGGCTTTAGCTTTATCTCTTGCTTCACCACGGTCCCCAAACTCATCAGGTTTTAATCGCCATCGTGCCAAAGAATTGTGAGCTTCCCTTATTTCCGGTTTGAAATATCGTATACTTAGTATATGCTGAAATAAAATAGTCCAGGGGGCCACATGTATAAAACTCTGAGTGAAAGAATGCGTAAAAGAACGCTCAGGGAGAAAGTCGGAAATCTGCTTATACAAAGTTTTACATTTTCTCCCTCTGCCTTTCGGTCTCGTGTGTCGCCATATCACACTGACTCATTGCAAACGCATGGTGTCCAGCGTGGAAACTCGCTTACACAGCTTACTGAGGGCATTTTTCTGCTCAGCACTGTTTATACATGTGGCCCCAGGTTGTTAAACCAAAAATCCCCTGACCCAAGTGCAAATGAATGGACTCCATGCCTATACTTTTCTGTTCTCCTGTGTCCATTGTTACGGCCCTAGACCAAAGGCTGCAGTTAAAATGTTCAGTTTATCAGGTACTATGCAGAGCCGTTGAAATGTAAAGCAACAGATTGACTAGGATCCCTTTTTCTTCATCCTTCCTCTTCTGTGACAGATTGGGGGGGGGGGGGGGGGGGCGAGGGGTTCATCTGCAGGAACTCAGTGGCCCATCTATTCTTTTTTTCTTCTTTTTTGTAAGCTTATTATACAGTGCAAACCTGTATGGATTAACATTCACATGATGGTGAAATTTAGTTTTAAATTGGTTTAACTGACTCTCTTGACTTTAACAGCACAATTCAGCGGAATCCGTAAGTTTACATGTAAGTAATTGCTCCATTTGAACTTAGCTAATTGTGGTGGTGATGATGATGGTGGTCAGGAGAAATGGAGCCGATCACGCTTCTAAGATTAAATGAAATCATTTGCCAGTATTTACAGAGATGCTACATCTGCAAAGAAATCATGGTCAAGTAAAGGTTATTTGCAAAATCCTTGTTCTTTGAATCAAGATAATTGGTAAACGTATAATTTGGATTACAGTGATGTGATTCCTCAATCAGTTGGGTTGCTATGGAGACTCGGATTCATGAAGCCTTCATGAAAGAATGATGTGCATGAGTGCGTCTGTCTGTCTGTTTGCCGTCCTCCCGTCTGTTTGACGGGTGTCTGCCCATCTGTACTCAGCTGTCCCGGGACTGCAAAGTGGAGGTCCAGAGAATCCTGCACCAGAGGGCCCTGGACGTTAAGCTGGACCCTGAGCTTCAGAAGCGCTGCATGACCGACCTGGGAAAGTGGTGCAGCGAGAAGACGGACACGGGACAGGTGGGTTTTTTGCAGAGCGGCCCCGATGTCGCCGCTGTTCTGCTGTGGGCCGCCGGCCCTTTAACAGCACGCGGGATGTAATTGGTGCGATTTTTTCCCCCCGTTTGTGCATCAGGAGCTGGAATGTCTGCAGGACCACCTGGAGGACCTCGTGTCGGAATGCCGGGATGTTGTGGGAAACCTGACGGAGCTGGAGTCTGAGGTACAGAGGGATAGGGCACACTTTGTTCTGAGAGTATGGAGGGATAGGGGACACTTTGTTCTGAGAGTATGGTGGGATAGTGCACACTTTGTTCTGAGAGTATGGAGGGATAGGGCACACTTTGTTCTGAGAGTGTGGTGGGATAGTGTACACTTTGTTCTGAGAGTATGGAGGAATAGGGCACACTATGTTCTGAGAGTATGGAGGAATAGTGCACACTGTTCTGAGATTATGGAGGGACAGTGCACACTTTGTTCTGAGAGTATGGAGGAATAGTGCACACTGTTCTGAGAGCATGGAGGGACAGTGCACACTATGTTCTGAGAGTATGGAGGAATAGTGCACACTTTTTTCTGAGAGTATGGAGGAATAGGGCACACTATGTTCTGAGAGTATGGAGGAATAGTGCACACTGTTCTGAGATTATGGAGGGACAGTGCACACTTTGTTCTGAGAGTATGGAGGAATAGTGCACACTTTGTTCTGAGATTATGGAGGGACAGTGCACACTTGGTTCTGAGAGTATGGAGGAATAGTGCACACTGTTCTGAGATTATGGAGGGATAGGGCACACTTTGTTCTGAGAGTATAGAGGGACAGTGCACACTTTGTTCTGAGAGTATGGAGGAATAGTGCACACTTTGTTCTGAGAGTATGGAGGGATAGTGTACACTTTGTTCTGAGATCATGGAGGGACAGTGCACACTTTGTTCTGAGAGTATGGAGGAATACTGCACACTTTGTTCTGAGAGTATGGAGGAATACTGCACACTTTGTTCTGAGAGTGTGGAGGGACAGTGCACACTTTGTTCTGAGAGTATGGAGGAATAGTGCATACTTTGTTCTGAGAGTGTGGAGGGACCCGGGCACACAAGAGGCTTGAAAATAGTTTGCTCTCTGCTTGCAAGTGAAGCACATGATTGATTGTGACGTTGATTGATTCTAAAAGATCCACAATAGAAATAAAACTTTGGCTTTATTGTGTTTTATTCCTTTTTATGATTTTTAGTATTTGGTCTCTGGTCAGAGGGGCCACCTGTATTTTAAAATGACCACTAAAGAATTTCAATCAATCACTCAAACATTTGGTGCCTTACACTTATATAATGTTTCCGGACATTGTAGACTGTGATATGCTTTGCCTTTGTTAAATTGAGTTGTAAGATTGTAAGGTCTCTAATTGCATTCTACACAGATTTTATATTTCAGGTCTGCTTTACTTCAGTATTTTCCCCCTCCAGTGTAACCTAACCTGTTATTTCCCCTGTAAAATAGCCTGTTATTTTATGTTGACTGTTGCCTCCCAACTTCTTACACAATGGCCTCATTGTTGACTGATTCTCTTCTTCTAACAGGACATCCAGATTGAAGCTCTGCTGATGAGAGCTTGTGAGCCAGTAATCCAGTCCCACTGCCACGTGAGTCCCACCCCCTCACCTGAAACACCCCTCCCATTGGGCTTTCACACCATATGGCCCACCCCCGAGACCTGTCATTGGCTCCCTCTCAGTCTCTGCTCTGACCTGGGATTCTCATTGGCTTGTGCTCACAGCTGTCTCCCTGCTGTGGAGCACTCATTGGCTCCTGCACTCCTCAGACTTTTCCCTGGAGTCATGACCAGTTTAGATATCATAAATATAGCCCTTTTGTCCCATGATTTTAGTATTTAGTGGCCCGTGTGCCAAAGGATTCCCGGCTGCTTTTACAGACTGTGGGGTTGTTTTCAGGCTAGGCTAAATATGCGTACGTGTCCCTGGAGTGATATTTCCCCACAAATTTAACCTTGCGTCGGAAAACTGGCCTGGAACCATGCAATTTTACTAGAAATTTAAGTTCCTGCATGCCAATTACAGAGCTATTTTTAACATGTTTAATTCCTTATTTTGGAAGGTTATGGTATTTTAATAACGGCACCTTTGGCTCATGGTCTGCAATCCCTGTCAGTGGAAACAATAAGCAGTTAATATTGGTTTTGGAGGAGGTGAAGAGCTTGTTGACAGGTTTCCTGCTCTGAAAAGTAGATCGCTTCACGACGCAAGGAGACAACATGAACTGCCTCAGGGGTGTGGCGAGCCTGCCGTTTCAGCCTCCGTCTCTCTCTTTCTCACACGTTCTCCCTCCCTCTCCCTCCCTCTCTCTCTCTCTCTCTCTCTCTCTCTCTCTCTCTCCCCCTCTCCCTCTCCCTCTCCCTCTCCCTCTCCCTCTCCCTCTCCCTCTCCCTCTCCCTCTCCCTCTCCCTCTCTCTCTCAGGAGGTGGCTGATAACCAGGTGGACACGGGCGACCTGATGGAATGCCTGGTGCAGAACAAACATCAGAAGGAGATGAATGAAAAGTGCACCGTTGGCGTCACCCACTTCCAGCTGGTGAGACGGCCTGGGGTTTCTCCGCGTTCCCGCTGCGCCGTCACATTTATGGGCTTTGTACCCCGACTGAGCCCTGTAGCTTCTGGGGGTACTGTGGGCAGCCTTCAAGGCCCGACGTTTCGTTCAGTGTAGCTCCATTGATTTGGGTCGGGTTACCCTAATCGGATGTGATGTGCTGTTGTATAAGCCTGTGGGCGCAGGCCTACTGCAGTCTGCTGTCGCTGTAGAAACGTACCTCCCTGCTGGAGAGCAGACATCACCGTCGCTCCCTTGTCAGTGATGGGTAAAAGTACGCATTTACGAGGAAGCGTGGGAGTGTAAATCTTTAAGAGCCTCCAATTTCAGTCACCTTTGAGCTCTCCTCGGCGTGCCCTGTCCAGAGGGTCTCCCAGGGATGAGGATTTAGGGCGAGGTGGCACTTTTGTGAGCCCTGGCCTTTATCTCACTTTTAACGTCTCTCACAGATTCAAATGAAGGACTTCCGCTTTTCCTACAAGTTCAAGATGGCGTGCAAGGAGGACGTACTGAAACTGTGCTCTACCATCAAGAAGAAGTGAGTGCCTGGATGTTTGAGGCGTGACTTTACTGCACTGTGTACATAGCGCACATACTTCAGGGCTGATCTGGCTCTCTACGGTATGTGTCCTGTGGGAGGTGTGGATGAGGAGCTTATCATTGGGGTAAGCACTATGGTGGGACTGTAGTGCGTTCCAGGCTTGTGGACATAAAGCTTGGGTGTCAGGAGCCTCACAGTCTCCCAATACCCCCCCCCCCCCCCCCCCTCGCTCTCGCTCTCGCTCTCGCTCTCGCTCTCTCTCTCTCTCTCTCTCTCTCTCTCGCTCTCGCTCTCGCTCTCGCTCTCGCTCTCGCTCTCTCTCTCTCTCTCTCTCTCTCTCTCTCTCTCTCTCTCTCTCGCTCTCTCGCTCTCTCGCTCTCTCGCTCTCTCGCTCTCTCGCTCTCTCGCTCTCTCGCTCTCTCGCTCTCTCGCTCTCTCGCTCTCTCGCTCTCTCGCTCTCTCGCTCTCTCGCTCTCTCGCTCTCTCACCCCCTCTCTCTCTCTCTCTCTCACCCCCTCTCTCTCTCTCTCTCTCACCCCCTCTCTCTCTCTCTCTCTCACCCCCCTCTCTCTCTCGCTCTCTCACCCCCTCTCTCTCTCTCTCTCTCACCCCCTCTCTCTCTCCCATATCTATGTCTCTCTCTCTCTTTCCTATCTGTCACACCCCACCCTCTCTCCTCTCCCTCTCAGCAGTTTCTTATTCGGTTCTCTCTCTCTCTCTCTCTCTCTCTCTCTCACCCCCCTTTTCTCTCCCATATCTATGTCTCTCTCTATCTCTCTCTCTCCCCTATCTATTATATGTCTCTCTCCTTCTCTTTCCCCTATGTCTCGCTCTCGCTCTCTCGCTCACACCCCCCCCCTCTGTCTTTCTCTTGGTCTTTCCCTCTCTCTCCCATCTCTGTCTCTTTCCCTCTCCATCTCTGCCTCTCTCTCTCTCTCACCCCCCTCTCTGAAAATCTGGTGATCTCCAATGGGAGAATACTGCACAGTGCAATAGCAGTGAATGCTTTTGTATCTGTAATCAACCCAACTCTCTAAACTCTCTAGTCTCTAATCTGTTATTTTTGTGGATTTGTGGAGAAAAGTTTCTTTTCTTGAATGCAGTAGACTGACAACCTTATTTGTTTTATTGGATAATTAACTTATTAACTTTGCTGAGAGGCTGTCAGCTTTTGTTTTTGGAGCAGGGTTTAAGAAGGAAAACAAGGCAAAATGGCAGCTTTTAAATTATGCACTACGGGAGGCAGTATTTTCAATTTTTAAAAGCCGAAGAGATTGGATTGAAAGACAAGGCATTATTCATTTACTTGTTACACTGGTTAGGGCCAGAGTGTGGGTTGATTTTAGATTCTACAAAGTAATGAGTGATACACAAGGTTTTATTCAACAGTGGTGTTTTTATGAGGTTATCTGCTCGGTCAGAGATGAACATTTAATCTCTGCCAATGTTTTTATCCTTTTTTTAAATTGTAACTTTTTATTGTCTTTTATTAGACTGAGATGACATTGATCATCATGTAAACCATTAAAGGATATAAAATCTCTCACCCTCTCTCTCTCTCTCTCTCACCCTCTGTCCCTCTCTCTCTTTCTCCCTCTCTCCCTCTCTTCAGGGTGGATGTGGTGATCTGCCTGAGCACCACGGTGAAGAACGACACCCTGCAGGAGGTGAAGGAGCAGAGAGTCTCTGTGAAGTGCCGCAAGCAGCTGCGTGTGGAGGAGCTGGAGATGGTGCGTCCGTTAATCCTGCTTGGCTTGTCCCTTTCAGGCACCACTGAACTTTGGGTTGTGTACTTACCTGGCCGTTATATGAGCCCAAATGCTGGCGAAATATGTTCGTTAGTTGCTCTGTGCTCCCCTGGGGCGATGATCCTGAATAGGGTATTTGTCGCTCTCCATTCACTTCTATAAACGGTCTCAAAATGACACTTCTAGCGCGTATACGAAGGCAAACGAAGCGATAATTAGAATCGTGTGTCTTGGTGCTGGGCTAAAACACAAAACATTTCAATCAGAGCCATGGTTACTGACTCCCCTGGCTCATTGCCTGGCTGTGGTGAGGGCTTGCTGAAACGGCAGCCCTCCAGATCTCGGGATAAACTGCGCTAAGCTACAGCCTGGTGTGATTGACTGACTGTCTGCACTCAAAGGTTTTACTTATGTCTCACCCTGGCCTCACCCATGAAATTCAACTGCTTTCTGGAAGGGTACATGCCGATAATTGATCATGAATCCCAATATTTTTGTGCTTTACGAAGATTTTCCTGAAATGTCCACTGCATTGCTGAGACCACAGACAGCCGCGTCATTTATCTGATTTATGCGTGATCTCTGAAATCGTTATTGAGCCACGTCCTCTGGGTGGTGTATTAACATTTCTGCTATACGATTAGACAGGTCAAATTGTTGATTTGGATATCGACGTGCTTTGTGAATAAAGTGCGAGTCTGGACAAAGCCTCTTTGTGTCGAGGAACCCCTAAATCTCCCGTCCGCCTCTAAATCTGCTGCATCTCAAACCCTGGGGGATCCTCCTTGGCTTTTTTTCCATTTCAGATGTGCACACAAATAATCCTCCTTGGGCCCGATTCCAAGCAGTTTAAGTGTCTGCCGTTACGTTTTAGGCTATTTTACGGTTTTACACCCTTAACCGTCCTCTTTTATTGGAAGGCCGTGACATCTTAATTTATGCAGAGGTCATAAACGGCGAGTGCCCCGTTGACCGGGGTTGTCCGCTGAGGATTTCCTGGCCTGTCCATATGGCCTCCATGGGCATTGATCCAGCTTGACCCCCGTTTCGCCCCACTCTTCTCGCCCCTGCAGTCGGAGGATATCCGCCTGGAGCCGGAGCTGTTCGACTCGTGCAAACAGGACATCAGCAGACTGTGCCCCAACGTGGCCTTTGGAAACGCTCAGGTAAAAACACTGCTCGCACACGCTCTAATTCAGAGGGACGTACAGCAAGCGGTCAGTGTTGCTATCGGAACGACACAAGGGCGGTATGACCGGGAAGGCACAGAGTGGTCGTTTATGATCAATCAAGTTTGCCAGACAAACCGGGGGTCGGATAGTCCTGCCATGCGTTTCTTCCATTCATGAACTCTCAGCCGGCTAATTAGTTCTACTTCCTGGCTGAAGAATTGTGCTAATTAGCAAATCCAGGTGATTGGAACTAAATACTGGGAGAGGATTTATTTACTTTTCTGAACCCGGATTTTCCACCTCTGAAAATTTGAATTGTAAATGAAAAGCAAATACCACGACACAGCTAAACCCATAGGTATACCACTTTACCCTTAACATTACTGCTACCACTGCACAACTAAACATATAGCTTTACCCTTAGCATTACTGCTACCACTACACAGCTAAACCTATAGGCATACAGCTTTACCCTTAGCATTACTGCTACCACTGCACAGCTAAACCTATAGCTTTACCCTTAGCATTACTGCTGCCACTACACAGCTAAACCTATAGGCATACAGCTTTACCCTTAACATTACTGCTACCACTACAAAGCTAAACCTATAGCTTTACCCTTAACATTACTGCTACCTCTACACAGCTAAACCTATAGGTATACAGCTTTACCCTTAACATTACTGCTACCACTACACAGCTAAACCTATAGCTTTACCCTTAGCATTACTGCTACCACTGCACAGCTAAACCTATAGCTTTACCCTTAGCATTACTGCTACCACTACACAGCTAAACCTATAGGCATACAGCTTTACCCTTAACATTACTGCTACCACTACACAGCTAAACCTATAGCTTTACCCTTAGCATTACTGCTACCACTACACAGCTAAACCTATAGCTTTACCCTTAGCATTACTGCTACCACTACACAGCTAAACCTATAGCTTTACCCTTAGCATTACTGCTACCACTACACAGCTAAACCTATAGGTATACAGCTTTACCCTTAACATTACTACCCCAAAAGGAAGTTCTAAACGAAAGAGAGAAGTTGGATGACTAAAGAGGGATATTTAAACCTGTGGTTCTGTGTCGGGAACTGTGAACAAAGGGTGACTCGGCCGGATTTAAATTTGCCCGTGGGTGTGAAGCTCCGGGTCAGATAAAGATCTGTTGGCACAGCGAGTGTGTTAGCATCCATAACCAGATACCTACTATGGGATAGGCATGCGGGGGAAAGGGAATGTTGTTCTGTTGGCTACATACAGTGTCTCATAGCCCGCCCCCCCTAGGTGATCGAATGCTTGAAGGAGAATAAGAAGCAGCTGGCGTCACGCTGCCACCAGAGGGTCTTCAAACTGCAGGAGGTGGAGATGATGGATCCCGAGCTGGACTATCAGCTCATGAGGGTGTGCAAGCAGATGATAAAGGTGAACAGTGACTCAGTGCCTCGGAGGGAAATGACAGAGCCCTGGATTCAGGCATCGTTTGTCCTAGCTTTGACTTGGAGATGAACAAAAAATAAATTTTTTTATTTTTTTTTGAAGTCTCCAAACTGTGCGTGTGAACAAGTGAATGCATGGTTTGAATTTTCCAAGTTAAGGATGCAGGCCTAAGCCCAAGATGTCCTCACCCTAGTCACACAATAGCTTTTTTTTTTTCTTCTTTTTTTTTTTTTCCTTTTCGTCCAGGCATGTCACTTCTGCCAAGCCCATGCAAGTCTCTTTGGTGCCATCTATTCAGGCAAAACTTGGACGTCTAACTGATGCATGCGGATGTTTTCCCTGAGTGATAATGTCCCGTCTTTCCTGAATTCCTATTTCAGCGTTTCTGCAGTGAATCCGACGCCAAGAACATGCTGCTCTGTCTAAAGCAGAACAAAAACAGTGAGCTGATGGACCCCAAGTGTAAGCAGATGATCACCAAGAGACAGATCACTCAGAACACAGGTAATCCACTGATCACGGTAATCACAGGTACTTTATGGAGCCACTGATATATCATACTCCTACAGCACTATGACACCTGGCCTCTGCGTGTCATCTTATTTTTTTGTTATTTTATAGTTAAGAACGTATAGCTGACTATGTTCTATGTTCATTACTAGGGATAGCTCCTACGTTATCAGAAAGTTGTGCTTTGTCGGATCTGCTTTGTAGTCGCGTCAATGACCTTCAATATGCACTTACTGTACGTCGCTTTGGATAAAAGTGTCTCCCAAATAAGTGTAATCTACTATAGCAGCTAGTGATTACATTGCATTACAGGCATTTAGCAGATTTTTGCATTTTTACATCCTATCCTGATTTATACAGCTGGATATCTACTGAAGCAATGCAGGTTAAGTTCCTTGCTCAAGGGTACAACGGCAGTGTTTTACCTGGGAATCGAACCTGCAGCCTTTCGGTTACAAGCTCAGTTCCTTAAACATTATACCACACTGATTGCACCCCATCTTTAGATTGATACTATATACTCCTTGTTTTATCTGCCTTTTTAAAAACACAAATGGCTAGAAAGGCAGCTTGGTCATCTTTAAAAAATGGATACAAACTAATGTTCATTTTCTCCGCCCTCCTCAGACTACAGATTGAACCCTGTGTTGAGAAAGGCGTGCAAGGCGGACATCCCTAAATTCTGCCAGGTTATCCTGAACAAGGCCACTGACGACAGCGAGCTGGAGGGCCAGGTCATCTCCTGCCTCAAACTCAAATATGCCGACCAGGTAACTGCAACACTGATCTTATAGTGCTGTACAGGTACATTATATTCGCTATTGTAACTGAAAGTAACGTGTGTGTGTGTGTGTGTGTGTGTGTGTGTGTGTGTGTGTACAGAGACTCTCCCCAGATTGTGAGGACCAGATAAGGGTGATCCTGCAGGAGTCTGCCCTGGACTACAGGCTGGACCCCCAGCTGCAGGTGCACTGCACAGAGGAGGTGAGACCAGCAGTTAAATCCTCTGCAAACGCCATTATATAAATTAGGAGAAACTCTTGACATATTTGATGCTTGTCAGGTTTTTCTTTCTCATTTCTTCTCCATAAAGAGGTAGGCAAAATCAAATTTAAAGCAAGGAGGTATTTCGCAAAGCAGGATAACTGCAGTGAGTAAAATCCGGGGACAGCTAACGGATTTTTTTTCCGTTTTTACTTCAGTCCATGTTCCGGATTTGGGAGGGTTTCCGGGTTTTACTCAATGCAGCTATCCAGCTAACTCAGTAATGCTGCTTTGTGAAATACCCCCAGGTTATTTAGCAGGAAGGCTGTATAATAAACACTGTGTGCAGCCCCGCTCATTCCCGCTGGATCACGCCTCACACGGCAATAAAGAGGCACCTCAGTGATGAATGGTCACATCTGTTTTTTGGCGATATGTGCACCCTTCTCCAGCTGCCTTCTCCAGCCAGACTGAATGCTGATGAATTGGCTTCATGGGCTGGGCTTTGCCGCCTGATTATCTGTATTCAGGGTACAAAATGAACACTAGCCCCCAGCCAAATTATTGGTTAAAATGTTGAAAATGGCTGGTGATGTTATAGAATCCACAAGCCACTCTGGCCAGTGGGTGAAAAAGTGAATTTCATTCCCTGTCTGTATTCACTGTGGAAGGGGCGTTGAGACACTGTCGATGGTGCCCCACCCAGCTCTTCTGACCCCCTTTCCTTTGACAACACATCAGAAATCATCTTTATTTATGGAGCCGATGAGCATCGGTCCTGTCAGCGCGCTCAAGGTTAAATTATTTGTGTTTATTACGACGAGCAGAAGAGACGAGACTTTACACCCTTGGCCTAGTTCAGGAACGGGAAGCTCTCGCGATCCGCCTCACGGTGATTTTTTCTGCCTGTCCCGTTTTGTCAGATCTCGCGGTTATGTGCGGAAGAGGCGGCGGCGCAGGAGCAGACGGGACAGGTGGAGGAGTGTCTCAAGGTTAACCTGCTCAAGATCAAGCACGACACCTGCAAGAAGGTATGACATCGGTCCTGATTGGATGGCTTGAGCTCTCCGGTCCTGATTGGATGGCTTGAGCTCTCCGGTCCTGATTGGATGGCTTGAGCTCTCCGGCTCTCCAGTCCTGATTGGATGGCTTGAGCTCTCCGGTCCTGATTGGATGGCTTGAGCTCTCCCAGTCCTGATTGGATGGCTTGAGCTCTCCCAGTCCTGATTGGATGGCTTGAGCTCTCCCAGTTCTGATTGGATGGCTTGAGCTCTCCAGCCCTGATTGGATGGCTTGAGCTCTCCAGTCCTGATTGGATGGCTTGAGCTCTCCCAGTTCTGATTGGATGGCTTGAGCTCTCCCAGTTCTGATTGGATGGCTTGAGCTCTCCAGCCCTGATTGGATGGCTTGAGCTCTCCAGCCCTGATTGGATGGCTTGAGCTCTCCCAGTTCTGATTGGATGGCTTGAGCTCTCCCAGTTCTGATTGGATGGCTTGAGCTCTCCAGCCCTGATTGGGTTGCTTGAGCTCTCCAGCTCTGATTGGATGGCTTGAGCTAAAACCATTATGCTAGCTACCATCCCACTCCCAAAACCGCCTGCTAAGAGGCAGATAACGTTAGCCGCATTGTTTTCCAATGTCATCCCATCTGACAAGAAGGGGCTCCGGTGGAAGGAAATGACAGATTCTGTGATGTTCCGTATTGCGAAATATGGAATGTCACGGAATCACGGTCCCCATCTAACACAGTCGAAAAACATTGAGGTCATAAAGATCACAAACAATTGATCACAAATATGAGCTGCCGAGCCACAAATATTTTGTGGAAGTAGCACCGTCCCCGTGGGTACAATGCTATTCGCGAAAGAACATCTTACATTGAACATTGTTAAGTGCCACAGGGCATACTTCTTGCCAGGGGCAGTAGGTAGTAGACAGTAGACAGGCTTGTGTTTCTTCCAAAAAAAGAACCTGCAAGAGAACTAAAGGAACATTGTTTTGTTTGACAGCAATTTTCTTATTTTGCAAATAGTTTTTTTCAGGATAGCCTACTCAAAACAATTTTTCAATTTTATAATTTTTTTTAAACGTATGCGCAATGATGATAGCCTTGCATGTGGTGCTGTTCGTTTGTTATTCTTGCTGTTGATTCAGAACACAAGTGTCATTATTTATTTATTCTTAATAAAGAAAATACCTATTTGAATTATGTCTTGCTCTTATTTTAGTTTGAGAATCGACAGTGATCGTGAATCATCCATAAGTTTGAAAAACAAAATGGAGATTTTATTTTTAGGCCACATGGCCCAGTCTTGGGGAATAATCCATCTAAAGCTGTGCCTCTGTCCCACTGCAGGAGGTGCTCAACATGTTGAAAGAGAGTAAGGCCGATATTTTTGTTGATCCCGTCCTGCACACTGCCTGCGCCTTGGACATCAAGCACCACTGTGCTGCCATCCCCCCGGGCCGTGGCCGTCGTGAGTACACCACCTCCCAATCACAGCACCCCCCAATCATAGCACCCCAACTCCACACAGGGCAGAGAGAGGGCTGCATTTATACCATTATTGTATTCAGAATCCCAAGATCTGCTGTGGCTTGGACAGCTCGGGGGGCGGGGGGGGGATATCAAGATGCAGCATTACTGTGTTAGCTGCATAACTGCAGTGATTAAAACCCGGAACAGCTTTTTTTTTACTTCAGTCCATGTTCCAGATTAGGGAGGGTTCCGGGTTTTACTCAGTGCAGTTATCCAGCTAACTCAATAATCCTGCTTTGTAGTATACCCTCGTGTTCCTCTTTGCTGGCTAACTGTGCTGATTAAAACCCGGAACTGTGTTTTTTTCTAATTAGCCAGCTAACTTGGTTATCCAGCTACGAGGAACAGGACCCTGACCCGTGGGCAAGTTTCTGCTCTTTTCCACCGAATGTTGCGACGGGTCCTGACCATATCCGCGTGCGTCTCCCCCTCTCTTTCAGAGATGTCGTGTCTGATGGAGGCTCTGGCGGACAAGAGGGTACGTCTGCAGCCCGAGTGTAAGAAGAGACTGCAGGATCGCATCGACATGTGGAGCTATGCAGCCAAGGTGACTGTTAAACACACGTACACATCACACTCACTGGCGTAGACCTGTCCGTTCCTTCAGGCTTACTCAGACCCACAGATGTCCAATCAGTCTGTTGACTGCAGAGTTTAGGAGTCTTTATAGGCTGCATTAGTCATAACATGAATTATTATCTAGAGTGACTTGCATAGTGGGTCCAAGTGGATACTTGTATTTTACACACAGAGTACAAACTGCCATAAACTAGACTTTCTTCCTATGATCATCACATTCTTATCTGCCTGTATTAACATTTTCATGCACTGCAGTTATTCTTGCTTAGTACTGTCAATGTAGTGTATTTGGATGTACGTGCTCATATTTGTGTTTATATTGCTACCGGTTGGCTCAGATTCCCTTGTAAAAGAGATGTTTATCTTAGTGGGACTTACCTGGTAAAAGGTTAATAAATAGTGGGTCACGCTGATATTCCACTGGCCTTATCTAAAGACACAAAGTTCCCTACCGTTTCTTTTCCTTTTTCTTCCTAAAATGGAAAGGGGCTGCAATGTGACCCGCAATATGATTGTAACGCGCAATATGATGTCTCTCCACCAGGTGGCCCCGGCTGACGGGTTCTCAGACCTGGCCATGCAAGTGATGGCCTCGCCCTCCAAGAACTACATCCTGTTCATGATTGCGTTGGGCGTGTGCATTCTCTTCCTGGTGGGGCTCCTCTGTGGCCGCATCACTAAGCGTGTGACACAGGAACTCAAGGACAGGTAGAGGGCGGTTTGAGCACCACAAACCAGCCACTCTCTGATGGCCCGACAACCTCCCCAATACTCCTCCCCTCCTCTTGTCCCCTAAACCCCAGCTTGGCCAAAATGCCACCTCCCAGCCTCCTCAACTTCTCTCTTGCCCAGATTCGGGAGGGGTGGGGGGGTACAGGGGGCTGCCATTCAAGCTACACATCGCCATGCCATCCAAGGGCCACATTGGGACCCCCCCAAGTTCCCCACTGACCCAACCAACCCCATCCGTCCCCACCTATATTCCAATATAGGACCACCCTCTGTCAATCTAAACATTAGACCACTTCCTAATCTAATGCTCCCCCCTCTTTAGGGAACCTCTGTGGTGAAGTGCTGCCTTGTCCATTCAAGTCCTCCATTGTGTGAGTCCAAATCACTCCAATCAACCAACTTTTTACTTGACAGTGCAAGCAGTACCTAAGGATATTGTATTTATTTTGCAGGTCTTTTGATTATGGCTGAGAAATGGCTGTTCCCGTTTTGCTTTCGATGCTGTGTATGTTTGTTTGTTGGGGGGGGGGTGGGGTGGGTAGCCAGAGGCAGGGCTCATTTTCATAAAATAGTGCATCTAATGTACCTCCCCATCTTTTTTTTTGTGTCTCGTGGAGCACCATTTGCGTGGGCCCACGCAAGGACTTCAGTTCTGGGGGAGGGCTGAAAAGAGTTCTTGTTTTGATTTTTCCTTCGAAGAATAGCTATGCTTATTTTTGTGTTTCAGTTGTTTTATTTTATTTTTTTTATAATCATGATTGATCTAAAGGAGGGGTGTTGCAGATATTTTACACCCTTGTTGTCGCCAGGGGACTGCCGGGGTTTACAGAAGTGTGACTATTCTCATCTGAGCCAATGGGGAGGGGTCTGCTTGCAGGGGTGAGCCTTTGTGCACGGAGGTGACCCAATGTGCAGTAGGCTTGCTCTTTATGTCATCAAACTAAAGATCAGTCAGCCCGGTTCCACGTTGCCGTCTCTCGACAGAGCAGCTGAGGTGTGTCGGGTGTCACTTGGTTCTGCCTACACTAGAGTTGCGGTGTAAAGCTCAGGCCTTGAGGAAAGTTACAGGAGGCTCACAAAAACGGCTCTTTGCGTTGCGTGGAAGGCAAGGCGCTTCCTGTCAGAGTAGTCCTCCCGGCCCTAAGAAAGCCGCGACACAAACGGTGGAGAGCAAGGGAGCGAAGCCACTCAGGCCTTCTACCGCAGGCTCGACAGAACCCAATATTTCCCATGCTCCTCTCCTGCTCTTTGAGCGTTTTTTTTTTATTATTAGGCACCGCAGTGACGAGCTGACCTGGAACCAGGCTGAACATGTCATTTGTCGCATTTGCATTGGACTGTGTAAAATTGCTCTTTATGGTTCCATCTGTCAGTCAGGCTGTTAGCAGAAGCTGAACATAGTGATCACTTACGCAGGGCCAATAGGTTGGGGGAACCCGAGTTCGAGAGGACCACGTTCTGGCCCACCACACCTCGGTACAGAGAGCGGTCTTTTTTTTCTTCCTTTTTTTTCGTCCTCCAGCAAGCCTGCATGGACATGTGTAATGGCTGTCGTTTTCTCAGAATGGCAAGGAACACTGTCAGCGAACAGAAGATTTTGATTCAAGGAAAAAGAAGAAAAAAACACAACTGCATTTGGGTATATGTGCATCTTAGAAGTACTTTTTGAATGCTAACAGAATCATTGCACATTTTTTTTTTTTTTTTTTGGTTTTTATATATATTTTGTTTGGTCATAGCCTTATTTATTGTTTACTAATGGTTGGATTGGGTCTGAGTTGTTTTTTTCAATTATTTTTATTAAGTTTCTGTTGAATTGTATGCATTCTTATTGCCTTTACTCACTTTTTTCCTGTGAACATCTCTTTTCCGCCTGGGCTGTTGTGGTCCACAGAGGGTTGGCCATTTTGTTCATTTCGAGGGGCTGGTGACACTCCTGGGGTATGCTGGTTAATGAGTTGCATGAGGGTCTTCAGACTTCATCTTGAAGAGGAGCAATTGTGCTGGCCTTTTAGATAAAAATTAAAAAAATGTACCTAGTACTTGTGCACGGGTTTATTGGACATAGGTAAGCCAACAAACGCGCTCATTCGGCAATTGAGGGGTTGAGGTAAAAAATTAAAAAACTCCAGAGGGGCATGCTGGTACTCGGGGAGCAGGACAACCCTGAAGTGCAGCTCTTCCTCTTCAGAGGTCATTGCTGTCGTGCTTGTATCTTTGCTTGGCACATTTTTGTAGACCCCCCCCCCCCTCCTCACATTGGGCTTCAATCACAGACACGCTCACATTTTTGTTTCCTGGATGGTACAGATGGTTTCCATGGTTACTCTTCCGCAGCCTCGGTTACGCGAGGAATGGTGGGTATTTCCCTCCCCCCAGCCATCCCTTTAGCCCCTTTTACTTATCAGAGACAAAGCCAAAAGGACTGTAGATTGGCAAGTATGGTGGATCCTGCATATTTTTTAATTGGGAGAGGGGTAAACTCGCAACCTCCATGCGCGCCTACTTCTACAGCTACAGCAACAGATTCCCCCAGAGCTCATTCCTACTGAAACATGGCTGCACTTGGTGGACTCGTATCAATGAACTATCCTCCTCTTGCCCTTGGACATCTGGAACCGTACGATTAAAAAAATAAGTTAAAATCCCACAGTATTGTTGGAATTTGTAAATGTTCAGAATTTTTGTATAGTTCAAACAAACTAATTGAGTCATTTTAGTTTGGGTTTAACCCAAACCATGCTTTGTGAAATCGCTTGCAGTAATCCTATCCTTAAACCATGCAAAGATTCTCAGTGTATATAGCTACACAAATTTTTCTGTGAGAACGGATCCATAGAGCCAAGTAATGGGGTTTGTATTTGATATGGTGTATGAAAATTCAATTTGTCAGAACCATGAATGTCTATTGCATATATATTGTTCCCAGTGCAACGCCGATCCTGTTGCTGTTATCGGTCTATGTTTTGTTTTGTTTTCTTCTTCCAATCTGTTGTGCCTGTCTTGGATAACTTACATTTTCAATGGGTAACCTCTTGAAACATCATTTCTGTACACCATCAAACCAATTCCTGAGCTGAGCTGTTGGAGAATTGCCAGCCACTGGCCAATTCTGTTGTCACACTCGATTGTGCAAAGGAGTCTCATAGACAGGCAAGGAGGGGATTTTTTTCTTTATCTTTTGAGTTTTGGTTTCTGATGCTTGTTTCTTGGATTGGTCAATCCTATTGTATATACAACATACTGGGGCACTCACATTCACCGAGGTTGCATCAGTTTCAGAAAATTGCAGATTTTGTTTTTTATTTAATGCACAGTAAATTAGACCTTTTGTTGGTATTTTTTGATCCATTTTAAGAAATGCATCGTTTTATCGTGTTCTGAGCTTGCCCGTCAGCAGAGACCCCCCCCAGCTGCGCTATCTGACTTCCTTTTGAGTTGCTCAACCCCGCAAGGACTTCAGACCTTTTCCTTCGTACGTGTCTGTGCCACAACCTGGAACCACCAACCAGCCATGACATTCTGGGACACGGTCCTCTTTTTGAGAGAAATGCCCCTCCCCCTCGCTGAATAGGGTACCAAGAGCTCCCGATCCCCGTGACACACACTAACAAGGCATTGATTTAAAGGGGGCTGTATAATTTGTGGGCGGTGTCACTCCAAGCTCGAGGGTTGGTGGCAGTACAGTTGGACTGGAGGGAAAAGGCTAAAAAGAAGACTCTTTAAACCAGGAGCCAAAGTGGAAAACTCACCATTGCTTTAAACCACAGTCCTCCACAGCATCCAATACCATTGAGACATTCTGCAAATCAGTAGTTACTGTCTTTTGTCCATTTAAAGTGAGATTTCCTCAAGTAAAATTTAAATGATTAATAATGATAATAATAATGATAATGATAATAAAAAAAACTGTTTTGTAATTATTTTTTTTCCTGTGTATAAAGTCATGGATGTGCTATTCTTTTTGCTCTCTGATAATGCCATGAAATATTGAGATGTAACAGATTAACATTGTGCTTTTTTTTTTTCTTTCTTTTTCTTAAATGTTTTAATTTTGTTTTGTTTTCTGTACAGATGAAATTGGACAATTTATTAATAAAAAACAGTCTGCAGGTTTTCATATCTTGGCCACCAGATTATCATTCCCCATAATGACTGTTGCAGTATTGTTTTAAGATAATGTCATAAATGTCAACATATATTTTGTGATTCACATACACTTAACCTTACTACAGTATACTATGCTATCTATAGTGATGCTTAGTGAAAAAAAATCAGCCTCGACATAGGATAGCAAGTGCAACCGGAAATGCATAAGAATTTTAGAATCCAAAGTGAGGGAAGTCCAGATAATACATTTAACTGTTCATAAATTTGGTATAGCCTACCTCCGCATCTAGCTATATAGACTCATACGCCCCCAGGCATTGTGATAAGGGAACGCATCTTTATGTTTTAGGAATGAGGGTTGGCATGTTCACACACAAGTGAGTTGTAAATTTAATCGGTTGTCGCACCAGAGGTGTTGCCTATCAAGGAATAAATGAATGAAAATATATTCCACTAATCCAATTAACTCGGTGTTGTGCACACCTTTTGATGACTTGGTTCACATCCGGGCAAATTGCTTAGTAAGGTAGAAATTTTGGATTTACGCATTTATTCCCCACAACTGCACGGTATTGGAGCACGCGAGTGCTAGGGTTGTTGCAACATCATTCCTGAACGATGTCGCGGGAGGATGACCGCATTCTAACGAAAACTTTCCTATGTTCTCGTTTCCTCGCCACCTCTCCTCCCTCCTCTTTCTGGTTTCCTCGTGACGAGTCCAGAAGGAATCAAAGAAAGGAAGCAAGACAGGGAAACGAGGACACATTTTAAAGAATTCAGTAATGCAGAATGTAACAATAGTCTGATTAGTTATTTTAGGGCTTTTCATAATTCCCACAACTTTTGGGTAAACTGGTTGGCTAAATGCCTTTCTCATGACGACCGCAGTCAATGGTAGAGGTCATTGCAAATAGTTGGTTTCCCTGCATTAACGTACTTTCCCCACCTGTTGTATGTATCTAACACTTTTAACTCTTATTGCCTATTTTCCAATAAAACGAGAAGTGAAAATATTTAAATATCATATATATAACGTTATTCTTACACCACGGCGGCGCTGTCCTTTCCCCACCTTCACGAAGCTACAGCGCAATGCTGTCATCTCACGAGATTGTTTTGAAAACGTGTTCTGGTTCTGGAGTGTAAACTTCAACGAGAATCTTCGCTTTGATTGGATTACTTCAGTGTTGCCATATGGATATTAACCATAGAGCGTATTGTGCATGTCTATGGTGTGAACGTCAGTGGGTGTGACCAGTATTGGTATTCTCCCATTGGTTAGCAACGGAAACGCAAACGGAAGCTCTAAACCCCAAGCAACATGAACCCGTAAAATTGTAGTTCTTTTGGAGGTTACTCCACAGAATACAGTTCTGTGGTTTGTCTGCTGGAAAGACCGTGTGTCCAAAGCGGCAGGGCTTTACGCGAGTACCGGGGATTAAATACGACGCGTAGGCCGCGCGAAAACAAACGACATTAAAGTGTTTTTCTGTTGTACTGAGCGGGTGCCAGAGCTCCTACCTCAAGTGTCTACCAAATATTGTTTACGGGAAACATAAATGACATATGTGTCGGAAAAGCTGCGAAGCTGAGGGGGCGTGGGGAGACGACCACCAGTGATCCCTCTAACGCTAGGTAAAAAAAGCAAGTTGATTTGAGTGAACAGAAAATGTTTGAAGGTGGCTTTCGCAAGTTGAAGGGCGTATAAAGAAGTCAGCGAAGGTGTGATCCTGAGAAGAACGGCCAATATAGCTATTTTGCAGTCGTAGCTCCGAGAACTGCAGGCTATGTGTGTTGCCGAGCTAACAGTGTTGCACATTATGTTAAATAAGGAAAAGAGCCTAACATTACTTATGTCCGCAATATTCGTTTAAAAATCAAACGTACACATTGACATATCGTTGATTCGCTTGGTATAGCCTACCATTAGCCTCTCGGGGAACAAAACCGCTCATTCCTAACTTGTTTTTGACATGAACCGCCTCCGGTGTTTTAACCGCAGTCTTCCTGGAATGTTGGAATCGGCCTTTGTCAGTTAACTTGCCTTATTCACTGTGTATGCGGTTATGAATGTCATAATTGTCTTTCGTATATAGCGATCGCTGATATATTTTGTTCGGTATATCATTATTTGTGGCCGAAGTACTTGATTGTTTTTTTTTACCGTTTGGGCACAGGTTGACTTAACGTAAAGCTATGTTTAGAAATAATTTTCTTTTATGAATATGTATGCAATAGGTTTGTGGGCATATTTAGTCGCATTGTTACAGTTGTAAAGAAAAAGCTGTTTTCTGTGTCTTTCAGGAGGCAGAGTTATGCGCTGCTGTGTACGGAGCTCTGGGGCCCTGTCCCCTGCCCTGCTCCGTCAAGTCCTCTCTAATTCTGGATGTTGGGGGACAGTTCCAGGTCGACATGTCCTATGGCTCTCTCCGAGGCACCTGGCCACGGCTGGGGAGCCACACGCCACCCCTCTACCCAGCCAGGCCCGTGTAGTGATCTGCGGTGGGGGAATTGTGGGAACCTCAGTTGCTTACCACCTTGCCAAGCTTGGCTGGACAGAGATAGTGCTGCTGGAGCAGGGAAGGTTAGGATCGTTGTTTGGAAGAACAGCTTATGTGTACCACATACAAAAGAGCAATGATGTACTTGTCTCAGAGGGCTTTTAATAAAATAAAATAAATTTTAAAAAAAATTAAGAATAATAATAATTTTACTCTGCTTGTGCGAGCGGCAGGTTACGGAAGTAAATGCTGTTGGTTTATGTCGACGGTTGGCCTTCTGTTGTGACCCTCTGTGATGCTCCTTCTGCGGCAGGCTCGGAGCAGGGACAACTCGGCTATGTGCGGGTATCATCAGCGTGGCCAAGCCCATCTCCATTGAGAGCAAGATGGCCGATTACTCCAACGCACTCTATGAGCGCCTGGAGGAGGAGACTGGTGTGAAGACAGGTGGGGAACCCTTGTGCTGTTGAAACATCATCAACTTGTAATGCATTGGTAAAAAAGTGAGGCAACCATGTTGTCTGTATTTTATACTTGATTATTTCCAGTTTAAACTTTATAAGACGTCTGCTTGTCAGTGCGAGGCTTTCATTGGCTTAAGTTAAGAGCAATAACCCTAACGAGTCTGAGGTTGTTTTTCTCCGTGTGGTTTAGGAGTAAATACGATCTCCGTAGCCATCAGGAATCAGGGAGTTTCCACTTTGAGTGGCCTGAGCTGAACCAGGTCTCAGGACGCAGGCCTGACAGTGCTGTGTTTTTCTCAGGTTATGTGAAGACTGGTTCTCTGTGCCTGGCCCAGAATCAAGACCGTTTCCTCTCCCTGAAGCGCCTGGCCTCCCGCCTCAAGTGAGCCCAGTCTGTCCATTTACACCCTGCCTCGCCCCATCACATCATCTCAGTTTTTTTTACCCGTTTGCTTTTATTTTGCTTCAATTTCAGGTCTTGTGTATCCTCTGGGCCATGATGATTTTGTGTTTTGATCCCGTGTTGTTTAATGCACAGGCCTGTGTGTGTACTGCTGCAGAATGGCTACATGGTTTTTTTTTCTGTCTCCCTGCTGTTCAGAGTGATAGGCATAAGCTGTAACGTCATTAAGCCCAAAGAGGTGGAGAAGCTGCACCCGCTGGTGAACATCCATGACCTGGCGGGGGCGCTCCATCTGCCCGGGGATGCAGTCGTGTCGCCGCCGGACATTAACCACGCCCTGGCTGTGGCCGCTGCCAGTCACGGTGTGTGCAGGGTCACGTGACGCATTACATCACATTACTTACACTGCGAGCGTTTAGCTGACGCTCTTATCCAGAGGGCCTTAAAGGGATAGTTCGGAATTTTGGACATAATGTCTCAATTACGACTTACCCATGATGTAGTTGATTGATGGAAACCATTTTCAGCTAATTCCATGCTGTCCCTTCTTTTGGACATACACACGTTGCTAATGCTAGCGCAACTCTATGGCAACCGGTAGCATCCACTACCAAACGCACTTAAACACTCCACAGTGCATCCAAAGCAAATAAAATACGACGACAGTCTATCGGGGTTATTTTGAGTGTTCATACCATCATTTTTGAAGTCAAACTATCGTTGAATCCTTTACTTTGTGCTGACCTATATTCTCTGTGGAAGTACGGCGGCGGAGCAAACGTGGCCATTGCAAGTTGTTACTCTTCTTTGTTGTTGTAGTCGACCAGTGCCGGCACTACATTCGTAGGAAACGTAAAGTATCGCTCCCCCGATAGACTGTCATCATATTTTATTTGCTTTGGGTGCACTGTGGAGTGTTTAAGTGCGTTTGGTAGTGGATGCTACCGGTTGCCATAGAGTTGCGCTAGCATTAGCAATATGTCCAAAAGAAGGGACAGCGTGGAATTAGCTGAAAATGGTTTCCATCAATCAACTACATCATGGGTAAGTCGTAATTGAGACATTATGTCCAAAATTCCGAACTATCCCTTTAAAGCCCCAGGGGACAAAGCCTAAAATCGTTAAAAAGGAAGTATGGTATCAAACTTGAGTGTGTTATTAAGCATCCACCAAAGTTTGAATGAAAAAAATAAATAATATATACAGTATATAAATATGATTAAACACTGCTCAAAAACAGCTGAATTAACTGATCAGACCTGTATTAGGACGGTGGGGGCGTGGTCGTAATATTCTAATACGCACGCTTGATTGACATTCCTCTGTCCAAGAAGACCCTGGGCATCACGCATAACAAAAAATACTAAATATTCAGGTTAAGTACCTTGCTCAAGGGTACAACGACGGTGTCTTACCTGGGAATCAAACCTCCAAGCCGAGAACCTTGGGTTACAAAGCCCAGTTCCAACACCCATGACCCTACACTACCACCCACAAACACAGGAAGTCAGCAGCGGTGCTGTGGGGTCATCGTTATGTGTGTGTTCACCTCATGTGTCCGACTCGCTTTCGCTCCTCCCTCCTTGCAGGGGTGCAGATTCATGAGCGCACTACTGTCAATCACGTGCTGGTGGAGAAGGGCCATGTTACAGGCGTGGAGACGGACCGGGGACCCATTGACTGCGAGTACTTCATCAACTGTGCAGGGCAGGTGAGTGCGATCAAGTGCACTTCATCTAACATTTAATTTAGCATGGACTGGGGTGTCATATCCGGCCGCATGTCTCTCCCTCTCTTTCGTTCCCATTCTTCCTGTCCCTCTACTCTGTGCTGTCCAATAAAGCTGAAAAGCCCTAAAATAATCTTTAAAAAAAAAAAGAAATGTTAATTTTTTTTTTAGTATGGACTGAGTGTAATTGGATGTACAATACATATGTGCTAGGGACACTATAGAATAATTTTTATTTTGGCAAGACAAATCAACCCTTTGTAATTGTGTGCAGATGTGTGAATAGTAATTATTATCTGTGTGGTCAGTGGGCGTACGAGCTGGGCCAGGCCAGTGAGGTGAAGGTTTCCGTGCCCCTGCATGGCTGTGAGCATTTCTACCTCCTCACCAAGCCCACTCAGCAGCCTCTCCCAGCGAACACTCCAGGTGAGCGCTACGACTGCGTCTGTTACCCCCCACCCTGTCTGTTACCCCCAGCATCGGGGGCAAGGGTGTCTGTTACCCCCACCCTCAGGGGCGAGAGCGTCTGTTACCCCCAGCCTCGGGGGGCGAGGGCGTCTGTTACCCCCCACCCTCAGGGGCGAGAGAGAGCCACTGTTAGTGCACGTGCCTGAAATGTAACTGTCCGACAAGGCCGATTATTCTGCGCTTTCACAACGTCCCCGCAATGGCTTCTGTTTAAGGACCCAGAATAAACGGGCCGGTAAACCTCATTCCGTGTGATGAAGGAAGACTCAAAAATGACTAATGTACTCGGTGCAGTTATGAAACATACAAAATAGATACTCGCCCACCAAAAGAAGAGAAATGCAAAGCCGAGAAAATGTACTGCAACTATTTAATGGATGTGGAAGGAAAAGACGTTTCGATCTAGAAGCCCATCATCAGTACTACTGTCTGTGGTTTAGAGTACTGATGATGGTCTTCTTCCTTCCACATACATTAAATAGTTGCATTAAATTTTCTCGGCTTTTGCATTTTTCTTCTTTTGGTGTGTGAGTATCTATTTTGGATGGACATTCACTTTTTACCTACGCATTGTCAGCTGAATTGTTACCTAGGCAATGATACCATTTTGTATTTTTATAATTGTAGTTATGAAACAAGAATTTTTATCCTGTACATACTCATGATCTTCAGTATGGGAAAAGAGGTTGGATTTTGATTGTACACGTATTCCTTCGTTTTTGTGTGTAGTAGTAGACTCTTCTCAGGGTCTGTATGCTAACCCTTCTGAGTTCATCTTTAAAGAAAAGTAAACGGAGCCCAGAATAAAAGTGTTTTTCCCCCGCGAATGACACGTGATTTTGGTTGTGTTTTGGCCGCAGTGGTGATGGACATGGACGGTAGGATCTATGTGCGAGCCTGGCAGGGCGGTGTCTTGTCTGGGGGTTTTGAGAAGAACCCCAAACCCATCTTCACGGAGGGTAGGAACCAGCTAGAGATCCAGAACATGCAGGAGGACTGGGACCACTTTGGTAAGTTCTGCTGGTAATGGGACCGAGAGCTTGACAGCCAAAACATGTGAAAAACAAATCTAATCGTTCTAATCTACATTTCCATAGAAAAATGAACATGAATTATAAAACAAAACCTTTTTAGCTTTGAGTCATATTAACTGTATTTTATGAGCTTTCCATCATGTTAAAAACTGTTCAACAAATTGAGTAAACTGTTCAGTATACAAGTAGGTAAGAATATGCATATTAAAAAAGTATGTATTTTTGCGGTGTGAACAACGTAATATTTTGTAACGTATATTGTTGCATTAACCCCCCCCCCCCCCCCACAATTCATATTTTAAGACATATATTATGTACTAGCTGTTGTAACTTATTTGTAAAAAATCCATTTGATATTCCCAAGGTCAAGTTGTGTCTGATTTTAAGTTACTGAGGAATGCTCTTGACACAAGTTGTTATTACTCAGCCAATGTTTTTCAGAGTAAACTTTGATGTTAGTAAGAGGATCGCAGCTCAAGTTGTTCAAGTGCCGCTGACTTCCTGAAGGAGCGGCTGGCGGCTTTTCAAAATAAACTCGAGAGCATGTGATTGATGTGGGGGCTCTGTCTGAAGTCCCTGTCCTTCAGCGGTTAGGACGCAGGGATATCTATCCACAGCGGCAGCGGTGTGCGGCATGTGCCCTGGCGTGCGGCGTGGCGGACGTGTGCAGCTGCTGTTCCGCTCAACTGCGCTGAGAAGTCTTAGCGCTGTCGCTATCGCAACGTGCCACTTTGACTTCCATTGGCATTTAATGTACAAATAAACTGTATACGTGCATGTATACAGGCTCAGTGTCAAAATGAACACCTTCAGAATGTCTTTCACCGTACGTTTCATAGTGCATGAGTTGGATAATGCGCAGTTGAGGTCACTGACGGCCGTAGCGGTGGATTCCTGATGAGATGAGTTTAACTTCGCAGAATAAGTGTCGCAAAGTCTTTCTGAGCCTTGAAGTTGATCACATGTCGAGGTCAAAGGGGTATCTGCTGAGAAAAGGCATACGTGTGAACACACACACACACACACACACACACGCCCACAAACACACACAAACTTGTAAGTCTCATGCTACCGTAGGGTACAGGCAAGTACATGATAACCGTGGGAAGTAATAGCCACAGAACGGGTCAGTAATCGGGTTTAGACGCGGCTAAGTGATGCACCCTGAAGTAAATAAACACAATATTCCTGGTGCACCAGAACAGCAAAAGCAGCGTGTGGTTTATTTTTCCCTGCAAGTTGCCATTAAGCTTGTTTCAAATGGGAATGGCACGCCTAGGGAAGCTACAAGTGGATTCAAAGCCCAGTGGAATGAACTAGAATTCCTGGCTGGTGGCTGTGTGTTTGGAACGGGTATTGGTGGATTAACAAGCTGAGGTGTCCCTCAATGTGGTTTCCTGTGGATTTGGTTTGTTTAGGGATATATATATTTCTTTTGCCAGCATTATGTGCAGCCTTTATTGCTTGTGAGTGTGGGATGGGAGGGGGGAGGGGGCTGTGTTGAAGTGAGCTGAGCCTATCCGTGAAGGCCTTTGTGGGGCTGTCACATCCCAGGCATTCGGCTGTTGGAATCTCTGCCATTCCCTCTGTACTCCCACCCCCACAAAAACACTCTTTCTGCTAATTTGTGTTGAAAACAAAATGCTTCACTGATGTAAAAAGCTGAGGTTTTTGCCATTAGGAATATTGACATGATATAAGACCCTTAATAACACTTTTGGTCCGATAAATTGGATCAATGTCTGTAGTGCAGTATTGTGCATTACCTATTTAAATAAAAAAAAATTAAAAAAATGATATCAATATTTAATTAAAATCATAATTGGCTGCCTCATTACATGGCTCTTTGAGCCGTGCTCAGGCTATGCATTAACCCCTTGCCTTTTGACGCAACTGCTGCAGTTATTTTTAACTGACCTTTTGTATTTCATCACGTTTGTTTACCGCCAGCCTCTTGCTTCAATGCAGCGAAGCGCTCTTTATCTAGGCTGCAATCGGAGATAATGAATGGAATGTCGAGAGTCTTAACTTGCCATTGACAATATCGGTCTAATTGGTAATACAGAAAAAATATTCTAGATAAGGTCTGATTGACAAGCAGTACATTTTCCTGTCAGACCACCGCCTTTTCTGTTTACTAAAAAGCATTTTGCTCTCCTGATAAAATCTCATGACACATTTTTCAATTATGTATTTTATATTGCTTTTGCTCTTGCTGTTCTCCGAAACTCTATCCATGCCTGTCTGCTGTGCATTCTTAGGTCCTCTTTATGCAATATGTGACCGTATGCATTTAGTTACCCATTAACCGTAAGCAAGCATCGAGAGACCCAATTTAAAGTATAAATTTTCTCTGCTCGCAATTATCCTTTGCACTGTTGCCTTCGTTTCGCAGCCTATTTTCTCAGTTCAGATTTATAATTTATCTGTGAGGACAGCATGTCACTGTGTGCTACTGCGCGACACTCAGCGTGTTTGCCAGGGCATGAAATAAAACATTTTCACCCACTGGCCAGAGGGGCTTGTGGATTCTAAATATTCGCCAGCCATTTTCAACATTTAATCAGCCCCCATTAGCTTTTACAATGCAACAACCTGATTGGTTACCTGTCAAAGTGGCTGCTGGAGTAGACCAGCCGCAGTCTAATTTTTGAGCAGCGCTTGGCTGGTGGCCGGTGCTAATTTCCCGCCCTGTGTGCCCGCAGAGCCCATGCTAAGCGCCCTGCTACGCCGCATGCCCAGCCTGGAGTCCTGCGAGATCCACCAGCTGGTCAACTGCCCTGAGTCCTTCACCCCGGACATGCGCTGCCTCATGGGGGAGACGCCCGGCGTTAACGGCTACTTCGTCCTGGCCGGGATGAACTCCTCTGGGCTGTCATTCGCCGGGGGCGCTGGAAAGTGAGTACGCACGCACATGCACACGCACACGCACACGCACACGCACACGCTGTAGCATTTGGTACATAGAGGCGGCCACACGCTCCTAACTTAAGTCTCGTGTAAATGCTGACGCTGATGTTTATTTGAAGGGATGCTGCTAAGTAAGCCTCATTGTGCTCTGACTTGAAAGGGGGGGGGGGATTCATTTGTAAAGGGTGTGTGTGTGTGTGTGTGTGTGTGCGTGCGTGCGTGCGTGCGTGCGTGCGTGCGTGCGTGCGTGCGTGCGTGCGTGCGTGCGTGCGTGCGTGCGTGCGTGCGCGCGCATGTATGTATGTATGTATGTACACATCCCCAGGTAGGGCACTGTTATTGTACTTAACAGGATGCTTAACCCCGGGGTTCCCAAACTTTTTTCTGATGTGACCCCAAATGAATGTTGACACATTTACGCGACCACAACACACATGTGCACGTACACACCCACGCACATAAATGCCTCTGTTGAAAATGCCATAATTAACTGTAAATCACAGAATAAGACACAGTTAGATTACTCACCAGGTTTAGTGAGACACATGAGCTTGCTTAGCATGACAGTGTTTCTCGAAGTCCCCTCCCACTTTTTTTTCAAAAATATCAGGCGACCCCATCCTCAAAGCAGACTGTCACGACCCACAGTTTGGGAACCCCTGGCTCAACCTCATATGCTTTAGTGTATGTCCACGTGTGTAAATGGATACAAAAAAAAAATGCCCTATGTAAAAATGTGAAGGTGAAATGTGTGGTTGCCCAGTCCTAGCCAATCAGACTGGCCGTCACTCTCCCTTTGGCTCCAGGTATCTGGCAGAGTGGATGACCTATGGTTACCCCTCTGGGAACGTGTGGCCTCTGGAAAATCAAGCGCTTCGGGAACCTCCAGAGCAGCCGGACATTCCTGCGCCACCGGGTCATGGAAGTGATGCGTGAGTACGGACCGCCTCGTAAATGCAGCGAGGGGGAGGGGCTTAGAGAGGGGCAGCCAAGGTCGTGCTGTGCAGGGGTCGGCATTGTCAAGCACCAAGTTTCAGCACAAATTATTACACACGCATATCTGATGTTTCCTTGGGGTGGAAAGCGACACGTTCCTTCCCCGGTCACGTGGCATGTTTGTTCCAGCCTATGACTAATGCATGAGGTTCTTTGCATGAGCCCCATGGTAGAAAAATAGGGATTTATTAAATTTTCTGTATGATATTTATTTATTTATTTAAACCGTAACACGGGTTCAAATTCATCCCTAGAAAATCGATTTGTAGTTTTGTGTAAAGCTTAGTGGAGCAAAACACTCACTGTATCATTAAACATCCTTGTCACTTGTCTCAAAGAGTCAGCCAGTTTTTCTTGTCCTGTCCAAATTCTGGATCTAACCCATCTAATCATGACCCCGTTTAATTGGCTATATACGTGCCTCAAACTCAACTGGTTGGTATTTTGGCAGATATGAATAATTCTCGGCCTTTCATAAAAAATGGAAGTGAGGTCCTTGAAAGGCGCTCCATAAATCAGATCATCATTCCTCCTTTTATAATATAACTACCTCAGAATTGTTTGGCTATTGGACAACAAGGCTTGCTGCCAGTTTTCTATCTGTAATGATGGAGGGATCCAGGTCCTCATTCTCCCCAGGGATGGAATATTTTTTTGATTAAATTCAGGTGCCATCTAATTTAGCTTTATCGAAATGTCTTTAAACCAAATGAGTATGCAGGTGCTCATGACTCTTTCCAAAGAGTCGATTTACAGTGAAGTGCATCTCCAGGAAGTTTCACAATTCAAAGTCTAATAAACCCATGTCTCTGGATTTGCCTCTATGCTTTTGCCAATCCTGCAAAGTTCTTCATGTTTTTTAATTTTTTTTGCTTTTCTGTGCGTGCATGTGTGCGTGTGTGTGTGTGTGTGTGTGTGTGTGTGTGTGTGTGTGTGTGTGTGTGTGTGTGTGTGTGTGTGTGTGTGTGTGTGTGTGTGTGTGTGAGTGTGTGTGTGTGGGTGTGGGTGGGTGCGCGCGTGTACATGTGTGTGTTTGTATGTATGTATGTATGTGTGCGTGTGTGTGTGTGTGCACATGTATCCGTGTCCTATACAGCCCTGCTGTACGAGCTGAAGGTGCCTCGCTGGGACTTCCAGACGGGCCGGCAGTTACGCACGAGCCCCCTTTATGACCGGCTGGACACGCAGGGGGCCCGCTGGATGGAGAAGCACGGCTTCGAGAGAGCCAAGTATTTTGTCCCAGCGGGAAAGGGTGAGAGCTGATCCTGTTCCTGATGGGTCATCACCTTCCCACATTCATATAACATGGAGCAATGACAGTCTGGAAATGTAAACTTTACAATTAACAACAACAATTAGGTGGAAATTTTCAATCTCAAAAATGAAGGCCTTAAGTGATCCCTTTATTATAGAAGTAAGTTCTTGTAAAATCTGGTCCTCTGTCTCCGCAGATCTTCTGGCTCTGGATCAGAGTAAAACCTTCTACAAGCCAGACTGGTTTGATATTGTAGGCGCTGAAGTCAAGTGCTGCAAGGAGGCCGTTTGCATCATTGACATGTCCTCCTTCACCAAGTTCGAGCTGAGCGTGAGTGCCTTATTTCAGTCTGCAGGCCAGAGAGCCAAGGCCAATATGAAAGCTACAGAGCCCCTTTATGTTGTTAAAGGAGATTACTGCCCATCCCATGAGGTACTGTGGAATGCACCCTTGTGTTCTGGCACACCTGGGTTTGATCGGGTGCGGGGGGGATGAGCGGTTGCTGCTGTGTGTCTGACCTGCGACCTGCGACCTCTCCGGCCTCTCAGTCCACAGGGGACCAGGCCCTGGAGCTGCTGCAGCACCTGTGTGCCAACGACCTGGACGTGCCGGTGGGGTTCATCGTCCACACGGGGATGCTGAACGAGAGGGGGGGCTACGAGAACGATTGCAGCGTCGTCCGCATTAGCAAGAACAGGTGAGCAGAGGGCGAGAATTAATGGATGTGGGGCGGGGCGGGGCGGGGCTGGGCTGGGCTGGGCTGGGCTGGGCTGGGCTGGGCTGGGCTGGGCTGGGCTGGGCCATAACTGGGCCAAGGCTGAGCTGGGCTGCTTTCTTCAGCTGGTTCAGCTGTTTGCATGAAAATTTAATTTAATGCCACAGTCTCAGTGACCCAGGATCAGGGTTGAGTGGCCTTGCGGGCACAGCAGCCCTCCAGGATCAGTGATGGGACACCCTGCGGGCACGGCAGCCTTCCAGGGCCCGGGTTGAGTAGGCCCCGGGTTGAGTAGGCCCCGGGTTGAGTAGGCCCCGGGTTGAGTAGGCCCCGGGTTGAGTAGCCCCGGGTTGAGTAGCCCCGGTGTAGGATGCTGTGTGTTTCTGGGACATTGCAGTGACCAGTCAGGGTCAGTATGCTGAGCTGTGGAGGCACACGCGGAGGAGGTGGGGACTCTTTGGGACCCTTTTGGGCTTTTCTTGGGCTTTAATCTGAACCATTGCTCTTGCACAGCTTCTTCATCATTTCTCCCACTGACCAGCAAGTGCACTGCTGGGCGTGGCTTAAGAAGCACATGCCCAACGACCCCGATCTGCACCTGGAGGACGTCAGCTGGAAGTACACAGGTGAGAAGGGGCGGGGCTAGGTGTGCGGACAGGTGTCCCTCCTGATCTAAATACAGCTTCAACGGTTGGCTTCGCGAAAACGCTGTTCCCTTCCCTCTCCGCCTCTCTCAGCGTTGATCTTGGCCGTTTGTTCCCACAGCGCTGAATCTGATTGGCCCACGGGCGATGGACGTGCTCTCCGAGCTCTCGTACGTCTCCATGACCCCCGAGCACTTCCCCTCTCTCTTCTGTAAGGTGAGGAGCCTCGTCTCTTCCCGGGTTACAGATAAACCATTGCGCAAAGTGTGAACAAAGACCTCAGTCAGATTCTTATGGGATTTTCTTTGCAGCAACTGTTTCTTTTACCTTAACTGCTCTGAGGCCTTCGGTGGCAGGTGGGAGATGGGAGTGTTACTGAGTGTGACGGCTGTTGTTCCCACAGGAAATGAGTGTGGGATATGCCAACGGCATCCGGGTCATGAGCATTACCCACACAGGAGAGCCTGGCTTCATGCTGTATGTCCCCATTGAGGTGAGGTCACCGCTGCCTGTGTATTTTAGTCTGCCTGCCGTCTGCTTTTCCTGTGCGCCCTTCCTGTATATTTTTTGTAAACGTTTTTCCGTGTTGACCGTGTGTTCAGTTTGAAAGTGCTTCATGTAAAAAGGTGATCTTTTTTTATTTTTATTTTATTTTTATTTTTTATATCCCTCCCTCAGAGGCCTCATCAATTTTTTTTTTCTCTCTCAAAATTATAATTGTCATTAAAAATTAAGTTCTCCTCAGAAGAGGGGGGTGGTGGTGGGGGGAGGGAGAGGAAACTCAAATTTATTAAAAAAAATAATAATAAAAATTGTATTTTTTTTAAAAAGTGCTTGATGTAAAGACCAGGTGAAATTCAGTCCTGCTGTTTGGCTGTCTGCTCCCTTGCAGTACGCACTGCATGTGTACAACGAGGTGATGTCCGTGGGGCAGAAGTACGGTATCCGAAACGCGGGATACTACGCCCTGCGCAGTCTGCGCATCGAGAAGTTCTTCGCCTTCTGGGGACAAGACTTGGACACCTTCACCACCCCTCTGGAGTGTGGGCGGGAGTTCAGGGTCAAATTTGACAAGGTACGTGTTCTCTACATGCGCAACTTTCTCTAAATGCTTTAAGGTTTTGTGTAACGTTTTTGTGAGTCGTTCCCTGAAGTCTGTGCTCAGTGTCTGCCTGTTTTCTGTCAAGTCCTGAAGACGCACCTCTTCAGACTCTACCTTGACTGAGCCACCAATAAAGTACCGCTTTCATACAGCACTTGTATCTTTTATCTTGATTCTCTAACACTTTCATGTAGCACGAGTGTCTTGATTTTGATGATGTTGTTTATCGTGTCTCGTAAACGGGCACTTCTCTTCGGACTTAGCCATAGCTTACTGTGTGGACTTGACTTGATGTTCACGGCTATGGAATGGATAGCTGCCATTTTATGATCGAACTGTTCTTTATCTGGTCTGTTTGTAGTTGTTCGAATGACCTTCGCTATGCACTTACTGTACGTCGCTTTGGATAAAAGCGTCTGCCAAATGAATGTAGTGTCTGAGTGCCCCTAAAGACTCCTCTTCCTCTTTCGTTGTCTTTCTGTCTGTCGTCCTCCCCCCAGGACACAGATTTCATAGGCCGGGAGGCCCTGCTCCAGCAGCGCCAGGAAGGCGTCCCCCGGCGCTTCATCATGCTAGTGCTGGAGGATCACGACACGGAGCTGGACCTGTGGCCCTGGTGGGGCGAGCCGGTGTACCGCAACGGGGAGCTGGTGGGCGTGACCACCAGCAGCGCCTTCAGCTACACCCTGGAGCGCCACGTCTGCCTGGGCTTCGTCTCCCCGCCCAGCCAGGCCGGGGCGCCCGGGGTCGTCACCCCCGACTTCATCAACCGCGGGGACTACGAGGTAGACATCGCCGGGCAGAGGTACCCGGCCAAGGCCAAGCTCTACCCCTTCAGCTCCCTCTTCACCCAACAGCGGCGACGCAAGGACGACATGGAGCTCAGCAACTTCCAGGGAAAATAAGGGCGGGAAGGCCAGAGCACGAGGCAAGAGCCCCCCCCCCCCCCCCCCCCCCCTCTCCCATCCACCCTCACACACCCTGGGGCTCCACGCATCACGCTCGTACAATCGCTGCTCCTCAACCCCTCTACAAAGTGCAATATCTGTGAAAGCCATATGCACCCGGTCTGTTGCAGATGTGAACGCAGTGTGATTCAGTGTTGAGCGTTTCTTTCCTGTTTTATCCCTTGTCCCTGACCTTTGACCCTTCCCTATTTCTGTGTAGACCACCCCCCCCCCCCCCCCCGTCAGCTACACGGCTTCATTGGAAACCCCTAGAGTAGTGAAGACCGCAACAGTCCCACAATAACATCACCGAAATCAAAGCCTGTGTATTGTCCATAAGGGTAAGGTCTGTCCCAAGATGACGACATGCCTCTCGTCTTCTGCTAAGAGACGGTGAAGACGTTCGATTATACTCACTGATTGATGTTCAGAATTCTCTCTTCCGACCTGAACGTGCCCATTGACGGGCTTAAATTTCATGAACCTGTCAAGTTGCTTGTTGTTCATTTTGTTGGTTAGTAACTTGTTAAATTTCTTCAACTGCCTATGCCATGGAAGCTTAGTGTGTTCTTTTCCGAACTTTGCAGTCATTTGCAAAGCCACATGAAATTAAAGTCACAGCAAGGATCTCCGGGCAGAGGGAACTCACATTTGGTGTAATTGCTCTACACTGAATACAGCTGTCCTGAGTGTCTTTAACAAGAGAAGGTTTGGTCTCTATAGCAGATAGCATGTTTTCATTATCCGTATGAAAACCAGTGAACGCACCCCACATATCCGTCCTCATAGTGGGCGATATGAAGGTTTGGTAATAGAAAGTGCTTTGAAGGATGAAGGATTGAATAAACCATTGCAACTGTCCTACCATTGGGCCTACTCAACCAGAACTTGTCTATAGAGGATCTATGGTGCTGACTTTAGGAGGTTTTACAGTACATGGCATCTACGCAGACAGTCCTTCAGATCAAAGTTTTTATTCTTGTGTGAAGAGTGTGAACTGCCAGGGTCTCTTCAGCCTGGGCATATCTTGTGGGGGGAGGTTGATGGTGAACGTCGTTCTGTGTGAAAGCCATAAGAACTCTCGAGTGTTGACTCAGAGATCACTGTATTGATTGCGCCAAACTGTCTCAAAGTGGGAAACATCTAGAAGTGAAGACTCAAGGTTCTGCTCCGTTTAGTCACTCTATATTTCTCTGTGTAGGAGTGTTGGTGTTAAAAAAAAAAAAAAAAAAAAAGCTTAAGAAATGCATCTTTCAATAAAATTTATTTTTGTATAGACTGATTGACAGGAGGAGGGAGGAGAATTTTGTACAGTTAGTGGTTCCCATATTTCACAGCTTGCGAAACGTGTTCATATCAACTCGCTATTATTCTGTCTTAACCCTGGGTACTCCCCTTTATAGTTTCTAAGAATGTGTCACTGATGCAACCTTTTTCTTTTTCTTTATCTTGTAGTTGCAGTCGGCAGCCAATTTATCACTTGCAAAACGCCTTGCTTTGCCTTAGTTGTATAACAAAAAGATTGTTTTGTCTTGTTGAACATTGAGCAGTGAGAGGTGGTGCGGTCATGTACTGTGGTTACCGTTTGTCCGAGGACCTTCAGGAGTCTAATCCTCAGCATAGCTAAACTACAGGGTTTGCTCTGGCCTGATGCTCTGTGTATTTGCATGATGAAGGATTGTTTGACTGACTTTATAGCTGTGTCGTCTATACTCATTGTGTACTGTGCAGTTCGTAGGTGCGCTGTCATGGTTTGTCTCACAAAAAGTGAAGGATGCATTCTGTATTTGTGTGAAGGCAGCAGTGTGGTATTGAGGTTGGGGTCACTCGACAGTCGGTAGATTGGATTGGTGAATTCTGCGCAGGACGCTGTTGTCGTACCCCTTCAGCCAGTCCGTTGACCTACATAGCTTCAATAGATGCCCAGCTGTATAAATCGATAAAATGTACTATATAACTGACGATCCGCGAATCGAATTTAACGATAAATGCTTTTACGCACAATATTCTCTTGTGGATATTAATAAATGATGACTGTACGTTATGTCTGAACTCCACACTCCTGTGTACTGCATGGTGCTGGAGCATTGACTCGCATAAGCAATGTCGAAGGAGCAGGCTTAAGGTTCCTCACGACATCTCGTTGACTGTCTGCGGTTCTCTGTCAGGAAATCTTTTGTGCTTCGTGTCTAATGGTTTATGATGCACTCCACCAAAAATATATCATCCTTCCTTTAATGTCATATTACAGTTATATGTATATACAGTTTATCTCATGTTGCAAATTAAGAGTACTGCCCAGGACTGAATTATGTCATGTACATGAAAAACATTGAGTATCGTGAAGTTCAGGCTAAGAAGAAGAAGAAGAAGAAGAAATTTTATCGAGCACTTTTCAAGCTGTTTGTGCGAAGTACTTCGCTGTAAGAGTTTAACAGAGAATGCGATGCAGAAAAAGGATTAGCACAAGGGAAAACCATCCTTTCAGATTGAATGGCTGATCAGACAAGGAACGCTCCACCAAAAATGATTTTATATTGTTACTTAGGCCTTGCTACCGTAACTCTTGCTCATATATTATATTGTTGAAATGGTGGTCACAGTCACAGGCCTACTTTTTTTTAAACTGGGGTGGAAATGGCCAGTCTCCGGTCAACCAGCTGGTCAAGCCCTTCTAGATCAGCCCCTGTAAGGGGGTTTTGCTTAGCAAGTCTTGTCAGTTGATGGTTTATCCAGCTTGAGTGGTGGTCTGCCCACTCCTTTATTCACAATGGCCACTACCCCTGGATCTGGGCATGACATTGTCCTGTCCTGTCCTGTCCTGTACATCCAGGTTTTCTCCAGAACACTTATATTCATAATGCAGGCCATTCAGGACCTATGCAGTGGTCTGTGACGCAAACGCAGTGGTGGGCTTGTTCTAATAGTCACTTTTTCTGTGTGTGTCCGTGTGCGTGCGTGTGTGTGTGTCCATTTGTGTGCACTTTAGTCAGGATGATGGTATGTATTTTCAGTGTTAAAGTAGAAGAACATTTCTGGGCATCACTCTGATTAGGGAAAGTGGCATTGGGAAAGTTGTTTGCACACACTCCTTTGCCAATAATAGCAGGTTGGTTTGGATGCTCAACCAGTATGTAGCCTGTGGGCACTGTTGAGGATCGCTCACTCAGATACTCCATAGACTCTGCAGACTCCATATCTCCATTCCCCAACACTCGTCACCAGTGAGCGTTATTATTTCAGTCCCAGACTGTACTCATTGGAAAACACTATTACTGTCATTAAACATACTGTAAACAAACTCCAGCTTCAAAATAAAACTCTGTCTAAAACTTTCTAAATGTACTCGTGGCAAGTGATAAAGCAACAAAATCAGATACGGTCTGTTCTGGATATTTTAACTTAAATATAATTAACAAAATATGACTAATAATTGGAAATGTTAAATACGACCTTGTAACTTTGAATACTGTGGTATGAAAGCTGATACTAAGTGAAGAGGAACGTGCAGCATCTGCTGCTTGGCTTGGAGACAGGGAGGGTGTGTTGTGTGGGGGAGGATATTCGGATTGAAATGCATGTGTAGAAAGAGGTCCATCGAGTGCCGCTTATTGCTCATATTGAGGGCGTGTCATGTGACTTGTCACACGTCGCGTGACTTTGCAAAGACCCTCACCTTGCGGAAACTCGGTGCCCTCTCCAAAGTAATTTTATCCTCCAGCTCCACAGTCTTTCAAATCGGCTGAGTCACATTGGTGAGCGTTTGTGACTGTAAATCCAGTCACGGGGCTTTAATTTCCTACATCCTCTGCAGAAATCCAATAGTTTGTCATTCTGATTTAATTGCATGTGATGACACAATGACCTGGCGATTTTTTTTTTTTTTTGTCATATTTATTTTTGTAGTCTGCTTCCTTTGAGTTGCAAATCTTGATCCCAACCATCTTTTTTTTGTCAAAATATTTAATAACAATGTCTCTTATTATGCGGGAGATGGCTCTCTGAAGCAGGCCCCTGAATGAATACGTTGCTATGGTTTCAGGCCTCATCCCTTTCATGACTCAAAAGCAGCCATTTCCTGTGGCGGCTGAGTTCAGGAGCCCCTCGTTTTATTAGTGTGGGATTATCTTCCCTCCTTTTTTAACATCTCATTTAATGTCTTTTTACTGCCCCCATTATTTCTCCTGATATACAATAGCCCTTCACAGTTGTGAGTCTGTCCCATCGCTACAACGTCCTCTGTAAATTGGTGAGAGCGACGCTGAGCCTCTGAAGCGCGTGTAGCGGCCGTTACACCAGAAGTCTGCACTTCAAGCACAGCTGGCGCATGCTGACTGCAGACCTGTCCATCAACTAGAGTCGCCGCTAGTGTGCAGTGCGGTGCGATATATTGTGCAGTGCGGTGTGATATATCGTACAGTGCGGTGCGGTATATCGTGCAGTGCGGTATATCGTGCAGTGCGGTGCGATATATTGTGCAGTGCGGTGCGGTATATTGTGCAGTGCGGTGCGATATATTGTGCAGTGCGGTGCGATATATTGTGCAGTGCGGTGCGATATATTGTGCAGTGCGGTGCGATATATTGTGCAGTGCGGTGCGATATATCGTACAGAGCGGCGATATATTGTGCTAATGGAAATCCTCCCTCTGGGTGACACCGTAGCCCAGGGTGTCAAACTCAAATCCTGTTGGGCAGCAGGATCCCCCCCCATTTCCTTTCGAGTTTGTTTAGCTGATGTTCTGATCCAGAGCGACTGTCAAAATGTATATTTTTATATACAATCCATTTATACAGCTCCGCCTGTATTGGTTAAGTACCTAGCTCAAGGGTCCAACAGCATCACCCCTATCTGGGAATCAAACCCACAACCTTTGAGTTACAAGCCCAGCTCCCTAACCATTATACTACACTGCTTCCCAATCCAGCCCATGACTCGGATGATTCACTGGTGCTGAAACGCGCTGAAAGCCAGGAGATACTACGACCCTCCAGTGACCTGCTATGCTCACCTGTGGCAGGGGTGGGGAATCTTATCCGAAAAGGGCCGGTGTGGGTGCAGGTTTTTGATTTAGCCCGGCACTAAGACACCCGATTCAACTAATGAACTAATCTTCAATCAATTACTTCAATCAAGACCTTGATAAGTAGAATCGGGTGTCTTAATGCCGGGCTAAAACGAAAACCCGCACCGACACCGGCCCTTTTTCGGATAGTATTCCCCACCCCTGACCTATGGCCTACTCCGGTGGATTGCCAGCCTCAGTCCGTACTGACATGGTCGGGATTCAGTTACAGAGCATGAAGTGTATTATTGGACCAAAGACCTGGCTTGGGCAGGATACGTACCCAACAGCCCCATATAACTCGTTTTTTTTTTTTTTTCGGCGTTCTTAAATTTTATTAGATATATTAAGCAATGTTTTTAATGATTGAGCTGTTTTCTATTTAAAGCACCAACTCATGCCCAACTCATAAGCTGTACTATTCAGATTTATGGTGCACCTTGATCTTTGTTTATGAGCATTGTCCTTTGCTGGCTGTTTCCTGGTCTACCCAAGCCTATTGATTGTAGATTAGAAGACACAGCGACAGATAAGTAATAAGTATCACTGGTAGACACTTTTAGACCCTTTAAGAGTATTCTGACTGAATGACCTGATTACTAATATTTGAAATGGCTAAGAATAGGAAGACTATATAAAATGTGTTTTTGTTTTTTTCCCCCTATTTCACCTTGACAAAAGTAGCCATACTTTACCTCCACTTATTGTCTTCCAAAAAAACAAAACTTGCATTTAAAAAAGATATTTCTATATAATGCAGTTACACTTATCGGGGAAAATTGTGATCACATGTATGTATGTGTGTGTGTGTGTGTGTGTGTGTGTGTGTGTGTGCGTGTATGCGAGTGTATGCGTGTTCGAGAGACAAAGAAAGGTGTCTACATGGTAGTTCTGTGTCTGTTTTTGCTCCTTGTTTTAAGTGGCAGTGGCATGAAGCCGTGATCTCAACAAACAAAAAAAATGGAAGTCAACCTTTTCCCTCTTGCTGTACACATTGCGTGTTTGTACAGGATTTTACATGTTGGCTGTAAGAATTTTATTTTAATAAATTTTAAATAACTGCAGTCAGTCTCCTGTCTTTGATGTTCCATACTGAAACCGATTTCTGCTTGATCCCGTGTCAAACTCATTTGTCTAATCTGGGCATTCATAAGTGAGATGATGAATGGATCTCAAAATGAGTCGACAAGGATGTGCTGTCAATCATCAACTGCTGTGCATACCAAACGACTATGATTTGTCAGGATCCGAAAGTCACTTACAAACTGTATCAAAACCTATTTTGTGGGTCAAAAAACAACATCCAAAGATGTATAGTAGCACTCACCAACTTTGAGAAAAAGGACAGTGCCTCAGTTTCACCTATTTATTTTGGCCGTCAAACAAAGCATGCTCACGTTTCAGCCTAGTCGGCCTTCATCAGAGCATGAATGTAGTAGCTCCTCCACTGCTATTTTGTGGGTCATTTTCCATCTCATTATTAAAGTTTTCATTGGTATATGGGACATTATGGTCCCAAAGAAGCCGTTGGACAGCAAAGTCTTGGATAAAAATTTAAGTTTTCTAATTCTCATGTATTTCCTTAAAATAGACACTAGGTGGCAGTGTGGCTTCAGGATTCTCACCCATCGCGTTCAGCATCTGCTTGCACATTGAAGCCTCTCTTACTTGAACAGTTGCCGCAGTGTTCTCAGCCAGATTTCAAATCAAATCTTCACGAAGTGGATTAATTGCACATTGCTTTCAGTACAACATATTATAATATTTGTGTTTGTTCCATTGACTAATTAATTTCCATCTCTTTGCACAAATGTCATGTTCATTTTTGTGGTAGATATGAAATGGCAACATTTAATGTGTAAGGAAAAAGTAACTTGCACACCACTTACAATTGAAATATTCCCTGAAAAATTGAAAAGTGGATTATAGAAAAATATCCACGTATTTACTACGCAAACTTTGTGTGAAAGTGTGCCACTGCAAAGTGATAACGAATTACAAGCAAATCCTTTTTCCCCTCTACATTACATTTTAGTGTTTGGTATATAAACCAAACGTATGTATGTAAACACATTAAGGAGTTAGCTGGGTAACTGAGTAAAACCGTGAACAGCTCTTTTTACTTCTGTCCGTGTTCCAGCTTTCGGAAGGTTCCGGGTTTTACTCAGTTCACTTATCCAGCTAACTGAGTAATCCTGCTTTGTAGTGTACCCCCCTGGGTATTCTGACTTGCTTAGAAAGCACAGCTTGATTTGTTCTGTTCCTAGATATGAAATATCAAAACTGCTTGAGCTTTTTTCAATGTTTGGACTTCCTGACATGTGCATCCATTTTAAACTTCTTTGCACTGTTTTTGGAAAACCACTGTAATCTGTACCACTGTCTCTCACACAATGCAAGGCATTTTAAAAATGCTTTTATGAGCTCCAGTGCGATTATATTTACAAAAACCTTATAAGCTGTATGTAATAATAACTGACAATATTATTGTTGGGGTTGTTCTCCCATTATAAGGATGAGAAGCACAGACAAAACCAGGAGGACGGCAGAGAGGGTTGGAGATGCCCCCCAAACGGCAGTGGGTACAGTAGAAGCAGCCTGACCGTGTCCGCCCCGCCCCCCCCCCCCCCCACTCTCCACGGGGGGGGGAGGGGGGCGCACAGCGGGGTCTTTGTGGCCCCCGGCTCTCCCTCTGACAAGCCTTCCTTTGTGGCTTCAGTCTGACCCAGCCCCCCAGGTATGAGCCCATGCCAAGGCTTCCGGATCCAGCACCGCTCGGCCCGATCGGCCCAACCTGCCTGGGCGAAGCGGCCCAGGATTTGTGATTTCAAACACACTGGAGCCAGAACCGACTGTGTCACACTGCCAAGGACAAATGGAGCGGAGGCCCACTAAACCCCTCTGGTAAGAATTTACCTGAAAACCAAATGTCTGGTATTTGAACTGTTGTGACATTTGTAAATCCCCCCTCTTCCAATAATATTCAGAGAAGCAGTTTAAATTGGAGGTTGACTGTTGCACGACGTTTTGTAATTACCCAAAGCTACCTTTTGCCGTGGTCGGGGGTGCGCGTTCGATTGGTCTGTAATCGGCTTTGGGCTGCGGGTTGGAATGACACGAGGAGGATATTCATTTCTGAGGATGTCGCGCTGCGCTGCTCCTGCTCACAGCGTCAAAGCCGCGCGAGCGAGCGAAGATAAGCCCAGAGATTGTGCGTAATGGAGGCCTGTCTTGTGTTACTCTGAACCTGATCCAAACGCTCACATCTCCGGCGCTCCTGACTGGGACACATTGTGGCGACGCGCTCGGGAGCCAGCTCGGCGTTCCCATTGATGTCGCGCGGATCGGGATCGCGTTACCGTCGGGATCCAGGTTACTGGGACAGCCTCTTGTTGTTCAGGCGCCCTTGTCTCTGTGATCTTGGGCCAGCCAGCGCTGGGGCGGGTTTGAGGGGGTGGGAGTTCGATCAAGTGACCAGGGTGGGTGGTAGGGGTGAATGGAAACTGGATGACTCAGGACTGGCTCATCGATGCGGGGTCTTTGTGATCCTGTCGGGATGGGAAGAGAGCCGGGGGTACCCCTGTGGTCACGGGGGCCTGTCTGCTACCCTATTGTCTGGAGGCAGTGGGACAGGGGAACGAGGCAGAGAGGGGCTTTTAAACGGGGGGACCTGATTGGAGGAAACACGAGTCTTTGACATAAAAGTGCTTCCCTCAGCGCTGCCTTGTCATGTACAGGCAACTCAAAACCGCCGACACCATTCCTGTGAGTCTGAGATCAGAGGCAAACCCCCCCTCCCTCCCTCCTCTTCCCGCTCTCCTCCCCGTACCCCTACGCCTGTGGCGTCTTCAGTGCCCCAGAAACGGAGGGGAGGGGGAGGGGGGAGGGGGGAGGGGGGAGGGGGAGGGGGCGGGACCCGCCCAGACCAGGAAACCCCTGACCTGCCCTCGCAGGGGTGACTCACAGTCAGGGCCAACGGCGGCAAATTAGCGGCCGTCTGTTTCCACTGGAGCACACTGCCTGCCTCTGTCTGTGTGCGCTCGCACTTTAACCCTTCACACGCCCCCTCCAGCAGCGCCCACATCCAGAGCCGCCCTGCCCTGCCGCTGCTCTCTGGGAGCATCAGAACTGCACGCGAATGCAGCGAAACGTTAGGCCCGGTCGGGTTTACTGCTTTGGCAGCGCCCCGGTACTCTCCTGATGATGTATAGTTTGTTGGGATTCGCACCACTGCTGCACTGCTTAGACTGTCGCAAACCTGCTGGTATTTCCCTGTATGAGCTGCAGTGTGTGTGTGTGTGTGTGTGTGTGTGTGTGTGTGTGTGTGTGTGTGTGTGTGTGTGTGTGTGTGTGTGTGTGTGTGTGTGTGTGTGTGTGTGTGTGTGTGTGTGTGTGTGTGTGTGTGTGTGTGTGTGTGTGTGTGTGTGTGTGTGTGTGTGTGTGTGTGTGTGTGTGTGTGTGTGTGTGTGTGTGTGTGTGTGTGTGTGTGTGTGTGTGTGTGTGTGTGTGTGTGTGTGTGTGTGTGTGTGTGTGTGTGTGTGTGTGTGTGTGTGTGTGTGTGTGTGTGTGTGTGTGTGTGTGTGTGTGTGTGTGGATGTGCTGGACTGTGTGGCCTCCTCCTCTGTGGCTGTTTGAGAACAGCTCGCCCAGCCTGGTGACGTGGGGGTGTGGGGGGGTACAGGTCCACTGTGCTGCCTCACACTGAGGTGAAATATTTCGACTGTGTTCTCCAAAAACCATCTCTACACAACCCTGAGCTGGGTGAGGCTACACACACACACACACACACACACACACACACATACATGCAGACACATATACACACACACAAACACAAATGCATACACATGCCTCAAGACTCACTGTAAGAACAACGATGGTTGAAAGTGTAAGAGGTGCAGGTAAAGTTTTCACATTGCCATCACCCTATAAAATACACAGAGACTTCACTGTTTGGTCAATGCAGTCCCTATTGCTAGTGTGCACAATTGTGGGTTGCCTGACGACTAAACAGCTACAGTATTCATCATTTGATAAATGCACACAACAGCACTGGCAACCTGTTGTTGTATACTGTTCAGCTACGTATGGCTTAATGTTGATCTTGCCTCCCTCTGTGGGTCCGTGAAACTGTATTTTAACCTTTTTCTGATAATCTGATCATTTTCAGGGTCAATAGGACTATTAATAATTGGAGTGTTACTTTTTTTTTTTACTGTGGCCCTGAACATGAGGAAATGACAGAAATGACAATGGGGGAAACTCCTCCTCATTTATTATTTTTGAAGAGGTAACGCTGAAGCACAGAACATTTGTAAATGTTATTTAAGTGTTCTGCATTATAAAAACTGTAGAATTGATAAAGTTTGTGAAGCCAGACATGCAAAATATATACCTGTGTTCTGATGTCAGCATGGACAAAAACAAACAAAAAAATGAACAAACAAAAAAACGTGCATTCCAGGGAAACAGTCTACTTCAGTGATCATATCTTTCACCTCGCGTCGGTTTTATGTTTATAATAATCACCACCGGAGTTCATTCTGCAGAGAATCACGCCCCAAACCAGCTCCAGCTTTTAACGTGTGGAGCTTCCCCCACACCACGCCCCGCCCAAACCCCATAAATAAAATGCGTCGGATCCTCTCCTCTGGGCTGCAGACTTGAGCCTAGCGAGTATTTACAAGCCCAGTAAAGCTGTGGCCCTGTATCCCAGCAGCCCACGGGGCCACGGTGTGGCCTTTTCTGGGAGCCACTTTTTCTTATCATGGGTTTTATCACCGCCGATTGCAGATACTGATTACATGAAGAACAGCAGTAAAACAGACCCGAAGAGAACCCTCGCGCCTTTAAATGCTTCCTATCGTTGAAAAAGAGGACATGGCAAATTGCTGCCGTCTAGAAATAAGCCTCCTTATTTGCACGTAATGGAGGAGGCCTTGGCCGCGGCTCGTCTCCTCGACGCCGTCGCGGAGCTTCCCTACCCCGCCCACCCCGCCGCCCAGCCTGCCCCGCCCGCCCCGCCCCACCGGCGCTAGAAGCCGTAGGGCGAGACGAAGAGTGTGACCTTGGTGACGTAGCGGCCGAGCGTGGTCCTCCTCTCCAGCTCGCTCATCTCCACCTCGGCCTCCAGGGTGGCCGGGCCCTGCACAGGGCTAACCAGGAGCAGCTGGCCCGTCTGCCGGCCCGACCGCTGCACGGTGAAGTGGCGCCTCCCCCGGCTCCCCAGGAGCCCGAAACGCAGCGTGTCCCCCAGGACCCGGGCCGCCGACACCCGGAACAGCACCCGCGGGGCCGACAGGTTGGACACCACCGACAGGTAGTGGAAGGTCACAGAGTTCGGGGCCTGGGCGCACGCCTTGTTGTCCACCGGGCAAGGATTCCGCTCGCATCGTCTGCGTGGGAACGGACAGCACAGAACAGAACAGGAGGTGAGAGCCCTGGTTCTGGGGGGAGCGCAGGGGTCAGTTTGGGGACTTCACCCTTTTGTTCAGTGGCTTTAATGAAGTTACAGAACGTAAAATGCCTGTACTAGGAATAACAATAACCGGTACGGTCGTGGAGGCTCTTGTTAAATGTCTTTGCTTCATCTCTAGGAGACCAATCTCTGATTGGGTCTCCTAGAGAATTCTTTCATTGCCATGAAAACCACCAAGCCTCAACAGTGCTGTCGACTGCCCAAACCTATATCCGTTTACAAGGAAGACGGCCAGCCACGTAGAGGAATACAGCTGGCCGTATCTGACAGTGGCGAGCGTGCGTGCGTGCGTGTGCGGAACGTGTGCCGTGCGTGTTGGCACTTACACGGGTGAGGTCTTGACGTAGGTGGCGTTTCGGATACGGGGGCATTCCACTCGCACACACTGGAAGCTTCCGTACGTGTTCACGCACAGCTGGTCTCGGGTGCAGTTGTGCTGTCTGGTCTCACATTCATCAATGTCTGCACATTAAAAGGGAAAAACAGTATATTACAACTACACAGCACAGCATAGCACAGCATTACAACAGCACAGCATAGTGTAGCACAGCATTACAACAGCACAGTGTAGCACAGCATTACAACAGCACAGCACAGTGTAGCACAGCATTACAACTACACAGCACTGCATTATAACAGCACAGCACAGCATAGCACAGCATTACAACAGCACAGCACTGCATTATAACAGCACAGCACAGTGTAGCACAGCATTACAACAGCACAGCATAGTGTAGCACAGCATTGTTGCTCCATCCAAACCTATAACTACATGACTGGATTAATTTGAATTAATCAGGTTTAATTAATGCAGTAACCATGTGCTGGAGGCACTCTGCATTTCACCATTCAGAATATTCAGGCTCAGATCATCCATCAAACTCTTGTGATCAAGCTCAGATGGAATAAAAACCAGAAACGTCACCGGCGCTCCAGGACCAGGGTTACCTACCCCTGCACTTTAAAGGCTTTTAAGCGCTCAGTACAGTAACATTCCCTCAACAGCTCCTGCTCTCCACTCTTTCAATTGACCGTCGATCAACTGTGATCGGTCATGCCATCTGTTCTGGTTCAAGGGTGGCCAACCCTGGTCCAATGGAGAGCCGCAGGGTCTGCTGGTTTTTGTTGCTACTCGACACTCAATTGATCAATTAAAGCCACCGATTACACAGATTACTCACCTCACCTGGTTTCTTTGATCTAAGCAGTTGTTGTATTTAAGGTGCAAACAAAAACCAGCAGACCCTGCGGCTCTCCAGGTCCAGGGTTGTCCAGCCCTGTTCTAGTTTATATTTGGCAGCCTGGGCGTGCTGTTTCGGCAGCCCTTTACAGGGTGAGCTCCGGCTCACCTTTGCAGTTCCTGCTGTCCCGGGTAAGGTTGTAGCCGAAGGGACAGGAGCAACGGTAGCCGCCAGCGGTGTTCACGCAGTTGTGCAAACACAGACGCCCCGCTTGCCCCATGTGGAACACCTCACACTCGTCGATGTCTGAAACACACACTCACACACTCACATTGGCGGCTGTGGAGGAGGATTATTTCAGCCTGGGATTTTCAGTGCTTTCTTTGGGCCTGGATCTTGCAGAATATTTAAGGCCTAAAACAGCCTGAGTGTAAAGTGTCAGTGCGTTTGGCTAACCTTCCACTGCCTCAACTGTCAGCCACTCTCCTCTCATTTTGTTTAAATGCTCTGGAAAAAGGTTCATTGTTTTTGTTTTATTTAGGTCTTCAGTGAAACCACACTGTGTGCGTGTGTGTATGCATTTGTTTGTGTGTGTGTATGTCTGTGTGTGTGTGTTTGGACATGCGTGTGTATGTGTGTGGGCAGTTGTGTGCATGCGTGTGCGCGTATAAAAAGATGCCCTTTAATCGCCTAGCTTTCCACATTTTACATATTGTCCATTTATACCACAGGATGTAGTGAAATAATCACGTCGTTCGGCATGTATTCTGGTGAACACAAAATGGCGCTGACCGTCCCAGGGACTGAACACCGCCATTTTCCCTCAGCGTTGAGGCCTGTGCCGTCACTCACCTACGCAGAGGCTGCTGTCCCGGCCTGATATCGTAAAACCGGCCTCACAGGAGCAGCGCGTGGAGCCCAGGAACTGCGTGCATCGCGCGGCGTGCACAAACGAGGAGGAAGGGAGAGAGGACGGAGAGACCGAGGAGGAGGAGGAGGAGGTGGAGGGGGAGGAGGTGGTGGTGGTGGCCGCTGCAGAGGAGGCGTCGTTCACTACGGTGAAGACTGAAACGGGCGGGAGACGAGAACAAAAGAGAGACAATCCATGGTAAGAATCGTTGTGTCGCCTTGCTAATGATGGTGTCCAGTCTGTCAACACGTGAACATGTATAAAGAACCTTTTAGAGCCTGTGTGGTACATTGTGTGGTTTATACAGCCTAGCCAATGTATACTGTACCTTCCACCAATATATACCCAAAGATGAGACTAACAAATAGGAATCTGTCTGTAGATTCATTGGCTCGTTTGACCAGAAGCAGCCTAATTGAAGTGTACACTACTGCTTGTGTATGCAGCGGCCGGGCCGCTGAACCACGTGTCCTCAGAGCCGAAGACCGCTCGTATAATTAGACTCATGAATGCGAAAGTAGCAGCTTCAACCTTCCAGGTCGGATCCTTTCAGTGGCCCAAACCACACAAGAGAATGCAGTGTCATGAGCTGGTCTCAGGTAGTGAAGCTCAACTTGACCAAATTATGAGAAATGAGATAGTTTGTTGTCTTTTTTTTTTTGTTATGTTTGTCAGGGTGGATGGGTAGTAAACCTGTCCAAATTAAATCCATAGCCTTTCCTGTCTACATCCCGAATGACGCATTCTGGTGCAAAGGGTAATGTTACGAAACACCTGTGAGGCGAGCAGCCATTTTGCAGGGCATAACTCAGTGAATGAGCTGGATTCTGTGTTCCCCTGGGGTCTTGGAAGTGTTGTACCTACATGTGGGTATAGGGGTGTGGCAGGTGGCTCCTGTCCAGCCCTTGGCACACGTGCAAAGGAATCGGTTGACCTCGTCCACACAGGTCCCTCCATTCAGACACGGGGTGGAAGCACACTCGTTTATGTCTACAGAAACGCATTTGAAATGTCAGGAAAATCTAAAATCTCACTGACAAAGGATAAACACACACATGCAATGAAAAAATGGAACTGTACGGTGTCTATAACATTTCGACAAAGGGACAAACTGCGCTCTGCTTCCTGTAGGAGCGGATGTTTCCGAGTAAATGTAAAATTATATGAAGTGCAATGAAAAATATTGGCAGGCAACAGGAAAAGTAACGGAACAAAACATGCATTTATGTCCAAATTTGTAGTTGTTCTGGCCTTGACCTGGGGGAAATGAGAAGAAATGTAATCGTAAACTGTACTTAAATTCAAGCGTCTCTTTTTTCTGGCTCTGGGTCTGGGAGCATAAAGGATTGAGAGTAACAAAGAGGACGGTGACAGGGATTGTGGTAAAAGATGAGGCGAAAAAGAGACGACGGGCGTGACAAAGCAGGGGTTAGAAGCCAGGATGAGGCGTGGTTGGATAAGGGCCGGCGACGATGGGAACCGTGGGCGGGATAGGGGAGGAGGGGGGCGGGGGGCGGGGTCTGGCACTACGAGCTCTCTGATTGGTCGCCAGTCACTCACTCCTGCAGGAAGGCTGCTGGCCGCTCCAGCTGAGGGCTTCCTGACACACCCTGCTCACGGGCCCCACCAGCTCGTACCCGGGCTCGCACAGGAAGTGCACCTCGTGGCCCACTGCCAGCATCTTGCCCAGTTTCCTCCCGTTGTCGGGCGCCTCCAGCTTTGGGCAGGTCCCTGCCGATGGACACGGGACAGCAGTGGCACAACACGGACAATGCCCAGACTTTATAGAGAACACAGAGACGAGGTTTTCCCTGACTCTAGCCCAGGGATGGGAAAATCCAGGCCTTGCGGGCCGGTGTGCATGCAGGTTTTTCCTGCCACCAGTTATCAATTATTTACTTAGCCCAATCATTTACATGATCTGATATTTTAGCTTCATTCTGCGATATGAACAACAGCTGATGAATGTTCTTGTGCCGGTATGCATGTATTATAGCGTTTTATTGTGATCTAATTTATGAGTGAATCGGCAATAGTGTATGTGACCAATTCGCTGATTGAGCCAGGGTAACTGGTGGCGGCAAAAACCTGCAAACACACCTGGAGCTGCCCATCCCTGCTCTAGCCTCTCTCTGCCCAGCGGGTCTGTTCATCACATCAAAGCTGCGTTAAAATTGCAGCCGACTGTCACACGTCTGGCAGCATAGCAACAATAATGAATAGGATCAGGGCGTGACGTTAACAGCAACCACCAGCCAAATGCTGGTAAAATTTTGATTGTGGCTGGTACAATCTTTACTCTAGCAGTCACTTTGGCTGGTATCCAACCTGGGGCTACATGTATAAAACTCTGAGTAAAAGAATGCGTAAAAGAACACTCAGGGTGAAAGTCGTAAATCTGCTTTAAAAAAGTTTTTCATTTTCTACCTCTGCCTTTCTGTCAGTGTCGCCATATCACATGGGTGACTCCAAACATTGCGTACGTATGGTGTCCATCGTGTGCAGAGGTACACAGATTCTCACAGCACGTTATATTATTATAACACAGCACACCCTTTCTGAGGGCATTTTTCTGCTCAGCACTGTTTATACGTGTGACCACTGGTTGTGTTAGATTGTAAAAGATAATGTGGCTGGTAAAATGTTGAAAATGACTGGTGATTTCTGGAATCCACACGCCACTCTGGCCAGTGGGTGAAAAAGTGAATTCCGTACCCTGAATAGGGATCACTCATACAGGGAAGCACGGAGTGGCAGCTCCACGGCGGGCCTCACCGTTGCTGGCTTTGACGCTCTGCCGCGCTGCGGAGCCCTGCAGGAGGTTCAGCTTCTTCCTCAGGGAGCGGAGGCTCTGCAGGTAGGAGGCCTCGTGGGCGGACAGCAGCTTGTGGAGCTGGCGCAGGGAGCTCTGGAGCTCCTGCTTTCTGGGACAGTCCTGTGGGATGGAGGGCAGCTTAGCGCCTCTGCCGGGGGCGAGAGGAGCATTGCCTGATCCTCCCTATACATACAGCAGTGGCTCCCAAGCCCTGTTCCTGGAGTTCTACCATCCTGTAGGTTTTCACTCCAACCCTAACAAAGCGCACCTCATTCAACAGCTAGAGATCTACCGTCCTGTAGGGTTTCACTCCAACCCTAACAAAGCTCACCTCATTCAACAGCGAGAGATCTACCGTCCTGTAGGGTTTCACTCCAACCCTAACAAAGCACACCTCATTCAACAGCGAGAGATCTGCTAATTAGTGGAATCAGGTGTGCCAATTTAGGGTTGAAATGAAAACCTACAGGACGGTAGATCTCCAGGGCCAGGGTTGGGGACCACTGTCATACAGGGAAGTTCCTCATCTAATTTGAGGAGATGCACTACTGTACAATCTTAAAATGTGAGGTTATGGTGATTAGGGAGTCTACCGAACTTCAGCCCTGGAAGGCGACAATCCAGCAGGTTTTCCCGCTACCCATAAACCTCTAGTTTTCACACAACGGGTATAGAGGAATGTTGGCTCCCATAAAGGTACAGTATTTGAATATTAAAATAACACTGATTATTTGTTTGATTTTGGAGCTTTAAAAGTAGGTGAATGATGAAAAGGTTAGTTTAGTCGTGAAAAGGTCTGATCCTGTCTGCACAAAACAACAAGCAGCAGTACTTTATCACACTGTGATGGATGAGATTACCCTGTTTAGGACCCTGTCGGCTGTGTTTGCAGCTGGATAAAAACGATGTTTATGCAGGAACCGCGGTTGGGGGTGAAAGAAGTGAGAAATCTGTTAGCCCTACGTTGCTTCACATGCGCTTACATGCGCTTACATGACGTTGACGAAGGAAGCTGGTCCAGGTGACCGTTCAGCAGTTGTGAAAGCTGTGATTGTGCCACAGAGCAGAATGGTCAGCCTGTATGGCTTTGGGCCAATGGGATCGCAGTGCTGCAATAAGACTCTGCCCCCCCCCTACCCAATGCTGATGGCTCTGGCCTGTGAGGTCATGAGGCTTTAAGCAGAACAGGCTTCCACTTCAGGAAATGGCTTTCTCTGAGCTGCTCAACCAGCAGTGACAATATAGAGGAAAACAAAAACAGGCTCATGTCATGTTCAGTTCCTGCAGCCGTTTCCCTGTTCTATGCCATTTTTAAGATTTAAGGGAACAAACTGTAAGTGTAGCCAGCAACAGCAAGCTTTGCTTAAGATTCCTCTCATATTCTGAGACAGTGAGGGCATTCAGTTCAGGTCTTCACAGTTACAGAGAGAGAGGGTGAGATCAACACTTTTTGGGGTGTGTGTGTGTGTGTGTGTGTGTGTGTGTGTGTGTGTGTGTGTGTGTGTGTGTGTGTGTGTGTGTGTGTGTGTGTGTGTGTGTGTGTGTGTGTGTGTGGAGGGCAGGCAGTCTCACTTGCTGGGGTCAGGAGTGTGTCGTACACATGTAAACTTCACTGCTGACGTTGGACAGGGTACTATTTACCCCTCTCATTCTACCGTGCTTCACTGATTGTATTATTCTTTAATATTTCTTAAAGATCCTTACCATAAAGTGTCTTTTTTTTTCCAGTGGAAAAATACAAAATTTCTTAAGTCAGAGTATTTATTTACTTATAAAACCTGATGAATTGGGCAACGTTACGTAAAACCTTTTGCTTGAATTAAAATTCCTCGGAAGAAAAAGCAGATCTCGTTCTCAGTCAAAGTGTTAGCGGGATTAGCAGATTGCTGCTGAGTGCTTTCCCTTGTAAACGGAGTGTTAGAAATTTTCCTGTAACTGCACAGTCTTTATAAAATATATAATTTTCCTCAGCCGCTGTATAATTTTCCTCACCTCACCAGGACCCCAACGCTGTCACTAGAAATGACAAGAACAACCCCCCTGCGGTCTTGGTGGTGTTCGCTACACCAGTGGGGTTGAGATGGCACCAACGTCTCTCCCAAACAGCGCAATCACTGTCGCGCAGGTCACCCAGGGTCCAAGCGGAGAGTGGGAGTGTGCCGTCTCTCTCATTGGTTCTGGATGTCGGAGAGGCGAGTCTACGATGTTTTTGAAGTTCTTTCTCCCCACCCACCCTCCCTCTACCCTCACGTTATGAAAAAAAGTGTTTTCATCTGCTCGGCCTTGTATAAGTAAAGCAAATGTTTATTCTTCCTGTAGAAAACACATGGTAAATAGATATTGGATGGATGTGTTGGGGAGGGTAGAGTTTGGCATGCTGATGAAATTGCTGTTTGCATTTGACCATAATGCTCTCTTTTTGGCGACACTGCACAACATTTTATGAGGCTCTTTTAAAAAAAATATAAATAACTGTCAATTTGCAAATGCATGCAGTTGCACAAATAGCATGAAGACCTGTTTGTATTTCAAGACTTTCATTAATGTCTCATCAGAAACGGCAGCATTGACCAATTTTAACATGCAGGTTAAAATTATATCAATTATTTCTGTTAATTGATATAATTGATGGAATGTGATGCAACTACTACAATAGTGTGTCATCGTTGATTATATCAGTGGAAACACTAAGAAACGTTCAAGGCTGTATCACAAACAATTAACTACTCGATGCAATCAGTGTTTCAAGCAAACATCCTTTTTGTCTTTGAAACGTTGATCCGAAATGCAATTAGCCTCTAACCACAGCAGCACTTCAGTACACATATAAAAGAAAGTTCCAACTCTCCCCAATGTCAAATACTGTATGGGCTGAATCTGTCCATTAAAATCACTACAATATTTGCTTTCTCATTTCTCAGCTGTAGAGCCATCAAGAATGAACCAGTGAAATGGACCCAAACCCCAAAGATTATTGGAAATCTAGTTTGGAGTTAGAAGCATCAAGTCTGTACATAACAAAGGGTTTTCCAATTTGCTAGACATGGTTGTTATTTTGTAGCCCAATTGTTAAAGTGACATGTATGCGTAAATTGAATTCAGGTAGAGACTCTTGTTATGAATTGGCACCTTCACTGTGTGGTATAATGACCATGATGTAACAAGAACACACACACACACACACACACACACACACACACACACACACACACAGACGTCAGTGCCCACAGCTTGTACTGCAACCACCGCCGAATACATAAACCAGGAGAGGCAATATGACACTCATTTTCTCAGTTGTATTTTTGACTGCAAATCTGGTGTGATCTTCACCTGAACCCTCCCTCAGATTTGAATGGGCTTTGCAAAGTGGTGTCAAGTATTCACACAAAGAAATTTGGCTGCCAGGCTATATTTGTGCAATAACATCATCTTTAAGTTTTACTGTGTGCTGTGTAATCTTGAAGGGATTGGGTGTAATCTTGAAGGTATTGGCCATCTGTTATGCTCTGTTATATTTAGTAAAAGGAATATATTACATATGAATAATCTGGGGAATGTAGCACTTCATTGTACATCATTTCACATTTATATTGATATATTCTGTTTTCAAGTTGAAATGTAGCTAATATTACCAATCTCTTTAGACCTGTAACGTAGGCAATGATATTTCAATGTAATTCAATGTAAAGTAGATAGGGATATCCATTTTGACATATAAAGCATAATGTTACTCACATTGATAATTGTACTTGGATTAACGATTTTATATCTCATAAGATTTTGCTTTTCGTGATAGTGACCTTTAAACTTTAAAATTGCTAACATATACAGATTGCACACACTGTTTCCTTAGGGAATTATCAGCTCATGTATTAACAGCGTTGTCTCGGGTCATCGCGTTCAGTGAGTTGTGACTACAGCACCGGACACACGCGGCACTCACCTGTCCAAAAGACGTGTAGGTATGATACAGGCACAATATCGACAGGATAACGTACGTCCGAGTCATCTTTTAAACAATCCACAAATCCCCTCAGAGCTTGCTTGATGTTTGAATGGAACAGGTCTCTTCTTAACGCATTAATAGGCCTACATCTAAGTCGGTGAACTTTATCTATGCCAAATATTTTTTGGTAAGCCAAATAAGAAAGCAACAAAAAGGTTAGTTTAATCTAGTCATTTGTGAGACCAAACGACTGGTACTTCTTGCAGGAGAGCACAGGCAGCTAATAGTTTTTTCTTTTCCTTTTCTGGAAAGCACATGCCAAATTTTTCTCCTCATAAAAAGCCGCCCCGTTGTGGTATTTTAAGCTACGAAGAAAAACAAAATCCACCACTCATTGGACGGCCTTCTTGGTATTTGCAAAGCAAAAAAAAAAACCTCCATACCATTCAACAAATATGTGCATGCTGTCTTGAGCTGAAAAACTTAACTTTACGGGAGGTAACTGATGTCTCGTTCGTGATCTTTGGACGAGTAGCCTACAATTGTTTAAATGAATGAAGGCTGTTTTTAAATTACGTAATAGGTTGATATTCACTTATAGGGCAGGTTGGGAGCAATACAATCAACATTTTATACAAATAGTCCAGAATGAACAAATCGTAAGCATATATAGGTTGATTGTTGAAATGTTTATTTCATGATGCAAATAATTTAAACTGCAAAATAAGGTAGGATATTTCAATTTAGCCTACCCAATGAGCATATCATTGCATGTGAGTAGAAATGGAAACACTAGTCCAGACCGAATGTCAGACACTGAGAATAAAGAATAGCTATGTTAAAATAATAGGAGTTATGAGGAGTAAAGATCTAACTACTGAGCGCGTCTCGTGAACATTTCAGTTGCAAGCCCGTGTCTAGTGGCTACAGTACAGCACATGCATTCGTCATCGACCAAGTTGACTGAAATAACAGGGTTTAACTTCCATTAGGGGTGTGGTCCGGGGTCCTCCTTGTGGATCCGAAATACATGTTTGAAACCCAAGTTCAACGGCGGCTAATGGCGATGGAATCAAGATGTGACCGCTTTGAACATTTCCATTACGTTCCAAGCGGCCTAGCCTTGATGGTAGCGTGGTCATTGGTTTAAACCTTTCTGGTAAAGAAATGAGCTGTGTCAGCAAACTTCTACCCAGAAGTAGCCACTTCAGAATGAAATTGTAGCTAATCGTTTGCTCACACCGTATATTATTTGGGTATATATAGGTTATGTTCATATACAAGCCGTGTTCATATACGAGCGTAAACGCAAAGGTCATTATTATTATTATTATTATTATTATTATTATTATTATTATTAATAATAATATAATTATTTTGATTATTAATTTTTTATTTATTTGTGTATTGTTTATATTTAGTTTTATATTTACTCAATTTGGTAGATTCCAGACGCCATGATTACATGGCAACATACATTTAAAACACCTCGCAGTATAGCCTACTGATTTCCCATTTAACATGTAATAAGTGAAATTTATCTGCAACAGAATTTAGAAAATGGCATGCATCTTGACATGAAATTTCAAATCATTGCCTAACCTTTAAAAATGGTTGTTTTCATCAAAAAAACAGTGTAAACAGCCCAGTGCAGACTATAATACTGAAAGAATATACTGGCGCATAGCATAAAATGTGGAATAGGTCTGCCCTCTACAGGATAGTCTTATTTTTCACCGTTAGTGTAAGAATTTTCCTCAAATACCAGCATACAAAAGTGTGGCATGTTGGTAGCATTTCTGCTTCATTCAAGACTTGATATATGAAAGCATGGAAAATACTCCAAGCACACTATCACTATGTCTTTATTATTATTAGGTTAAGGCTAAATACATCAGGAGTGTTTAAATTGTGCTGGGACACTCTGATCTGGAGCATGTGTTCTGTAGATGACATTTCAAACTATGAATTTAAACTACATATTGCATTATGGGTATTGTATCCATGGGACTGAACCCTTCAAACTTTGGTGCAAAAGTCCTGATCCGATATGCTACCTCATCACCATATTCGGATTGGGTTGAATTTGACACAGGCATTTCACATTGAAAATCTAACTGCATTCCTACATTTGGAGATCATTTTGCTAGAGCAAAATGTTATATTAATTAGGCTATATGACAAATATGTGTGAACTTGTGTTTCCACTTTCTTTTTGCCATACTGAAAATACAAACACAAATATAAATCACACACAGTCATTAAACTAGAAATGGCACAGTTCTCTTTGAAATTATTCCAGCTGAGTTGGTTTGTAGTCATGTTTTTTATGCCTTTGTTGACTTGGAATCCGTGGAACAAAATGAGTCTGAATTGCTTTTCAAAGCAGAGGCGTCTTGGGTGCATTGAGTGTGTTCTCTCTAGATTACATTAGCATGTGATCAACCAGATGAAAAATTAATGTTGTCATTGTTGGTGACTGTATGGCATCCATTCTATATCTACCCTTTTTTAATATAATATTTTAATATTCGGTTGTTGGAATATGGTATCCCTGAGGATTATAAAAGGATGACCCCAGAGATTTCATTATTTATAAAAAACAAAATTTGAGATTGAATTTATTGGCTGGAAGAGTAAAATTCAATTTTAATCCTGTCATTTAATGTAATTGGAAAACTTGACACCATGTAAAAGTTTATATTCAAATAACATATATATATAAACTCCTCAAAAAAAAGTTTGGAAATTTGTGTTTGGTCGATCATATCACTGTTGTCACTGTATTATTAGCATTGTATCTTATATCATTGGAAAGCCTGTTCATTTTCCTTTACAATTATGTCCCATTTGTAAGGATCATGCATTTGTGGAATGAGCAGCGCAGCTGATAATGTGGGTGGGGTCCCAAGTGAAATGTGCCAGATTTCCCTGCCAGTTGATATTGACTCTATTGTTTTGAGTTGTTTGGGGGATTGGATCCCACCCCACAGCAACGCGTGACCAGGCTGGTTACCAGCATGAGGAGGAGGTGCCAGGCTGTTGTGGCTGCGTATGATTCTTCCACCCGCTACTGAGGCTCCTGACTGTTTGTTCAATGAATAAAGCGTAAAATTACCAATATGTCTTGTTTGTTCCCTGTTACTGAGAGAGTTCAATCATCCAATCCCCCAAACAACTGCTCATCCCACAAATGCATGATCCTTACAAATGGGACATCATTGTAAAGGGAAACGAACAGGCTTTTCAATGATATAAGATACAATGCTAATAATACAGTGACAACAGAGATATGATCGACCAAACACAAATTTCCAAACTTTTTTTGAGGAATTTAGAAAATTCAAACTATTTTCTAATATACTTTCCTAAAGCTCATTTATAACTCGGGGAAAGATCTGTACAACAAAAAGGTCTGTTGGTTGGTTTTAGCTGGGTAGACCCTCATCTAAAAAGTGTTTTTTAGATTAAAATAAATTAAAAGTTTAATATTACACATATTATTAATATTACAAAGTGATAATCATTATATATCACTCTTTGACACAAGGTTGGTGGCCTATTTCAATAAAACGAAATGCGTGAATTTTGAACCAAACCACCATGGTTTAAAACTTGCATGTGTCTGTTTATCAGAGCCGATGCACGGTTCTGCAAATATTTGAGATCTGGATGTGTTGATCATAGATAGACAATTACATTAACGCTTTGATGTCTCGATTAGTGTCTCAGCAGAGCTCGCGCTAAACTGATACTTGTGATTAATCGGTCGGCCGATGAGAGAGTGCCGTAATACTGTGCTGTGAGTGGCACTAATTTATGTTACGCCTGTGTCTGGGCTTCCGGTTTTATCATGTGCCATTCAACTTCGTTGGGCGTGTGAATAGTAAGGCGGGGTGGGCCAAATGTTGGCGTGAGTGTGGAGTATGTCTCAGCTACCAGAGAGAGTAGCGTGGTGATAGTGTCCTGTTCAGCCATGAGAGTAACGGTGGAATTGTGGTATTTGCTCCTTACGTTTGCTTGGGCTCCGACTCTCTCCACCTCATATTCTCAGGGGAACTGGATACTTAACGAGAAAGGAACCGGTACAAACGCACCTGCCAAGGGTAAGGAAGAAACGCTTGTTTTCAGCACCAACAATGTTAAACAGCGGGACAGCCTGAACTGGCGGTCCAGTGTATGCGATAAAAGTTTGGCCGCTTTCACTCGAAAACGTCATTATAAGTGCAGTTTTTTCTAATGTCTGACTCTTTACTATAGCCTATTTAAATTAATAAATTATTCTATTAATGGAACGACTGTAAATATAAACAACAACAATGAACATTTCAAACAAACGAAATAATAACGAAATTGCTGTATATAAATTCATGTCACTTAATATAAACAATAAATGTATGCTATAGTGTCAGATATTAACGGAGTAAAGCATTTAAAATAAATTTAAAAAAAAAAATCTCTTTAAACCAGTATTACGTAGGCTAGGCTACTTAACTTTTAGCCTAGCCTACTCTTCATGTAACTTGTTAGAAAGCCACTTGCACAGGTAGCAAATCGCATTAAGGAATGCATTGCCTAATGTGCATTATATCTTTCACTGAAATAATGCATTTTTTTAAAAAAAGAGTAAGTAGGCAACTACCACAAACATGGCCAATTACTTGAGTTTGCGCTTGCTTAAATATTTTGTTACAAGGTCTCCTTACCCCTCCAACGACCCTGCACTCCGTTACCATGGGAATTTGTTCTCGCTGTAAGTAACCTCGCGCTTTCTTTTATTTTAGGACTTGGAGCGAAGGAGCGCTTTCAGATTGCTACACAGCATAATCGGCTCCGGAGTCGAGTCAATCCCATGGCAGCAAACATGCAGAAAATGGTTGGTCGTCTGCCTTATTTTCGTTTGCTTGTTCATGCGAGTTCTCTTTGTCCCAGACAATTGTTTGGAGGCTATAGGCTACTTTACTGAAACATTATCTCCACATAGTAAAATAAATCGAGGATCTTTTCATGTCTTTACATTTAATTTTTACTTTACTAATATGCAAAGGGATAAAATGTTCATCTGTGCAGTATTGACAATCAATAAATATGTATACCTTTGCCATATAAATAAGGTCTCACATTTTTTAATCTGATCTATTTATTTAGTTGGTAGGAATGGTTTTTCTAATGGTTCTGAACTGTTTTTTATTCAATGTTTCATTTTTTGTAAGTAATTGGCCTAGTTGATACTTTGGATCAGTGATTTACTTTATCTGACGAAAGCAATGTATTCAGCAGCAGGGCAAGTGGTTTATGGTACCTGAAAAGGAGTTTCAGGTCTTTGTCATTGAACCACTGAATAGGCCTCGCACTCAGACCTCTTTCACTTGCTGGAAAATATTGCTGGCCTAGTGAAACCTCATTGAAATGTTTTGTTTGTATTTTCGTAAAATGTGTTTTCGAGGTTAATTTTCATTACTTACTGTTTCCAGAAAACAAATAACATGGAACTTTACTTGATCAGAGGTCTGAGTGCGAGGCCTATTCAGTGGTTCAATGACACAGACCTGAAACTCCTTTTCAGGAACCATAAACCACGTGCTCTGCTGCTCCCGGGATTGGTCTCCATGCAAAATATCGACACTGAGCTCAAAAGTGGCTGCTTGACAACAAGGTCCCCTGAAATGCAGCAGTGCCCACTTACCCTTTTATTGACCTGTTTCTTACCTTTCTTCCTAAAAGAGGGGTGTGAATGCCCATGCCCATGCCCATGGTGGCTTTATCTTAGTGAACAATCTTTGTCCTCATCATGCCCACCCTGTCTGAGAGCATTTCCTCTGTCAAAATGCTGATATGAAAAAAAGAGAAACTGAAACGGCGGCTTTCTTGTGTGTTAAGGCCCTGCTGGCACTGAAACCACCGCAGTTTTATCAGTTCGGCCCGGGAGCTAATCCTTCCAGCCGTAGCCACATTCTGGAGGACATCAACCCTCAGAGCTGTTGTTTTATTCCCCCCCACCTTGTGCAAAGGAAGGCTCCACGGTGCAGTTCAAACAAATGGCCAGGATAATTGGGCCACTGTGGTTCTTTATGTTGTTGGTTAGCTGTAGAAAGTAGATTCCATTTACTGATGTCAGCCTGGACGGCAGCCTGTGAAATCATGTAAAACAAATCGCTGTTTGCAAACCACTGGATTGTGTGATGGTACTGGGAAGTGGAGGAGTTGCCACGGATAAGGGCTAACTATGTGGAATACTCCCAAATTCGCCCGTTCCTGTTTGTTTTATTTGGAAAACTGCTTCACATTCTCTACCATGATGCATTACATCTGACAGTCTTTTTCAAGTTTAATGCTTATCTAGCTTTTCCAACAAATAAATGAAAAGGAATGCCCGTAACTGTAAAACTACCGTTGTTTGTTAAACCTGTATTACTAATGTCCTGATATTTCAACATCTGATATACATACTATACATTTATGAGATGCGCAGTACTGGAAGAAAAAATAATTAATAATAATAATTAATAATTCTGTATGGCAGGTAATTCTTGTGTTGGGCGGCAGTGTAGTATAATGGTTAAGGAATTGGCCTTCTAACCGAAAGGTTGCAGGTTCGATTCCCAGGTAGGACACTGCCGTTGTACCCTTGAGCAAGGTACTTAACCTGAATCGCTTCAGTATACATCCAGCTGTATAAATGGAATATATGTAATTTAAAAAATGCTAAAAAAAGTTGTAAGTTGTTCTGGATAAGAGCGTCTGCTAAATGCCTGTAATGTGGTGTAATGTGTTGAAATCATGGCAGGTTGATGGAATATTAAGGTACTTACTGATCAATTTTAAAAAGCCCAACGCTTTAGCTGCTTTGTGATTATCCGCTGAATTTTTGTACAGAAATGCATAGGCGCTGTGTGAGTGTCTGCGACTGTAAAGAGATTATGGTCTCACCACCTCCCTTCCTCTCATAAGGAGATACAATTCTGTATTTCCATATGAAAAATGACTCCCAATAACTTCTCACACAATTCGTCCTGCGGTTCTTGAGAATTCAGGAATGGGGGCTTTGTATGTCCTTTGGATTTGTGCCACTCAATCAAACTTCAACTGCGGAGTGAAAGCAGGGTTATTCTTCAGATATATTGAACCTGGGAGATGGAGTAAGGAGAGGGAGAGGGAGAGTGCGTGAGCGAGGGAGAGTGTGAGCGAGCGAGAGAGAGAGAGTGAGTGTGAGCGAGTGAGTGTGAGCGAGCGAGCGAGAGAGAGAGAGTGAGTGTGAGCGAGTGAGTGTGAGCGAGCGAGAGAGTGAGTGTGAGCGAGCGAGAGAGTGAGTGTGAGCGAGCGAGAGAGTGAGTGTGAGCGAGCGAGAGAGAGTGTGAGCGAGTGAGTGTGAGCGAGTGAGTGTGAGCGAGTGACTGTGAGCGAGTGAGTGTGAGCGAGCGAGAGTGCGAGCGAGCGAGCGAGAGAGAGATCGACAGTGAGTGTGAGCGAGCGAGCGAGCGAGAGTGAGTGTGAGCAAGCGAGAGAGAGTGTGAGCAAGCGTGTGAGTGGGAATTGAGAGGGAAATCTATGGCACCCTTGTATTTCTTATTGTTTATTCAGCTCCCCATTACTGCACCCTATAGTGTACAAGCTAGTCTTCCTGGGGTCCGTACATAAAGTACATACTACAGACATAGAAGGCATTTATGAACATGTAAATGCACTGTCAAAAACATACAAACTGACAAATAAAATAACAGAAACAATGCAGGAAGACATATGACAAGTGCATAAGATATTCCGTGCTGTCACCATAAATGCTAATTGTTAATTAAACAAGCATATTTATTTTATGTGTGCATACTGTGCTCTGTGCATACTGTGCATACTGTGCTCTGTGCATACTGTGCTCTGTGCATACTGTGCTCTGTGTATACTGTGCTCTGTGCATACTGTGCTCTGTGCTTAGCAGACGACGTGTGTGCTGTTCTCACAGTGCCTGTCTTGCCTTTGTTACTGTGAGTGACAGAATATTCCCTTGCCTTGATTCACCTTAGATTTTATTCCATTTAAAACTCTTTTTACAGGTCTTCTCCCACGATAAAATGGGATGATGCTGAAAAACTAATGACGATGCATCAATTATTGTGAAGTGTGTGACCTTTGCATTCTAGGCAAATGTTTGCCTATAAATAAAAAAATAAAATAAAATTGAATGACAGGAAGCAATATATTCAGGTGCAGACTGAATAGCAACCATGATATTATTTCAGTATATCATGACTACTGTGGGCCTTATTTACTAAGGCCTTTAGCGTGTGCAAAACCTTTTAGCACGCAAAAAAACCTATAACGTGAAATGATTGGTCATGGTATTTGTTTTGCACCAATCATTGGTTGTGTTATTAGTTTTGTGTGTGCTGAAAGCACCCGCTAAAGGTCTTTAGTAAATCTGGCCCTATGTGTCCCATTGTGAACAGTGCCAGAACTCTCTGCTGTCAGAGGTTCACTTAGGAGTGAAGGATTTACAGATTATTGTATCTGCTGGTTGCCGATATGCACTGGGAGTTCTATAGGAAAATGAGCCGGGAGAAGAAACCCTTAAAGTGATCCATCCATATCTTCTCCATATCTGGCCGTAGAGTGATGGTTTGGGGCTCGTTTGATACCTTAGATCAGGGGTGTCCAATCTTATCCGAAAAAAGGGCTGGTGTGGTTGCAGGTTTTTGTTTTAGCCCAGCACTACAACACCTGATTCAACTAATTAACTAATCGTGCTCTTCAATCAAGACCTTGATAAGTAGAATCAGGTGTCATAGTGCTGGGCTAGAACAAAAGCCTGCACCCACACCGGCCCTTTTCGGGTAAGATTGGACACCCCTGCCTTAGACCCTTGATGACTTACAGCCATTTCGCCAGTCATGTGTTCCATACTGTACCGGTGTAATTTACAGCTGAATCTAGTCTCACCCCCCAATTCCCATAGAGATCCATTTAAATGCAGAGAGGTTATAGTATCGCTTGTAACAGTACCGGAAAATAAGATATTGAGAGTCTTTTGATGTTGATGGGTCACAGACTTCAGGAAGTAACAGCATGCAAAGGATATGCGACCAAATATGAAATATGATACTTTAAAAATACATTAAAGCAAAGGGTTTGAATACTTATGCACATGAGAGATTTCAGTTTTTGATTTTTAAAGGTTGTATCAGCGATTTTGGGTGACGTCACTTCTGAAGCGAAATCCCAAACAAACATACTTATGAATAATTATGTTATGTTTTAAAAAATAGTGTTCAAGCATCCAGAATTATAACCACGTTAATAACGTTTGTAAGAAACCAAACCGTTTGTAAATTCGTCAAGATTTCAGCGAGATAAGAGTATTAGCGTTTGTGCAGATCATTGTGATTGGTTGGAATACTGTTTATTTTGGTTTTGAGTGGTTGGTAGTACCATTTGTTTTTGTGTACGATCTCGGAGCATAGGCTGCCTACAGAGACGCGGTTTTTTGACGGCCTGCTTATGGGGCGGGCAGCTAGCGGATCGTGAGGAAAAATCAGATGAATGTGATCATTTATGTTTCCACCCAAAATCGCTGATACAACCTTTAATACATTTGCAAACATTTCTAAAAGCACGCTTTCACTTTGTCATTATGGGTTATTGAGTGTATTGAGATGGGCAAAAATGGCAATTTTATCCATTTAAAATTAAACCTACAACACAATAAAGTGTGTGCAAAAGGTGAAGGGGGTTGAATAATTTTGAGTGCCACTGTATATATAATTTTTTTGCTTGGTATTTGCATAAGAAGGAATGAACCACCATGTGAATGACGACACACACACAGGACATACTGTAATGGGCCCAAGGGGCTTTAATGAACGCCATAGAAAGTCTCGGAGGTGTTGAAGGCCTGTAAATGGATTTGTGAAGGAATGTCCAAGGGGCTACCGGGAGAGAATGATGAAAGATGAGGGGTGGAGGGAAGGGGCGCGGTTAGGGGTGGGTGGGTGGGTGACGGTATTTGGGTTATTGACAGCATGCCCAGATTTTAGATTTCTGTAATGTGAGGGGAGTCGTATGGTTTGCATACATTTCAAAGCCGGGAAAATGGGAAGTGTTCTGGGGGGGGGCTGAGGGGGGGCCTTAACCGTGAAACCGTATCTGTGGAAACATCCCCATGGTTTTTCGCCCTGAATGCGGGGGTGGTGACAACCGTTGCCGCAGCAACGCGCAATAGCAGTGATGGCCGCCTTGCATTGAGCCTGGACATTCCGCTGCCACTCGACAGTGGCGAGACATGGAGGGCGTCCTTTTTTTTAAATGAATGCGAGTCCTGGAGACGTGCAGTTATTCTGTCGGCCTGAAATAAACCCACCCTCCTCGTTTTGCGTCTTTTGTTTTGGAACACAAAAAAGGTTTTCGGTTTTGGTGACCTTTTCCGAGAGTGCTGCTCGTTGACTGATGGCGTGAAATCGGGATCTTGGTGTAAGGAAGCTCCGGCCGCGTGAAGATGTTCAAAGCATCCGTGCTCTCTTTGGACTGGCGAGGGCTTGAGTCACCCTTTTGGCAGGCCCAATTTAAAAGAGCTCTCCTCCACGGCGGGCCTGTACACCACAGTTGTTCTGAAAACAGATTTGGCGGTCTAACCTTGACACGATCCTGGGAGTGGAATTTCTCTCAGCCGTGTGATTGGTTCCTTCCAGCGAGGCCTCATTATCACATCTTGATTTTCGACTGGCGCTCCTTCCACCTTCCCTGTCAGGCCCGGCAAACCATGTCCCAAAGCGCCTTCAGATGGTGTCCACACATGAGCAAAAATTAATTTCCTTCTAGGGTCTTTCCAATTTTCTAAATTTTCAGTTCACTAAGCCCCACTGTCCAGCCCATGAATTACGTTGAACATTTCATTTAAAAAGAGGTCGTTACATTTGTCAAAAGACGAAAACAAAAAGTGGATGTGTTGTCAAACCGATTGCCTTTGTGCAAGCTCTGTCACAAAGGGTGCAGCTAATGCGACATTTATCCGCTTGATTTACAGGGCTTTCAATAAGTTTTTTTTTTTTTTCCCCGGCGAAGAGCTGACACTAAAAGGAGAGAATGTTAATGGGCTTGGCTAATCTGATCCCGCCACTTTCGCAGTTGTGCTTCTCATCGCCCCTCAGGATAATTAAAGTGCATTCCCTCTCACGCTGACCCAGTCCTGGATGAGCTTCCTCTCACTGCCCTGGGAGACCCCCCTCCTCTCTCTTGGCAGGAGCTGTGGATTCCCGGCACTTTGAAACTCTGACTTCTGAGACTGGCAGCTATCATCTTGCAGGCTCCTCTTCCCTCTGCCACTAGCATTAGACTAGCCTCCTCTTCTCTCTGTCACTAGCATTAGGCTAGCCCCCTCTTCCCTCTGCCACTAACATTAGGCTAGCCCCCTCTTCCCTCTGCCACTAGCATTAGGCTAGCCCCCTCTTCCCTCTGCCACTAGCCTTAGGCTAGCCCCCTCTTCCCTCTGCCACTAGCATTAGGCTAGCCTCCTCTTCTCTCTGTCACTAGCATTAGGCTAGCCCCCTCTTCCCTCTGCCACTAACATTAGGCTAGCCTCCTCTTCCCTCTGCCACTAGCATTAGGCTAGCCCCCTCTTCTCTCTGCCACTAGCCTTAGGCTAGCCCCCTCTTCTCTCTGCCACTAGCATTAGGCTAGCCCCCTCTTCCCTCTGCCACTAGCATTAGGCTAGCCTCCTCTTCTCTCTGCCACTAGCATTAGGCTAGCCTCCTCTTCTCTCTGCCACTAGCATTAGGCTAGTCTCCTCGTCCCTCTGCCACTAGCATTAGGCTAGCCTCCTCTTCCCTCTGCCACTAGCATTAGGCTAGCCCCCTCTTCCCTCTGCCACTAGCATTAGGCTAGCCCCCTCTTCCCTCTGCCACTAACATTAGGCTAGCCCCCTCTTCCCTCTGCCACTAGCATTAGGCTAGCCCCCTCTTCCCTCTGCCACTAGCATTAGGCTAGCCCCCTCTTCCCTCTGCCACTAGCATTAGGCTAGCCTCCTCTTCGCTCTGCCACTAGCATTAGGCTAGCCTCCTCTTCTCTCTGCCACTAGCATTAGGCTAGCCCCCTCTTCTCTCTGCCACTAGCATTAGGCTAGCCCCCTCTTCCCTCTGCCACTAGCATTAGGCTAGCCTCCTCTTCTCTCTGCCACTAGCATTAGGCTAGTCTCCTCGTCCCTCTGCCACTAGCATTAGTCTAGCCTCCTCTTCCCTCTGCCACTAGCATTAGGCTAACCTCCTCTTCCCTCTGCCACTAGCATTAGGCTAGCCTCCTCTTCCCTCTGCCACTAGCATTGGCTGCATGGCCTGCCCTAAAGAAGCTAAGGAGACAGCGAAAGGTGTGAAAGTGGGAAGCTACAGGGCATCTTGATGCACTCTCCTGCCAGAGCACCCAGCAGGAAATGTGTGGTGTCCTGGGGGCCCGGCAGGGTGCCTCGCACTCACCTTGTCTCCAATTTCCCACATATTTTACCTTTTATAGAAGCACATAGATCTGCCATTGCTTTGCAGCGTTAGCAAGGCTCTCTCACCTTTGCAAAACATGAGCACAGGATACAAATGGTACCCTCACTTTATAGCTTTATCTCTCTTTAGGCAGCGCCATTCTCACGTTAGCTATGGATTCTAGTAATAACTCTAGCCGTAACTTGCATTATGGGGAAACCCATCTTCGGCATGCAAACTTATTCACACTGTTCGATTACAACATAGAGTTGATGCAATAATATTATGTTGGATTACGGCGGTAACGTTATGTTCAACCGTATCAATACTATATATATATATATATATTTATCTATAATGTATATGTATGGATTCTAGTAGCCCGTTTGGGCTAAGAGATCCCAATAAAAAAGCGGAAAACAATGATCATGAACACAAGGTAATGTTAGGTTGTAGTATCAACAGTGACATACAGTGACATTGCGGTTCCACGAGAAAATAAACCTCAGAAACTTACTTTCACTCCGAGGAGCCTTAAAGGAGCCAGCGCGTCCCCCGGTCCACTCCGCCATTACCCACATCCCACACACAGAAAGGGACTCTGGCCAAGTTTCCCAGGCAACGACGCAGAAATTCACCTTTCGGAACAGTGTCTTGCAGAGGTTCCCAAGCACGAATGATTATTGATTTCTGAATGAATAGGTATTTGGTGTTATTTTTGGCATTTAAAAAAAATAAAAATAAAAGTATTTTGTTGGCCTGGCAGGGATTCTCGCAGGCCTGCCCGTCCTGTAGAATTATAGGCAAAAACACTGTAAATTCAGTATATTTATTTATACAGTATATATAACATTGCTCTGTTTCAGGGGTTCTCAAAGTGCGTCCCGGGGGCCAATGGCGGCCCGCGTTAAGTCCACATGAAAGGAAATGCATATTATATTAGAAATCACTAATGGTCCATTTTAATACAGTACTGTACCTTTAAATCTTTTACCGGCGGCACCGCGACTGGCGGCACCTAGCAACTAGCAACTAAAGCGGGCATTGCCATTACGCTGTTAAGATAGTTAGCGAGAAGGTTTGACAGTTGGACATCTGACTGTATCTTATCTTCGTAAATATTTACAGAATAATTGTTAGCTGAAACTGAAAAATTATCTTCTGTGCAGAGGCATTATCTCTTCATCAGTGTGTTTTTTTGTTTGTTTTTATTTCTTTTTTCTCCATGGGATATACTGTGATGTGAGTTTTTTCTCGCTATTACAGGGAGCAAGCTGCATAGAGACCGACTAAACGGGAGTTATTGGACATTATTGTTTGATAGACCATTTGTTTGTTAATTATTGAAGTAAAGAAAACAGATTTTGTCATGCAACTTAAGAATAATAGAATTAAAGAGGGCAAGATACCCAGACACTAACAAAATGGAGAGCCCCCTTTTATATTATTATTTTTTAGATACACAGATTGCTTATTAATTAAAGAGATTCTCTCCTGTTCACAAAATGTTTAAAAAAAAAGATTCCCCAGTGGAGTACGCAATCGGAATCTGTAATGAATAAAATGGACGGTTTTGGACGTATATATATTTTTTCTTGTGCGGCTGTCCATCCAATGCAGGCTCCCTTAATTGGCCCTCAGTCACCAAAACTTTGAGAACCCTTGCTCTGTTTCTTTGTAAAAAGATGGAAATGGGTTTCCACTGTATTAGTAAGTAAACAGTAGGGGGAGGTTTCTTTTTATTGATTTATTTTGTGTGAGTTTCTGACTTGTTGGGGTGGCTTTGTGAAGTCTGCGTTAGGTTACAAAGGGAGGAAAGGGACTGTTAGGAACTCAGGCATTGTCCTGCGTGTCTCATTTATCACCCTGTCAGTGCCGCCCGATTGTAATGTAATCCTTTGTGTGCTGTAAGGGGGCTCCCTGTTGTAATGTAATCCTTTGTGTGCTGTAAGGAGGCTCCTTGTTGTAATGTAATCCTTTGTGTGCTGTAAAGAGGCTCTTGGTTTTCCTCCTCAGGAGTGGAGTGAGAAGTTGTCTCTGCTCGCCCAGGAGAGGGCAGCGTTGTGCGCTGAACCCCCCGACCCGCAGGGCCCGCACCCCGATCACGTCGGGTGGAACACCCACCGCTCCGCTACGGGGACCACGTCGTTCGCTGAGGTCATCGACGCCTGGTTCGGGGAGGGCCGCGACTACAACTACCTGATTGGTCAATGTGAAGACAATGGCACCTGCCAGCATTACACTCAGGTGATTTATATGGGGGTGGCGGGGGGGCTATCAACCCTCACATTTCTGACACGTTGTTGTAATGTCGCGCAAATACCCCTTCTGGGGCAGATGGGGAACGCTTGCTTGCCTAGGTCGCTGGCTAAACTACACTGCCTGGCCAAAAAAAAAGTCGCACACTCTAATATTTAGTTGGACCACCTTTAGCTTTGATTGCGGCATACATTCGTCGTGGAATTGTTTAAACAACCTTATGCAACGTCACAACATTTATTTCCGTCCAGAGTTGAATTCATTTTTGGCCGAGATCTTGTATTGACGATGGGAGAGTTGAACCACTCCGTAAAGTCTTCTCCAGCACATCCCAAAGACTTTCAATGGGGTTAAGGTCAGGACTCTGGTGACCAATTCATGTGTGAAAATGATTCCTCATGCTCCCTGAACCACTCTCTCACAATTTGAGCCCGATGAACCTTGGCATTGTTGTCCTGGAATATGCTCATTGATGGGAGTTCCTGGTCATTCAGTACATTCAGGTACTCAGCTGACTTCAATTTATTGCTGCATAACATTGCTGAGCCTAGACCTGACCAATTGAAGCAACTCCAGATCATAACACTGCCTCCAGAGGCTTGTACAGTGGGCACTATGCATGACGGGGGCAACGCATGAAGATGGAACAGTACTGTTTCCGTTATGACATTTAAATGCGGATATAAGCACTATTCCTGGAGTTCAATGCGCATTCTCTCTCTGTCGCCTGCATGCGTTTTTGCTGACTCTGTGTTGTAGCTGGTCTGGGCTACGTCCAGTCGAGTGGGCTGCGCGCGGCAGGTGTGTTACTCAGGAGCAGGGCCGTGGGAGGTTTACGCCTGCGCATATTCACCAGGGTGAGTGCCCGCCTGTCACCCCACAGCAGGGAAGTCCACTGGGTTTATATTATTCTTGGTTGGGTTGCTATGTGCTGCATTCTGTAGAATGAGCATCACTGAGTCCAATAGGTGTGAAGGTGTAAAATATCATAGGGTGGTGCAGGTGGGAGAAGGCTACGGCGAGCGTAGAGCTGTTCTACTGAACCCAGTTGCCATGGTATTTTCCTCTATCTCCTAGCAACTTTGTTTTTCATCCTGCAAAAAAGTACAACGGGTGCCACCAGATATATTAATTTTACAAAATAAATGGGATTCTGGCTTCTGTTGCATAAAGTTTCTTTGTTTTTGTCAAATTTATTTTGTCATCCTTTAAAAATAGTCTAAGGGTATCTCGGTGGCCTAGCCTCGTTGTCGCATGTCTCTCCCTCTCTCTCACTCCCATTCTTCCTCCCAACACTGCTGTCCAATAAAGCTGAAAAGTATAACTATTTTATTTATTTTTTTTAGTCTAAGAAGTAATTTGTGGGTTAAAATCTGTAATGTGACATAGATTGATTGACCATTCAGTCTAGCCAAAGTGTCCACAGATACAAAAGAAGTCATCAAAAGGATAAAACGCACAAAAGCCAGCGGCTTATTGTGGTCCTTTTAGGGGTAGGGGGGTTGTGTATAGGGGGGGGGGGCACAATCTATCACATTCAATAGCTATAAAACATTTGTAAACATATATAAGCACCTTTTGTTCATTATCAATATTCATCAAGTTTGTATGTAAAGATGTAATAGGCATGCTAACTGCCTGGGTTGTGCCTCTGCTGCGTTCAGGGGTAACTGGGAGGTGAACGGCAGGATGGTCGTACCCTACAAGGCCGGGCCTTACTGCTCTCTCTGCACCTCGGCCATGGCGGGGTGTTTCCGCCGCTGGGACCACGTCGGGGGCCTGTGTGGTGAGGATCCTCTTCGCCTGCAGCCTGAGCTGCTGGGCTTTGCGCTCTTCACAAACACTTTAAAAAAAAAAAAAAAGATTTTTTAATGGAATTACATTTATTTATTTATTTTTTGCACTCAACTCTTAAGAGATGTCTTGTCTGGTTAAATTTCTTAGGCTTCAAAGCCTTCCAAATGACAATAAGAAATGGTAAGGGACAGCTGGATATTTCCTTCCTGCTGTGAAATATAATTTTTATAGGATTCAGATTGATCCCCTCGGAGCGGATTCATGGTTCAAGTAAAGATGAGTGGCTTTTCATGTGCTGGAGAACAGCTAAGTACTGATAAAGCCACTTAAAGTTTCCCCCAAAGTGATTTTTGTCTAAAAAATGTAATCTCCATATGTTGCGTATCGTTCTCCTTCCAGCCATGTCATATCCTGTATATTGCATTATTTTCTCTTCAAAGCCTTCTTTTCAATTCCTTTGTTTAGACTACAGCACTACATTAAGCACCGTCATACGGATTGGCATATAACCTGCTTACTAATACCCTATGGACTTAGGGAACTTTAAATTAAATATTTATATTTGTTCTTGTTCTTTAAGTTGCAATATGTTGAGTCTAAGTTTAAATATGTAACCTATAAAAATCAATGTAAGCAGGACTGTTCAATAACAAACTTAAAGGCGCACTATGCAGGATTTTTAGCCTTGCTGTGGTCCTGCGTTTACAATCAAAGAAGTCTCCTCCTCTGTCGTCAACCCCACCCAATCAAGGTACCCGACTTCGGCCATATACGTAGATACCTGCGTAGCTAGCTGGATAGTTAGCGGTAACTTAACTTACAGGTCCAACAGAAAACACGCTAACTCTGTGTCGTCATCTCGCTAAACGTCAGCTGTTACCATTGAGGAAAAGGAAATTGCAGGTTGACTCTGCTTTTTGAACGGGCCCTGTTAGCCTGTTAGCTTGTTGTTTGGCTTCGCTGTACTTTCGCTTCTTCACCTCCGCCATTGCAGTAGCTAGCTAGCTACAAACGCTCCGCTGAAACTGGATCTCAGCCCAGAGACTGTCGCCACACTCACCCCTCCCCACACAGAAAAGGGCATCATGCCCATAAATGTCTCGAACCATCTTAGAATAATGAATACAGGCAGAGGAGCATGTATTCGGAAAATGTGCACAAAGACAGAGATTGCCAGTGCATCATAGGTATGACTGAGCTTGGTTATTTTATAATATTTTCAAGGTAAAAATCCTGCATAGTGCACCTTTTTAATGAATGTGGTATGAACTACTGTTTGCTAATACTGTCATGTCTGACAACATGCCATTTATGCTCATTACTTCTGGTTTGTAACTGAAAAACAGAATATTAATACCGGAATTGCGCAAGGTGTATAAATAAAAATAAGGTTTGATTGGCATGTTGTGATCAAAGTGCTTTGCTGACTTTGGAGCAGTAACAACTTCACACAAGATTCTCTTCCTCATTTCCAGCAAGTGGTTTCCTGAAGTAATTATATTTGATTATATTTCCCTCATTAGAAAATGACTGGAATGGTTTATGAGTAACCGTCAGGTTGTGTCTATTCAGAGCAACACAGGTGCTTAGTCAAGGGTGCAGAGGAAAATGCTTACTCAATGTTAATAATTAGAGTGAGAGTCCTCATAATTAGGATTTCTTCTCAATTTGGTGTGCGTGCGTGCGTGTGTGTGTGTGTGCGCGCTTGTGTGTGTGCTTGTCTGTGTGCGTGCGCGTGTGTGTGTGTGTGTGTGTGTTTAGAGACCCCTCGGAACCCTTGTCGGATGAGCTGTGGACAGAACGGGCAGCTGAATGTCTCCTCTTGCCAGTGCCGCTGTTCTCCTGGGTTCACTGGGCGCTTCTGCCAGGGTACCAGCCTCACCCTCCACAGCCTGTCTCATCGACTCTACTGTTTTATTCATAATTCAAGAGTGTTTTTCCAAACCTCACTAAATCCCAGTTTTCATAAACTATATTTTTGAAGGTGGGTATAATTTTTCTGATAAATGGTTAGATATTTGCAGTTTTATTATTCTTGGGGATTTAAATATAAAAAACTCCAATTTAAAACAAACAAAAATATTGATTTTTTTTCAAAATTGTTAAAATTGGGCTGAGTGAGTTTTGGAAAAACACAATTTTTCTGAGTAACATTTTATGGTAATCCACTCGCAGCGTGTGTCTGTACAGTCATACTGTCCCGATAGTGTGTCTGTGGTGCAGTGGATAACAGTACCGAAATTATACTGAGCAATAAATACCGACTGCGTACCGACAGCCTGTCTGTGTTCCAGTGCGCTGCAGTGTCCAGTGTGTCCACGGGCAGTACAGGGAGGATGAGTGCTCCTGTGTGTGTGACGTGGGCTACGGCGGAGCCCAGTGTGCAGGTGAGGCCCGGCACTGTGATGCGTTCATGTGACAGGTCCAGTCTTTCTGCTAACCCTAACCCTCTATCTTTTTAACAACAACAAAAAAAACATTTTATTGGTTGCAATTGTGAACAATAGCCAAGTGAGATATGCAATTACATCCAGTTGGCCTGTCATAAGGTTCACTGCAGCTCAGCGGTCAGTGAGGGGTGGGGGGTGTTGGGTGTTTGGGTTAGAGGGAGGGGGAGCATGGGTGTGGCATCTATGCACTCGAAGGCCTGAAGACCAGTGTCTGCGATGTGTCCAATAACATGCTCTGGAAGGCTATTCCATATCCAGACCGCAGTGTGTAGGAAGCTTCTGTCCAAAGAGTGTGTTCTGAAGACTGGGAGGATGAGGGCATGCATCGGCGGGTGCACAGCCATAGCAGGCCATGTAGCCGTACCAGCAAGTAACAGTCTGATGGATGTTAGAGTTACTCCTCATACAGGATTCCTCTCGTTTTACGGTTTGCTGTATACACGGTGTACTGTACCACTGAATGCCGGCAGACGCCATGCTCTCTACTGGTGGGAGGCGGTTCAGTCTTGACCGATGACCCATTTCAATTAACAGCAAGCTAGACCAGCGGTCCTCAACCCTGTTCCTGGAGATCTACCGTCCCGTAGGTTTTCGCTCCAACCAGAACCAAGCACACCTCACTCAACGTCTTGTTGAGCTGCTAATTAGAATCAGGTGTACCAAATTAGGGTTGAAATGAAAACCCGGTTGATTTCCAGGAACTGGGTTGGGGACCACTGAGCTCGATTCGGCTCAGGTCTTGTCACTGGTGAGATAAAGCCAGAGTGTAGCCAGTGATCCCTGACCTCTGCTTCTTCAATCAAACACGCAAACGGCTTTCTTATGCTCTCGTCCTGCGCAGAGAAGGTTGAGTTCCCGTTCCACAGCTGCGATGTGCGGATTGACGGGGAGTGCTTCATGGTGTCTCCGCAGGCAGATACTTACTACGGAGCCAAGGCCCGCTGCCTGGTAAGCCTGCACACTGCTTTAGCTCTGTAATAATGAGGGGAGCAAGCAACAGGAAGCAGTCTTCTCAACCGTGAGGCTGTTCACCGCCATTTCTGAAATTCTCAGAATCAAAATAGCACTGGAAGAAATGAAAGTAACTGCAAATTGTTTATCGTGTATGCTTTGCGTATAATGCAAATATGTAGTCCTTATCTACATCCGTCACTGGTGCAAAAGCGGTACTAAATGTTGAACAATAGGTCCAACCTCAATCCTTATCAGTGTGTCTGACAGAACCTTTTAGGTGTATGTGTGTGTGTGTGTGTGTGTGTGTGTGTGTGTGTGTGTGTGTGTGTGTGTGTGTGTGTGTGTGTGTGTGTGTGTGTGTGTGTGTGTGTGTGTGTGTGTGTGTGTGTGTGTGTGTGTGTGTGTGTGTGTGTCTGTGTGCATTTCTGTGATTGAGCATGTGTGTTTGTATAAATGGGTGTTAATTTCTCTGGTGATATTCAGGGTAAAGGAGGGATTCTAGCTCAGATCCACAACCAAAAGGTCCAGGACATCCTGGCTTTCTACCTCAGCCAGCTGGAGACCACCAACGAGGTCAAAGACCCGGACTTTGAGACTCGCAGTTTCTGGATTGGTAAAGACCCCCTCTCTTGTCTCCACTCATTCTAGTGTGAACCCCTCTCCTGTCTCCACCCATTCTAGTGTGAACCCCTCTCCTGTCTCCACCCATTCTAGTGTGAACCCCTCTCCTGTCTCCACCCATTCTAGTGTGAACCCCTCTCTTGTCTCCACCCATTCTAGTGTGAACCGTGTGAATGCAGTTAGTTTTCAGCTTCAGGTAATTCGACGCGCTGCTGCTTGATCCAAAGACGCTTGGGTTGTTGACGAGGAGAGTGTTTCGGCCAGGCCTGGCTGTAGCGTTCAGTGACTGGCATTTGGGGAGCGCTGCTCGTGTTTCTAATGGCACGCACGCACGAGTTTCATTATGGCTTTCTCAAATATAGGTCTGACCTATAAGACCTCGAGGGACTCGTTTCGATGGGACACTGGAGAGGGACCCACTTTCACCAGCTTTGCATTCGGACAGCCTGACAACCAGGGGTGAGTGAGAGAGGGATACTGCCTCCCCTGTGTCTGCAGGTTGCTCCTGTAGCCAGGGGCGCCCGCAGGATTTCTTCCCGGGGTACGCAAAAGAGTAGGCCAAGCCATAGGCTACATGAAAACAAAGCCACTACTTAGGACTAACGTTACAACGTAATTTACCGATATATTTTGCACTCATAAGGTCGCATATTACAAGAAGTTCTAACGTAGGAGTAGGCCTAGCCTACGTTAAAGTCTGATCTTTCATCAGCAAAACCGGAGAGACGTACTTCAAAATAGAATGGAAATGTTGCGCGCAAAAAGATGTTACGTGACTTACAGTAGCCTGATATTTCATAAGGAAAACCGGAGACCTCACAATAGAATGGAAATGTTGCGCGCAACAAGCTGTTACGCGACTTACAGCACAGTTAATGTTAACACAATGAAAACACTTCTGACAAGTCAATGTAACTATCGAACATGCTCAACAAAATGTATTCACTGCTTAAATTTCTAATAAAATATTATATGCACGCCAATTGTGTGTGTGTTAGAGAGAGCAAGAGCACGAGCAAGAGCAAGTCACTGCAAATAAAATAACATTTTGGTGGGTAGCTCGTCCTCAGCTGAGGACTGGTTCTCCGAAAGCTGATTCTCCGAATTGTTATTTTCATTCTTTTTCAGACTCAACAGTTCCACAATGCTGAGCTGCTTTCTTTTCTTTGACATATTTGGCTAACGTCAATTACTGTATTCGTTTAAGTTAGTTATCTTGACTGACAAGTAAAAAGGCAACTCTTTTTTTCTTTTCCCGGTCTAAAGAAAAAAGTGGTCCTCAAATCACTTTCAACTGTGTCTTCCAATCACTTTCAAATGTTTGAAATATGCAAAACTTGGAAAATACAATAACCAGGCAATACAACGAAGACAATAAGCAAATATCATTCCTCAACATCGTAGAAACAGAGACGGAAAGACTTTGACAATTCACGTCAGTTTTAATGGAAATACTCATGTTGCTGTTGTTGCTAAGGTTTAACTGCGTACTCTGCGTACAGCTGGGGGCGCCACTGCCTGTAGCTACTGTTTTACATGTTTAGTATGGGTTTCTGAAGGTCTTGCCAAGATTAGAATTTATATACTAAAGAGATTCAAGTTTTAGTCCTCAATCTTATCTAAGGGCCGGTGTGGGTGTGGGCTTTTATTCAAACCAAGCAGTTACACACCTGATTCTACTAATCTACCACTAGAGTCCTTGATTAGTAGAATCAGGTGTGTACCTGTTTGGTTGGATCAAAAGCCTGCACCCATGCACATCGGCCCTTTCTGGATAAGATCGAGGACCCCCTGTTTTCACTGGGTGCGTCCCAATATTCTTCACTCACCTCCTTTCCTCCACTCGTCTCCTACCCGGAAGTATACAAAACTGCCTGAACGTTTAGAGTACAAGTAGCTGCGTGTACAGTATACAATGTACCTGACATTGTGGTTTGCGTCGAGACATTAATTAATTTGTAACCATTAATATGGAATTTCTATTTAATCAGCAACCTTAGATTAGGACACGAGGGTCAATTTCCGGGGCGGAGGTGGTAGCGGAGGATGTATTTTTCGAGTATTGGGACGCACCCACTGTTCTGCTTGGTCATATTCTGCTGTTCCACCACCTGACCACTAGGGGTCTCCCTATTCTCTCTCTACTCCTCCAGCTTTGGGAACTGTGTGGAGCTGCAGGCTGCCAGCGCTTTCAACTGGAATGACCAGCGATGTAAAACACGCAACCGATACATCTGCCAGTTTGGTGAGTCCTGGCCCCTCCTCCCTTCCCTCCCTCTGTGCGTTAGCCCAGAACCGCACAGCAGGAGATGGTCACTCAGTCGTCTCGCTGAAAAGAGCAGGGAGAACGACACAAAGGCCTGCCTTTTCTTTTGTTAGGTTAATATAAGCCAGCTGTACCATAACCAGAGGGGTATCTACGCCATTTTTCACTCCTGTTCAAGATTTTTACACACTGCAATTTTTGCGTAAATAGAATGGTCACAACCATTTTTATAATGTTCTGCACACATTTCTCTTTTTCATGTGAAAATTTATGTGTGGCAAAAACGGGGCTTGCAAGTAATGTTTGTGAAAGTGTTACCTTTTTAACGGTACAGTGATTCAGTTTACATAAATGTATATAAATATGTATTTATACTCGTAAAGAAACCTCAAAACAAAACGATTTTGATTTACCCCCTCAGGCTGACGCCAATGTGCTTTTGATGGTTTGAATGTGTTTTCGCAAATACTTTTTGTTTTGGTTTGTGAATAACAGTAATCTTCTTGCCTCCAACATGGTTAAGTGATCTACAGGGTGAGAGCGGTGCTGTTAATGTAAAATAACTCACTTTAATAATGTGTACGCTCTGTTTGTTTATTTTGTACCTCTTTGACCAATCAGTGCATAACAAATATTATTTCTTAGTAAAATGAAAAGGACACAATTACCAGCACAGTAAACACAATACTTTTTGTTTTTATGCTATCCTTTAATGATGCTAAAGTGTGCATATAAAAACGGGAGGCTTGTGAAATAAAACACAGGTACTTTCGACTGATTGCGGTGCTCTCAGGATTTTACCTCAGCCGTTTATTATTAAGAAAACGTCTGACAATCTGCCATTGCGTTTTGACGATGCGCAGTTCTGCAACACTCACATCTAATCAATGGGGCGTAATACAAAGTGTATCTGTGATCAATATGTGTCACTTCCGCGGGGTGACAGGCCAGACATATTTACGGTCCATTGCACAGGGAGATTAGGAAGGAGGGTGTGCTGCTTTTCTGCAGTTCTGTACAGGAGCAATGCGTCTCAATCGTAAAGAGCGCTTTTAATGTAGAACGTGTTCCTCCACATTCTTTTTAATGGTTTGAGTTTAAGAACCGTTTTACGTCTTTGAACTCTTAAATGACAGAAGGGGATTCTTTTTTACAATTTCTTTTAAAGAATAAAGATGGAAGAAAGACTCACCTGGGTGACTAGGTGACTACATTACCAACACGTGTGCCGTGCCCAGGACCCCTATTAAAAATAAGACTCAATCGAGCAGCAAATTGTAAAAATGAATTTGGCTATGATTAATAGCTTTTTTTTTTCTTTTTTTTTTTTTTTTGCCCCCAGTTTAATTGGAAAGCTACGTCCATGTGCAGTTTAATTGGAAAGCTACGTCATGTGCAGTTTAATTGGAAAGCTACGTCCATGTGCAGTTTAATTGGAAAGCTACGTCATGTGCAGTTTAATTGGAAATCTACGTCCATGTGCAGTTTAATTGGAAAGCTACGTCCATGTGCAGTTTAATTGGAAAGCTACGTCCATGTGCAGTTTAATTGGAAAGCTACGTCCATGTGCAGTTTGTTAATTAATATGGCAGAAATGCAGAGAATGAAGCAGGGGGAGGGGGGAGGGGGATTTTGAACACAGGCACCAGCTGCATCTCCACAGGAAGATATGCTCCACACTTCATCCTCCTGCTTACCTGGAGAACTGGAGCATCGTGTGCCTAAACAAAAATAAAAAAAGAACAGGTTGTGTAATGTGTGGCTTAAAAAAGGAAATGGGTACGGGCAGTCCTGGTTTGTAATTGTGCACCAGGAACAAGTAAGTCTTGCAGGGAATTAGTCATTCCGTTGAATGAACAGCTTCTATAATCTTACATGGAAAATTAACGTCTGCAATCCTAAATCGAAATATTCAACGCTGTCGTGGATTACGCGGGATTTGCGTCATTAACAATTTCACGTTGAACAATTGTTTGTCATTCAACGTGGGGCTTTAAGTGATGGTGTGTGTGTTTGTGTGTGTCCGCAGCTCCTGAGCACATATCCCTGTGGGAAGTTGGTAAAGGAAGGAGGACATGATCACTGTTCCAGTACAGTAGATTTGGGGAAATTTTTTTGGCTGCCTTCTCTAGTCATTTAGTTTGTGCTGCAGTCGTGCCCTGTCTGTCATTGGGGTGAGCGGAGTGTCAGTTCCCAGGGTGCCCTCTGCTGGCCAGTAGCTCGCTGCACTCAATTTGCCTCCACTTCACATGTCCAGTTTCTAATAATGTCACCAAACCCCCCCCCCGGTAACCGATAGACCGTCGCACTGCGCCGTCTGTTCCCCCAGACAGGCCCGAGTTAGCGCTGCCGTCTCCTCTGTGGATTAGCCAAAGACCCGCACTGTGCTGCTCCTCTCTCCTCCTCTGAGGGGAAAACCAGGACCTCCCCCTCTCTGCCACCCCTCCACGTTCACTCCCACCGGCAGCGGCTGAAACACGGAGCTTAATTTAAGTATTGCAGCATGCAACTCTCCGCTCACTCCAGGGAGTTTTTTTTATCCCCCCCACACTTTGCAGACACCTCTTCATGTGCGTTTTCGTCCACCACCCACCCCCCCCCCTTGTCCCTCAGAGATTCAAAATGTCCCCCTCTTTTTCCTCAGCCTCCTTTTCACTTCTCCACAGAAGTGACTCGGCAGTCGGCGTCAGCGAATGAACGATTGAACGAACGAACGAACGAACGAACGAACGAACCCCCCTTTAGTCTTTTGGCGCATACATATTAATAAAAAAGATAAACACATTGCTGTGAAATGGCAGCACTGATCCAAACCTGCTGGAGTGAGCTGTCTCTCTCCCACTGGGGAATAGCAGACTCTGGGAGCGGGGGGGGTGCCAGCCTGCAGCTTGCCGGCAGCACTTGGATGAGAGATATCCCTGGCACCCCTCAGCAGCCTGGCAAGCGTGGTCTCCCCCCCCCCCCACCTCAACACTATTTGGGGTCCCCCCCATTTCCCTTGCCACTATCTGGGGTCTCCCTCTCTCCCACATCTCTATCTGGGGTTCTATTCCTAGGGCATGGAGATGCAGATATTTATCAAAATGTACATTTTGTTTTTTTTCTCTTGCTAATGAGCTGAATTGGAGAAACCTAATTTTGTCAGTTGTTTATTTTTTCTTTCTTTTTTTTAACTGTAGCTGGTTGCTAAAGAGACACGTAGGTTGTGTAAATGGCTAAATAAATTGTAACCTTGAACTATAAATGGTTTTCCACAGAGACAGAAGGGCTTTATTGCTCAAATGTGAGCTATATATATTTATATAGCTTATACTATCGTGTTTAGTTTACCAAAAACCTGTGAGATTGTTGGGGTATGAGAAGTCATTGTACCAGAGTAGGATATTTCTAGCACTGAGGTTTGTATGTATTAATTTATAAACATTATTGTAGGTTTGGTAACCTTAAATTTAGTGCACTGTCTACATGTCATGAGGACTGCTGTCTGGAATAGATAATTAAATTGATTTCAATAAATATGATTATTATTTTGCTCATTCTGTTTTTATTTGTGTGTGTGTGTGTGTGTGTGTGTGTGTGTGTGTGTGTGTGTGTGCGTGCATGTGTGTGCATGCATGCGTGTAACAAAGTGCTCTGTTGTGTTACAAGGTCCACGCTTCTTTCAGGAGGTACAGATGGCCGTGTGAAAAGAATCCATAGGTGCTTTCACACCAAGGCCAAAACTACCAGGCAAATACCACTTTGAAGGTAAAAGTCACTTAGCAACTTAAGTTTTAAATTGGATTCTTTGGCCTCTTTGAATTTAAACAGAAAGGCTGCTGTTGACTGCTAAGTTTACTTCTTGAATTATATGGTGACACATCACAGGGTATGTACATATGCAAAGTGTCTTTGTGTATCACCACAGTTCTTTTTTGTTTTCAGTTCTCTACAAATTGTCTTGGATATGCATTTTCACTCCTTGGAAGAATTATTCTCTTGTTGTCTTCAGTTAAGTGTGATTACCTTGTTCGGAAGAATACTTCTGGCTGTCTTAAAAATCCCTTTGTGCCATCATCACAGTCCAAGGTCAATATCATCCCTGATGCTCTCAGCAACAAAAAACATTGTCTTTCCTATTAATTTGACCTGGGGTAACCTGGTTCTGATCCTACAGACAAGGTGTACTCAGGTGTACTTATTCTTCAATTTGCAGTTTTATAACTTGGCGTCTTTCAAAATAGGTTTCTGCAGCAGCTACCTTTAGCTAGCTGTGTCACTTTAAAACTGTGCCTCGAGTCACTGCTGTGCTCCCCTTTATCAAGCCCGGTAGATGAAGGGAGTACAGTATTCTTTCACTTTACTGACCATACAGTAACAAATTGGCTTGTGCGTATCTCTGCGCCCTTATGGAAAAAGAATATACTGCAGTATATTGTAAATATATCAAAATCATCTTCACAATATATTTACAATATACTGCAGTATATTACATTTCCATAAGGGCGGCGGTAGTCTTTGGGTGCCTACGACATTGCTGGAGACGATGCAGTGGTAACCTGAGGATCGCACTCCTGGTCGGACAAAACGAATGCAGCCCTGCTCCTGTGAACTTCCAGTTGCCTCACGCCATCTCCCAGACTAAAACCTGCAATGGCTGTGGTTTTGTGATTCATGAGCCGGTTATGCTACCGGGGGATCGATATTTTGCCCCCAGTCTTGGCTTTGTGTGATGTGGGATATTGCGGCTTCATTCAGACTAGGGTTGTGAACCAGACCGAGACAAGTTGATCGGTTTTTTATTTATTTATTTATTTTTTCATAAAACAACGTGGCATTCCCATATGAGGGTCAGATCAATGTGAATCATGGAAGCGTGAGATGGCAACTGAAGATTGAAGAAGAATTTGCCTGTGCATTTATATAATCTCTCAATGCTTCAGTATACCTAGCTCTTTATGGACGCATGGTCACAGTCTGCTTAATTAAACCGTCCATCCTCTGTTAGAGGTAGCACAGCGGTGACCGTCCCTCTTTTGCTCGTGAATTATGGAGAACGCTGCCAGTACGGAGGGGTATATAGATGCATCGTCCACGTACACGGGATGTGTGTCCATCTGGACGGTGCTTTCCGTGATCTAGGCTGTGTGGGCCTTGAACGGGGGGGCCTTTTATTTTCTCTTCTGCTGTGTATTGTATGCGTGTCTGATCGGGGAAACCTTCAAGCTGGAGGACTTCCACTGTAATTGGAAAGAAAAGCAGTGTTATCAACAAAAAAAAAGTTTTCTGTACTGCTGTAAGCGGCAGATAATAGGAAATGCGACAATTTAGATGATTTTACCCCTATCCCCCCCGCCCCCCCCCCCACCCAAAAAGAAATCAATTACACAGTAATCTTGCACACCCCCCCCCCCCCCACCCCCCCTCCTCATTCCAGCTCCCTCCATAAACCCTTATCTTAATCTGAGCCAGTTTTCCCAGATAGAAAATAGCAAATTACTGCAGATAATACTCACACTAGACTTGGTTTGCATTGGACCGCTGCCTGTGTTGTCTGAGGTAATATTTGGCAAGTGGAGGCTCAGAGTTCCTTCAAAAGGAATTATAGCCTCTCCTCTCTCACTCATTCTCCCTCTCTCTCTCCCTCTCTCCTTTCTCTTCCCCCGATTCATTCATTTGACTTGCTGTTACTACACAACCAATTTATTTTCAGCACCGCAATAAACAGATGGGGGTCACACCTCATAAAAGCGGGACCCTTTTATCTGACTTTCACAGCGATGCAGTTTTAAGTGCTTTCAGGCCCGGCTTTTGCCATGAAAATGCACTCACTGAAAATCTCTGAGGCTTTTGATCGATTTATTGATTGTCCATCACGTGAGACGGCAACACCCCGTGGGTGAGAAGTGTCCCACAGAGTCTGGTCAAGGAAACATTTTGAAGTGTTGAAAAGCATTCGGCATCTCATGAAACACCGAAAGCCGTGTGAATAAACAAACGACCGTTTTTTTAGCGTCACTTTAACGTTTGAAGCGCAAAATCTGGACCGTTCTCTTTCTACACGTTACCGGCAGCCCTGGACAGGTTTGTGCACAGGGGGACGGTCACTGGCACCGAGGCGTGCGACGGAGTGCTTCTTTCCCGGGCTCACGGCTGGAGGTCGAACGTTTTCACGCGACTCATTTCCATGACAATGGGGACTAATTGAACTGTCCCCTCTCCTTGGTAACCTTGCGTAATCTGCGGCGTGTGATGTCCTTATCGCGCGCGGAGCTGGGGAGCACGCCCAGAGGGCAGCGTTGGGGGGGAAACCTCCGCAGTCAGCTCTTCTGCTGTACAGACTCCCCCCCCTCCCCCCATCGCTACTGCTGCTGTCCTGGGACGGAGAAGGAGAAAGGCGTTGTGTTAGCCCCTCCCCACCTGCCCTGCTCTAAGTGGGAGGAGTCACAGGGGTGTTACATTTTGAGGGGGGGGGGGGGGGGTGTTACGTGATTCCCACCCTCCCGTCTCCCAGGGGCGTGGTGGTGGACGGTTGCTCTAACCCTTAAACGACACATTGTCGTGCTCTGACGTCTGACGACCAATGACTCTCGCGTCATGGACTATCGCAAATTGTTATTCTTTCGGTGATAGATGATCTCATTAAGTAAAGTTTTATTTTATTTTATTTTTTCTCCACTGTGCTCTTCATTCAGCTTTACTGTAACAGTCAGGCGGGAGTTTGGTCCCATTGGTGCCCCCCGCCCGCCTGCCCGCCCGCCCTTCAATATGTGAGGGGCCTTGTACCTCCAGAATATTGAGTGTTTGATTTATGTGGAGGGATTCCATTATGATATGGGCTCTGTTGCTTTCCCCGCTCAATCAGATCTCCCTGCAGAAGGGAGGGATGTGTGCGCTAATCCGCTCTGATGTATCTTGACACTTAATTTAATCTGTACATCCCTCATCCTCCTATCCACTGGGCCTGATTGCTGTCATCTGCAGCTGCTCAACAGGGTCACGCTTATTCATCTGTTTATTTATTCTGCCCCATTTTCCCCGCTGTGGGCCTCTCCGCGTGCTTGAAAGTTTTTCGCTGTGAGTCTGTCCTTGTGATGTTCCTCTCCTGCCTTGCTGGGGGATCGCGGCGCAGCGCGACGTGCCGCACTTCTGGCCGACCATGAATGTGTCACTTTGTAACCCCCCCCTTCCTATTAACGAGTGCCAGCTCCTAGGGGGCACAAAACGGGATTATCAGGTTATCCAGATAACCGAGAGAACGACAAAGCTGTATCGTCACATTAGTGAGATTTCAGTCAACCAAAATGCACTAGAATCTGGTTTAGGATTGTGATTTAAGTCACACAATATCGTGAGCTGCCGATATTGGAGAATGTTCCTGAGGTTATTTCATGGTATTATTTTCGAATTTTCTAAAATCTTCTCCTGCTTTGAGGAATACCGCCCTGGTCTGTTCAGCTGAGCGGATTGGAAGATACTGTAAGCAGTGCACACAGTTTTCTGCAACATCTCCACGTCACCACGTGCTTCACCTCTCGTCGGCGCTAAAGATGGCTTCACTCAGCCCAGACGTTTGAGAGCTCCCCCCCCCCCCCCCCCCCCCCTCGATGTTCCCGCTCATTAATCAAACAAAAGGTCTTTGGTATTCTCTTCTGCCCCCTCTGGAACAGAGAAGATGGAGAATCGGGCTCACAATCTAATTTGCACACAGCTGACCTGCAAATGGAGTATTGATTGCAGTGGTGCAGTGCGTGTGATTGTGCAGATAGGCGCTACGGTGAAGCGTGAGAAGGCAAGGGGTCTGAAAGTGTGCTTGGCGCTTCATTGGCTCCATGTGAAATTTTGATGGACTGCATGCATTTGCATGCTCTTGTGAGTGAGAGCGTGTGCCTGCGTTCACGTCTAAGTGTGTGCGCACCTGCCTTTTTTGGAAATAAAATGTAACCTTTTCTCTGAGCATATAATTTTATAAATAAATATATATATATTTAGTTTAAATTTTTGAGCATACAATATATTGTAACTGTACCTGCTGTTTTTCCTGATCCAGCTTTTTGATAATCCTTATCAAGGGTGAGCAATCATTTTGGAGGTGTGTTGTGCTTGTGTGTGTGTGTGCTTGTGTGTCTGCAAGTGTGCATTTGTTTTGTATGTACAGTTCCAATCAAAAGTTTGGACACATTCTTTATTTTTACAATTTGTTTTACCGTTTAGATTAATAGTAAAAAAATTAACTATGAAGTAACGTAAATGTAATTATGCAGTGACCAAAAAATGTTAAACAAATCAAAATGTATCTTATATTTTTGATTCTTCAATGTAGCCACCCTTTGCCTTGATACCAGCTTTGCACTCTTGGCATTCTCTCAACCAACTTCATGAGGTATAGCCACCTGGGATGCTTTCCCAACAGTCTTGAAGGAATTCCCACATATTCTGAGCGTTGGCTGCTTTTCCTTCACTCTCCGGTCCAACTCATCCCAAACCATCTCTATTGGGTTCAGGTTGGGTGTTAGATTAGGTCATCTGATGCAGCACTCCATCACTCTCCTTCTTTGTCCAACAGCTCTTACATAGCCTGGAGGTGTGTTTTGGGGTCATTGTCCTGTTGAAAATCAAATGAGGGCCCAACTAAATGAGGCCCCCCCATGCTTCACAGTTGGAACGGTGAAGTTCTAAATGAAAACTACTTGTTGGGGGTGCATTTAAATTTTTTGTTTTGGAAAGAAATTTATACATAGGCAATAACTTCACTATTTATATTTGTCTTAAGAAAAAAAATTCAAGCATTTAAGCATAAGCCTTTAGATCAAAATGTCTCTAAGATAATGAGAAAGATATTCAATCAACTGCGTCCAAACTTTTGACTGGTGCGGTATGTGTGTTGTGCTTGTGTGTGCGCCCCCCCTCCCAATCGCTCACTGGCCGTGACCAAATATGATCCCCACACCGCTTTGAGGGCGCATAATTGACTTCATCAAAAAAGCTTTTGTGTGGGATGAGACCCTTATTTGCGGGGTTTTGTTGAGCGGATTCAGAAGCACGCTCACCCGACAATTTGTGTGTGTGTATGTGTGTGTGTGTGCGCATTTGTCTGCACGACGTGTGTGTTTACATATGTGTGGTGTGTGTTGTGCTTGTGTGTGTATGTGTGTGATGTGCATGCGTACATGCGTGTGTGTGATGTGCGTGCGTACATGCATGTGTGTGTGTGTGTGTGTGTTGTGCATGCGTACATGCATGTGTGTGTATGTGTGTGATGTGCGTGTGTACATGCATGTGTGTTGTGCTTGTGTGTATGTGTGTGATGTGCGTCCATACATGCATGTGTGTTGTGTTTGTGTGTGTTTGTGCGCAGCGTTTGTGTGTTTGTATGTATTCCTACCACAATGCGTTCCTCCCACAGTCCCAGCGAGGGCACAGTCAAAGTCAACGCGGCTGCCCGCTGTTTCCGCCGTGCCCTCCTGATAAGGCGGAGTGAAAGGGGAATTCAAAATTGCAGGGGGCTGGAGGCACTGAGAGTGGAATTAGCTGCTATTGTCATGCTAATGGAAGCTATATTTTTCACGAGGGTTGGACAGGGACGCTGCGTTGTATGGCAAACGGGAATGCAATTTCTCAACTGGCGGCGATTGGAAAGTGGATGACAATTACAATATCCTTTGAAAACGAATGTCTCTAAATGACTTTCCATTCAGGCGAGGAGAGGGGGCCACGAACCAATTAAAGTGTGCGGAGCAGTGCTCAGGGGAAGTGTATCTTCCTGTTATTTAAAGACCCAACACCTTTATTGAACCTGCCTACTGAGGTGCATCTTTACACACACAGACGCACACACGGACACACACACAGACACGCGCACAGACACACGCACACGCACAGACGCGCACACAGACAGATGCACACACATACACAGACATGGACACGCACACAGACACACATACAGACATATACACACACACATACACACACGCACAGACACACACGCATACAGACATACACACGCACAGAGAGACATGCATAGACACACACACACACGCATACAGACATACACATGTACAGAGAGACACACGCACACGCAGACACACATGCACACACGTTGAATTCTGTCTCCCCTCATGTTGGCCTCATGTTTTCTCTTGCTTTATTGATCGCTTGACTGCAACAAATCAAGCTGAACAAAAGAACTTTGTGTGTCTCTGTAGATGCCTCTTAGATTTTCAGCCCATCATGGCGGGATTTACTCTAACTGTAAGGGCCATCTATCCTCCATGAATCTGAGTACCTGATCTACCTAGTCACTTAGGACCTCCATGGTATATGGACTGTAGTTCTGTGTGTGGAAATTCTGGGAATTGTGGGGGGAAAAAAACAGCTGTTTTTTTATATCAGTATACAATAGTATTTAGCTAATATAACAGCTGGTATATCTCTGGCTTTCTGAGTTCATAAGCTTTCTGACACAATTAGGATTAGTCTGATTTGCAGGTAGACATTGTGCCAATCATAGCTTTTATTTTTGTCGCTTAAATGTTTTTTTGTATTTTTCAAAATTTGTATAATGGACAAAATATGAACAAATTAATTCGCTCAATGAACAAAATACATTAACAAAACTCCTCTCCTGGCTTAAGCTTTATGTAGGGATCAAGATAACTGCCACCATTTTGAGGAACAGTTTGAATAATATGCACTGGTAATTATGCCCACCTTTACCCTCTTATCTCAGTCTTAGAGAGTGTAGTGCGTTTCAACCGACGTTTGTCCGCTCTTTCTAATAACAACAGAAAAATGAACCGGGGTAGTTCCACATTAAATGTGCTGTTCTGCAAAATGCGAAGCCGTAAGATCGAGATTAATCCTTGTAAAAGCAGCTGCAGATGAAGGCTGTCGGCAAAAGATGCAATTACGCAAGGTGGTGATGATAACCGCGCTGTTCTCCAAGTGAAGTCCCACTTTGTAATGGCTGATTTAGTCTGTAGGTGCTCCTTTTTTGTACATGAAAGTCTCAAGGCGGCCCACATCATCACCGCAATCAGCAGTCAATGGGAGTGTTTTACATTTCAATAGTAATGAGGAATTGGGATCCTGTAGCTCGTGCTCAGAGAGAGCAGTGGTGTGAACCCAGCAGGGGGGGGTGTAATCACGGGGAGGCGTGGAGATGAACCTGAGGTAAGGAGAGCACGTCGAGTGCATTCTGCCTTTAATGTTGAGGTGGTTAGTTAACTTAGGACATGTGTTAAGCATCGTCTTCTCTCAGGAAAACAGTATACCATTCAAAAAGAGACCTGGGCCCTATTCCTCATAGCTGGCTAACTGAGTTAGCGGGCTAATTGTGCTGAGTAAAACACAGAACAGTGCTTTTGCTTCATAATATGTTCAATATTCGGGGGGGGGGGGTTCCGGGTTTGACTCAGCATAGTTAACTAGTTAACTCCACAGAACTATATAAGAACTGTGGTTAAAGGTTGTATCAGCGATTTTGGGTCGAAACATAAATGATCACATTCATCTGATTTTTCCTCACGATCCGCTAGCTGCCCGCCCCATAAGCAGGCCGTCAAAAAACCGCGTCTCTGTAGGCAGCCTATGCTCCGAGATCGTACACAAAAACAAATGGTACTACCAACCACTCAAAACCAAAATAAACAGTATTCCAACCAATCACCGACAAGGGGTGGGTGATACTAATACGCTAATACTCTTATCTCGCTGAAATCTTGACGGATTTACAAACGGTTTGGTTTCTTACAAACGTTATTAACGTGGTTATAATTCTGGATGCTTGAACACTATTTTTTAAAACATAACATAATTGGCTCTGAGCTGGAGCTGGCTCTGTTTGTTTGGGATTTCGCTTCAGAAGTGACGTCACCCAAAATCGCTGATACAACCTTTAACTCAGTCAACTATAAGGAATAGGGTTCACGGTGACGTGACTGTCAGGTTAAAGTAATGAGATCCAGAATGATGCTCTTTTGCCCCCTCTCCCAATCGCTCATTGGCCATGATCCCTTCACCCCTTTGACGTCGTCAAAAAAAGCTTTTGTGTGGGAGACTTTCTCTCACAAATGAGGGCACTTAAAATCACAGGATGAAACCCTTATTTTCGGGGTTTTGTTTTGTTGAGCGGATTCAGGAGCGCACTCATCCGACAATTTCAGGAAGTAAACCGGAAGTAAAAACTACAACTTGTAGTACAAGAGTGGGACATATTACGAACTACTCTTTTTATTTTTGTTAATTACGTATATCTTTATTCGTAATCTACACTTTGTAACCATTGTCATATGTGAACTGATTGATATTCTCAATAAAAATATTACGAACTACTTCCTCTCCAGTTTGGAAAGGGTTTTGCAGGATTTCTTTTGCACACTGCTTGCAAAGTGAGGGGACAGGGCACATTGCAGACGGGGGTCAGGGAACAGGGAACAGGGATCATATTCGGTCACAGCCACTCACTCACTCATTTACTCTGAAACACACACACACACGTACATGCATTATGCTGGTTTCTTGAATGTTTGGCTGGCATACACTGTGAGTGCGACAGGGTGTGTGTTGGAGCTGAAAGTCCTGTGCTGGCTTGTGGTCATGTTGTAGTCCTGCAGACTAGATTCTGGCAGTGTCCCCAGCCACTCGCATGCAATCGCACAGAATCCAGACTCAATGTGCTGTGCACAGATCAAAGCTGGCTTCTCCACGTCTTGCCTGGTGCCTGCAGTGCTATTTCTGCATGTACGGAGCAAGCCAGATTTTAGCTTTTTCACATAGGTTATGTTTCGGTCAGACCTGTTAATTTTTAATTAAAAATCTATTTAAATAAGTTAATGCTTGCTTGATTACCTGTGTGTGTTACTGGGGATGTATGTTTGGATTGATTGTATGGAGTATAATGCGTCAATAATGTGCCTTTCACAATTCGTGTTTTCAGTAGAATGTGCATGGTTTGCCATCACTGCCTGGGTGTTGCTAAATTGACAGATGTCCATCACACGAGATCAACACCGAGGTGCCCCGGAATCCCAAGATGGCGTGGATCCGTTGTGGGGCTGGAGGAAGCATGACGGGTGAGTTCAGGCACACCGAGTCGATCCTTTGCAGGGCTCTGAGGGCTATTTTTAATCATTACATCTGTTCTAATCTCCAAAAGCTTTTTACTTCATTTCAAATCTAATAAAACGACACAATTAGACAAAAGCCTGTGTTTGAATAATTTCAATATGAGGCAAATGGTGTATTAGCCCATCCTTTTCACGACCCTGTGCCTCCAGACTCTGCATTGCAGGTTCTATTCTTGCCCACCCCCCCCCCCCCAATTGCTCTGAATAGTACATTGTATCTGGATGCAAGATTAAATTTGATAAGAGTTAATGAGAAAACTGTATTGTGCTGGAAGATAATAGTGTGTGCGCGTGTGTGTGTGTGTGTGTGTGTGTGTGTGTGTGTGTGTGTGTGTGTGTGTGTGTGTGTGTGTGTGTGTGTGTGTGTGTGTGTGTGTGTGTGTGTGTGTGTGTGTGTGTGCGCGTGTGCGTGTGTGTGAGCTGAATAGCTAAGTAGAGAGAAGGGGAAGCTCTTCAGAGGGTACAAGCAGACCAGGCTGTTCCAACACACCTGACTTTCATAAAGGCACTAAAGTCATATCTCTCTGGCATGTAATCCCAGCCGGTTTTAGGAGTCTGTCCAGAGCCTGCATTAAATGGGGTAAAGGGTTTTTTTTTTTTAATGTAATACATTTGGGGTGAGTTATCCCCTGAATGTAAAGGTTTTCAGAGAAACTACCCTCTACCTTTCTGTGGCACAGTCATGCAAATTGCATCCATTAGACCAAAAAACAAATCACCTTCTTGTAATGCTACAATTATTGAATGCAGAACTGCAGTTGAATTCATGTCTACCCCATACCTGCTCACCAAAGGTTGGTGCTCCTCCATCCATTAGTGACACATACAGCCCTGCGACAAAGACGGAAAAATTTAATGGATTAATTAGGTCCCACATCTCTTACAACACTGGGCGCTTTATCACAAGCCTGTGTCCAACCACTCCACAGTAAAGCCAAAATCAAGGCTGCATACTGCTCTGAGATGCATTAACTGAACCCCAACCCATACCGAGCTTTGACTGCCTTGTCATTAAACTCCAGAGCGTACGCCAGCAATGGTTTGCAACTGTGTGTGGGTTGGATGGCATGGCCAACATCCATGTGCTTTGAAGCTGGCGGGCATCATATTTATTTGTTTAGTAGATAATGGGCGGAGGGCGCCGGGGGTGGGGGGGGGGGCAGTAGTGCGCTGTGTTCATTAAAGAACAAAACGGTTAAATAATCAGTTTAATGAACGCATTCACAGAGTCTGACACGCTGTTCGAATTTCCCGAGCGGGCAGCGGGCAGCGGGCAGCGGGCAGCGGGCAGCGGGCAGCAGCGGGCAGCGGGCAGCGGGCAGCGGGCAGCGGGCAGCGGGCAGCAGCGAACGCCTTGCCTGGGTAGATACAGCCTTGTGGCACTTCAGGGCGCCGTATCTAAAGTGTCTCCATCTGAGGGCAGCGAGCAGGAGGCGCCGAAAAAAAAACAGAAGAGCCTGCGCTGCCAAGAAGCTTTGCCCCCTCTCTGTACAGAGGGGTCCTCCTCAGATTATTTAATGTGCTTTTCAAGAGTTGAGGACAGGAGGGGGTGGATATTGGGCCAGAGAGTGTAAATAAATAAACAAATAAATAAATAAAAATAAGCAGAAGAAAATTCTCTCTCAAGGATCTCATATCTTAATTAGAAATGACAGTGCTAATTAAAATGTAATCATTTCATTCGTTTTTCTAATTAAAACCGAGGCAGCTGATAGTTTGTCTCATTAACTTCAAAGCGGCGTCGTGGCGGCTGTCGTTATCGCGAGCGAGGATACCCTGAGTGGAGCGGGAGACTGAGAGGGGTTGGGGGCCGGGGCCGTTATCTGTGGCGGGGTGCCGGGGGGTCTCCCCCGAGAGGAGCAGCCGGACTGCTCCCTGGTCCTGCCCTCGGGGGAGGGGGCTGAGATCTGATGGAGCGATGCTGTGAATGGGGGACGGCAAAGCAGTGAAGGTTCAGCAAAGCCGTGCTAATGCTAATATCTGCGCTATAACGACCCCACAGGAGAGCTGAGGCGAAGCCATGCTAATGCTGATATCTGTGCTATAACGACCCCACAGGAGAGCTGAGGCGAAGCCGTGCTAATGCTGATATCTGCGCTATAACGACCCCACAGGAGAGCTGAGGCGAAGCCGTGCTAATGCTGATATCTGTGCTATAACGACCCCACAGGAGAGCTGAGGCGAAGCCGTGCTAATGCTAATAGCTGCGCTATAATGACCACACAGGAGAGCTGAGGTGAAGCCGTGCTAATGCTGATATCTGCGCTATAACGACCCCACAGGAGAGCTGAGGCGAAGCCGTGCTAATGCTAATATCTGCGCTATAACGACCCCACAGGAGAGCTGAAGGGAAGCCTTGTTAATGCTAATAGCTGCGCTATAATGACCACACAGGAGAGCTGAGGCGAAGCCATGCTAATGCTAATACCTGCGTTATAACGACCCCACAGGAGAGCTGAGGGGAAGCCTTGCTAATGCTAATACCTGCACTATAACGACCACACAGGAGAGCTGAGGCGAAGCCGTGCTAATGCTAATAGCTGTGCTATAATGACCACACAGGAGAGCTGAGGTGAAGCCGTGCTAATGCTGATATCTGCGCTATAACGACCCCACAGGAGAGCTGAGGCGAAGCCGTGCTAATGCTAATATCTGCGCTATAACGACCCCACAGGAGAGCTGAGGCGAAGCTGTGCTAATGCTAACATCTGCGCTATAACGACCCCACAGGAGAGCTGAAGGGAAGCCTTGTTAATGCTAATAGCTGCGCTATAATGACCACACAGGAGAGCTGAGGCGAAGCCATGCTAATGCTAATACCTGCGTTATAACGACCCCACAGGAGAGCTGAGGGGAAGCCTTGCTAATGCTAATACCTGCACTATAACGACCACACAGGAGAGCTGAGGCGAAGCCGTGCTAATGCTAATAGCTGTGCTATAATGACCACACAGGAGAGCTGAGGTGAAGCCGTGCTAATGCTGATATCTGCGCTATAACGACCCCACAGGAGAGCTGAGGCGAAGCCATGCTAATGCTAATACCTGCGTTATAACGACCCCACAGGAGAGCTGAGGCGAAGCCGTGCTAATGCTAATATCTGCGCTATAACGACCCCACAGGAGAGCTGAGGCGAAGCCGTGCTAATGCTAATATCTGCGCTATAACGACCCCACAGGAGAGCTGAAGGGAAGCCTTGTTAATGCTAATAGCTGCGCTATAATGACCACACAGGAGAGCTGAGGCGAAGCCGTGCTAATGCTAATACCTGCGTTATAACGACCCCACAGGAGAGCTGAGGGGAAGCCTTGCTAATGCTAATACCTGCACTATAACGACCACACAGGAGAGCTGAGGAGAAGCCTTGCTAATGCTAATCTCTGGGCTCCCCGTCGTGATGAACCGTGGGAAATGAGAGCTGGAGGGTCTTGGGACGAGAGATGGACAGCGATACTGATATGGCGAAACGACGGATGCTGAGCTCAATCAGGGCGCGGGAGCGACAGCCTTGTGCTGGGAAACCACCCCCCTCTCCGTGCTCTTCAAAAGCTGCCATGACAACACATGTCATGCTGCTGATTCAGGTGTCAGGTGACTGGAGGCGTCGCCATGGAGTGGGGCTGATATGCATCATGCCTCATGCAGGGCCAGAGAGGAGTGGAGAGTCGGCAGCGGGGAATTCTGGGTAAAGCGACGGTCTCTTGTCTGGGTCATGTCTGGGTTACCGCGGACAGACATCCTCTTGGCTTGACTCCATGAGACACGTGTGACAAAGGCGAGTGTGTCTTCAAGGCCCAAAAAAAAAAAGACTTTAAAACAAAAGACCACCCCAATGTTACCCCATTGTTTTTTTTTGTTTTTTTTGAAGGGATGTGCAGTGCAACACAGCATGGATACAGTTATAAATTAATTATGATGTAATGAGGTTATGGGAGGTATAGGAGAATTACAAATTTTTTAATACTCAAAATCTGCAGTTTTTTTTTGTTTGTTTTACATTTACATGAGTGACTTTTAGTTTTAATATTGACTTTTTAAACCATTTGGAGATATAAATTTGTGATATCTAACAGCACAAACATTATGTTCTTAGACAGACAAATTGATGCACTATATTTTGAGTTGATATTTGGAGATCCGATAAAGTAGGGTTTGTAGAAAGAATTACCGCAAAAAAACAAAACTGATATTGGACATTGCGGGAGGGGCTAGTGCAGGGAGAGCTTCTGAAGTCTTCGTTTGAGGCCTCTGTTAGATTGAAGGCAGCAGGGGATTTTCTTGTGGAGGTGAATAAGGCTAGGGGGAGGGGTTGCGGGGGAATGAACAGACCCAGGAGGGCTGAGTGCATTCTCTCTGTGTCCTGTAGGGGGCAGCACTGTTCTGAATAAAGAGACCGGTACACAGGCTGGTTCAAACCACAGTCTATGGTTCAAACAGTCAGTGCCACAGAGGATAGATTGTCTGATGTCTGACCCTGGCTCTGAAGTAGGCCCTTCTCAAAGCTCTTCCATGAGTGAATGTGCAGGTTGATGGTGCACAAGGCCTCAAAAGCTCAAATCCTGAAAGCTTTTTGAAATAATCCATTTCTGAGGGCCTATCATGAGTAGGGGGTCCTGCATTCAAAGGAAAAAAAAAAAACATAATTTCCCCCAAAATCAAACCTTCATAAATACACTGAATCTGAACACGCGCTGAAACACTTTCAGTCAAATCATAGGTATTTTGCTGACAGTAGAGGCACTCCTTTTGCCGCTGTTTTTCTGCGAGCATTGTTGGATTTATCACGTCTAAATTCTGTGTGCAATATTGATCTGTCTACAACACTGGAAGGGCCCACATTTTAAACCACTTTCCGAACGTGAGGTGAATAGAATGCGCGGCTGGGGTTGGAAACTGGCACGCTCTTCCGCTCCACGATGCTGGCAGCAGCCAGTCCCCCCCCAATGTGACTGCACAGCTTGTTTTGGGAGCGGGGAGCCAAAATCACTTGGACCCAAATTTGGGACAGATTATAAAGCTTTGCGTTCCACCAAACAAACGCTCCCTTCGGCTCCAACCTAAGGTCTGGAGCCCTACACCCCCCCCCCCTCCCCCCTTTTTTTTTTTTTTTTTTTTTTTACTCAGCTCCTCATTTATTTGCATGTCACGGTCAGGACTGCTTGCCGTCCAGTAACGCGTTCTGGGCCTCCCCATGCATGGCACCATCACGGACTGCCTGACCTTGGCTATGCCAAGATTTTCAGTGGAGAACAAGCGGATCATTTGTCAGCGTTTGTTGCACAAAAAGGCAGTAAAACAGGCCTTTGTTATAAAACCAGGAACGAGGCTCTACCCTGAACAGCCCCATAAAAGTCATCTTCAAGCAGCTCTCCCCTCCCCCACCCCCTCCAAAAATAAAATGCCCCTCTTCAAAGACATAATCTGTTCACCCTTTTCAGGGTCTCTAATGACAATATGCACTCATAAATAAGGGCAATGAAATCCTCAGGGGAATTATTATTGCGTGGAGACCAGCCTGCTGCCTGCATAGAGCCAAGAGTCTGCTTCTGTAGCTGCTCTGTAGGATATGAGGTCTTTTTACCTGCATACAAACACAGGTTGTACAGACACAACACAGGCCTTAGGGTGATTTATGGAGATTTATTACTGTGTTTACATGTAGTGTTTATACAAGTGTTTATACTTATTAAAGGTGCAGTAGGCAAGATTTTTGCAATATAATTTTGGCGAAATTATTGAATTTACTCATTATATTCGAGCAGCTATCAATAAACCAAGTGTTCTGGGAAAAAATCTGGTTTCTGTGAGTGTCCTGGGCTCTGTATTAGGCTGTCAAAAAATCTCAACCCGGTCTTCTCAATGCCAACCAATCAGGGCTAGCTATGTAGCTACCAATCAGGCAACTATCTCCAAGCAAAATATCCTCCCAGTAGAATAAACCACTCCCTGTCTGCCTTTCTCCACGCGTGCACTGAAGCAAGCATCATTTGGTGGGAGGGGCTTAGGAGAGAGATGGGAGGGAGGAGAGCAAAAGGGGGAAGTCTTTTTGCCTTGTTTTTTTTTCGAACTTGCCTACTGCAGCTTTAATACCAAACCAAATAAACCAAAAAAAAAAGAACACATATTCATTCAGAATTTTATCATTGGGGTTATATACTTTTTAATACTATGAAGGCTCAATTGACTTACTCAAGCTATGCTGTGTGAAAAAGGGTACATTTTTATAGTTAACTCTATAATGTGAAATATGAAAGACAAGACATGTGACCATAGGCTGCATAGAAATCTCAAACACTCCGATGAAAATGTCTCACAAGGTCCTGATCTGACTTTTAATTCTCTTATCCTTGCATTAGAAATACATGTGTAAAAATAAAGACAATTAAAAGTAATAATAATTATATACGCATTTATAATAATGATAATGCCTTGCATTTATATAGCGCCTATCTCACACTTAAAGCGCTTTACAATGATGAGGGGGAAACTCGCCTCAACCACGACCAATGTGTAGCACCCACCTGGGTGATGCAACGGCAGCCATTTTGTGCCAGAATGCTCACCACATCAGCTGAGGTTGAGAGGGAGAGAGCTAATTATTTTTTTTCGCCAATTAAACTGGGGCATGATTAGGTAGGAGATTGAAAGAGCCGGGTTGGGAATTTAGCCAGGACACCAGGGAAACCCCTACTCTTTGCGATAAGTGTCATGGGATCTTTAATGACCACAGTGAGTCAGGAACTCGGAACCCAAAGACAGCATCTCCGGCAGCAACTTCGTTTTCCCAGGAGGTCTCCCATCCAAGTACTAACCAAGCCCACACATGCTTAGCTTCAGCCATTCAGCAGGCGAAGAGTGCATGGCTGTTTGCCATGGCTGCTAGCTAATACTGTATATACGTATATGTATGTATATTCCAAACATTTCGGGAACGCTCTTGCAGGAATTAAAAGGGATGAATGTTATGTATTATTTTTTAATTGTAGAAACAAATTGGGCCCATAAGATGCCAAATATATCCCCCTAGCTTTTGAAATCAATTTTCCTGCTCATTATATTCAAGGTTTTAGGTTGTCCTCTGTTCATTTGTGGCCTCTTCCTATGAGGAAAATCTAAATTCAGAATCAGCTTATTACAGCTGCTGGGAGACTTGAAACTATTTATTTTCAAACTCAAAGCTCTGGCATAATGATTACTCTGCCTCCGTGGCCCATTGTTACTGCAATTCACTAAACAAGGAGATATCTCACACCCTCTCAAAAAATTGACTTAATTTAATTCAACCGAAATTGCCTGAGCATGCGACCTGTAGCCATGCATCTACCTATTTAATTTTAAGCCAACAATTGTTTTGTCCACATTTGTGTTTCAGCTCTTTGATATTTTAAGTGTCAAACTGCCAATGGTTTGTACATTATTGCACTAGCCTGGGCTACTCCTGAGAAACGGAGTTTTGAACGGTTGGTGTCTGTCCGGATTATTATATTTAGTTGATTATTTCATAAAAAGAGGGGGTGGGGGGGATTTTACTGCATGTATAACAGGATGGTGTTGTGGGCATCCCAAAATATGCTTGTCCTTGCTGCTGTGAATGTCTTCAGTGACAATTGCAAAGGGGTTTGTTAGTTGTGAAAAACAGTTAAAGCTTTAAAAAAAAAAGAACCGGATGTGTCTGTGTTCTGCAGACAGTGAATGTGGTCCTAAAATATTGATCTAGAATAAGTCTGGATTGGGGCTTATGAATTCCTTGATTGTTTCCGCCTCTGGAAGGCTGCAGAGGACACAAGCTTCAATTCAAATGTTGGAGATAAAGTAAATAAGGGACTGCTGGTGCATAAACAGAGTCAGTCAATTAGAGATATTCACAAGACGTGGCAACTGAACAGCCTGTGCTGGTTTTATTTATTCTGAGATTCCTTCGGTATAAGACGTGGCTCTGCGGTTAGTTTATTCCCAGGTAGTCGAGAAATATCTCTGTTTTGGTGCCAGCACTGTTATGAAGTGGCATCCCTTTCACCACGGCTAACTCTGACATAAAATTATGGCAAGAGCAAAAAAAAAAAAAAGTAAAAGTTACAAAAATGAGGATTAAATAAGTCAAAATAATATAGAAGTGAACTGTCCGGTTGAATTGGGTGTTCTTGGACACGGCCTTGGAGGTAATGGTAAGAAATGGTAGGAAGAGACAAAGGGAACATGAAAGAGAGGATAGGAAATGATAATGAATGAGCTCTTGGTTGCCCATAATGCATGTGCAATGGTGTGGTGCAGTGGTGCATTTAAAGAGAAGATTAATATGTCAAGATGGAGTAATACCTCTGTGAATACTCGACGTGCGTGTGCGTCTGTGTGCGTGCGTGCGTGTGTATGCGTGTCTGTGTACGTGTGTGTATGCGTGTCTGTGTCTGTGTACGTGTGTGTGTGTGTGTGTGTGTGTGTGTGTGTGTGTGCGCGTGTGTGTGCGCGCGCAAGCTGCCGCTGGACATGGCTTGGGCCCACTTGGGGGGGGGGGAGACTGGCAGGCTGCCTGCCGACAGCAGCCCGGATTGGACCCGGTTTCCTCGCTGATGAGAACGAATGCCTTTAGACCAAGCAGTAACTCCGCCCCCTTTTTCCCACCTCTCCCTCTCCCTCCACCAGTCTTCAGACTGGCCCGTCACAACTCCAAAAACCACCACCACCACCCTCTCTTCCCCCAACTCACAAGCTACTTCTTACTGACAAATATCAGTCCTTTTTCTTCCATAACATGACTGTGAGGTTTAAAATAATGCACAGGGAAGATTTATAGATGAATGTTCCGACTGAATAGCCCCGCTCCCTCCTCTTTAATTCTGCTGTCAGGGTGCGTTTGGATTGGATTTGGGATGTCAGAACCTGGGCTGTGTGCAGAGCGATCTCATAGTGAATGCTTTAAGATGGCAGGCGTTCATTTTAAGCCTTTATGGATAAAGAGCGCCGCGGTGCTAATGTGATGGCTGTCGGTGAGAGAGAGCGCTTTGAAACCTCCGCGTGTCTGACACGCAGAAAAATCACTCCGCTTGTTTATTAATTGGATGGTGTCTCTAAGCCCAGGATCATGTTCACAAAAGGCTGATTGCGAAAGGCATGGCATTTAGGGCACTCGTTTATGTTGTCATCAGTGAAATTCTCTAAAGAATGAACTACAATTCCACAGTCAGAGCGGCAAATCATTTCTTCTAAATTAAGAGAGATGGCACATGTGGACCTCTTCTTTGTTTTGTTTTTTTGTAGTCGGTGATTTCTGCAAAGTACAGATTTTTTTTTTCTAAATTATTTTTATCAAATCCAATATGCTGGAGTACAGAGCCAAAACAACAACAAAAAAATGTGTCACTGTCCAAACACTTTTGGAGTGCACTGTATATGTGATGTTTTAGAAATATCTTCATCTGAAAAACATTGAACAATATTGAAATAGACTTTTTTTTTTGTTGAAATAACACTTTAGTTAAAGTGTAATTTATAGTGCTATGGTCTGCTTTTTAGATGTGCTATGGTCTGCTTGTTTAATGATAAAGGGGTTTTGTCAGTGTGCTATATTATTTCCCAATGCCGGTGGTAATTACAATGAGCATGATGGCTCGTTCAAAGTCGAGGATAGAGCTAATTAATAATTCCCACCTCATTGATTTTCCTTTTACAGCAGTGTTTTCTGTGACGTGCCTGTGAGTGTTTCAGACTGGAGGAGCCGAGCGGTGTCCAGGGGAAGGAGAGAGGAGGGAGCCGAGCCGTGTCCAGGGGAAGGAGAGAGGAGGGAGCCGAGCGGTGTCCAGGGGTAGGAGAGAGGAGGGAGCCGAGCCGTGTCCAGGGGAAGGAGAGAGGAGGGAGCCGAGCGGTGTCCAGGGGAAGGAGAGAGGAGGAGCCGAGCGGTGTCCAGGGGAAGGAGAGAGGAGGAGCCGAGCGGTGTCCAGGGGTAGGAGAGAGGAGGGAGCCGAGCCGTGTCCAGGGGAAGGAGAGAGGAGGGAGCCGAGCGGTGTCCAGGGGAAGGAGAGAGGAGAGAGGAGGGAGCCGAGCCGTGTCCAGGGGAAGGAGAGAGGAGAGAGGAGGGAGCCGAGCAGTGTCCAGGGGAAGGAGAGAGGAGGGAGCCGAGCGGTGTCCAGGAGAAGGAGAGAGGAGGGAGCCGAGCGGTGTCCAGGGGAAGGAGAGAGGAGGGAGCCGAGCGGTGTCCAGGAGAAGGAGAGAGGAGGGAGCCGAGCGGTGTCCAGGAGAAGGAGAGAGGAGGGAGCCGAGCGGTGTCCAGGGGAAGGAGAGAGGAGGGAGCCGAGCCGTGTCCAGGGGAAGGAGAGAGGAGGGAGCCGAGCGGTGTCCAGGGGAAGGAGAGAGGAGGGAGCCGAGCCGTGTCCAGGGGAAGGAGAGAGGAGGGAGCCGAGCGGTGTCCAGGGGAAGGAGAGAGGAGAGAGGAGGGAGCCGAGCCGTGTCCAGGGGAAGGAGAGAGGAGAGAGGAGGGAGCCGAGCCGTGTCCAGGGGAAGGAGAGAGGAGGGAGCCGAGCGGTGTCCAGGGGAAGGAGAGAGGAGGGAGCCGAGCCGTGTCCAGGGGAAGGAGAGAGGAGGGAGCCGAGCGGTGTCCAGGGGAAGGAGAGAGGAGAGAGGAGGGAGCCGAGCGGTGTCCAGGGGAAGGAGAGAGGAGAGAGGAGGGAGCCGAGCGGTGTCCAGGGGAAGGAGAGAGGAGGGAGCCGAGCGGTGTCCAGGGGAAGGAGAGAGGAGGGAGCCGAGCCGTGTCCAGGGGAAGGAGAGAGGAGGGAGCCGAGCCGTGTCCAGGGTAACGTCCTCCATGCAGGTGGCTTTAGAAACCGGGCAGAATTCTTCTAATTATGGAAAATGGTGAGCCTCAGTATCAGAGTGAAAACCGTGCATGTGTTTTCCAAACAGGAGTAACCAGGGGCCAGATTCACAAAAACAAAAAAAAGAACAAAAAAAACTTCCTAAATGGCATTTTTCCCATAACTTATGACTTAAGAAGAAATTTAGGAAGAGTTACTATTCACAAAAAAAATTCTTAAGTATTTTCCTAGCTTTCTTCATAAGTTTCTTCTTAAGAGAAAACTTATGAATAAATGGGATTCTTGAAAACAAAGTTCTTATGTTTCTTCTCATATTTCTTCTTATCACTAAGGTAGCTCCACACTTGTCTTAAGGCTATTCACTACATTGAAAAGGTAAACCACAATTTTCAATCCTTAGCTGATACTGTGTCATTCATCAGGTTTCAGTTCTACCTGAGCTCATGATTGCTCAGTCAGATTAATTTGTTGATTAATGGTCTGGAAGCCTGAGGGTAATGGACCACGCTGTATTTTACTCTTATATTTAGACTTAAAATCTTATTTATATTACTTTCTTGCTAAATAAGGCAAAAATATTGCCAATGAGGTGAGATAGTTTTGCTCATTTCAAGATTTGCCAATGGGGTAAGAAAATTACACTTGTCAAGCAATCAGTGACTTAAAACAAGCTAATATGTTGTACTTGAGAGAGAAATTATTTTAAAGTCTCATTACAAGACTAAAGCTTAAGACTTAAGACTTTTTTTTTTGCATTGAGCATGTGATCACCGGAAAGATTGGAGATTGGAAAAGAGTCACCTGGTCTGATGAATCACAATTTCATTTTCTTGGCCCACATTAGGCCTATTGAGCATTGAGCATCATTGAATACCACAATGTCCCTAAGAATTGTTGCTGAACATGTGCATCCCTTTATGGCCACAGTCTACCCTTTTTCATATGGGTACTTCCAGCAGGATAATGCACCATGTCAGAAAGCTCAAGCTGGTTCCACAAACATGACAGTGACTTCAGTTTACTCCAATGGCCTGCACAGTCCCCAGATCTCAGTCCAATAGAATAGGAGGTTCGGAGCATGAATGTGCGGCCAAAAAATCTGCAGGAACTGCGTGATGCTATCGAGTCAGCATGGACCAAAATCCCGACTGAATTTTTCCAGCACCTTGTTGAATCCATGGCATTTGGGGGGTCGTTGTTCTCCTGCAAAGTGAAGCGCCGTCCAATGAGTTTTGAGGCTTTTATTTTGATCTGAGCAGACAAGGTTTCTGTCCACCTCAGAATTTATCCTGCTGCTGCCACCAGCAGTCACATCATCAATAAAGACAAGTGAGCCAGTTCCAGTGGCAGCCATACATACGCAAGCCATAACACTACCTCCACCATATTTAGATCTTGAGCAGTCACTTTCTTTCTCAATACTATTTTCTTTCCATCACTTTGGTACTGGTTAATACTCATCTCTAACCAACAAACTCTAACCTGGTCATTCTGCGCTTGAGACTTACCACACGTGGCCCACAACTGAGATGCGCGGCTCCATCTGTTCATTTACTCTTTTACCGCTCATATTCAAATTTGCACTCAAATAATATTTTAATAACATTTTCTTAGTTGTTTTTTTTATTAATATTTTTTTAAATTCATTCTCACCCCACAAAGAATTTTTCTAAATTGTATAGTACGTGGAGACTGAAACATTGGGTGCAGTTATTCTTATGCACCAAACAGTTGATTTGTGATACACCCAATGCTTTGGTTATGTCTCTGATCGATTTATTCCATGATGGCTTGCTTTACTTTTCATTGGTCCACATGTTGAGAGACAACAGCAACAGACTCCAAATGTCCCCTAAACCGACTTTTGGTCCCCTAAAATGGGGGGGACTATGTATAATAAGGGCTGCAATTTCTACACGGTTCACATGTATGCAGTAACCAAAGATGTACATTATGGATGGAAATACCTGCACTCTTCATGTTCATCGTTTCATCTCAAATCCGATGTGCTGGAGGACAGACCGAAGGCGTTGTCCAAATGCTTACGGATTGCGTGGTGTATATATGAAAGCTGAAGGCTAAAGTACAAAACAGGCCTTTCAAATTCATTCCAGTCTTTCTGAGAAAGTGAATATTCCATGACATATGCTTCTGAACATGAATGCACACAAAATTATTGAAATGATTAAAACCCTTTGGCCAATGTTGTGTTCTGTTATATTATGTTGAGTGTAGTGGATGAGAGATACTGAGCATTGCAGGCTTACACTACCTTGGTTTTTCTTGTTTTGCGCTGGTTCCACAGCATTCTACCGCCAAGTACATGTTTTTCTTTCTCTCTATGAATGCACAGTTAATTAACCTTGGTATACCTGCCCGTAATCTCTCTATCTTCCCATTTAATTACTCGGCAGTGAGAGATCTGTGCTTGTGTGTGTGGTCACTCCATCCGAATTTATAGCGCTCCTTTCTTTGTTTGCATTAATATTGTAGAGTAGGTCATGTGACCGGCTGCGATTCACACCGGGGCCTTTTTTCCAATTTCCTGGTGGTTACAAAGGATCTGAGGGTCTTTGATTTAAGCAAAGTGCAGGGATAAGAGATTGACTGAGCGCTACGGAGGCTGGCTGGATGAAGGCTCCTCTCTCTTTCCCCGTTTTCATTCGTACCTCTGGAAAATACTTCTTTGGCTAAGATAAGCCTTAATTAATGTCTTTCTCTCAACAAAAGGGAGGCTTATTTTCTCTCTGTGCAGGCTTATAAGCTTCACATAGATTAAGGCTGATGTGTTTGTCTCAACCATTAAGCTTCAAAGGGGTACTGTTGGCTGGAGCGTTTGTCTTTACTGCGCTCACGTCTTTGGTCTCGTTTAAAGTACAGGATAGTTGAAAAGAAATGTAACATTGGTCATTACTTTAGGAGAAAATTATTAATATCTTTATATATTTATAACTTCATGGTGTGATTTGTTGGCTCAGGTAGGGGATAGCTGTTACCTTTTAATTTTTAAATAGCTTTTTATTATTATTATTATTAATATTTCTCTTTTTATATTATTATTTTTTTATTTTTATACTATTGCCTGTACTGTTATTTGTGGGAATGAAAGAATTTGAAGGTGAAGGTGAGGCTCTCCTGTCCTCTAGCTGTTCACACCACCCCTCCAGACGATTTGGGTGGAATTTCCCTGGTCCTGTGAATTCCTGAGCTCTGAGACTCAGAGCCGCTGACTTCTGAAGCAAAACCGGCTGCACAGTTCACTCCGCTCAGCCGCCTCCTCCCACTCTCTTCCCCCCACCCCTGCCTGCTTGTCGTACAATGGGATAGCCCGGCCTCCCCCCCTTCCCCCACTGCAGTGCGAGAGATGGTACGGCCCGCCGGTACAGTTCTGTGAGCGCTGTCATTGATTCAGTAGTAACAGAGCAGGCAGCTTTCAGAGTGGTTACAGTGAGCCAGAGGCGAACGCACGGAGAAACGGAGAAAACGAGGAAACACTCCAGCGGCCTCCTGCTTTCAGTTCGCTGTCGCCCACGATCTCCTCTGCCTCCCTTCCCTGCTATGACCCTGTTTAAGAGCGAACATCGCAGCCCAAGACGTGAGTATAGCAGGGAGTCTTTCTCTCTCTCTCTCTCTCTATTCCTCCCTCTATTTGCACTGTCATTGTCTTTGTGGGTCCAAAAAAGGAAGGCAGCGGCGGGCGCCCCCAGTTCAGACGAGCGACTGGCCAGCAGAGAGGGACAGAGAGGGGGGGTGCCGGATCACGAGTAGAGGTGGCAAAAACTCCTCTGTTTACTACCAGTAGCAGCTGTGTTGCACACACTTACAGGGGGCAGCCAGCCAGCCAGTCAATCCAACGGAGAGGAGGAGTAAGTGTGTGTGTGTGTGTGTGTGTGTTTGTATATATGAATGTTTGTGTGTGTGCATGTGTGTGAATGTTTAGGTGCGCACGTGTGTGTGTGTGTGTGTGTGTGTGTGTGTGTGTGTGTGTGTGTGTGTGTGTGAATGTGTGTGTGTGCGTGTTTATGCATGTGTGTGAATGTGTGTGTGTGTGTGTGAGTGAATGTTTGTGTGTGTGCGTGTTTATGCGTGTGTGTGAATGTGTGTGTGTGTGTGTGTGAGTGAATGTTTGTGTGTGCGTGTTTATGCATGCGTGTGCGCGCGCATGTGTGTGTGTGTGTGCGCGTGTGTGCATGTGTGTGTGTGCATCTGCGTGTGTGTCTGTGTCTGTTTATGCGTGCGTGTTTGTGTGTGTGTGTGTGTGCGTGTGCATATGTGCGTGTTTATGCGTGTGTGTGTGTGCGTGCAAATGTTTGTGCGAGTGTGTGTATGTGTGTGTGCGCATCTGCGTATGCGTGTGTGTGTGCGCATGCATATGTGCGTGTGTCTGCGTGTTTATGCGCGCGCGCGTGTGTGTGTATGTGTGGGCGTGCGAGTGTGTGTGTGTGTGTGTGCGCGTGCGAATGTTTATGTGCGAGTGAGTGTGTGTGTGTGTGTGTGTGTGAATGTTTGTGTGATGATTAATTGGGGGTTGGGGTGGCAGGTGTTAAATGTGTGACGGCCTCGGAGAATCGATGCGATACTGAATGCAGGGCCTGAGCCACACTGTGCCTGCCACTCAGCAGAGATAGAGGCGAGTGTGAGGGGCTGTCCCTCCCACCCGATACAGCAGCCACTGCCCTGGGGCAGGCCCTCACCCTACTGGCTGTACCACCACCACATGGCCCCCTGACGGGCTGGACCGCTAATGGGCTGCGGGTGGGGGCGGAGCCTGGCGTTATCGGGCACTGTGAGAGAGTCGGCACGCGTGGCAGTGTTTCCACGGATCTCCGTTCCTCTCGTCTGCCCACCGAACGGCCACGCCTGGCGGGAGCGCTCGGAGGATACAGCGGATCTCAGGAGTTTCTGGAGCCGTTCAGACGTGACGTGCTTCATCACACTCAGACAAAGGGGACCCATGACCCAGCACCCAGGAGGGGGTTGGGACTGAAGGGGTGTCCCCCTACAGGTACCTCCCAGTAGAGAGAGGGTCACTGCTGTAGGCTGTCCCAACACAGCGCAGAACCGGGACCATGTTGTGGGCCCTGCTGCCATTATTAAAATTGAAGCTGGTGATTGTCACCGTTGAGACCAAAGGTGCCAAGGTTAAACCCAAAAGTGCCCAGACGTTTCGTTTCCTTATGCAATTTGCTCCTCGCTGTTTTTTTGTTGTTGCAATTTATTCATGCATCCTTAATTCTTTTTATGTCATACAAACGAGAATGTCCAACTGGAGTGTTCAGCCGGTGTGATTTTAAATGGGCCTTTTGAGTGTATCTGGATAGAAAAGATTTTATAGAAATTTCCTGAGTAGTTTCATTCTATTCTGTTCTATTTCATTCAGCAATTATTATTATTTTTTTGCTCTCTTTAACAGACTAAAGGAATTACAGTCAAAAGGTCTCAAGTTTTATTCTTATTTTTTTTCCATATCAAAGCCTTTCTAGCTTGTGCCATATATATTAATTTAAGTGCCATTTTTTGGGACAGAAACAAGTGTACTATGTGCCCAGAAGAGCAATGGTGGAGTAATGCAGTTCCACAGAAGGGGGGTCATGGGGTGTGGGGGGGAGGGGGCATTTGGGCAGTCTGTTTTCTTGGTACGTTGTGAATTTGACCGGCCTGCTCATTCTCCAGGCTGCTGTTGCCTCGCTGAGCAGCGGCTGAGATGGCGGGGTCCGTTTTCGCGGGTGTGTTTGAGACGTAGCTGGAATTGGGGGCGAGGCAGGTCCTGATCCCTGCGCAGCAGAGCTAGTACACCGGTCTGGCTCGGTGCTCACATGCCCCGTGGGCGTAACCGGCGGGTCCCTGCATTGGGTGAGGAGTCCTGAATCCCCGGCAGGTTTGCAATGAGAGGGTCTCCTGTCAGGATGTGGCTCATCAGTGCCATAAAGTCCCATAATGCTTTGCAGTGAATGATGGGCTCCTGTTTGTTCACCACTCCGCTCCACTGGACCTCTCTGATCTTTCATCCTGTCAATCGAGCAGCTATAACTGATCATCTATACTCTCAATGGAGCAGCCATAACTCTGACCATCCATCCTGTCAATCGAGCAGCTATAACTGATCATCTATACTCTTAATGGAGCAGCCATAACTCTGACCATCCATCCTGTCAATCGAGCAGCTATAACTGATCATCTATACTCTTAATGGAGCAGCTATAACTCTGATCATCCATACTCTCAATGGAGCAGCTATAACTGATCATCTATACTCTCAATGGAGCAGCTATAACTCTGATCATCCATCCTGTCAATCTAACAGCTATAACTGATCATCTATACTCTCAATGGAGCAGCCACAACTCTGACCATCCATCCTGTCAATCGAGCAGCTATAACTGATCATCTATACTCTCAATGGAGCAGCTATAACTCTGACCATCCATCCTGTCAATCGAGCAGCTATAACTGATCATCTATACTCTCAATGGAGCAGCTATAACTCTGATCATCCATACTCTCAATGGAGCAGCTATAACTGATCATCTATACCCTCAATGGAGCAGCCATAACTCTGATCATCCATCCTGTCAATCGAACAGCTATAACTGATCATCTATACTCTCAATGGAGCAGCTATAACTGATCATCTATACTCTCAATGGAGCAGCCACAACTCTGAATATAGGCGCTGGAAGTAG
>CM056388.1:6428317-6440026 GCA_029718625.1 Synaphobranchus kaupii | reverse complement strand
ACGCGGCCTGGATTCCTCCTCCCTCCCTCCCTCCCTCCCACCAGCCAAGATTCCCCTTAACAAGAAGAGCACAAGGGGTTGTAAAACCTCCTATCATGTTTATTTCTTACACTGGTAGGTGTAGCACCTTGATTGGTTCAGAGTGGACTCCTGAAGAAACCTGAAGAGGCTGGCAATGTCAAAGCTATAAAACTGTGTGGTGCTGGCCCGGCGACCACAGTCACACAGAACACTAATGGAGGGGGGTGGGGGGTCTCTGCTCAAGTCTTTACGTTTGGAAACATGACGGGATTATCACTAAATCCGGTCACAGCAGATGCCCTCACTACTTTTAGATGATCTCCGTTTAGTGTGGAACGCTTATAACGTCTGCGAAGAGGCTTAGTCATTTTATTTTATTTTTTTAAATGGTGAGGGGGTATTGCTTGCTATGGCGATTATTTTGAGGCCCGACCTTAGGAAACGGCTAAGCACAAACGGTGAGGTGCGAGCTTTGTTATCTCGTTTCCTGCGCACGGGTACGGTCTCTGCCTGTGCTTCATACAGGGAGCGTTGGGCTTGTTTAGACGTAGCGCTTCCTCCCTCTCCCCCCCCAGAGGGGCAACTCCGCGCACCTGCGGCCGCCACGAATCGCCAAGGTAGAGCCGCGGCGGCGGCGGCACGGGCTAATAAAAGCCAGGCGGCAGTGAATCGTGCCCTACAAGATGTTCTGCGTGAGAGAGCAGAGCATCAGGAGCGGATAGAGCGCATTAATAATTTAAACCTCCTCCCTCTCGCTGCACAGTCAGTGAATCCCCCCCCCCCCCCACCCAACCGCGCAGCCAACCTCCCACTCTCCCGCTCTCCAACGGCCGCGCGAGTCCAGCCGGAATAGTGCCGGAAACGGCCTCACGTTTGGAGCGGGCGAGACTCCAGGAATGCAGCGTGAGGGATGACAGGCCTGGAGGAGCGGTGTGAAATCTGGGATATTACAAACCTCTTACTCTGCACTGGCTGCTGGCGGCCCCGAAGCCCTGTATTTATGGACAGACCACTTACATGCTGTTTTCTGCCTTTGAGGCGCACTTAGTGCCGTTTACTAATGAAAGATTAACTGCCAAGCCTGAGCACTCTGTGTGGGGTGCAACTGTCATGAGACCACTTCTCTTATCCTGGCCTTTTTCTCTTATCCTCATTTTTCTCAGACAAATTGAAGGTATACTTGTGTGTGTGTGATGTGTGTGATGTGTGTGTGATGTGTGTGATGTGCGTGTGTGTGTGTGTGTGTGTTCTATAGTTAATGGGCGTGACGTACAGGAGAACGTAATGTGGATCTCTCTGGCCACAGTGCACCAGAGGTGTGCAGTGGGTGGGGACAGTGAGGTAAATACTCACCATCTCCACGTCACCATCTGCTACAGCACGTAGCAACTTCTCCACCTGACCAGCAGAGAGAGAGAGAGAGAGAGAGAGAAAGGGGGGGTTGCCTTCATTTAAAGGGGAATTAACGGGAACGGGCATTATAGCGCTAATCCCAGAGCCTTTAGTAACCCGATAATCTGGATTACAGAGGGTGCAGATCATCCCAGGAGTAGAAGTGGGTGACTTAGAGCTACACCAGCCCTAAGAGCCAGGCCCCCTCAACCCAAAACAATGAGAAAAGTGCAGCTGTGTGCGAATCAGGGCGGCCAGGGCTCCACGCCCGTCCAAGGCAGCTGTATTATTAATATTTAAAGCGCTCTAAGTGTTTGGGTTCCCAGAACTGCCCATAAACACGGCCTCACACTGCAACCCCAGACATCCAGACACTCCACCAACTGAGTCTAGGTATCCTGAGGGTCAGCTAAGAGAGACGGAGTACACATCAGCACCCCACTCACTTTCCCAGTCCCTCTACGGTCACGCCATTCACTGATGTGTAGCATTCATAGGTTTCCAACTCTTTCCAGAAATCCATCACAATCATAGTTATTTATGGTCAGCCAAGGAAAAAGTTGACATCAACATTTTTTCATCTTATCTAGATCTTGCTAAAAGCAAGAAAATTACATTGCTCTCTACAATTCATATTTTGTTCATTGATAACTAATGGAGAGAACAGTAGAACATTTGGATGACTATTTTAACTTGATCTGAAATATTCAACTACATGCAAATTAAGCAACTTAACACCACATGCACTTGTCTGCAATTTTCTTCATGTTAATTTGTGAAGTCACAGTGGAGCACTTCCAAAATTTAGCCTGGCTTAGATGAGTCCAACCGACTTTTTTCCCGTTTAATTTGAACACTATCATTTAATGGTGAAACAGCAATTCTTACCAAGCGACAATTTTACTAAAAGAAACAAGAGCAAATGGACACAGCAAAAGCACAAGCTCTCAGCACAGTGATGACATCACATCCTGAGCAAACCAGAGGTGACTCATGGGTAATGTAGGCCAGGATGGCGCTTTCAGTGGGCCTGCCTACATCAGCCGGCTCATTTCTGCAGTCAGTGAGGATGACCATGCTAGTGTGTGCCCTACGCAACTGATGAAGGGCACTGCAGTGATGGCGCAGGCTTCACATTGTGACTGGCCATTCCAAAATGGGGTATAAAATAACAAGGAGGGTAAAAAGTTGTTTTAAAAATGATTTTATAAAGATCCGAGAAGATGGTTACAAATGAGTGTCTTCAATCATTATGGCTGGTGACAGCGAGGACCAGTACCCAATCATATGCCTAATTTTACGATCATAAATGTTAAGGTATGTTTTATTAATGACATAATTACAATTATATAGTTATATGTGAAGTTTTCAATACTCTCACGCCTTGTTCTTGGAAAATATACCACTTCAGTGGTCCTCTGGAGAACTACGATAAAAATATTCATACTGCAGTGCACCTGACAAAAGGACTTCAAGGCTGAAACTTGCTGCTTGAACATCCCGTTTGATTTTCTTTTACACTTTAAAACATCTGAAGATGAAATTATGCATAACATTGAACTGTGAATGCACTTGAACTGTGAATGACAAAACAGACAATCAACAAACCGTCTAAAAATGAGAAAGTCTCAAGAAGGTCCTGATTGTGCTTGCAAACTGCCACGGCTGGACTTTAACAGCCATCCTGAAGCACCTATATGATTAAGAAGGCCTCCGTAAAAACGCTAACCACCAAAACACATGGCACATCATGCAGATGAAGACTGTGCCATAAGCGCTATATGCAGATGAAGACTGCACCATATGCGCTATATGCAGATGAAGACTGCACCATATGCGCTATATGCAGATGAAGACTGCACCATATGCGCTATATGCAGATGAAGACTGCACCATATGCGCTATATGCAGATGAAGACTGCACCATATGCGCTATATGCAGAGAAAGACTGCTCCATATGCGCTATATGCACAGGAAGACTGCTCCATATGCGCTATATGCAGAGGCAGACTGCTCCATATGCGCTATATGCAGAAGAAGACTGCTCCATATGCGCTATATGCAGAGAAAGACTGCTCCATATGCGCTATATGCAGAGGAAGACTGCTCCATATGCCCTATATGCAGAGGAAGACTGCTCCATATGCGCTATATGCAGAGGAAGACTGCTCCATATGCACTATATGCAGAGGAAGACTGCTCCCTATGCGCTATATGCAGAGGAAGACTGCTCCATATGCGCTATATGCAGAGGAAGACTGCTCCATATGCGCTATATGCAGAGAAAGACTGCTCCATATGCGCTATATGCAGAGGAAGACTGCTCCATATGCGCTATATGCAGAGGAAGACTGCTCCATATGCGCTATATGCAGAGGAAGACTGCTCCATATGCGCTATATGCAGAGGAAGACTGCTCCATATGCGCTATATGCAGAAAAAGACTGCTCCATATGCACTATATGCAGAGGAAGACTGCTCCATATGCGCTATATGCAGAGGAAGACTGCTCCATATGCGACATTTGCAGAGGAAGACTGCTCCATATGCGCACATCATTTTCAATTGAGCATTTTCGGGATACCAGAACACACTGATTGACCTGGTGGCTTGGGGTGAACATGACATGTGTTGAGGTTGGGGTACGTGGCCGTTTTCTCATCAGGCAGGGAAAGAGACAGCCCTGAGGTCCTCACCTCTTTGTGCCGTACCCTGTCGCCCTCAGGCTTGACGTCGGTGTTGAGGGAGGAGGTGCTGGACACGGAGGAGCGCCGGCTGTCAGACCCCCCAGAGGGCTGTGGGGACCTGTTGGGAGACTGGAGAAAGCGACACGAGGCCGAGGCGTAAACGCGCAGCTGCATGTCAGCCTATCAAACACCATCGCTGCTTCCCAATAAGCCAAAACACCCACAAGACTATTATACTATGAGCTCTGAGTGCACAAAAGGAGGCCACAAGGACAGTGTACCGTTTTTTTCCCTCTTGTCCTCCCCGGCAAACTCCTTAATTAAAACAGACACTAATTCTACAGTAACAGCTTGCACACCAACAATCTTGTCTTTAGCCGATTTGCCACGTCTCTTTGCAGGGAGACTAAAAGTAATAATTTGCCGTTTGATGGGGGCCCCAGTGATCAGCCAGCGGCTCGCTCTGTGAGTTTAAGATCGATTTGTGACGCCCTGCGCAGCGAGCCGCTCCCCTCTCCCCAGGGGCAACGGAGATGAGCGTACCTCGCCAGAGCTGCCTCCTCTGAGCGAAGTGCTGTGTGTCAGCTCCAGCAGGGCCAGGATCTGCAAAAACAAACACCTTATACACACTCTGCTGCGCTCTCTCCGCACGACTGCCTCACCTGCAGCGCTGAGCGGGTTTAAGCCAAGGCTGCGTAAACCTGGGAATATCGTAGAGGAGATAGTCTACATACTGCACCCTCTACACTGCTGATGACTGCTAAAAAGCACCAATCAGCTAACAGAAAATTGCCTTGTGATGCAAATTTTTTTTTACATCAAATAAAAGGATAGGTTTACTTTTTTTTCAACCCAGGCCCTACTGAAATGTTGTTTCCCATCAATTATAATCATGCACAGCACAACCTCACTGATAGTTGTGAGAAACTTAGGCCCTCAGCTGCAGATTCTCAGTGTGTTTCCAATGGGGCAAGTAGGCCGGCCTTGAAAAACCATGATAAATCTCCTTTTCGAAAACGGGAAACTTGCAGTATACTCGCGCGTCTCTGTGTATTTATGTTTATTCAGAACATGTTTTGAACAACGGTAATATCACATTTGATTTGGAACTACTTCTTGCTAGCGACGCGGTGCATCCCAACCATTTGTAAACTTCCGTTGTAGCCCGGCAGCAGAATGAGAAATTAAGTGATCCCACTTCGAGTAAATACACTTCGTACGTATCCGCCACACATGCAAACTAAACAATTATCGAGGCAAACAGACAAACAGACAGATGACTAATGTTAGCTTCAGTAGTTTGCGTCCTGTGTAAACAACCTCTCCTATCGAGGAAGAAAAGGTAGGAGAACAGCGTCCTGCTTCCAGCACGGATGTAGCCAAGGGAAGGGATTTGCGGTGCAAAATTAAATCAATAAAGCCTGTTAGAAAGCACGGTTTGCAACCGATTTTTCAGTAGAGCATACAAAGACATGTCTGTGAGTATACCTTGAGTTTCCCTGTTTGCCAAGATTAGATTTGTCATGGTTTATTAAGGCCTAAACGGTTGCCCCACTGAAACGCGTTTAAACCCACAGAGAAGCTGGGGTTAAAAGGTAAATCTCTCGATAACAAAGCTATCAGTGAGTTTGTGCTGTGCACGATTATAAATTATGGGAAACAACCTTTAATACTATGGTCCGGGTTTTAAAAAAAAGAAGAGAAAAAAAGAGAACCTATCCTTTAAATTAAAAATCAAATGATGCTGTGACACGCGTGAGAATAATGTGGTGATTGTCGTTAGGGGGATTATAGCTTTTGCATGCGTTTGAGGTGTGGCTCACTTTGGGGTTGAGGGCACACTGGAGGGGCGTCTCCTTGGCCTTGTTATGGAGCGAGGTGCTGGCCCCGTTCTCCAACAGCACCTCGATAATGCCCTCGTAGCCCCAGCGAGCAGCAATGTGCAGCGGGGTGTCCCGCTTGTCATTCTGGATGTCCAGATGACAGGAATGCAGGTCGTAGTACACCAGGGCCTTCACACACTAGGACACACACACACACACACATTACCCTCTGTATAGGCGAGCATCCACAGCAGCTTACTGAAGTTGACTACCCCGCTAAAAAAAGAAACGACGCCTGAATGTAAAACCTCACCAGAAAAGCATGACAGAGTCAGGAAACCGAGACGAGAAGCTTAAACACCGTCAGGAAGCTGACATTTGCATGTCTATTCTAGCCAGCGGCCTGCCGCTTGAGAACCGACACAAAAAAACCCACAATGCTCTTTTTGTCAGAACACCGTCTCTGAAACATGAAGATCAGACACCATAGAAGAGTCAGGGGGTCCTGGGCACACACTTACATCTTCATGTCCGTACATGCAGGCCAGGTGCAGGGGGGTATTCCCATTGTTGTCCTGTATGTCTGTGCTGGCCTTATAGTGCAGGAGGAGTAACTGGAGGAGAGAGAGAGAGAGAGAGAGAGATTGTGAGAGATAGAGATAGATAGAGAGTGAGAGATAGAAATATAGAGAGTAAGAATGAAAGAAATAGAGATAGTGAGTGATAGAGAGAAAGAGATAGAGAGAACAATGGGAAACTGCACGGGATTAAAACGTCACAGTCACGCAACGCTCCAGACCCCTGGCTTACCGTCACACCCTGATATCCCTTTTGGCAGGAGAGGTGCAGGGGCGAGAAGGCGTGGTAGTCTGTGGCATTGACCAGGGCTCCCTTAGACACCAGCAGGTCGATCAGCGGGGACTGACCTTGGGTCACAGAAGGAAAGGCAGAGTTCCTCTAAAGAGCATCTCAGACTGTACTCAGTACCTCCACATGCCCATTCATTCACACAGGCAGCGTTGAGAGAGATACCTTACCACAGATAGCAGCAACATGCCCACTCATTCACACAGGCAGCGTTGAGAGATACCTTACCACAGATAGCAGCAACATGGAGCGGCGTGTAGCCTCTGTCGTCTCGGGAGAAAGGAGTGACTATGGAGGAATCGTTTAGCCTCCTGAAAGAGGGAAAATAAGTCTAATAACATTTGGAAGTGGGAAATTGAACTAGAGCATAAATAACTGCAAAACTTACCAAACAAACATACAACCGCCGAACAATGAGCTCACTATCTCTGAAGGACTTGTTTTTCTGGACTTCTCCTGACACCAATTAAGAATAATGACAAGCTTTCCAAACTGTGGCTCCCTGTTCAGTCCTTCCAGTCACTCACTTAGTGCATCCCTTTAACTTACAATGAGATCAGTGGAGGCCGGCAGATATTAAAAAATCAGTATAGGGGAAACATTTAGGCAAAGGAAATGTAGGCTAATTTAGTTCTTGGGAGTTTGAGTTTGATGCTCATCCTTTAGTACATGGGTTCCAAAACCGGTCCTGGGGACCCCTGTGTATGCTGGTTTTCGTTGCAACCGCAGTTGCAATCCCAGAATTTTAACAAGCTGTTAATTTTTCTTAATTAGGTGCTTTTCATGTTTGGAGGAATTATTCGCCCTCTTAAGACATGTCAGAAATAGCTATGCATGCCATGTAGAACAAACTCCCCATGTTCACGTTGTGCTTATTGTGCTATATTGCAACAATTACATAAAAAGAGGTTACAAAATAATGTATTTTCACTCAAATTAAAGAGTGAAGTGAATCAATAGGCTCCTAATTAGGTTGTTGAACACATGTGTTTAACTCAATTATTTCTTTAAGCTTATTAACACAATGCAGGTTTGGCTCTTTATCATTTGCTTTGTGTTTGAATTCTTCATTATCCACCAAATGGTTAGTTTTAGTGGCCATGTGTCCACACTTTCACCAATTAGGAGCCTATTGATTCAAATCAGTCTTTAAATGGATCTGTTAAATAATTTTCTTATCTTTTTAAAATAACATCGCACAATAAGCACAATGTGAACATGGGGTGTTTATTCTACATAGCATCCATAGCTATTTCTGATATAATGTGGCTTAAGAGGGTGAGTAATTCCTCCAAACAGGACAAGCACCTAATTAAGAAAAATTAACAGCTTGTTAAAATTCTGGGATTGCAACTGTGGTTGCAACGAAAACCAGCATACACAGGGGGTCCCCCAGGACCGGTTTGGGAACCCCCTGCTTTAGTACACAGACAAACGCAGGCGCGTGAGGAGGAAATAAGGGATAAAGGAGGTAAGAGTGTCCTGCTTCTGCACCTGAGGTAATGGAGCCTGAGGCTAACGGGCTACCTGCCGCGCAGCCAAACGTACAGACAGAGGTGTGGACGGGCCGCTTTATCCACCACACTCTAACGTACGTTTTAATCCCGTGCAGTTTCCCATTGTTCCCATTGTTCTCTCTCTCCATCTCTCACTATCTCTATCTCTCTCACCTTTTTATCAAATAAATTACTTCCGTAACAGGCTTATAAGGTTGGTGAAAATGAGGTTTTGAGAGCCGAGAATTATGGAATGTGTGTGTGTGGGAGAGCAGGCCTCAGGAGAGCTGCTGCAGGGCGGATGTGGGGTGGGTAGATACGCCGCAGGGCAGATGTGGGGTGGGTAGAGACGCTGCAGGGCGGATGTGGGGTGGGTAGAGACGCTGCAGGGCGGATGTGGGGTGGGTAGAGACGCTGCAGGGCGGATGTGGGGTGGGTAGAGACGCTGCAGGGCGGATGTGGGGTGGGTAGAGACGCTGCAGGGCGGATGTGGGGTGGGTAGAGACGCTGCAGGGCGGATGTGGGGTGGGTAGAGACGCTGCAGGGCGGATGTGGGGTGGGTAGAGACGCTGCAGGGCGGATGTGGGGTGGGTAGAGACGCTGCAGGGCGGATGTGGGGTGGGTAGAGACGCTGCAGGGCGGATGTGGGGTGGGTAGAGACGCTGCAGGGCAGATGTGGGGTGGGTAGAGACGCCTGCAGGGCGGATGTGGGGTAGGTAGATACGCTGCAGTCTTACCCAGACTGGTGGCGCTCACACTGGTCACAGGAGCAGAGCGGGTGGCACAGCTGAGCTCCATCCTCCTCACTCTCACCCTCACTCAGCAGCCGCCGCACGTCTGTATCACTCCCGTTAGCGATGTGCTGCGAACACATGCAAACACGCACACACAAATACACACATACGCACCCATCCACGAGCGCACACACACACACACACACACACACACACACACACACACACACACACACGGAGTCACAGACACAAACATCATACACTGCCCACGTGCACTTGTTGGGCACATGCAACCAAACATAATCCTAGACTGCCGTCTACAGCGTTGGATTTAAAATCTATTATATATAGAGTCATTCTGTGAGCGTAAGCTTGCATCATACATTTTGAGATCCCACGTTTGAAAAAGCTTGTTGTAATCAGGATTTCCACTCAAATCAGACTTGTAATGTTTTAAGGATAAGAATTTTTAAGAATTTCTTTTTGGAATTAGTTATATTGGACTTACTTTTGTGAGTTGGACTGTAGTTTGAGCAACATTACATAAAAATAATTTTGTGCCTACAAAGATTCACTATACTGACTGATAGCTTTCAGTCGTGGACTTAATTTCCAAACGGCCAGCTGTCCAGGCAATTACAGTTACATTATCAGCACACTGACTTAGTGACATCACACGAGTGAGTTCAAAAGAAATAGAGATATATTTCATGCACTAATTATTATTTTTTTTAACCTGGTAATTTTCCCGACTCTTCAACAATAGTGGAATATTAGAGTACTACCCATGAATTTCTCCAGGATTTGTTTAAGGATTTTAAAGCATTCGGAAAGACTGTGTGAACCCAAGTAACATTTACTCAAAGGGAATAAATATATATAGAGGCAAATGTACACTACTTATCAAGTTTTCCCTCCCGTAGAGAAAGTGCAAACAATTAAGATAGGAGACTATGAGATGCTACAGAGATGTGCAATATCAAGGTCACAGTCAGTGCTACGCCGGGCACAGTGCCTGTTATGGGTTATACCAGTCTCCTCTGTGGCTGCAGTGCATGGGCTGTTAAATGACGCAAGTGTGACGCTTATGCGCTAATCCCCAGAGAGCCCTGGGTCTAAAGGCTGTTCCGCTGGGGGGTGGAGTCATGCATCTGTGACACAAGCCGAGGCTCACCTCAAACAGACAGTCAATCGGGGTAGCAGCATTCTGAGAGAGCAGGTTCATCTTCTGTCTGAGGATCACTTTGTCGTTCAGCTCCCCGGATCCCTTAAAAAAAATTTTTTTAAAAAATAGCAGTCAATGGCTCTGGCTGTGAGAAGGGCAGTGTGCTTTAGAAAAGGCACACAATAGAGCGCTGATTGAAGCTCTTTGTTTTCTGAGAGTAAAGGAAGGGAGCGGAAAGGAGGTCACCATACGTTAAAAAAAAAAAAAAAAAAAAAAAGGGTTTACAGATCAAGACCATCCTGAGGCACAGAGATAAGTGGCCTCAGAAGCTACGTCATTAAGCCTAAACAAAAATAAAATATCCAACCCTTCTCTCCCGTTACCTTGCAGGTCTGGAGGGACGCACATTGACAGAGTCCGTTAAATACGACTGTAACTTTGTGTATCTCCAGCTCTTGTGGGGTTTGCTTACCATGTTAAAATGCGCCTTTCGTGAGTTGCTTTGACTAAAAGGTAAAAAATGGTAAAAGCCCCATGCAGAGGAACCGCGTGCAGCGGGCCGGGCTCATTGGCAGACCTGGCAGATGGCCGACTGGCACAGGCTCAGCCTCGCCCAGCGAGGGGGTGGGAAGGCGGGCATCCCGCTGCGCCAGTCAGACTCACAGCCGGCTATGAGGAACAGCTCCCTCCCTGGGGCTGGGGGGGAGGGGGGGGTGGGGGGGGTAGAGCCTGCTCCTTTTCTCCTAATATCCAAGCAACCACCCCCCCAGAGTTATCCCAGGACTTCCTGAATATTAAACCTCATGTGATGAAAGCAGAAAACACAGTGATGGGAATAATTCTCACGCCTTTAAAGCCGTATTGATCTTGACGCCTCACAGCGAGACACATGTGCTCGACCTCAGACCACTTAATGCTGCTCAGGGCTCTGAAAATGGAGGGAAATTTGACCTTGCAGAACCAGATCGCTAATAATTCCTATGAGTGAGGCTCCTCTGTCTCCCAAAAGGTTAAAAAAGGATGTTCAGACACAAACATCAGCTCCCAAATGTGACCCAGCTCTTGCGCAAGGCAAAGACTCTCAATGAAAACCAGAGTGGCTGAGACCACGTCCTGCCATCTTGCATAACAAACTATTCCATCAGGAGCAAAAGCAGTGTGCAACCAGGCACTAAAGCTCATAGTCCACAGGCCACAATATACAGTGAGCACCATAATTCATTGGACAGTGACACATTTTTTGTTATTTTGGTTCTGTACTCTAGCACTTTGCATTTAAAAGGATACAATAACAATGAGGTTGAAGTGCAGCTTTAATTTGAGGGTATTTTCATCCATATCGGATCAACCGTTTAGAAATTATAGAACCTTTTGTACATAGTCCCCCCCCCCCCCCATTTTTGGGAAAAAATATTGGACAGTTTAACATAATGTAGAATAAAGTAATCATTTTTAATATTTGGTCGTATGTCCTTTGCATGCCATGACTTCCTGATGTCTGTGACCCAACAATATTATATCTT